>CM043703.1:102615376-103815376 GCA_023935145.1 Bretschneidera sinensis | reverse complement strand
TTTAAGGAATTTACTGGGAATAATGTTGGTATTGTGTTTTTTTAAAGTATATGATTATGTTGATTTGCTTTATTTTCTTATGAGATTTCCTTTTTTTTACAAGTAAAATTGTATTAAAAAGCACTAAGACGGTGCAACCAAAAACAAAGACTATCTACACGATAGTAACTCCACAAAATCTAAGAGATCTACATCATTCACAACAAATTTTCCTTTAAACAAAAAAGTAAAAGTATTGAACCACCTATCTCTAATCACTTCAATAGGCTTCTCTTTGCCATCAAAAGTTGTTTGATTCTTTTAAATTCCACACAAGCCTTTTTTTTGACAAAGCACACAAGCCAAAAAAATAGAGAGGAGAATCAAAGAGTAAGCTTTCTTAAGCTCCTTAGAAGCATGTATACAACTCCAAACCCACACTTCATCTCTCATGGACCCAAGAAACACCAAAAACAGTATAAGCCATCCCCATAAGCTTCTAGCCAATGAACACTCAATCAAAGATGAAATAAGGATCTGGCGCAACCTTTACAAATCTAACACCTATTAACAAACACTTTCCCCTTTCTTTGAAGATTGTCAAAACTAAGAATCTTCCCCCAAGAGGCTTCACCAAAAAAAAATCTTACTTTTTTAGGGGCACAAAGACACCAAATAGCTTTCCAATGTAAGTTGGGGGAGCCTTCCAAAGGAGCCCCATCAAGAAGAATCCTTCTAAAAAAATTCACCTCAAAATCTTTATCTAGGTTAGACTTCCATCTAGGCAAATCCTCTCTTGCCACATCAATCAAGAACTATACAAGGCATCCAAAAATCTTTCAACCATCTCAAGCTCCCAATCATGGACACTACGGAGAAAAGGCATATCCCATTAAATCACATCATGGCGGTACACCACATTAAATCAAGTGGCCTATGTGCCTCTATTTAATGACGATATGTTCTTCAATTCTAGGGTTCCAAAAAGACTAACCATGAAACATAATTCTTGAATCATCTATCAGATACTTGATTTCTACTACATTAGCATAATTCATAGATAAACCACATATTATTGGTTAATGGTGCCAAAAGCTTTCTGAATTGATAAGAAATTCTCAAAATAAATATAAATAACTCTAAAAGGCAATAATATGGTTTCATTCCCGCGCAAGAGTCACTTATGCCACTCCATAAGGTTGAAAATCAATTAAAAATATCTGAATGAACAAAAGAGCCTAAAATTTTCAGTTAGAAACTTAACAAGACCACACACATCCAGTGGTATAAAGCCACATCGGAGCAGCATCAGTTTTACCTATAATCAATATCTAGTGTCAGTTTCTGTTTCTGCTTATTGATGGAATTAAAAGTAGAAGCTCACTTGGTTTTCTTTGGTTATGGGTTTTAGTTGTTAGGGACATAGAAACGTATGAAACTAGAAAAAATGCGTTAGCTTAGAGTAGAGGTTTGCAATCAAAGTAAACAGAATAGGGAAAATAAGAAAGCACCTTAAGCTAAATAACACACCTTTCCAGACATCATGTCAAAGGAGAAAATGTGGGAGACAGTTTCTTGAGAAAATATCAGAGGCCGATATTCATCTTGAATGGGTGCAGGATCCAAGTTTTCTGGTGTACAATCTTGGACTAGAGTCTGGTCCTTAGTTTCCATTTTCTTTACCGTCCATCCATGCTGCTTCTCAAATTGCTCTCTTTCTGAGTGAAGAACTTTTGAAGCATAAGCAACACCACTAGTAAGTGGTCTCTCAAAAGATGTTCTCACAGTATATTCACCAAATGTTTTCTGTAAAATATAAGGTAAGCTCAAGGTCAAAATCATCTTTTAAGAATGGTAGCCTGACATAAGAATACAACTAGAATTTGTTTCTTCTCATAGAGATATTTAATTCTTAAAAAAGATTAATTATGTACCCGTATTCTTTTTGATAAATAATTATGTACCCAGAAAATTACTTGATCTACAGAAGATGGGGTTTTCCCATGGTGAAAAGTGGATACAAGAATAGCCAAGGCATGAACATGGTTGATGCTCACGTTCAATATCCGGGTTCACTCATCACACATATTAGCAAGCATCTCTTCTCTTCTCAAAGCAATCTTCTCATTCAAGTGCCAAAATAACCCGACGGACATCATAATTCCTAGCAGGACAAATATTACTAGAAGCTTCTTCCTCCATTTCCCAGTACCTCTAGTAGGGCTCTGGGTTTGCTGTTGCTGCTTCTGCTGCACTAACAGTGGCTGCTTCTGAGCTACAGGCTGCAGCTTAGAAAGCTTTTGCTTTCTATCTCTATGAAACTTCAAACGAAAATAAAAAACCTTAAAGATCACTATCATCCCAACAAGGACGCACCAACATCCTTTCACCAAGCAAAAAGACAAATTCGCATAATGATCTCTTGCACTGTCACCCAATAAACAAACTATTCTGTAACATCACTGACAAGTATGAGAGTTTTTTGCATTTTTCACATTATTTCACTTTCAACAAGAAACAAACAAAAGAGAGTTTGTGAAAGCATAAAAGCAATCGATGTCTACATGAATGAGTATGTAGTAGATGCAGGATCTTGGGCGTATAGTTCATGAGTGCATAATTCAACTACAAAATTGAAAATAAACTATGCAGTTGTGATAACAAACTCCTATTTTTGGACCCACCAAACCCATATAACAAAACTGTAGGCAGCATGTAGATTATGGAATTTAGAAACAGAATCCACAGACAAGATGTATAAACAAATTCATTGCATTTATTTCGGTAGCATTATCCCCTCAACTGTTTAAGTTGTTCACCCTGACAAGATATTTTTTTTGAAGTAGACACAAACCTAACTTAAATACACCAAAAACCCAGAAATATGGGATCCGCTAAATTATGAGCACATGTGGCCAAAAAATTGTTATGATGCCTGTGAGCTAGTTCCAAAACATAAAACAAAATCAGTATCCTCTTCTATCCCTGTTTATTAGCAATACCTATATATATACCAACCCCCGCCCCCCTCTTCCCCTCCTCACTTTGGCAAGGGTGTTTATAACCTACGTATTTTACCATATAGGATCAAATTTCAAGGCATGATATTTACAACTTCATTTCTGAAACTTACAAGCACTAAGATGTTATGTTCAACTGTTTTAAGCAACATGGTTTTAACTTTTCACAATTATCATCTCTAACTGATATGGATGAAATCGTAGATTGTAAACCAAGCATTACAGAACTGTCCTCTAGAACCGATAGATCAAGCTTCCTGGGGATATTCTCATCTTGAACCGGGCATTGGTCCTTAGGTTCTACATTTTCTGCAACCTATATATGCTGCATTTTAAAGTCCTGCTTCTCAGAACACAGCACCTGCAGAGCTCTGATAATGCCATCACTTGATGGCATTTCAGCTCCAGGTTCCTTGGTACATTTGAGGGATGTTATCTGTGATATGCAGGACAATGGCAGAATCTAAACAGTTTAAGACATTCATTTCTATGACCATGAATTCCTTTCTCCTTATCATCTCTGTACTGAGTAGTAAAGTCAGCCAAATTTTCTACAAACTGTATTTTGGAAAAATAAATCATATGTAACGAGGGAAAAAGGATGCAGCAAAATTAATAAAGCAAGATGATCTCTCCAGCTAATTCATTAAAGCTGGCAAGAACTAAAAACAGCATAATCAACTAAATGTAGTATTCACAACATATCAGCTTCCTTCATCCTCGTTTCTATGTGCCCATTTTTTTTATAAGTAAAAATATATTAAGAACGCACCAAGAAGGTACAACCCATTTACAAAGATTTTCTATAGGAAAGAAACTCTACAAGCTCTAAAAGACCAATATCATTCACCAAAAAATTCTCTTTAATCCAAAAATTAAGGGCATTGAACCAACTATCTCTAATTACATCAAAATTTGTTTCAATGCCCTCAAAAGCTCTACGATTCCTCTCATTCCACACTATCCAAAAAATGGAGAGAGGAATCAAAGATTAAGCCTTCTTTAGCTCCTTAGAAGCCCGAAGCCCACTTCAAGCCCACAATTCATCTTTCAAACACCCAAGAGACACCCAAAATACGATAAGCCATCCCCATAAGTTTCTAGCCAAGGAATACTCTATCAAAAGATGAAAAACGGACTCGGCGCAACTTTTGCAAATGAAGCACATATTAACAATCACTTTCCCGTTTTTTGCAGGTTGTATCTTCTCCCAAACGGCTTCCCAAGCAAAAAAAAAAAAAAAAACAAACAAACTTTTTTAGGGGCACGAGAAAACCAAATTGTCTTCCAAGGGAAATTGAATGAGCCTTTCGAGGCATCCCCATTTATTAACAAATAAATCATAGAGAAATTTCAATCAAACAGCATTTGTAATTATATGTTTTTCTTCCATGGTCCTTCAAACCTTTTGAGATGCATGATTTCCTCAATTTGTTACATTAATATTGATCGTAATCTTGAACAATAAAAAAAAAAAAATAGGATGAAAATTTCTATGAAAAAACCTCATATGAAGAACTTGACAGCAGTATAGGTACAACTTAAGATTGTCCAACAGATAAAAGCTTTAACAAGAATGAGAAGATTTAGAATAAAACTTCTCACATTTCACAGAAGTCATTTCAAATGAATATTAAATTACAGTCACTTCAATTAAAGTGTGAACATTTCAAAGATTATACCAAGTTCTGAAAAAGAAACATCATGTAGAAACTCTACAAAATCTAAGAGATCTACATCATTCACAACAAATTTCTCTTTAAACCAAAAATTAAGGGTACTGAACAAACTATCTATAATCATTTCAATAGGCTTCTCTTAGCCATCAAAAGTTATTTGATTCCTTTCATTCCACAAAAGCCAATTTTTTTTTTATAAAGCACGAAAACCAAAAAACAGAGTGGAATAAAAGAGTAAGCCTTCTTAAGCTCCTTAGAAGCACGTATACAACTCCAAACCCATGCTTCCTCGCTCACAGAGTAGGCAACCACCCAAGAACACCCAAAACACTATAAGACATCTCCCCCAAGCTTCTAACCAATGAACATTCAATCAAAAGATGAAACACGGATTCGGCGCAACCTTTACAAATCTAACACCTATTAGCAAACACTTTCCCCTTCTTTGAAGATTATCAATACTAAGAATCTTCCCTCAAGAGGCTTCCCACCGAGAAAAAAAAACTTACATTTTTACAGGCACAAGGACACCAAATAGTTTTCCAATGGAAGTTGGGGGAGCCTTCCAAAGAAGTCCCATCAAGAAGAATCCTTTAAAAAAATTCACCACAAAACCTTTATTCAGGTTAGACTTCCATCAAGGTAAATCCTCTCTTGCCACATCAATTCTAGAACTATACAAGGCCTCCAAAAATCTTTCAACCTTCTCAAGCTCCTAATAATGGACAATAAGGATAAAAGGCACATCCCATAAAATCATATCAGGGCAATACACCACATTAAATCAAGTGGCCTATGTGCCTCTATTTAATGACGATATGTTCTTCAATTCTAGGGTTCCAAGAAGACTACTTGAATCATCGATCAGATACTTGACTTCTACTACTTTAGCATAATTCATAGATAAATCACAGATTATTAGATAATGGCACAAAAAGGTTTCCGAATTGATAAGAAATTCTCAAAATAAATATAAATAACTCTAAAAGGCAATAATATGGTTTCATTCCCACGCAAGGTCACTTATGCCACTCAATAATTCATTCAAAAGGTTTCTTTTAAAAAATCTTTAAATTCTAGATAAATCACCAAATATCACATCTTTATCGGCATCCAACAAATTTAGAAGAAAACTTCTATAATAAGGATTCAAGTGGTTTATTTGTCAATTAATTATTGAAATAATGTTAGTGCACTATTGCTATAAGAGTTTTCTTTTCTTTTCTCCTGGAGGAGGGGAGTGGGAGGAACTGTTACAAGATTAAAGGCCCTACAATGATAACTCCAAAGCTTCTATCAAAAGTTAGTGAAATTCTCATACAACAACGGATTAAATGAGTCATATCTAAGCAAACTCATAAAAAGAAGGGACATACAGCATATTCATAATATTTATCCACACACAAAAATGTAATAAAAATATAAAATGGAAGAAAGATATCTTCTCATATAAATTTCATGTAAATCAAATCTTTCATCTTTTTACCTGATTAAGACTGACTTCTTCTAACAATAAATTGAAAGCTTATTCCTCCTGTCATTGCTACATGATTCTGCTATCAGACTTTCGTAATGCCCTTTTTTTCTTTTTTACTGATGGAATATCAGAATAAAACATCCATCAGAACTTCAGTTGATTAAAAGCAATATAAAATGTGATGAACAAAGGGTTAAGAAGCACTATCTGCTCACCATTTATGGCATGACGAATCTGCAAAGTACTGACAAATCAAAATGTTATTTACACATTCAGGCCAATTTTTGTCACCAGGGCCCATTCAACAAATATATCCATCTTTCTTGGGACAACACTGCATTTTATTTGTCTCCATGATACCAGAGAGAAGTTCAACTCATTGTATATCCCTCAAAATTTTCAACCCGTTATGAATTTGACCTGCTTCTATTGATTTGTCCACTTTGGACATTTCTCTGGCCAAAGTTACATATGTCTGCAGATTGGGAGTGCAGTTTCTAGATTCCATAATGTGAAGAAGCTTCATGCAAAAATCTGACTTCCCTTCCTTCAGTAACCCATCAACCAGTATTGTCCAAACAATCTCATCAGAACTCCATTGTTTCTCAAGCATCTTCTCAAAAACGGCCTGAGCTTCCTCCCCCCGATCTGCCTTGCATAGAGCACAAATAAGTGCTCTATATATGGACAAGAAAAGCTTGAACTCATTAATTTCCATCAGATTAAAAGTTTCCAGAGCAAGGTCCACTTCTAAATTCTTACAATGAGCAAATAGCAGAGAGTAATGGATGTCTTTATTAGGGCAAAATCCTTTCTCTTTCATATTTTCCACCAATTGATCTGCCTCATAAGATCTGCCTTCTCTACACAAGCCCCTAACTAAAGTACTGTAAGTGTCAACAGTAGGTTCCAATCCAATCTCTGACAATCTAGATAAGAGACTACTCAGAGTTTCAAAAGTGGTAATTCTCTCATCTGAACTGCAACTATATATTGCTTCATTTTGAGCAGCAACTTTCTCGGTGAGCAATCGGCATTCTTTTCGCAAGCCTTTCAATAACACACAGTAAGTTCTGTAGTTTGGTTTGCAACCCACGTCATTCATCCGCCGTAGAAGCAAGAATGCATGATCTATCCTTCCAAGCATTACAAAACCATCAATGAGTGAGGTAAATGTAACCTCATCAGGAGCCAACCCTTTCTTCTCCATTTCCTCCAGTAACCTCTCAGCATCATCAGCCTTGCCCTCCTGACATAAGCCAAAAATGAGTGAACTATATGTATACACATTTGGCAAGCAATTTTGCTTTTCCATCTCATGGAAAACCCTGAACGCAAGACTAGTCCCCCCATTCTTACAGAGCCCATCAATCAAAGACGTGTACGTAATGATATTAGGCAACATTCCTTTCTCTGCCATTTTATCGCATAATTTCTCTGCTTCAGAAAATTGATTGTCCTTGGCCAAACCGTTTATAACTGCATTGTAAGTTTCTATTTTCGGAAAACAATCACGTTGCTCCATTTGCTCAAATAATGACAACGCAACATCTATCTTCCCCTCTTTACAGTAACCATCAATCATAGTAGTATAACTTACCTGGTTTGGGCTTAGACCCTGTTCTACCATTTCACAGAAAAGACTAGATGCAAAGTCCAACTTGCCCCACTTGCAAAATCCTGAAATAAGTTCAGAATAAGTCCACTCATCTGGTTTGCAACCATTCTCCTTCATCATATCCAATAATCTCATAGCATTGTTCAGATTCCCCTTCTCAAGGTATCCACCGATAAGTGTGTTATATGATATCTTGGTTGGAGAGGGACCATCCTTAAACATTTGATTCAAGAGAACCATTGCTTTCTCAATATTACCCATTGAGCACAAGACCTTTATAATTTCATTGTACGTTTGGGTATTCCGCAAGGTACCATGTCTCTCCATCCAATCAAAAATCTTCAAAGCAATACCATATCTTCCTCCAGCACACAATTCATTTATCAGCACATTATATGTAACCGTGTTCGGAACCAAACCATCCTTCACCATTTTGTGGTATAACCCAATTGCCACTTCAAGTTTCCAAGCTCTAGACAACCCACTGATTAGCGCAGTATATGTCTGCACATTTGGGTTACAACCTCTCTTCCTCATACTGCACACAAGCTCAATCGCTTCATTCACCCGTCCAACCTCACATAACGAAGTAATTGGAACAGGAAGCGTATGATCCGTAGGTCGAATCCCTTTCTCAATCATTTCCTCAAGCATGTCTAGTGCATCATCCATTCTTCCCACATTACACAACCCATTAATCAAATTCGAATACGTAACAGAATTGGGATCGCAACCCTCCTTAACCATCCTATTGAAAACCTCAAATGCTGAATCCAGATTGCCATTTCTACAATGTCCAAGAATCAAAGATGTGTACGTAAATACATCGGGCAACATATCATACTGAAAAATCTTACTCAAAATCAACTCAGCTTCATGTACCTTCCCTTTCTTACACAAAATATTAATAATAGTATTAAGAGTCAATAAGCTAGGTTCAATCCCACTATTCAACATCTGGGTATACGTATAATAAGCCAAATCAACCATATCATACTTGCCCATCTCAATCAAAAGCGTATTGAAACTATACAAACTAAAACCAAAACCATTCCCACTAATCTCATTCAAAAACTCGATTACTCTTTTAATCTCTTTCTCGTTTCTACAAGTTTTGATCATCAGGATCCTAATATGATCCGCGGGAGCAAAGTTTCGATCACGAACCAGCCTGTTTAGCATCGAAACGAAACAGCCCATATCGTGTTTGTAAAAAGGCCGCTTAGTGACCCAGTAGAAGAACCGCAAAACGGAGTCCGTGCTCTTGTGGGTATTGATGATTTGGGAGACATGGTGGGGCCTGAGCTCGGGGGCCAAGCGAAGGAGAGATGGGTTCTTTTGCCATTGGAGATCAGATAAGAGGTCACAGATATAGGAGACCAAGTTTTGGGATTGATGTTGTAGTTTGGGGTTTAGTTCTGAAGAAAAAGAGAAGAAGAGTAAATGGAGAGAGAGCTGTTTTATAGGAAGGTGAAGAGAATTAGGATGTAGGGTTTTGAGGACGGGGTTTAACATTGCCGAGAGAGATGTAAGTTTATGAGTTGCTGCTGTTGTTGTTATTGTCGTTGTTGATGATGACGATGAATAAATGGGTTTTAGGGTTCGAGAGTTCTGGTGATGATGGGGAAGAATTGAGTGGCTGGGTTAGGGTGAGTTGACTCAGGCGAGTTTGTTAACGTGGTCAATGGAGAACCATAGCCATATGAGAGAGAGAGAGAGAGACAGAGGAGGCGAATTGTTCCGTGCTGTTAAAAGGTTATAGCCTGGGTCGTTCAATAACGCTGGAGAACGCCGCTGGAGAACGCCGCTGGAGAACGATCGCAGGACCAAACTCTAGAAAGCATGTTTGGTAAAGTTTTTTAAATAACTTTTGCTTAATATTTTTTTTTACATATCTATTTATGAATAAAAAATTTAAAAAAAATTAAAAATTTTGATTTAAGTTTAAAAATATAAATTCTTAATAATTTTTGTGTAACAAAGATATTTGCATTTTGTCACTGTGTAAATCACTCTGTCATTTTTCATAATCAAATTTTAAATGTAATAATAATATATTTATTATTATTAAAACAATGAAATTATTATTTAATAAAAAGTATTTATTTATTTAATAAAAATTAGATTATTATAATAAATTAAAATTAAAATAAATTATTAATCAATATTATTATTTTAATTATTCATATTTTATTGTGAATAAAATTAATATATTTATATTGTGTCAATAATAAACTCAATTTGATAAAAAAAAAAAGTTAAATAGATCACTTTTTTTTAGTAATTTCAACATCTAACAGTAATTTTACAATTTATTTACTAAATATATCATTAGTTTGACAACATTTTTAATATAATTTTTATCAAACATCAAATAATTTTTAACTTCACAATATTACCTAAATAAATAAACGAATTGTTTATTCTCTTTTCTTTTTCGTTTTCTTTTTGTCTTATCTTTATTAGATTATTCTATAATAGTAACAAACCCTGGTAAAGCTAACGAGGATAAAAGAATTTCATTAATTAAATCAAATACAAAGTCATTAAAGTGTAATAATTGCTATTTAGAAGGAAAAAAGAAAAATTATATATTTTTTTACTTGTGAATCTTTCATTACTCGCAAAAAAAGCACATAAATTCTTGTAAAAAATATATCAAAAAACAAAATGTACACACAATTCACTATCCAAACAAAAATAATGTCGGACCATAGTTATGAAATACCAAGATTCACTTGACTTCATAGCAATACACGGCTAAATAACATAATTAGTGTTTGTAGTCCGGCCCTTGATTAAATTGGTCTCAATCTTTTATTTGCGATATATAAAACTTACAACTATCATTTTGTCCAATTAAGTTACACATCAAATCTTTTTTACACGGTTAATGTTATTGTCACAAAAGATATAATTATTTAATCATTTGTTCAAATTATTTGATTTCTGACGTCTCTGTTAAATGATAAACTAATGACGTAAAATAATATAATAAATACCTTATCAAGAAAATTAAACTTTTGTAAGACAATATTAAACTACTCTATAAGATGATAACTTTATCCTCCAAATCCAAATGTTGAGAAATTTTGCTTTTAATGTGATAAATGACTAAATAATTTTAAAAGATTGTTAAGGTGTTTTATCATTCTTGATAATAACACAAAGGAAGCTAAAAAATTTGACAAAAGACTCCGACAAAATTGATAATTATGAGATTTATTTATCACAATGGAAAACTTGAAGACCAATTTAATCGAATGGTCAAACTATACGAAATAATCTTTATTCTTTCAATTTTTTAAAATTGGATATTCAAATTTCAATAACAATCTAATTTAGGATTTCAAGTGCTAAGTATCTCTTTGAGTAACACAACCATAAATAACTCTACATCATATTACGTATATAGAATCCACTAGCACTTCGTTTGGTATGAGCTCAAGTATAAAATTTAGTTTATTTCCAATTGAATTGAAACTAGAATTCGTTTGTAAATGAATTCTAATTTCAATTTATTTAAAAGTGAACTCAAATGAATTTTCATGTTTGGTATAGTGTTATTTAAATAGTAAAACTAAAATGAATTTTGTGTTTGAAATCAACAATAATTCAATTCATTTAACAAACTTTACTTAAATACCCTTAATGTTATTATATGGTTTGTAACGCTTTTTATCCCATTGTTTTTTACCTGCTTTTATTTTTTTCCGGGCAAAATAATCCCCCTTCATTAGCTTTTTATGTAAAGCACACTCAAATTACTAACCAAAAACCATTTTGAGTGGCTCTAGTCTCAACACAAAAACAAGATTAAAAACAAAATGATCAAAAAATTTGTAAGACATTTCAAACGGGGATCAGATAAAGATAACCAAGAATCGGTCAAAAACAAGACGATTAAAAACAAAAAACAGTTAAGAAATCACATGGTCTCTAACGGTGGTTGAGGATAAGAGCAAAAATAGTGGTGTTGACGGTGGGTTTTTCTCTTACGGAAGTGTGAGACTTGTGTAGACCTAAATAGGGAGGGATAGTTTTGCATTTTGAAGTTAACAAAGTCTGATGTGTAAAATTTATTTGCAAATTCTATCAATCTCGATAGAATTTGTATAAAATTTACTCAGTTCTATTGGAATTCATTTGGAGATTTTTTTTTTATTGTTAAACTAAACACAAAATCATTTCATTTATAAATGAATTTTATATCTAATTAGCAAATCAAATACAATAACCTATAAAACTTAATTGAATTCCATAAAAGCCATGAAATTCATTTAAACCTATGGATCAGAATTAGTTTATGAACTCAAGAACTCAGCGCATTACAAATTCATTTGAGAGGAATAACAATTGAGCTAATGGCCGCTGTTTCATAATTTGCCTCCTCTTCGACTCCTTACTAATGTTGGACCATAGTTCTGAAATACCGATATATATTCACTTCACTGCACAGCATTACACTCTTGTTTCGGTAACAATTATTGTTAACTCCAAATCAAATGCAGAAGCTAACGCTACCCCAGCCCCTCCAACAATACTTTCCTCACAGCCTCGACTTATCTCTCTTCCACTTCTCAAAAACCCAAGACGAAACCCAACAGCGCCACGCTTTCTCTCTCAAAATCGGCATTTTTAATCACCCTTCAATCTCCTCTCGCCTCTTCTCACTCTACGCGGACCCCGAGATCAACAATCTCCCCTATGCTCGCTCTGTTTTCGATCGAATACAAGACCCTTGTCTACTTCTCTGGAACATGATGATCAAATGCTACGTCGAAAATCAACGATCGCATGATTCCATTGCATTGTTTTATAAATTGGCTCATGATTTTGTTCCCGATAGTTTCACGTTTCTTTGCGTGATAAAGGGTTGCGCTCGTTTGAATGCAATCGAGGAAGGAAAGCAGATTCATGGGTTGGTGTTGAAAAATCGGGTTTGTTGTGGATAAGTTTGTGCAGAGCAGTTTGGTTAGTTTTTACTCGAAGTGTGGCCAGATTGATTTGGCGCGCAAAGTGTTTGATACAATGGATGATAAAGATTTTGTTTCTTGGAATTCACTGATTGATGGGTATGCGAGATGTGGTGAAGTTGAGCTTGCAATGAAGTTGTTTGAGGTAATGCCGGAGAGGGATTCGTTTTCGTGGACCGTTCTGGTAGATGGGTTTTCAAAGTGTGGGAAAGTTGAGACTGCTAGAGAGAAATTTGATGGCATGCCGAATAAGAATTTGGTTTCATGGAATGCTATGATTAATGGATATATGAAATCAGGAGTTTTTTATTTGGCACTTAAATTGTTTAATCAGATGGTTGCAAGAGATTTGATCACATGGAACTCTATGATAGCGGGGTATGAATTGAATGGGTATATGAAATCACATGGAACTCAGTGGTGGTCGCTGGTATTTTAACTATGATGACAAATAATTATGAAATTGAACATACAATAGAACACTATGGTTGCTTGATTGATGTGCTATGTAGAGCTGGGCATCTTGAAGAGGCAAGAAACGTCATCGAGAACATGCCCATGAGACCAAACAAAGTAATTTGGATGAGCTTCCATAGTGGTGCTAGGATCCATGCAAACACAGATGTTGGTGAATATGCGGCTCATCATTTGATTGAGATGGCCCCAGAGAATATTGGATGTTATGTTGTTGTTTCTAATATGTATGCTGCAGCAGGTAAGTGGGACAAAGTTTCACAAGTAAGAGAAATGATGAAGAACAGAGGAGTTAGAAAGGACCCAGGCTGCATTTCAATAGAGCATAAAAGTGTGCTTATGATTTTATTGTGGGTGATAAATCACATCCCCAATCGAAAGAAATATATTCCAAGTTGTGTGAGATGAGAGAAAAGTTGAAATTTTCAGGACATGTTCCTGACACAACCCAAGTTCTGTTGTGTATTGAAGGGGAGGACGTGAAGAAAGCTGAATTGGAATCACATAGCAAAAGGTTGGCTTTTGCTTTTGGTCTCATTAACATGGAACCTGGAAGTCCAATTCGCGTAGTGAAAAACCTTTGTGTTTGTAACGATTGCCATTCTGTAACTAAACTCCTCTTTGAAATCTTTAACCATGAAATTATTGTGAGAGACAATAGTCGATTCCATCACTTCAGAAATGGTTCATGTTCTTGCAAGGATTTTTGGTGATTGCCTGGCTTGTTGGCTAGAATTAATAATTACGTTTGACAGAAGCACTTGTGGAAATCCAAGCTGCTTTGTGTGGTGTAATCCCTAATACTACTCTAAATCAAGTGACATTACTTCCTTCAAAGTCGGGCAAATTTCAGATTAAGGCAACATGGCTGAAATCCGTTTGCATAGAATAATTCACTAATTCTATTCATAGACATAGTTTCATAAGCTGGCTTGCTATGCTTGATAGACTTTCTACAAAGTCTAGACAACAAAGATGAGGATTACAAGTAAACAACTGTACACTCTGCAACCAGCAAGCAGAAACTAAAATAACATATTTTCTTTGGCTGCACCTTCTCAAAGGTAATCTGGGAATAAGTTCTGCAAAAGGCTAACATTGTCAAGACTACTGTAAGGAGCTGGCAGGAGGAGCTTAACTGGGCAATCACGTATCTAAATAGAAAGACTCCTAAGATTCTCCTCTTAAAGA
Organism: Bretschneidera sinensis; assembly: GCA_023935145.1. Classification (NCBI taxonomy): domain Eukaryota; kingdom Viridiplantae; phylum Streptophyta; class Magnoliopsida; order Brassicales; family Akaniaceae; genus Bretschneidera; species Bretschneidera sinensis. The sequence goes on along the minus strand of CM043703.1, from coordinate 103,800,962 downwards.
TAGCTTGGAGTGCCCATGTCTACCATATATGGAGAGGTTTTTTTGAGGGTGTGAGGGATAGGCTGTTAAGTGTATCAAATGTAAACTGGAATGATGTTGACAGTAGATTAGCTGAAGTTTGGGGATTTGCTACTGCTAGCTAATTGTTTGTCCCTGTAGCAGTTTTTTCTGCTGTTGTTTTCAGTATTTTGGATTAATAAAAGTTTCACCCTTGTCCAAAATAAAAAAATAAAAAAATTTGTTTAGTCTGCTGAAATATGTAGCACCGGAATATCTTTTTAATTACGTATTTTATCTTCATCGCAGCTTTCAATAATTATAGCAATGGCAGGATAAATTTCAGAAGAGTTTATTATGTTGCTAGAGATTTTAGTTGACGCCTCCATGTATTATTTCTGTACATATAGAATATCAATGTCGACTGGCTTCTATGATTCTCAATTTTGTGTTCTCTTCCTGTTGTCTTTGAAGCAATGAAACACATCTTACTTATCAACACGGCAAATTTAACTTTTGCAGGTTTCTGGGATACTCAAAATTTGCAGCGACACCTGACAAAAAGATACATAAGCACAAAAGAGCTGGTGATTTATGACAAAATAGCTTCATTACAGGCAGTTTCTACCAGTAAAATTAGATCAGTACCAGAGTTCACAACAAGAGAGTTTCAACAAAAGCACGAAGATTGTGTAATGTTACAATAGAATAGGGAAATCCATCCGAGTTTCTTCATTTCCCGGGTACAAAGTTAGTAGCATAAGCCCAAGCATTGTTGGCTGCTGGATCAGCAAGGTGGTCGAAAAGGTTCTCAATAGGACCCTTTCCAGTGACAATAGCCTGAACGAAGAATCCAAACATGGAAAACATAGCCAGGCGTCCGTTCTTGAGCTCCTTCACCTTCAACTCTGCAAATGCCTCAGGATCATCAGCCAATCCAAGTGGGTCAAAAGCACCGCCAGGGTAAAGTGGGTCAAGTCCTTCACCGAGTGGTCCTCCACCAATTCTGTACCCTTCAACGAATCCCATGAGCACAACCTGAGAAGCCCAGATGGCCAAGATGCTCTGAGCGTGAACAAGGTTCGGGTTGCCTAGGTAATCAAGGCCACCCTCAGAGAAGATTTGAGCTCCAGCTTTGAACCAAACTGCCTCACCAAACTTGACACCATTCCTTGAAAGGATTTCAGGGAAGACACAGCCAAGGGCACCAAGCATTGCCCATCTGCTGTGGATAACCTCGAGCTCACGGTTCTTGGCAAATGTCTCTGGGTCAGCTGATAATCCAGCTGTGTCCCATCCATAGTCACCAGGAAATTCACCTGTCAGGTATGATGGAGTTTGCTCTGAGAATGGACCCAAGTATTTTGGGCGGTCTGGGCCGTACCTGCGTTATCAATTACAGCTAATGTGATGAGATTAAAGTTTTCCAGGTAAATTTTTTTTGGGACAAAATCTGAAGAACTTTCACAGTAATGCTAACAAGAAATACCAAAGATAAGTCATTACCAGATGCTTTGAGGAGTACTTTTCACAGTTCGCCGCATCGTAAAACGGCCGCCACCTAAGGCGCCAACCTTTCGAACAAGCTCATTGGACTGCTTCAAAGCTGTCTGGCCGGCAAATGCAGATTGTTGAATAGCAGAGGTTGCCATTGTCATCTGAAGTTTCTTTGTTTGCTAATGTTTTTTTTTCCTTTCACTCTTAGTTTTGCCTCTGCTTGCGTAGGTACATTTGAGGGAGAGGAGTGGAGGGTTTATATTAGGAATGAGATGATTTTATGGATTAGGAAATGTACATGTCAGCTGAATCCCATTGGTTGTTGTATTGGATGTGGATTTCCATCATGATTTTTCAGAGGGAGATAATGGGTTCTATGGTGCCACCTGGGATTGAAAGATCTTGTTGGTGAATATAAAGCCACAAGTAGGAGAGGAGAGTATACCACTACTATCTGTGGGGCTGTGCTGATGACACCTCAACGCAAGTGTAAAACAAAAATTCCAAGGTAAAAGTTTATTTTCCCCGTTAAGTTTTGGATTTAATTATAATTAAATTTTTATGATTTTAATTTAATTAATTAAGTTTTTTACTTATCGAAATCATAATAATTAAAATTTTAGACTATAACACTATGAAAAAAATAAAAACTAATGAAACTCACGCAAAATACCAAAGCTACCCCTAAAAATAAAAAGAATATTCTTCTATAAAAAAAATTAAGAGGTATTACCTCTCTCTCTCTCTCTCTCTCCTCTCCTCCCCTCTCCCACCGCCCATAACTAGTTCTCAGACAGCAAGTCCCTTCTCCTCTCCTTCATCCGTTCTGACACCTGACTCCCTCCACCGCTCCTTCCTCCCGCTAAACCTCCGCGTCTTCCCCAGACGCTCCAATGCCCTCCTTTACACCCTCCATCAACGCTTACCTCCGGTCCGGGAAGCCCCACCTTGTAGTCTAGATCTTCATTGTGGAAAAATTTGATTGAATTTGGTTTGGTCATGAGAATCAGTTAGCTGAATCTATCCTAGTTTTCTGTTTTTGTTTTTTTTTTTTTCACTTCCTGCTATTCCGCCAACAATAATGAAGGGGTGAGGTTGAAACCTTGCTTGTCTGATTGGTTAGATGAGAAACTCATTTACTTCTTTTCGTCTCAAATGAATTCTGTTGCAGATACAATTTTTGTTTATATCAATCTAATTTCTCATCTCAAGTTCAATCCTACGATCAATCAGCAGCAACCCAAGCTTATTATCCCTATAACGATCAACAATACGCGTATTACCCTCCTCAAGGTTACTGCAATTCTTATCCACAACAAACCCAACACCAATACCACCAAGAACCCACTTCGACCCACCCTCCTGGGTCCCAATCCCATCCGACCCGACCCACAGCACAGCGGCTCACGAGCAGACCCATAGGCAGAATCAGCACAATGCTTATTACGCACAAGGGGCTGTGGAGAATCAATCGCAACAGCAAGCGAATCTGGGTGTGGATTCGGTTGTGTTGAATCGGACTGCTTCAGCGGCGGTGGCGGCACTTTCGTAGCTCATGCTTGAGTTCGTGGGATTTCACGATGGCCGTCCGAGGAAGCCGAGGTGGTGGGTCAGGATCAGGCTTCTTCTCGTATCGGATCTTCGTCTCCGCCATGTTCTCTTACCTTTTCCTCGTCACTCTCTCCGTCATCCTCACCACCCACCCCTCACCTCGACGCCGTAATTGCACTCCCCCTCTCTGTTTTAATTTCGGTATACTGTTTATTTAAAATCCGGGCTGGTGCAGGCGCCCACAAGGTTGCTGGAGACGGTAGCTGCCCCACACCCAACTGCGATGGCGTACGGGGTGAGGGCTGCACCGAGGGAGATAGGTGGACTGGAGTTGTTCGAGGTGTACGGTATAAGGTATTACACAGCAGCGAAGATTGTGGAGCTTGGTTTCACGGCTAGAACGCTAGTGGACATGAAGGAGGAGGAGCTTGATGAGATGATGAACAGCTTGACTCATATTTTCAGGTGGGAGCTTTTGGTGGGTGAGAGGGATGGTATCAACCGGATTGGATTTGATACACAAGCAAGCAAACGGCACCTGAACTGAGGCGAGAGAGGAGGGTAGATGGCTTAATGGGTAGTTTTGATATTTCATTTGTCGCGTAATTTTTTTTTACGGAATCATGAACTAAGGATCTATTTATAATATTTTTGACGAGTTAAAATTTGATTGATTAAATTAAAATTATAAAAATTTAATTGTGATTATGTTCAAATTTTAAAGATTAAAATAGATATTTATTCAAAATTTTAATATAAAATTAAGTTACCATTTTTCTTAGTTGCTGTTTTAGATTTTAATTTTTAAAACAAGATAACAGAGAAGTTAAAAATTGTTTAACAATAAAATAATTATTAAAAAAATTATTATAAAATAAATTTTGGTATAAATTTTAATTTTTTAAAGATTGTTTGTTTTTAAAATATTTTACTTAGTTTCACTTCCGTTGTTTATTTTAATAAAAATAAGTGGAAACACAATCATTATTTGGTAGTGAAAGAAAATAAAAATAAAATAATAAAAATGTTGTGAAACGTGTAAACAATTATGATGAATAATACGGAAAACAAAGAGATAGAGAAAGCAATTAAACACACAGATTTAACGTGGTTCGGCAGTATGCCTACGTCCACGAAAGCGAGCAGCAGCTAAATTTCACTATGTCAAAGTAGGGTTACATCATATATATTTATACTAATCCTAGCCTTGTAGAGGTATTAGAAAATTTCTCAAATACCCCCGCACCCCCAACCTATTAATCGTCCCTGCCATTAAGATAATAAATTCCAAGCCCAAAATGCTGTAAATATGTTCCACTTAATATGAGACAAATACTACAACAATCTCCACCTTGGCGAATATCCACCCCTTAGGAGAAAAAAAAACATAACTTGAAACTCCACCTGGGACAATAGGTTGGGACGCCTCCCATCTAACACCTAGAGACATTAATCAAGTCCAAGCAATGCTTGAACTTCTCTGTGGTAACAAGCTTTGTCAACATGTCTGCTGCATTATCATAAGTGTGAACTTTTTCAAGCAATAGTTCACCAGAAGAAACCAATTCCATGATCCTCTGAAACCTTACATCTATATGCTTGGTTCTCATATGATACATCTGGTTCTTTGCCAAATAAATGACACTCTGACTATCAAAATGCAATTGAACTCCACCTTGCTGAATACCCAGCTCCTTGACCAGCCCTATAAGCCACAAAGCTTACTTGGCAGCTTCAGCCACTGCCATATACTTTGACTCAGTAGTAGATAGTGCAACTAGAGACTGAACCATGGACTTCCAACAAATAGCCCCTCCAAGGGTGAACACATGTAACGACCCATCCCGGGTTGGCCACCCCGAAACGAAGTCCTCACATTTTGAGAATCTCAGCACGACACATACATGCAACCAAAAAAAATAATAATAATAATAATACTGACAAAAAGTTCATTATCAACCTCAATAAGGGAGGTATATAAATCTGACATTAATTTACATATAATTTACAACATAAGATGCATGAATATTTACAAATATTTATTTTCTTTTCACACTAGTCTGAGGATATGGACACGTACATGGTTACAGAATTTTATTCTGTCTGAGCTGGGACCCACCAACTACTTGACCTGATTGTTACCTGAAATCATTGTACAATGGGGGGATGAGCTTCACAAACTCAGTGAATTAAATTTACTAAAAGTATTCTAATCTCATAAATAACCCATTCATATTTAATCATTTATTTCTCCTATAACTAGATAATAGCATAAATATCTAACAATTAAATAATTCCCATATATATATATATTTATATTTATATCCTTCTCATTTTCTCATGGTAATTGTCTCTCTCTAAGAGACTCATCTATCTCTAAATAAATTCACCATCATACACCACACATCAGCATTTCAATAATGCAAGCAATAATTAAATCCGATGTCATGAATGAATGATTATGATGGGAACATCTTCCTACCTGTCGACAGGTTGTTATTATCTTAGACCGGCTGCCCTCCCGATTTTTTTTTTTTTTTTATTCTCATCAGACCGGCTGCCTTCCCGGTTAATTCCAGCATATACCGGCTGTCACGGTTTTCACTTTTCATTCCAGTATATACCGGCTGTCACGGTTATTTCATTAAACCGACTGCCTTCCCGGTTCTTTTCTTTTCATTAGACCGGCTGCCTTCCCGGTTCTTTTCTTTTCATTTAATGCATATGCATATGAACAATGATATAAAAAAAAACAACATATAAATTCAAAATATTTAAAATTAGCTAACCTCATTATTTTCAAAAATTCATCTCATCCCAAATCACATCAAATCACCCATCAAAACTCGTCAAGATTCACGAAATTTCATCTCATCATAATTCGTGTTAAAACATAATTATAACTCATCAATAATTTATTTATCTCTTTTATGCTCAAATAACTTATTATTTCCTAAAAATATCACTTCTCACCGAAAAATATTTCTACATATCCAAATTTCCTATCATACTCATAAATCAATTTTTCATCTATCACCCAAACATACTTTAATAAATAAATTTAATATTATCACTAAATAATTAATTTTTTTATTTAGACTACTTAAAGTAAATCCAACTCACCACGTAGTACTTAAAGCTACCCGTGGACCACCTCCTTGCCTTTCTCGTTTTTCTCCGAAATTTCCCCTGATCGTTGATCACCGACACCTGACATAATATTTGAATTCAAATTTCTAATTATTTATTCATTTCTTCATAAACTACACATTTTGAAAATTTCCACTTTAGCTTCCTGGAATTTTCATAAATGCTAAAATTTTAAAATAAACATTACCTTATTACCTTATGCTATTCTGATAGCTTCTCGTAATTCTCTATAAAATATTTCCGAAAATCTCTTCAAAATTTTGCTCCCTCAACCTTTCTTTAAACTCTCAAGTGATTTAAGAAAACAGATGAACGAAATTCCTTTAGAACCATAAAAACCTGGACTGAAAAACTTAAGTAGCTCTCCTTCTACAATATCCACGAGCGAGGCAACATCAACTTAAATTAGCAGCTTCAATTTTTTTTTTTTTTTTCACTTTCACTTTTACTTTCACCTTTTCACTTTTCACCTTCACCTTTCACTTTTCACTTTTCACCTTCACCTTTCACTTTTCACTTTTCACCTTCACCTTTCACTTTTCACCTTCACTTTTCACTATTCTTTCTTTGAAACTCTGTTGACCACCGAATTTTACTATTCACACCAATTTTTTTTTTTTTTTTTTTTTTTTTACAAATACGGGTATTACAATTCTACCCACCTTATAAAAATTTCGTCCCCGAAATTTCCTTGCCGAAATCAAGTAAAGAGTTGGGGATAATCCTTCCTCATTATTTCTTCATGTTCCCACGTGACTTCTTCAACATCATTATTACGCCATAATACTTGAATCAAAGGAATAACTTTATTGCGTAAAACTTGCTCCTTTCTGTCTAGGATTTTGACTGGTGCTAGCATAAAAGTCAAGTTTTCCTGAATTTTTACCATCTGATTCGTGACATTATGGGACTCATCGTGCAAGTACTTCCTCAGTAGAGACACATGAAAAACATTATGTAATTGCTTTAATTCTGGAGGCAAATTCAATCGATATGCTACGGGCCCAATTCTCTCAATTACCTCATAGGGCCCCATAAATCTTGGGTTTAACTTTCCCTTCTTCTTAAATCTCAACACTCCCTTCCACGGAGATATCTTCAAAAATACCAAGTCACCAACTTGAAACTCGAGAGGTCGTCTTCTTTTATCAGCATATCCCTTCTGTCTGTTCTGAGCTGCTCTGAGGTTTTCCCTAACCAGTTTGATTCTCTCAGTAGTCAAGTCAATCATTTCTGGGCCATATATCTTTCTCTCTCCAACTTCTTCCCAACATACTGGAGTTCTACATCTTCTGCCATATAAAGCCTCGAAAGGTGTCATCCCAATACTAGTTTGATACTGATTATTGTAGGCAAACTCGATCAAAGGCAAATAACCATCCCAGCTTACTGAGAAACTTAATACACTTACCCTCAGCATATCTTCTAGTATCCTGATAATCCTCTCTGTCTGTCCATCAGTTTGTGGATGAAAAGCTGTACTAAACTGTAATTGTGTACCCATAGCTTCTTGGAAACCCTTCCAAAATCTAGACGTAAATCTAGAATCCCGATCTGATATGATACTCAAGGGTACTCCATGTAATTTTACTATCTCTGCCACATACAACTCAGCTAACTTCTCTGGACTCCATGTAGTTTTGATAGGAAGAAAATGTGAAGACTTAGAAAGTCTATCCACTATAACCCACACCGCATCATGCCCTCTCTGGGTACGGGGAAAACCAGAGACAAAATCCATACTTTCATTTTCCCATGGCCACTCAGGTACTGGAAGAGGTTGTAATAAACCTGCGGGATGTCTATTCTCAGACTTTACCTGTTGACAAGTCAAACATCTAAAAATATATTCTGCTACATCATTCTTCATCCCTGACCACCAATAATTTTGTTTCAATCCCCTGTACGTCTTATTATTACCTGGGTGCATGGAATATACAGAATCATGAGCCTCCCTTAATATCTCTTTTCTCATCTCCACATTGTTGGGAACACAAACTTTATGCCCCAATACTACCATTCCATCTTCTCTAATTCTAAATTCAGTTGACTTCCCACTCATCACTTCCTGCCTGATCTTTTCTATCCCCTCATATCTACTCTGCATCTGAAATATGCGATCAATAATAGAAGATTGTATCACCATATTTGCCATTAATACTCCTCTATCATTGACACTCAATTGCATCCTCATTCTTCTTAATTCTATCATCAGGCTAGTATTATGACTCCCAATAACCGCTAATCTCCCTGTAGCTTTTCTACTCAATGCATCAGCTACTACATTAGCTTTTCCTGGATGATAATGAATTGTACAATCATAATCACAAATCAATTCCATCCACCTCCTCTACCTCAGATTCAACTCCTTCTGGGTTAGTAAATGCGTCAAACTTTTATGATCAGTAAAAATTTCGCACTTAGCTCCATATAGATGGTGTCTCCAAATCTTCAAAGCAAAAACTATGGCAGCAAATTCTAAATCATGGGTTGGGTAATTCTTCTCATAGTTTTTCAGTTGCCTAGATGCGTAAGCTATAACTTTCCCATGTTGCATCAACACACATCCCAATCACTGATGCGACGCATCACTATAGACCACAAATCCTTCATTACCAGAAGGAAGCACTAATACCGGGGCAGTAGTTAGTTTTTCTTTCAACAGTTGAAAACTTCTCTCACATTCCTCTGACCACCTAAACTTCATATTCTTCCTGGTCAATTTAGTCAAAGGTACAGCAATCATAGAAAATTTTTGCATAAATCTTCTATAATAACCAGCCAACCCCAAAAAGCTTCTAATTTCAGTTACACTTGTGGGTCTCACCCAATTCAACACTACTTCTACTTTTTGTGGGTCAATTGCTATCCCCTCTCCCGACACAACATGCCCCAAGAAAGATATCTCATTCAACCAAAACTCACATTTAGAGAATTTCGCATATAATTTCTCCTTCCTCAGAATCTCCAACACTATCTGTAAATGTCGCATATGCTCCTCTTCATTCTTAGAATATACTAAAATATCATCAATAAACATAATTACAAATCTGTCCAAGAATGGTTTAAACACCCGGTTCATAAGATCCATAAATGCCGCAGGAGCATTGGTCAACCCAAAAGGCATCACTAAGAACTCATAATGACTATAACGTGTCCTAAAAGCAGTTTTAGGTACGTCCCCCTCTTTTATCCTCAATTGATGATATCCCGACCTCAAGTCTATCTTAAAGAACACTCTAGCTCCCTGTAATTGCTCGAATAGGTCATCTATCCTGGGTAAAGGATATCTATTTTTGATTGTGATCTTATTCAATTGTCTATAATCAATACACAACCTCAATGTCCCATCCTTCTTCTTGACAAATAACACAGGGGCTCCCCAGGGTGATGTACTAGGTTGGATAAACTGTTTATCTAGCAACTCCTGAAGCTGAACTTTCAACTCTCTCAATTCAGCTGGGGCCATTCTATAGGGTGCTATAGATATGGGTGCTGATCCTGGAATTACTTCAATAGAAAATTCAATCTCTCTATTGGGAGGCAACCCAGTCAACTCTTCAGGAAATACATCAAGAAAATCTTTCACTCCCACAATATCTTCTAACTTTCTACCCTCCTTGCTAGAATCCACTACATAAGCTAAATACCCCTCACAACCTTTCCTCAACCATTTACTAGCAGTTAAGGCAGAAATCAGACAATTTGCAAGTATCTTACGTTCTCCCTGAAAATTAAACTCCTCTTGTCCAGAAATCCTGAACACTACATTTTTCCTAAAACAATCTACCCAAGCATGTTATGCTTTATCTACCAGTACAACATAATTTCCTATGCCCATGTAAGAGAGTTTAGAACGAATTTCGTAGTGTAACCCGTCTAAAAATCTCTTGCATTTTCTTTGCTCTGTATTCACGAATTCAGGTACAAATCTCGACAGGGCTATAAATTTACTATCATATTCAACCACCGATAAATTTCCCTGTTTTAGGTGGATAAACTCTCTTTCTTGTTGTGCCTGAAAAGTATCTGGAAAGTACTTTGAAAAAAACTCATCCTTAAATTTATTCCAAGTCAAAGGTTGATCTATTCGTGAACTCATCCTAGGCAAAATATCCTTCCACCATTGAGAAGCCCCACCTTCCAGCATAAACGAAGCAAAAGCAACCTTCTGTTAATCAGACACTGGTAAGACCTCAAAATATTTCTCCACATGCTCGATCCACTGTTCAGCTTCCACCAGATTTACAGATCCTCTAAAAGACTGAGGTTTAAACTTAAGAAACATCACAAAACAATCCCCTTGCATCTCATTTGTAAATACCCTTCCTTCAGGAACCTCTTGTCTCACCACATCCGGTTCTCTCCTATCCCTTTCCTCTAATCTTCTCTGTAAATTATTAGCCCTTTCTTCAGCTGTATTTCTCCTTTCTTCAGCTGTATTTCTCCTTTCTTCAACTGCATTCATCATTTCCATAGCACGATTAAGGGCTTCTTTCAATTCATCATTCCTACCCTCAGGTTCTCTCCCAACTCTACTGGTACTAGTTGCACCATCAGCATGTTCCCTTGAGGGAACTACAGACTCAACTTCCTCCTCTACTTCAGTCCTTCTAAAAATTGGGGGTCTACCACGTCCCTTCTGATTTAGAGTTCTACCTCTAGCTCTCGCACGACCACGTGTCATCCTCAGACTCTGCATTTAAGAATATTATTTATTTAGATCTTCCACTTTTTAGGTTCTCATGCAGTCTACAGAATCTTAAAACCTAATGCTCTGATACCAAAATTGTAACGACCTATCCCGGGTTGGCCACCCCGAAACGAAGTCCTCACATTTTGAGAATCTCAGCACGACACATATATGCAACAAAAAAAAAATAATAATAATAATAATACTGACAAAAAGTTCATTATCAACCTCAACAAATGAGGTATATAAATCTGACATTAATTTACATATAATTTACAACATAAGATGCATGAATATTTACAAATATTTATTTTCTTTTCACACTAGTCTGAGGATATGGACACGTACATGGTTACAGAATTTTATTCTGTTTGAGCTGGGACCCACCAACTACTTGACCTGATTGTTACCTGAAATCATTGTACAATGAGGGGATGAGCTTCACAAGCTCAGTGAATTAAATTTACTAAAAGTATTCTAATCTCATAAATAACCCATTCATATTTAATCATTTATTTCTCCTATAACTAGATAATAGCATAAATATCTAACAATTAAATAATTCCCACAGATATATATTTATATTTATATCCTTCTCATTTTCTCATGGTAATTGTCTCTCTCTAAGAGACTCATCTATCTCTAAATAAATTCACCATCATACACCACACATCAGCATTTCAATAATGCAAGCAATAATTAAATCCGATGTCATGAATGAATGATTATGATGGGAACGTCTTCCCACCTGTCGACAAGTTGTTATTATCTTAGACCGGCTGCCCTCCCAGTTTTTTTATTTTTTATTTTTTATTTATTTTCATCAGACCGGCTGCCTTCCCGGTTAATTCCAGCATATACCGGCTGTCACGGTTTTCACTTTTCATTCCAGCATATACCGGCTGTCACGGTTTTCACTTTTCATTCCAGCATATACCGGCTGTCACAGTTATTTCATTAGACCGGCTGCCTTTTCGGTTCTTTTCTTTTCATTAGACCGGTTGCCTTCCCGGTTCTTTTCCTTTCATTTAATGCATATGCATATGAACAATGATATAAAAAAAAACAATATATAAATTCAAAATATTTAAAATTAGCTAACCTCATTATTTTAAAAAATTCCTCTCATCCCAAATCACATCAAATCACCCATCAAAACTTGTCAAGATTCACGAAATTTTATCTCATCATAATTCGTGTTAAAACATAATTATAACTCATCAATAATTTATTTATCTCTTTTATGCTCAAATAACTTATTATTTCCCAAAAATATCACTTCTCACCGAAAAATATTTCTACATGTCCAAATTTCCTATCATACTCATAAATCAATTTTTCATCTATCACCCAAACACACTTTAATAATTAAATTTAATATTATCACTAAATAATTATTATTTTTTTATTTAGACTACTTAAAGTAAATCCAACTCACCACGTAGTACTTAAAGCTACCCGTGGACCACCTCCTTGCCTTTCTCGTTTTTCTCCGAAATTTCCCCCGATCGTTGATCACCGACACCTGACATAATATTTGAATTCAAATTTCTAATTATTTATTCATTTCTTCATAAACTACACATTTTGAAAATTTCCACTTTAGCTTCCTGGAATTTTCATAAATGCTAAAATTTTAAAATAAACATTATCTTATTACCTTCTGCTATTCTGATAGCTTCTCGTAATTCTCTATAAAATATTCCCGAAAATCTCTTCAAAATTTTGCTCCCTCAACCTTTCTTTAAACTCTCAAGTGATTTAAGAAAACAGATGAATGAAATTCCTTTAGAACCATAAAAACCTGGACTGAAAAACTTAAGCAGCTCTCCTTCTACAATATCCACGAGCGAGGCAACATCAACTTGAATCAGCAGCTTCAATATTTTTTTTTTTTTTTCACTTTCACTTTCACCTTTCACTTTTCACCTTCACCTTTCACTTTTCACTTTTCACCTTCACCTTTCACTTTTCACCTTCACCTTTTACTATTCTTTCTTTGAAACTCTGTTGACCACCGAATTTTACTGTTCACACCAATTTTTTTTTTTTTTTTTTTTTTTTTTTTTTACAAATACGGGTATTACAACACATAACCAGTGGTAGAACTCCTATCATCCAAATCCCCTGCATAGTCTGCATCCACATAACCCATAACTGAAGGATCACCATGTTGTCTGCCAAACATTATGCTATAATCTGTAGTACCCCTCAAGTATCTAAAAATCCACTTGACTGCATCCCAATGCTATCGTCCCAGATTTGATAGAAACTTGCTCACCACGCTGACGGCTTGTGCTAAACCCGGACTTGTACAAACCATAACATACATCAAGCACCCCACTGCACTAGCATACGGAACCTTTGACATGTCTTGTGCTTCATCATTTGTCTTCGGGCACTGAGCGGTAGACAGTCTAAAGTGATTCGCCAAAGCTGTACTCACTGGTTTTGCATTATCCATGTTGAACCTCTCCAACACCCACTCAACATAGCTACGCTGAGATAACCATAATCTCTTGGAAGCTTTGTCCCTATGAATCTCCATTCCAAGAATTTTCTTGGCAGCACCCAAATCCTTCATGTCAAATTCTTTGCTCAACAAAGTCTTCAACTTGTTGACCTTACTCATACTCTTCGCAGCAATCAACATATCATCCACATAAAGTAACAGAAAAATAAATGAAATATCATCAAGGCTCTTCACAGAAACACAACAATCATACTCACATCTCTTGTAGCCAATCCGGATCATGTATGAGTCAAACTGCTTGTACCACTGCCTCGGAGACTGCTTCAACCCATAAAGTGATTTCCTCAATTTACAGACCAAGTGTTCCTGTCCAGGCTGACTGAACCCTTCTGGCTGTGCCATGTATATCAGCTCCTCCAAATCATCATAAAGAAAAGCTGCCTTTACATCTATCTACTCCAACTGCATATCGAAATGCACTACCAAACCCAACACTGCCCTGATGGAAGTGTGTCTAACCACAGGGGAGAAGATCTCATCATAGTCAACCCCTTTCCTCTGTGAGTAACCCTTTGCTACAAGACGAGCCTTGAACTTTTCTCCCTCTTTTTCTGATACTGCTTCTTTCTTTTTATACACTCATTTGCATCCTATCGCTTTCTCCCCCTCTGGAAGCTCCACCAACTCCCATGTTTGGTTCTTATGTAGAGACTCCATCTCTTCCACCATAGCACCCATCCATCTACTCTTTTCTTGGCCGTGTACTGCCTCTTGAAAAAAGTAATAGGATCCCTGCTACTAGTAATGAGTGCATAAAAAACCAAATCTTCAAAACCGTACCTGGTGCATGGCCTGATAGTACGTCTGGGCCTGTCTATAGCTATACTGTGATGCTGTTGATCTTCTGAACTAGAGCTCCCCGCATTCTGAGCATTGTTTTCCTTACCATGTGTCTCTAGCTCCACCTGCACCACATGCTCATTTCTGCTGCAATTTTCTGGCACCTGTTTCTCTTCTTCTTGAGTACGCTGCAACATGGCTTTCTCATCAAAAATCACATCTCTACTGATCACCACATTGTTTGCCTTCAGATCCCAGAGCTTGAAGCCTTTCACCCCTTTCTGATACCCCAGAAAGATACATTGTCTAGACTTCGCATCAAGCTTTGATCTTTCCTCATTAGGAACATGCACGTAGGCTAGACATCCAAACACTCTCAAACTATAGTAGTCTACCTCGCTACCTGCCCACACCTCCTCTGCTACTTTCCCATCTAGTGCTGCTCTAGGTGACCTGTTAATCAAGAAACATGCCATATTTATTGCTTCTGCTCAGAAGTTCTTTGCAAGCCCTACATTCAACTTGAGACACTGAGCTCTTTCAGCTATTGTTCTGTTCATCCTTTCCGCTACACCGTTCTGTTGTGGTGTTTTGCGTACTGTGAAGTGTCTCTTAATCCCATGCTGCTCACACAATCCCATGAACTTTGAATCTATGTACTTAGTACCATTGTCGGACTTGAGGCATTTGATCTTCCTCCTTGTCTGGTTTTCTACTTCAGCTTTCCACAACTTGAACTTGGCAAATGTTTCTGACTTGTGCCGCATGAAGTACACCCAAACCTTTCGTGAGTAGTCATCAATAAAACTCACGAAATACATATGTCCTCCCCGTGATGCTACCCTTACTAGCCCCTAAACATCTATATGAATATAGTTAAGAATTTCCTTTGTCTTGTGTGTGGCTGTCTTGAACTGCACCCTATTCTGTTTCCCAAAAACACAATACCTGCAGAAATCAAGCTTGTATATTCTGATACCCTTCAATAGATTTCTCTTATAAAGCTCCATCATCCCACGCTCACTCATATGATCTAACCTCATATGCCACAAGATTGTTTTATCTTACTCAGACTCTGCAGCTGCAACTCCACCTACAACTGTGGTACCTATTTTCTGTCCCTTCATCACTGTTAAGACACCTTTACTCACATTCATTACTCCACTTGCAGATTTTTAACCAAACCCATTACAATCTAAAGTGCCCAATGAAATCAGATTCTTCCTTAAATTTGGTGTATGTCTAACATCACACAACGTTCTAACAACACCATCAAACATTTTAATTCTGATATTCCCTATTCCAACAACTTTGCATGATGCATCATTACCCATAAGAACAGAACCAGAATTTACTAACCTGTAGGTGTCAAACCAATCTTTATTTGGTGTCATGTGATATGAGCATGCTGAATCCAGAATCTAAGAATCTGTGAGATGATCTGAACTAGATGAAATAAAAAGCATATCCCTATCACCGCTCTCTGAGTCTTCTTCTTCCACTACATTCGCAGACTTTAATGGACCCTCTTTATTCTTTGTATTTCCCTTCCTTACATCTGGACAATCTCGTTTCATGTGCCCCTTTTTTCTGCACTTAAAACATTGTATGTGCTTCATCTTCCTGGATTTAGATCGGGATTTATTGTTATTCGATCTACTCCGGGACTTGTTTCTCCCACGTTCTTGGTTACCTCTCACCACAAGCCCTTCACCTTGTAAATTCTCATCACTGGCTTTCTTCCTTTGATGAAAGCCTAATAGAGCACCTGTGATCTCCTCCAATTCGAGAGTTTCTTTCCCCCATATCAGAGTTGTAACCAAATTTTCGTACGTAGGAGAAACTGGTAGGGAATTCAGTAACATCAACGCTTTGTCTTCATCTTCGAACTTCATGTCAACTCGCTTCAAATCATTGATAATCTGGTTGAACACGTTGATATACTGGTTCAGATCTGAGCCCTCTGACATCTTAAGGCCATACAGTTTCTGCTTAAGATAGAGCTTGTTCGTCAACGACCTGGACATATACCGACTTTCCAGTTTCAACCAAAGTGCCGCCGGTGATTCCTCATCCATGATGTGATACATCACATCATCAGCCAGACAAAGCTTAATAGTTGCCACAACCCTCGCTTCCAGTTCCTTCCTATCTATGTCATCTATACCTTCCGACTTCTTTCCGTATAATGCCTTCACCATACCCTGCTGTACTAACAAATCCTTGACCATCCTTTGCCATAATCCGAAATTTCCAGATCCATCGAACTTGACCAAGTCGAACTTCGCAGAAGAAATCCCAGACATCGTGATCTGGGCTCTGATACCAATTGTTGTGAAACGTGCAAACAATTATGATGAATAATACGAAAAATAAAGAGATAGAAGAAGTAATTAAACACACAGATTTAACGTGGTTCGGCAATATGCCTACGTCCACGGGAGTGAGCAATGGCTAAATTTCACTATGTCATAGTAGAGTTACATCATATGTATTTATATTAACCCTAACTTTATAGAGGTATTAGAAAATTCCTCAAATACCATCGCACTCCCAACCTATTAATCGTCTCTGCTAATGAGAAAATAAATTCCAAGCCCAAAAGGCTGTAAATATGTTCCACTCAATGTGAGCCACATACTACAGCAAAAAATGATTAGGTTGGTGGTGAAAGAAAAAGAAAAAAAACAGAGAAAAGTGAATGACACCGAAAGTAATGGAGGAGAATAAAATAAAAGAAATGGAAATGACAAGGTTGGTGGTGGAAGAAAAAGGGAAAATAAAGAAAGGTGAATGACAAGGAAGAGCAGCTTGATGAGATGATGAACAGCTTGACTCATATTTTCAGGTGGGAGCTTTTGGTGGGTAAGAGGGATGGTATCAACCAGATTGGATTTGATACACAAGCAAGCCAACGGCACCTGAACTGAGGCAAAAGAGGAGGGTAGAAGGCTTAAGGGGTAGTTTTGATATTTCATCTTAGTCAACCCCTTTCCTCTGTGAGTAACCCTTTGCTACAAGACGAGCCTTGAACTTTTTTCCCTCTTTTTCTGATACTGCTTCTTTCTTTTTATACACTCATTTGCATCCTATCGCTTTCTTCCCCTCTGGAAGCTCCACCAACTCCCATGTTTGGTTCTTATATAGAGACTCCATCTCTTCCACCATAGCACCCATCCATCTACTCTTTTCTTGGCTGTGTACTACCTCTTGAAAAAAGTAATAGGATCCCTGCTACTAGTAATGAGTGCATAAGAAACTAAATCTTCAAAACCATACCTGGTGGGTGGCCTGATAGTGCGTCTGGGCCCGTCTATAACTATACTGTGATGCTGTTGATCTTCTGAACTAGAGCTCCCCGCATTCTGAGCATTGTCTTCCTTACCATGTGTCTCTAGCTCCACCTACACCACATGCTCATTTCTGCTGCAATTTTTTGACACATGTTTCTCTTCTTCCTGAGTACGCTGCAACATGGCTTTCTCATCAAAAACCATATCTTTACTGATCACCACATTGTTTGCCTTCGAATCCCAGAGCTTGAAGCCTTTCACCCCTTTCTGACACCCCAGAAAGATACATCGTCTAGACTTCGCTTCAAGCTTTGATCTTTCCTCATTAGGAACATGCACGTAAGCTGGACATTCAAACACTCTCAAACCAGAGTAGTTTACCTCGCTGCCTGCCCACACCTCCTCTGCTACTTTCCCATCTAATGCTACTCTAGGTGACCTGTTAATCAAGAAACATGCCATATTCACTGCTTCTGCTCAAAAGTTCTTTGCAAGCCCTGCATTCAACCTGAGACACCGAGCTCTTTCAGCTATTGTTCTGTTCATCCTTTCCGCTACACCGTTCTGTTGTGGTGTCTTGCGTACTGTGAAATGCCTCTTAATCCCATGCTGCTCACACAATCCCATGAACTTTGAATCTGTGTACTTAGTACCATTGTGGGACCTGAGGCATTTGATCTTCCTCTCTGTCTGGTTTTCTACTTCAGCTTTCCACAACTTGAACTTGGCAAATGTTTCTGACTTGTGCCACATGAAGTACACCCAAACCTTTCGTGAGTAGTCATCAATAAAACTCACGAAATACATATGTCCTCCCCGTGATGCTACCCTTACTAACCCCCAAATATCTGTATGAACATAGTCAAGAATTCCCTTTGTCTTGTGTGTGGCTGTCTTGAACTGCACCCTATTCTATTTCCCAATAACACAATACCCGCAGAAATCAAGCTTGCATGTTCTGACACCCTTCAATAGATTTCTCTTATAAAGCTCCATCATCCCACACTCACTCATATGACCTAACCTCATATGCCACAAGATTGTTTTATCTTACTCATACTCTGCAGCTGCAACTCCACCTACAACCGTGACACCTATTTTCTGTCCCTTCATCACTGTTAAGACACCTTTACTCACATTCATTACTCCACTTGCAGATTTGTAACTAAACTCATTACAATCTAAAGTGCCCAATGAAATCAGATTCTTCCTTAAATCTGGTGTATGTCTAACATCACACAACGTTCTAACAACACCATCAAACATTTTAATTCTGATATTCCCTATTCCAACAACTTTGCATGATGCATCATTACCCATAAGAACAGAACCAAAATTTACTAACCTGTAGGTGTCAAACTAATCTTTATTTGGTGTCATGTGATATGAGCATGCTGAATCCAGAATCTAAGAATCTGTGAGATGATCTGAACTGGATGAAACAAAAAGCATATCTCCGTCACCGCTCTCTGAGTCTTCTTCTACCACTACATTCGTAGACTTTAATAGACCCTCTTTATTCTTTGTATTTCCCTTCCTTACATCTGGACAATCTCGTTTCATGTGCCCTTTTTTTCGCACTTAAAACATTGTATGTGCTTCCTCTTCCTGGATTTAGATCGGGATTTATTGTTATTCGATCCGCTCCGGGACTTGTTTCTCCCATGTTCCTGGTTACCTCTCACCATAAGCCCTTCACCTTGTAAATTCTCATCACTGGCTTTCTTCCTTTGATGAAAGCCTAATAGAGCACCTGTGATCTCCTCCAATTCGAGAGTTTCTTTCCCCCACATCAGAGTTGTAACCAAATTTTCGTACGTAGGAGAAGCTGGTAGGGAATTCAGTAGCATCAATGCTTTGTCTTCATCTTCGAACTTCATGTTAACTCGCTTCAAATCACTGATAATCTGATTGAACACGTTGATATGCTGGTTCAGATCTGAGCCCTCTGACATCTTAAGGCCATACAATTTCTGCTTAAGATAGAGCTTGTTCGTCAACGACTTGGACATATACCGACTTTCTAGTTTCAACCAAAGTGTCGCCGGTGATTCCTCATCCATGACGTGATACATCACATCATCAGCCAGACAAATCCTGATAGTTGCCACAGCCCTCGCTTCCAGTTCCTTCCAATCTATGTCATCCATACCTTCCGGCTTCTTTCCGTATAATGCCTTCACCATACCCTGCTGCACTAACAAATCCGTGACTCTCCTCTGCCATAATCCGAAATTTTCAGATCCGTCGAACTTGACCATGTCGAACTTCGCAGAAGAAATCCCAGACATCGTGACCTGGGCTCTGATACCAATTGTTGTGAAACGTGCAAACAATTATGATGAATAATACGAAAAACAAAGAGATAGAGAAAGTAATTAAACACACAGATTTAACGTGGTTCAACAGTATGCCTACGTCCACGGGAGTGAGCAACGGTTAAATTTCACTATGTCATAGTAGGGTTACATCATATATATTTATACTAACCCTAACTTTATAGAGGTATTAGAAAATTCCTCAAATACCCTCGCACTCCCAATCTATTAATCGTCCATGCCAATGAGACAATAAATTTCAAGCCCAAAAGGCTATAAATATGTTCCACTCAATATGAGCCATATACTACAACAAAAAATGATTTTGGTGGTGAAAGAAAAAGAAAAAAAAACAGAGAAAAGTGAATGACACCGAAAGTAATGGAGAAGAATAAAATAAAAGAAATGGAAATGACAAGGTTGGTAGTGGAAGAAAAAGGGAAAAGAAAGAAAGGTAAATGACAAGGAGGAGCAGCTTGATGAGATGATGAACAGCTTGACTCATATTTTCAGGTGGGAGCTTTTGGTGGGTGAGAGGGATGGTATCAACCGGATTGGATTTGATACACAAGCAAGCCAACGGCACCTGAACTGAGGCGAAAGAGGAGGGTAGAAGGCTTAAGGAGTAGTTTTGATATTTCATCTTACCCGTAATTTTTTTTACGGAATCATGATCTAAGGATCTATTTATTATAATTTTGACAAGTTAAAACTTGATTGATTAAATTAAAATTATAAAAATTTAATTGTGATTATGTTCAAATTTTAAAGATTAAAATAGATATTTACTCAAAATTTTAATATAAAATTAAGTTACCATTTTTTTTAGTTGCTGTTTTAGATTTTAATTTTTAAAACAAGATAATAGAGAAGTTAAAATTATTTAACAATAAAATAATTATTATAAAATAAATTTTGATATAAATTTTAATTTTTTAAAATATATTTTTTTAAAGACCGTTTGTTTTTAAAATATTTTACTTAGTTTCAACTTCTGTTGTTTATTTTAATAAAAATAAATGAAAACACAATCATTATGTTGGTAGTGGAAAAAAATAAAATCAAAATATAAAATATAAAAAAATGAAAATGATTAGGTTGGTGGTGAAAGAAAAAGAAAACAAAAACAGAGAAAAGTGAATGACACCGAAAGTAATGGAGGAGAATAAAATAAAAGAAATGGAAATGACAAGATTGGTGGTGGAAGAAAAAGGGAAAAGAAAGAAAGGTAAATGACACCGAAGTAGGATAGAAAAAGAGGAAAAGAAAAAAAAAATGAAAGTAACCAAAGGAGTTAATGACACATGGACTGTCGGTGACTATGGTTGGTGCTGCTTTAAAGAAAAGTTGGTTGGTGAATGTTGGGTATTGGTCGTGGAAGAAAAAAGGAAAAGAAAGAAAGAAAGGTAAATGACACCGAAAGTAGGATAGAAAAAGAGGAAAAGAAAATAAAATGAAAGTAACCAAAGGAGTTAATGACACATGGACTGTCGGTGATCATGGTTGGTGCTGCTTTAAAGAAGAGAGTGTGAATGTTTCCCTATAAATATAGGTGGAAATGGAAGGAGCAGGCAATAGATAGAGTGAGAGGGCCGAAGGAAGGTCTTCAAATTTGAAGAATAGTCCAGTTCTTAACTGCTTGTAACATCTAATTTTTATTAGTGTTCATCGTTTTTTTTTAAAAATTATTTTTTTTTAAATAGAATAGTAGCAAAGCTAAGAACGGTTAACCCAGAACAAGAGTACCGCCTGTTGTTTGAGATAGTGCCTTCCAATTTGTAAAAGGAGGGAGCTCAACTTTTCAGCAAAACAATAAACCAAAGAGAAAGAAAAAAAGAGAGAGAAGCACTAGAAATTAGAGAAAATGCAGTGATGCACAAAGCCTATTGGTAATGATAATTTAAACGAAAAATTATTATAACTGCAGCATACATATGGTAAGTTAGATTATGCATTCATATGGCAGATTACAAAGAAATGGGATTATGCACACTTATTTGCAGATTGAAGAAACAAGATGATTGATTCTATTTCAGGTGAATGGTGGACTGATCTACGCTAGCGAAAATTGGTCTGGGTTGAAGTAATATGATATAGAGAAGAAGAGGAACATAGAAAATGGGATGCCCGAGTAAGAGAAAAATGCGAGAGGCCTCCTCCTTGGGAATCCCATATGAAAACCAACTGATCTGGGAGGCCAGTTTGACAGGGAAACCAGAAGGAGCTTCATAGCAACATTGAGCCCCAATGGAAGTGCAGCAAAGAGAAAGCATACAGCCCATTGGACTCCATTCAACCTGACAAAATTGGCTAGGCATTTTCCAAACTGAACAACCATTAATTGTATAGTCAGAACAGCCCCCAAAGCAAATAAAAACCAGAAGTTACCAAGTACAGCTACCAACACTTCCTTCTTTCCTAAGTTCATTACATTCAATTGATTGAAGACCTGGCAGAGTGTGAAACTAGTGAAGATCATGGATTTTCGTACATCTTCATTCATGCTGGGTATGACTTGTCCCGTGAACAGGAAGATCAACAAAACAAAAGCCTGGTACAAGACTTGAAATGCTATGTTCTTCCACATGACTTGGGTTACAAGTGACTCAGTCCTCTTAGCTGGCTTGTGGTTGATAAGCTCCTGACTTTCTAACTCCATCATCATCATTTGGCAACCTAAAAGACACATGACGATATTCACCCAAATCAATTGAATTGCTGTCAACGGTGATTCCATCAAAACCATTGTAGCAACGGAAGTTATCAGTAACCCAGAAATGCAAGCAGTCAGCTGAAGTTGAGTGAACTTTTGAATGTTCTGGTAAGCACATCTGAATAACTTTAGGACTGGAGGTAGTGAACCTATATCTGAAATGATCATGTCACAGCTCTCTTTGATCTTTTCAGTGCTCCGGCTATCCTCAGCAATCCCTACATCGGCCTCTTTTAAAGCTGCAGTGTCACTTGTAGTTAACCCTCCAAAGAATGCAACTACATGACCTTTTTCTTGCAAACACTGTACCAGACGAAGCTTGTCCTCTGAAAGGCAACTCCCCATTACACTCATCTTTTCCACCTTTTCCATCCTTGCAGTCGGGTCTCGAATTTCTTCACCTTCAATTGCCATATCATTTGAACCAGGCCTAAAGATTCCAAGTTCGCAAGCTATGGC
This sequence comes from Bretschneidera sinensis, assembly GCA_023935145.1. NCBI lineage: Eukaryota > Viridiplantae > Streptophyta > Magnoliopsida > Brassicales > Akaniaceae > Bretschneidera > Bretschneidera sinensis. Next base: position 103,777,978 of record CM043703.1, on the reverse strand, counting down.
TCTTACTGCAGAGAGCTCATCCTCTGATATCAATATGATGCTTACACCAGCATTTCTAAGATCCTCCACTTTTAATTTAATTTCTTCCTGACATGGGTATTTCAGACCCACAAGTGCCAACAACTTTAACCCATCTTCTCTAACTTCTTGAACCTCTGTTTGTCTACAAGCCAAGGCAATGGACCTTAGACCACTGTCCTCCATGTCATTAATCATTTGCTGAAATTTTATTTTCTGATCTCCCATGGCATGAATTTCCCCTCTACCATCATAGTAGTGTGAACACATCTCCAATATTGTCGAGGCAGATCCTGCCCAGTGCAAATGCAGAATTTTTCCTTCGTCTTTGTCTTCACTCATTAAAATCCCTCTACCTTTCTTAGTAGAACTTAATTTTCTATAATCAAGAATGGCAAACCTTTGATCCGAAAATTCCACATCCATACCCCATCTTGACTTAAGCCAAGAAATAAGCAAATCATTTGTAGGGCTAACGAAAATCTCAGGCAGATTAACTGAAAAACCAATGCCTCGGCAAAGAGCTTCAAGAACAACTTGGTCAGTCTCACAATCTTCATCATTTATCATATCCTTCTCGCCGATCCAAAATCTGTTAACCTCTACCTGGTCACAGATTAGCCCACCAGTTGTGTCGATGCATATGATTGTAGCACGCCCGATTGTGCCACCAGCTAACAAATTCTCAGGCTTTGGCTGATTTAAGAAGGCTTTCTCATTCCAGTGAGACAGAGAGATAACAATTACCAATGACATCCCATGTTGGATTCCAATTACCACTACAGTGAGAGCACTGATCAAAATGCGAACCCTTCCTGTAGGTTTGAAGAGAACTCTCTCAAGCAGCTTCATCAATGAGTCCACCGAAACATTTCCCTTTAATTCTGGAAGTATATCATCATTGCCCTTGTGTTTCCTGCAGATAAAGTTTATTAACGCTACAAGAGCAATTAGTACAGAGACAGAAAGTGCAAGGTTGTCTATGTAGGCATGTGGCTTCTCAATCAGAGCTTCTAGCAAAGTCTTATTAGGATCACGAGTCACCAAGCTCAGCACCTTGACCAGTAAGGTATCTGCACCCACCGATGTTACAAGCATACTACCTTCCCCCTCCATTACCTTTGAGCCAAAGAAGAGAAATGGATTCTGCTGACAATCGATTTTGGAGTTCAGTGCCTCATCTAGCTGTAGCCCCTCGCCATTCACAAACAAACCATCAGCTGGAACAAGATCACCCTTCTCCAAATTCACTACATCACCCACCACAAGATCAGATATTTTGATGGATTGGCGCTGTCCACTTCTTATAACTTTCACTTTCAATCTGTTCTTCTCCAACAGCTTCTTCTCAAGCTTTCTTGCACGGCAAAAATTAACCACTGATGGGAAAGTGATGAGCATAAACGTGGCAACAAGTATGGCAACCCCATCATGCCACCCAGATTTGCGTCCTCTCTCCATGATCTCAATTGTGAAAGAGAATGCTGCTGAGATCAGGAGAAGGAAAATGTGGTATTTGTTGGAGGCCTCCAAGAAGAAGAAAAGGAAGCCCTTTGTGTGAACAGGCTCAGTTGCGTGTGAGTTTTGATTGCCTTGAATTCCAGTCTCCAAATTAGATCCAAGAACTAATGCAACCTGTTCAAAGCCACCAAATTTCTGCAGCCCGTACAAGTCTATCTCTTTTACAATTTGAACAACTGTCTCATTCTCTTCAGCAGAAGAAATGTCAATGACACAATGTGGCGGAGTAGATAAGTTCCTTCGAAGTTGTTCAGAGCATTCAGAAGCAGCAGCTAGTGGTGTTGAGGGTAAAGGGATAGAAGGTTGTGATGGTGGCAAGAATTGTTGGTCTTGAGGGGCTTTTCTGCGAGAAATGAAAAATCCAATATACAGAATTCGACGCCAATGCCGCCCGTACTTGATAGAAGATGTGGTGGTGATGAATAAACTGGCGCCGAGGGTATTGCCATCATTATCAGAACCTTGTTCTTTGGTGTTTGTGTGGAACATTTTGAGTGTTTTTGGTGCAGGGGGTTGGAAGGAGTTTTTAAGTGCTTTTGGCACCTGGGTTTAGTGGGAGGAGGGTTGGAGTAGATAGACAGAAGAACAATCACAACTCAGGAAGAGATATTGAACTATGGAAGCAAATACAGGGTTTATATAGGAATAAATAGATTTAGCCTATTATGATTATCCGCGTGGGCAACTTGTATGATTTTCCTGAAAACTACTCCCCCTCCCTTCTTATTTTTCCCACAACGACCAAACTGACTTAACTTTAATACATTTAAAAAAGTTTAATTTGTAGTAAATCACCAGTTCATCAATGTATATTTTTTCTTACAGCCTAAAGTGAGTCTCACTGAAAAAACCCTTTTAGATGGAAAATAATTATTTTATTTTTTATTTTTTGTTATAAAATATAAACCAATATAATACATATTCATTAAAATGTGTAAAAATTTGTGATAATTTAGATTCAGATGTGTTTAAGATTTGAGTTTAAAAAGTTTTCATTTTTATTTCAAATTGATTTCAGTGAAATTTTTCGTGTGTAAAAATTTTATTTTTAATCAAAGTAAATTTTTTATATTTATTTATTTTTCGTTTCTTTATATTTATTGCAAGGACGACTACTATTTTTTTCTGAGAACAAACTCGGTCTGAAAGCGTGGAACCACCAACACAATCTCAGACGCCACCGCCTGGGCAACTTGTATGATTTTCCTGGAAACTATTCCCCCTCCCTTCTTAAGTAAAGTGAGTCTCACTGAAAAAACCCTTCTAGATGGAAAATAATTATTTTATTTTTTATTTCTTGTTATAAAATATAAACCAATATAATACATACTCATTAAAACACTACACTGTAATTCATTAGAAGTTAAAACAAAAACATAGAAAATAAATAATTTGTTTCTCTTTTATTTCATTTACTAAAAACAAAATCAATTTGCATTTTATTAAAACAGAGGAGAGTTGGACACGAGGGAACCTAAATAAATTTTAATTTTATTTGCATTTCAGTCCCAGTTTTTGAAATTTTATATGTTATTTCCTCTCTTACTTTAAACTTTACTGCATCAATCTCCCTAATTTAATTTAACCAGCCACGGGCATTATTACCATATATTTGATATATCTAAACCAATACTAAACAAACTAGTTTATTAATTAAAAGTCACATTCATTTTAGATTTTTCTAATAAAATTATGTTTTTACAATTATAAAAGGAATAACTTATTCAAACATTAAAAAAGAATACTAATTTATTTATACACGTGAGAACCAGAGAAACACGAAAACTATCTGGAAGAGAAAAGATTGATAGCATCATCATGCTGACTACAAACTGTCATGGTCAAGATTCTATCTCAAGTAACCTCCCCAAAAACAATCCACTTTAGAGGGTGCACAAGACTTTCAAATTGCTTTTCACCAAAAAAAAATAGAATTTTCTTCTATAGACATAAAAAGGGCCTTGTAAAATGAATTAACTTCAAATGCCCATTTGCCATAAGCCCCACTTAATCCTATCTTCCATTTGAAAAACAAAGTTTACCTTGTCGATCGTGTAAAAGAGAGTAAATTATGAAAAACTTGACCAGCGAAAAAGTGAAAACATGAGAGAGATGAAACAGATGGGTAAATGCAATTTCTGTAAGAATTCAAATCCATTGTGACGGAAAACAATTTACTTCAAGACCCCCAAATTTCACCACTTCCAATTTTTGGTGTAAAATAAATTGCGTTACATTACTTTTTTATATTAAACAAAACATAATGTAAACAGTACTATCATTTTTACATGAAATCATCCGCCGGATAGAGCATCACTGAACGCATGGAGAGACGAAGCGGGAAAGAGAAAAAAAGAGAGTTAACGTCCACATGCCCTTACTGGAAATTGAACTTCTTGTCAATCCTGTTAAAATGATTTCTTGCTCCAAACAGCATGAGGTATAAGATCTAATATTCTAAAATCATTGCATTCCATAAGCATTAATCTACTTACTACCCTTCAATCTTGAAGATACATCCCTTTTACGCAGAACATGGATTTGATAGAACTCACGTAACATACATGGTTAAGGCAATACAAAGATTTTTACTCATTTCGAAGTTTTGTTAGGTTTGGAACAACCCAGCACGTACAGTCAAATTACCTCGACCAGAACCTGATGCATGGGGAACCTTAAATTCACATTCAGATATACCAGTCTGAATATAAAATTCACAAACAATGAAAGATCTATCTTTTATTACTACTACTATATCGTAATGTCATTGTTGGCAGGAAGAACATATAGCAATATGGGTTTCAGAAGATCAACTCATACAACCAACAGCATGCACAAACCCCAGGCGCACAAAAAAATATCATTGGAATGATTATCTTGATATGTGAAATTCTGTTCTGCTTCACATATTAAGGCATGATACAACTATTAAATAAACAGAAATAAACATATAAAAGGGCTCATATACATAAACCAGAGTTCTCCAAAGAAGAACTAGCAGCAACACCTTGCCAGAAAACATAGTTTTATGAGTTTTCCTAAGTTTGGTTCCCTAAACAGAAAAGAAAACAAGCTATACGTACATACACGCAGATTTTGCATCATGATTCCAGCTTCAAGGATACAACACGCGACTGTCTGTTGCGCTTTGCCACCTTCACAAATATTATTGAGAGGCAAGATGGAGCCCACCAGGGACGGCGGACTTTTTGCTCGCCTTTTAAGCAAGCCACTGAAGATAATTTGGATGTCAGACAACTCATACTCCGATCTAAACAACATTGTGAAATAGAAGACAACAATAGGACAACAATCAACCTAATGCACCCATAAACTATCCAAAGAGTTATGAATCCATTTCTAAATTTAAGCTCAACTTATTCAGACAGAAATATAAATTGAGAGAGCTGTCTACAATATCAAAAAAATATTTGTGAGTATGGGATAAATGGGTATTGCATAGACAGTGTCTTTCTCTGGACAGGGGCTATCACATCCCTTCAATTTCCTTCATGCACTTCACAGAGTTGAACTTCCACAAATGAACTTCTTTATCGACGAATAGAAATCTTCTTGGGCAGCAAAGATGATTGTAGAGAAAGTTCTGTTTGACCCATTGTAGTCACTTGCCACTAAGCAAAACTTTGTTTAAATATAAACTTCTAGTTCTAAAAACAAAACAGCAGTAGGGAAGCTAATTCCAAAAGTCTTCAATGTTACAGAAAGAAAATTAGAAATAGATTAAATTCTATTTTTAGTCCTTTTAGTATGGTTCGTGTACTTATTGGGTCCCTGGAGTTTAAAACGTCCCTATTGGGTCCTTTAAGTTTGATACTCATTCGAATTAGGTCCTTCGCCCAAATGATTTTGTTTCGTTAACTAGTGATTCAAATGTTTATACTATGTGCATGAAAGTTCCCAAGTCAAGAATCATTGAATTTTTTTTGGAACATAGGGTTGTGGCCGATGTAATGGAGGACCAGTTAAATGATGTTGACGTAATGGAGGACCAATTAAAATATGTTGATGTAATGGAGGACCAGAGGTTGATGAAGATATGGAAATAACAAATGAAGTAACTAGACTATTTGAATTTGATGAAACTGTTTTTGACTATGCTGTTGAACCTGAGCCTACTGTGAATGAGATTGCTGGGTCATTTGGGTCAAAGACTTGATTGAAATAAGTACCAAACAAAAAGGACCCAGTAGGGACATTTTAAACTCTAAGGACCTAATAAGGACACGAGACAAACTAAAATGACTAAAAATGGAATTTACTCTTAGAAATATCAAATAATCTATCATATCCACTTGCAAGTAGGGAAATGGAGTATCATCCTCAATGAAACACAAGAACTATGAACACACAGCACGTGGTAACATGAAGCACCAAAACCCATTTCGTATTTAAAGTGATGCTGCTGTGATGTGACTTGTGTAGTCTAAATTTGTTCTGAAAGGAGAGCGAGCAAAATAATTTCTTCGCTCTCCGTAGGCTGCTATGTAAATAATCTATTTTAGCAAGGAGAAGAAAGTAATGAAATAATACAATAGCAATTCTAAAATAGGCTCATCCCTTTCCTCATCACTAGACAAATAATTAAGGCAGCAATTCTGAGATAGGCCCGCAAACCAATATGCTATTGAATGAGGTATGCAAAAGCACTATTGTTTTCTTGGTCTACAATATGATTAAGTTAATAGGGGATGAATGAACAGTGCATGGCTCTTTACCCCAAAAGGAATATCTCACAAGCATCAGAAGATTCTTTTCTTTAAGAACATTTCAATTATCATCATTTTTTTATTGGTAAAACACACACACCTCACTCGAACCTGAGACCTTTAGGACCCTGGGCCTCAACCTTAACCAACATTAACTTATCAATTAACAGTTTTCTTGGGCGGCAAAAATGGTAGAAGAGGAAGTTTGAAATATTGAATTCATTTAATTTTTATATTAATGGAAACAAGAATTCATTGGGAATGAATTCTTGTGTTTGACTCACTTCATCATGTTGTAGGATTCAAATGAATTCTCATGTTTGGAATAAACATAAAATTGGATTCATTCTCCCCTTTTCCCTTCAGTATCCTAGCACTCTTAATAGCATTACAATCTATCTCACTTTTGCTATTAAGTATTTATACTCTCCATGGTCTAGATTCTAGAATTCAGTGTTAGATTCTATTAATTTTTACAGGATTTGCTCAAAACTTACTCAATTCCATAAAGAATTCATTTCGCCATAGTTTATTGGTTTTCCAAACGCACAAAACTACAGATTTGCAAATAAATTCCATAAAATTTGTGAAATTCTATTATACCAAACAAGAAGAAAAAATCTCTCTCCAATCTCATAGATATAGAAAAATCAAGAGAGCAAAGTTTATATACAAATGACGAGGGCAGCAGAAGGAAATTCAGACTTAACAATGAGAAGGAAATTCAGACTTAACAATGAGAAGAAAATTCAGACTTAACAATGAGAAGAAAATTGAATCCGTTTACTTCTGAAAAAAAATCGAACCCGGATCATAGTATGAATAAACAGAAAACATCTCTTAGACCCAGTAAATTTTCAATTAGGCAGCAGTAAGTGGCAAATATTATTTGCACAGGGAGAGAGAAAGAGAACCTTTTATTCGTCTGAGTTCTTTACACAGGGTGATGAAGTCTCCCCACTTCATGTGGCACCGCCTTATGAACCGAAGTATCTGTTCAGTCGTGAACATGGACATGCCTTCTAGGTATTCTCCATTTACACCATTTTCTTTGAAAATCTGGCAGTAGCTACCCAGATTTATCTCCTCTAACCACAAACCAACATCCTGGTAAACAAAAGGAGAAGCATGTCATTGAACCAAAAAGAAAATGCATTGCAATGTGTGCAAATTGGACTGAAGTACACAAGTATCAGGAAGTTAGATTTTTAAGCTCACTGCTGTTAGTACTGCATGTTAAGTTCAAGTACATAATAACTAAAATACATTAAGAAGCAATCTGCAAACTTCTTTTTTTTCTTCACTTGAAATAATGTCATTTTTTATTGGTAAAACACACACACAACTCAAACTTGGGACAGTTAGGACCCAAGGTCTCAACCTTAACCATTGAGCCAAGGTCTTCTAGCAAAATAATCGCATTTTTTGCACAAAAGTTCATTCCATACTTCTGATAGTCAATCAGATTATCACAACTTATGCACAATCTGAAGGGAAAAAACTGAAGATGAAAAGGTCTTTCCCATACGCCAGTCCTCTAAAGTTGGTACAATTACTAAAATATACTTATTATTTTTTTTGGTTTGCCAGAAAATGCATTGTTCCGGAACTCCTTGTCACTTGAAAAGCAAGTCTGCTCAGCTTTTCACTAAGCACACCAGAGTCCATGTAATGAATGCTAGGCACCTCCGATCATAGAGATCACTCTTTCACATTATCAAAACAGCAATTAATGCTAAGATAACTCTGGTCATAGAGATCACTCTTCAACTAGATTCACATTATCAAAACAGAGACCCTGATGAAGAGTACAACTTTTATTCTCAGCTGCTGCTTTTCTGCACAAAAAGGACGAGGAAACCATCGATAATTTATCATTGCACTGCATGATGGCTAGAGAGATGTGGCTATTTCTTTTCTGCTTTCTTTAGTGTGTGCTGGATGATGGCACCACCGGTTGAGGGGGTTCTCATGTCAAGGAGAGAAAGCTTTTGGATAAAAAGGAGTATGGTTGCATGAATGCAGTCCCTGGTGTTTGATGTGGTGATTATGGAACGAGTCTAATAGCAGAAAACTTGACAGGTTAGATCTTCCTATTACTGATTCAATGATATTTTCGAAGATGTTCACTTGGCTTTCCTCAAAATAACCTGTTTTGACGAACTCTTGGAACCTTGATGATTTGTGGCATACACATCATTCCTCAAGGTCACTTGTTCAAGGGATGGTAAAGCCAAAAAAAATACCCTGTTTTGATTGACAGCTCTTACGCAGATGTTATTAATTATTCAAATTTTAGCTTTTGATTCTGGTTCCTTCTACTTCTTCCCCTTTTATTTCCTCCTTTAGGTGCTCTTTTGTATGCTACCCATGTTACATAAGGTTGCTACCTTTTTGGCACTCTTTCTAGTTTTTTAGTTATCTCCCAAAATGTAGCAACTTCTCTGAATCTGATGCATGTCTATTTCAGAAGTACACTCCACAGTCCATACATCCATGTCAGCTCATCCTGGTTCTAAGCCCATATTTAGATGAGCTCAATATATGCATCTAAGTACAAATATCAACAAATGACTATGTTATCTGGGTTTGGAAAATCAAGTCATTTTTGTGATTGGAACAAAAAATCCCAAGCTCAAGTATTAAAAAGAACTCTCTGGAACCATTTCAAGTCAGCAGAATCTTTCAAGTGAATAAACTATTCTTACCACTAAGACTAAATCAGCTAATACTAGTTCACATGGTAAACTAATAACAACAAGTGCCATTTCGATTTTTCTATCACCATGATGATCTAACTTCCCTCACGGGGCCACCACACCCATTTATTCTCCTTTAATCATCTTCTTTTCAATTTGATCCTTATAACTTGTGTCCTCTACTGTGAATTTTTTGAGGAATGACACTCAAATTAAGGAGAAGATCATTAATAATTTTTCTACATACAGAAAAATCATGGGAAAAATGCTTTGTGAAATTGAATCTCTAGCCCTGTGATTGAAACCAAAAGAGAAACAAGTATCCTCGTATTTCTTGGCCAATTCCCTGCGAAAAAACTTATAGAGGTGTTTCAAACAATATAAACAGATAAACACCCTTAACCACTCTTATTAATTGCGTAGGACGTTATATGGGCTTCAAGAACAATCATAGGATGCAATATTTTAAAAGCTCTGTAATTTTCTTATCACGCTCTTTGTGCTCCATCGCCCTAATATTCAATCTCCTGAGGAAGCCAAGAAGGATCTAAGATACTGCAGGTATTACCAAATTATGTGTCACCCAGCTATTTGCTAGGTAATATTATTAGGTAGGCACTGCCCACCATAGACCACATTCACATTGTAAGTCTCAGACCTAATTGTGTCTCGATCTTACCATAGACATTGCCTACGCTATAATTTTTCACTTGCAAGACCATAAGCAAGAACTTTCATGCGAAAATCGATGATGACACACTTGAGATTCACATAAAGATAAAAACGATTTAGAAATCCCTCCCACTACAGGAGATTAATGTTGTAGTCAACCACAGTAGTTCTGAAGAAATAATTTAGGGCGAGTTCATTTTACTGATATGGTTAAACAGCCTAACATGAATGGAAAATTCATCCCTCGAGGAAATCTTATTTGGGTCCTTATGTTCAACATTTTATAAGAATTATTATCATAAAAAGGCAAAATTTAACAAGTTCAAAGCAAACTGGAGAGCAGTGCTCAAACTTTCAAAACTCAAACACAAGTTCACAATTGAAAAGCATAGAAGGGCTAATAGCGTCCTACTTGTAAAATTTCACATAGATAAGTTCTAAAACAACATCCATGTATCTAATTCTAAGTCTCTTAGTGGGGAAACTACTTGAATAATAAATTAACACTAAAGCTATGGTTGATCAGCAAAAAGGTTTCTTTATCATGGTATTGATAAGAATGAATTCAACATGATATACAAAAAGACAAAATGAATAGTATGAACAGAAATTTTGGATGAGAAAATATCAGTACTTTATATAAATTACTGGGGAGTCTGAAAAATAACTCACGAGAGGGAATCATTTCCAACATAATCAAGATGAATAGTGTTTATTAACTACCATTTCATGCGTGCCTGTGTAACTCAACCATCGTCTATCAGAATGACACATAAAAGCTTTCAATTGCTTGCTTGTGGGTAATTAAGGACAATCAAATTGAACAAAAAATTCTTTTTTCAGTAGTTAATTCAATCAAACGGACTATGTAGTTAAATAATCATAAAAACAAAAACCTTCCACTTGACATTTAGTTAATTCAGTAACACCAATAAGAAGGAATTAAATAATTATTGTAATTTGGCCGAATAATTATCAAACTAAAAAATTGAAAAAGAAACGCTCAAGCTAAAAACAGTCACCATAAGACCTCCCAAACGAAATATATATATATTTCCAATTCAAAAAAATAGTTATTACTATCAAACAAGATCTACTCCTAAAACAAAAAGATCCAATTCAATTTAAATCTATACATAAATTTAAACAGAAACCGATTACCTTAACAGTCCAAATGAAGAAATCAAGAGGCTCAGGTGGCTGTTCTCTGCTCATCTCCCTTTCAACCAAAATTCGCAAAAACAGTATACCTAATATTTACAAACCAAAAACAACCTTAGCCACAGCAATAACCATCAAACTCTCAACAAACAGTCATTTCAATCAAATAAATAAAAACTCTGTTTAATTCCCGGGAAAACAAAAGGGAAAGAAATGAGAATTTTGACAATCAACCTTTATGTTAAAGAGTGACAGGTGTGAGATCTCAGTTATTTTCTCACTTTTATTTTTAATTCTTCATTTTCTCAGGAAGCAAACAGAGCAAGCGAAATATATGGACGGGGAAAGAAATTAGCGCACATACATACCGTATGAAAAAGTGTGGAATTGGGAGCTTGATTTTCTACATCTGATAGGTTGAAAATTGAGGAAAGTGAACGTGAGAGCGAGTGGGAGTTTGTAACACACTCACTCACTTTTGTGTCTCTCTTTAATGAGACTATCGGGTCCCTTTTTTCAGCTCAGAATTGTATGCTTATTGCCGCTTGCGTTACTTACTCTCTTAACTACTGCCTACGACTCTACGCGACCTCACTTGCACGCGCTATCACGCACAACGGTGCTTTTTTTGGGCCTTTTCAGAAAAATCCTTTAGGGATTCTTTTGATCCTTTGAGCTCGTTCGGAATGGAAATTTGATTCCATTGGAGATTAGAGTGTGTTTGGTAAAGTTTTTTTGTCACGGAAAAAGGCTTTTGGAAATGAATTTGATAGTTTTTGTTAATAACAGTATTTGGTAAAAATTAATTACAATATTTTTTTCCAAAAAGGGTTAAAAATCGTTAAAAATTTTCATTTTGAAAAAACAATAGTAGTAGAGCTTTTAAAAACTGTTTGAACGAATGGATAACTCTTCCAATTGTAATGAATTAAATTGTAAATCCGAAAATACCTTTATGTCATTTTATCATATCTATTTTTAGTAATTTTACATTTTCAAATTCTATTTAAAATTATAATTTCACAGTGTTTTTATAAGATAATTTACCAAATACAACATATGTTTTTTTTGCAAAAAACACTTTTCATAAATCTTTTGGTGTCAAAACTCTCATAACACTTTTGATACCAATGCAGCTACAACTACATCACTCTCAAACGAACCCTAAGTCTATTTATTTATGATTCTAAGATTCGTATCTCTAGCTGTCGATTCTCTTATTTGAAATTGTATTTTATCATTATGAAAATATATCGAAAATAAAATACAAATTTGTTTGAAATAAATGGATTTTATAAGTTTAATATAATTTATATGTAATTTTATATTTAATATGTTTGGAAAAAAAACTATACAATTTATTTTGAAATAAATTCACTATAAAATTGAGTTATCTTGTTGTAAATTCTATTAAAATTGATAAAATTTTCAAATGAACTCAATAAAATGAAAAATAAAAAGTTATGTTGATCAAAATACTTTCTAATTCTCTCGTCCACTTCCTCCCCCTACATTCATCTCTATCTAATTTTAATGTATATTCTTGTACCAATAAAATAAAATAAAAACCCTTGAGATCGAGTATATATAATTCATATATTTATTATTTTAATGATCATTTTAATTTTGTAAATTTTTACATAGAGTTTACATGAATATAAAAAAATATATATTTTTTTTATAAAAATGATTTTTTTAAAATATGGAATAAGAAAAATAAAAGAACCCGAATAATGCGCCATGTGTCAATATTGACGTGATAAAGTGTAAAGTGCTTCAAATTTTTTTTTATATTTAATATTTTTCATATGTTCACATATAGGCTTATTAATCCCTTTAGATATCGATGGGTGTGGTTTTTGAAAATTATTTTTAGATTTTAAAAATTAAAAACAGTTTTAAAAAACTTTGAAACATATTTAAAAAATAATTTTCAAAATTAATTTTTTAAAATAATTTTCAAAAATTGTTTTTTGAAAATGTAATGTTTTATGATATAATTTTTGAAAAATAATCCTAAAATCAATGTTCACTTCTCTATTTCATTCTCCTTTCATGGTATATAAAAAATTTTAAAATTTTAAAAATAAAATAATACTAATTATTTTTAAATATTTAATAAATATGAAAATAAAATTAATATAGATTTTAAATTTAAACTAAAAATTAAAAATAATTACAAAGTGTATCAAAATTTTTTTTAAAATAAGATTATCCAAATAACATTTTTGTTTTGAAACAATTTTCGAATTATAATTATCTAAATATATTTTTTTAATATAACTGTTTTCAATTTTTATTTTTTAAAACCGAAAACACACAAACATACCATAAAGCTTCCAAAATATCAAGAGGGGAAGCAAAGAAAGAAATCAACAACAGATGTATCATTTGCAGCCTTAGATACTACTCTAGTATTTTATCTGCAACTTGGTTCACTAAGACGAACCAAATTATGTAACGCCTTGCATGACGAATAATTGAATAGCGTAGGTTTTGTGTTTGATTTTTCACTGCTGCAAGTAACTCAAAAGAGTCACGCTCATCATATTATATTAGTCAGAGCGTGATTGACGGATTAGTTGAGCCTAAAATCCAAATACCCTCGTTATTAAAAGGGAAAAAGTTATCAAGTCCGTTGGTGTATGGTTTGTTATTGCCAAATTACTTTCAAATTGATTGACCAGCTACAACCAAAGAAACAAGTGCTTGCAGACACCAGTTAGTCCAGTTCCATATGAGTTTAGATTCTCACATTATATATGGACATGCCACACATACAAATGAGTTGGTGAGATTCGAATAAATTAGTAGATCCCTGCCCTGATTAATATCATTCAACAAAGCACATCCAACAATGAAGAGCATCACCTCCTCTTTTTGCAGTTAACTAAGCTTCATCAAGCACTTAAGAATCATGACATCAAAACACTTTGTTAAGTGGGTAAAGTCTCCTAAGCTGGCACTCACAGAGACTTCAGACTACTACAAATCTTGAACCCCACCTCAAGAGATACTATCCAAAGTAAAACAGAACCAACCTTTCTCTAAGGCAGACAACATTCCTAGTAACAGATACATTACAACTCAATATCCAATGTCTGGTAGTGTAATTGAAACATATATCGCTCACTTGTATGTCTGGGTATGGTAGTTATTGAACATATACATTTCAAACTATCAATGCCAATAGATGTTAAATTTGGTTAGAACCATTGACAAAAATTATTGGGATTTTTGGGTTAAAACCAAATCGGAAGAAACCAAATGATCTATAAATTCACAAATAATGCACAATCTTTCACTATTCTCATGTTGATTAGCTAATAAAAAGAAATCAGATTGGTGGTTTGATGATAATTACAAATCAAACAATCACATGCCCGAAAAATCATACACTGAATTCTTCTCCTCAATTTCTCAATTACAACAAGATTGCTTATTTGCTAGAGAAGAAACGAAATAATTTGTCATAACTTCACACTCAGAAAATACATGACAGAAATGGATTCTGTGCTATCACCTGTTCTCCACTTGAAAAGAGAACATCTGCTCCTCGCAAGAAGAAGCATAGAGGTTCATTTATGAAACACCAAATCAAACCTTCTGGAGTATTCATTTTTTTTTTTTTTTAATGCATCAAGTAACTTTGATTCTCTCTTTTTAGGACAGGTAGCCAAACTGGGTGAAATAAAAATTGATCAACATCAGACTATCACCTATTTAGAGTGAGAATCCAAGAGTCAAGTGCATCCCAAATCACTGCAATTCCTGAATACATTGGCATCCAAAAGAGAAGTGCCTGCAAAGGAAAACCTAGATTCAACAAACCTCAGAAGCCACTGCTGGAAGACGTTCCACCTGATCTAAGAGAGCCTGTGGGTCCATTACTAGTTTTGCTAATGATTCCCTTCCCAAAATACTCAGCAATCACAGAGAACCCATCCTTTGAACTCTTCACTTGCTGGAAAAACCGATCTTGATCTGTAGAATTCTGCTCCAAGCTTCTCTTCATTTCCAGAACTGACCTGTATTCGGGAGCACACTCAGGGCATTCTTTTTCATTGTCCCCGAGGCAACGTTGATGGAATGAGTGCATACACATAAAATGAACAGCAGGGAGATCAAGGGTGAAAGTGCAAGCAGTGCACTTGCTGAGCTGAAATATTCTGGCATTCGTCCTAAGATCCTGAATTTCTTTTCTCATCGCCAATGTGTTTTCCTAGACAATTAGAGGACTCAATAAATGATGTTGTTTTTTATTCAATAATAATAAAATATTAATTCAATTTGATCGTTGTTTAGAGAGACTCCCTCGTAGCATTTTATATTCCATTTAGCAAGAAGCTGGAAGCATTTGTACATGACTAATGTTATTGATCTCATTAATGGGCAAATCGACATGCCTACTTACCTAGTCTAGGTCATCCAACATATGAATTATCACTAGCAAAGTCACAATTCAACATGCCTAGTTACCTAGTCTAGGTCATCCAAACTTAAGAACTACACTCAAATATATATATGTAATTAGGGTAGGCGTTTCATTCAGATTAGAACAGTGAACAGCCTATAGGTCAAAATTTTAGAATTAAGTTGAGGTATTATCTTATTCTG
This sequence comes from Bretschneidera sinensis, assembly GCA_023935145.1. NCBI lineage: Eukaryota > Viridiplantae > Streptophyta > Magnoliopsida > Brassicales > Akaniaceae > Bretschneidera > Bretschneidera sinensis. The sequence continues at coordinate 103,762,563 of CM043703.1, read as the reverse complement.
ATTTCTGCTCCTTACACTCAAGTTCTCTAGTGCTTACAAATTTATATTTTCACCTCTTATTATTCATCTTTCTTCTGAACACTAAACTTATCAAGAAAATCACAAATGGTCAATTTCTAGTAAGCATTCAAGGATCTTGAAGAACCTATGACATCTAAGCTTGCCATATATCTGTTTACGATGCTTCAGGTTGTTTATAGCAGTCTTGAAATTTATCTAAACACCTGTATCACTATATGTCATAGCACTTAAGAACCAACCCCTCCAGAGAAAGCTCCCTTGAGAAGGAATACCGATTCATTGCCACCTTTCACTGGAGGTGAGTGCAATTAAACGATCGGGTTGTAATAAATAAGTAACCACTGAAACTTGCAATAGTAGCACTCTACCCTTAAGAGAGGGGGGAGCGTGACAAATAAGCACCAACCTGATACTTCTCTATAGCTCGTCGGTCCTCTTCAATCAGCTTTGATTCCTGTTCAAGTTTCCGAGCAATATAATCTTTAATAACGGAGAGTGTGAGGCATGGGTTCCTGGACAAGGTCTGAAGAACGACAATAGGAGGTAAAATGTCATCCCTTTCAACATAAGTCAAAACTTCCTTCACTTCTTTGGAGCAGTCTTCTCCAAGTTCACCAAAATATTTGAGCAAGTCTGCCCAAAGAGAAGGATCCCCTCCGCTACCCAAATCGCCTAGCCTTTTGCAGCATGCAATCAATCCCTCATGGTCATGGGCCTGCATGTAGCAAGCAATCACCTCTTTATAAAGTTTCATCTTTTCATACAGATACAAAAGCCCTTCTCTAAATGCATTCATTTCACAAAGAATTATAGCAAGATCAACATCATAAAGTGGAAGTTCCAGGTCAGATGGCCATGCACTCTTAAGCAAGTGTAGCCCCTTCTGACGCCTTTCTAGACAGTCCTTTTCTTCATATGAATCTTTATTATCAGCAGTTAACTTCCCATTGGATTCTGCTTTTGACATTACAGCTGCTCCTGATCTTGCTCTAGGATTAAGATCTAGATCATCATTAGCTTGTGAGATTGATGGGAAGTTCAAGTCATTGGACAGGTATAACTCCAAAAGTGTGTTATGAATTTCCACTTGAGCAGGTGAGTCTTTCACCTTGTTAGCATATTTTTCAAGAAAATCCATCAGAGACTGTGGATGATGGACAAAAATGTTGACAAAATCAACAGGAGATGGCAACATAGGTAAGTATACACCATTTGAAGTTCCTCTTTTGGCGGATTCTCCATCTTCAGTACAAAGCCTAATGAGTATATCAATTGTCTCTACTGGCTTGTGCTCTATGAGAATCTTACCATACTCTTTCACTGTGACCCCAGCTTGACTTGGTTCAAGACTTGAAATATATTCCAGGGCTTCATCATAACTACCAAGGTCTTCAAGTAAAATCTTTAAGTACCACTCATGCCTCCCTGCCTTCTTAGCAACATACATTGCATGCTCATGGTAATTAGCTGCACGGCAGACTCTTATAGCAGTCTCAACATCAAACTTATGTTCCCCAACACCATCCTCACTTTTAATGAACACATTCAGCTTTTCAACATCTTTCAATTTGGTGTAGCAGTTTAACAGAAGAGTTGTATGATCTTTAGAAGCAAGGCCTTTCTCATGTAACTTCTCCAAGTAATTTGTAAGGTTGTAGATTCTTTGTGCATCCAGAAACTTCTGTATCACATATGAAGGTTCAAGATGACCAATGGTGTGGATGTACTGAGCCATAGCTTCATCATAGTCTTGTTTGCTGTATAGATGATCCCCATGCTTCCTCAATACTTCTGCAGTTGCAGCGGCATCAGCTTGCTGACTTTGAACAAGATTGATAGCTACAGTGTACAGATTTTTCTTGAAAAGCATATCTAACTTGCTTTCCATATCCTTCTCACCAATACACAATGCTGATTTATCAGTCATTATAAGTATTATATTACCCCACTCACAAAGCATGTTAGAAACTTCTTTCATCACTAGACTGTGGGCTATTAAACGATTCTTTAGGTCATAAACATTGAAGGTATTCCTGCCATTTCTTTGATCAGCAATAACACATAAAAGATACCCACGAAACCACCCTAGGAATTTCTTCTCTCCCTCAAAAGCCCAACAAGGACCACGTCCATCAACTTCATAGAAATAAACAGCCTCGGGCCGACCAATTATCAACTCCTAATTACAAGGCAACATGATTAGCAATTTTTTTTTTTTTGGGGGGGGGGAGTGGGGGTAAATAATGAATACATTAAAGCATCAAACATGTTAGCAATTTAAGAGAATAGAAAAACACAATTAAAAAACGACATAAGAAAGTAAAAGTGAATTGAAATTAGCACTGCATACCGAGCGATCACTCATCGTAACACTATTCACATTACATCCAATATGATCCAAAGTTTGCCCCCTAGGTGGTTGATTCTGCATGCTGAACAAGCTCACTGAATTTGGAGTTACAGCAAATAGTAGAAGAGCTTGGCCATCCAATCTGAACCCTAGTCCAGTAATAGAGGACTGGCTTTTGTCTGAGAGATTATCCACCTGAAGCTTGAAACGAGTGATACGCTCCCGTGCAATGTCTCCTTTGATGCAGTAAATGCAACCATTTGCCAAGCCAATAGCTATGAGTAGTATTGGGGGAGCTTCCTCTAGTACTAAAAATGACGTAATCTGCAGTACATCATAACTTGATTTTTTCATTACGAAAAAATGTGACAACATGGTTGGCAGGGAAGAAAGCGAGGGACTCCGGCAAGAGAATCTACATCCAAATCACTTGTTTGGATAAACTTTGAGGAAGGAAAAGAAATGAAATAGGAGGGAAAATTTAATACTAGAGTTTCCTCCTGGGCTCACTAAAATATTCCATCCCAAAATAGGTAAGATCTGAGAGGAAAGTAAAGTACAATATTTGAGAACAAGGTACAGCTACTCAATTGAAACATTATAATTTTCCCTTCAGTTTTCCCACACAAACAATCAAAGGAAACTATAAAAGCCTTATAAAAGCCTTCCTCCCATCCCCTCCTTTCCCTCATTTATTTTCCCTTTCTTTTCCTTGATTATGAACCAAACATAGGATACGTCCGTGATGGATGTTAAATAAGATGATTTAGGTTAAAAAAAATTTCTCCCATAATACTGAGAAAGCATCTTGGGGATCAGATACAAAATAAAGTGACCATAAACATGTAAAAGTAGTGCTACCTTAGCTTCGGGAAACTGATTAGTAAATATTCGCAAAATTCCAATACAATCGGGAGCTGTTGTGCTAGTGCCTTCTGGCTCCATTTTATCAAGATCAAAAACCTTCAGGCACAGAGAAGATTGCTGCGGTGATATTTGTTCATCTTCTCCAACAGTTACCAGGAAGTTGCGTTGCTGTTTGATTGATGAAAACGAAACAGACATCAGCTTCCAGGTTATGATCTAGCTTGAATTGCCTCTTTAAAATATTGGAAACACTTCACATAGCTGGGGCTCTAACTGAATTGTAGGCTTTTTTGAGTATATCTCTCTCACATTCTCTCACATCTAGTTTTTCCAATTTTGTACTGTCTCTCAATTATAAAACATCAACATCCAACACAGAACCATAAAGAAAACATAATTAAAATCAAACTAAACATCAAGAAAATTTTAAAAAATTAATTCGAAAAGCTTTAGCTGCCAGAAAAATTAAAATGTAGCGAATTTTAAGGTCATGGTCAAAGTTAACCATGTAGTGAATGATCAATCCACTCAAAGTTTCATTATTCGTTTGCTTACATTTCTCAACAACCAAATAGCATCGAGGGAAAAAAACTAAACCTTAGCTGCCAGAGTATAATTAATAAAAGAAGAACGAGAATAGAATCCACAACCAAAATTAAAGCCAATAATTAAAAAATAATAAGTTTATACTTCTCAGCTAATGAACCAGCTTATTACTAGAAAAAAAAATCATGAACAGAACGAAAAACAATTCCTTTCGACAATTCAATTTCTTTTCCACAAATACAGACAACACAACAGAAACCGAACCGAACAGGCATAACTTGTTTTCCTTTTCTCGTCTTTTCCTGCATTTTCTCAGCAAGCAAACAGACCATGATATTAAGCTTAAAAAAAGAAGAAGAAAGAAAACCTGGAATTGGAGAGAGCATAGAAGGGCGAACCTTGAGGTGCTGGAGAAAGAGAACGGAGGAGGAATGAGCTTGGAAGCCGAAATTGAACTTGAGGCCTCGATCGAGCAGGCTGACGGTACCATCATCGCAGCCGATCACCACCTTCCCTCTACCGCTAGAGCAGCACTCTATCCTCCCGCTCACCTCCTCGGGAATCTTGCACTTCCCCCCGTACTTCTCCTCGAAGAACTCGAACTTCCTCCACTGGTACATTATTTTTCCTTCTCTCTCAAGAGGAAGACAGAGGGATCAAACAGCAGTTATAAGAGAAATTGGGATCATAAGGATAGCCCGTGTGATGAAGAGACAGATACCAAATCAAAAACCCGATCTAAAGAGAACGAAGAGCATAAGCAAAATCCTTGAGAAGAACATTGCAATTGTCGCTGTTTTCCCTTTACTTTTTCTTTTTCTTTTTCTTTTTCTTTTTCTTTTTTCCTTCTCTTCTCTTGTGTGAGCAAATAATACAGACAAAATAAAGAAAACAAAAAATTAAAAGCCCACTGGGCCATAACTATAATTGGATCTAAACCAGTTTAATTACGAGATAAAGCCCATCTTGCATAAATTTGGGCCACTTAGATCGGGCCGAGAAAGCCCTTGTAAACCTAAGGGAGAAATGAATGCATAGATGATAAAGTCTAGGAATCGAAGTTGTAACCTTCAATTGTCATGATCGAACGCTTACCACTGCGTTAAAAACTATAACTGTTAACTAGAGTGCAATTTTAATATCTTAAATCGCACAGTACCCAAGTGTTACGTTTCGATTATGACTTGACCCAAACTTGGGCTTTCGCTGCGAGATAATTGCTAATAACACATGCCAACAGGGAGTATTGAGTTTATTATATAGAGTGAATCTGGAATAATTCTCACGGTACTTAAATTAGTACCGAAGTTAAGAACCATTCTGTATTCTATGCGATGAAAACTTGAGTTTAATACCAATAAATACTTATAAAAAAATTCGAATATAAATATTTTTAACGAAGTGAATAAATTCTTATCACTAAATAAAACGTTTGTCGACCATAGATGATGAGATCTCACTTCATTCGTATCATACATATGATAATGTTATAAGATCGTCAAAAAAAAAAAAAAACATGAGTGATGTTTTGATAATGGATATATAAAAACTTCATGCACATATATGGCTAAGATGAGCAAACCAACTGCAAATAAAACATCAAATCACAGATTGTATGTCAGCATCATGGTTTATTTTGAATTGAAGTCAATGGCCCAAGTTAAGTAGAGGATGGATAATGGATAAGATTGGTGTGAGGATAAGCACGTAGAAAAATATCATCTCTTTTTCATATATGGCCTTTGCTGCCATTTGGGTCTTGTTTGTTTTTGTGTAGTAATTTTGCACCACATGTGACCTTGAAAAAGCTAAAAATGAAAGGTTTGAATGTTTGATGCATGTGAAAAGTAAGCCATCACAACTCAAAAGGGCAAACTGTTTAATTTTTCCAAATATCTAAAAAAGAAAGAAAGGAAAGAAATGGTAGATATAGTAGTACGGAGTAGCATTAGATTTCTCTCCTCAAAATTGGGCCCATAATGACTTTTTGCACAATTCCAAAAATATTATAGGCATTCTCTAAAATATATATATGCATTAAAAAAACTCAATTTCGTTTTAGGTTGAAGTTGATTCGAGTTCAAACTGAATTAAATTTATACTAAAATGATTGAGTACGAATTAGATTCGGATATAAACTTTTGTAATCAATTCGAGATTTAAGTACGTAGACCAAATGGCTTAAGCCGAACTCGAGTATCTAATAACTCAGTTTGATATGGGTCAATCTTATTACTATTTATTTGATATTTATTATTTTTCTTAAAATTCAAATGAGATTTATTAGATATATGGTCTACGAAGTAATTATCTGTTACATGAGTGAAATTTTTTGTTAATTCTACAAAACCAAATTGGTTCAATCATTTAAAATTACTGATTTATTAGCTAGAGAATTTTGAAAAAAATTCTGCACTGCTGCAAAATAGGAAAAATGTGCAAAGAATAAATTGTGACTGGACCCAGTGGCAGACATGGTAATTCTTTTACAAATTTAGAAGTATTCTATGATTCTGTCTATATAAAAATCTAGCCAAAATGGTAGCACTGCATATAAATAATGTCAGTTAACCAAAATGGATAATCATCATGTAGGCTTATCAGGTTTATGTAATTTTTTTAATTTATTAATTAAACATCAGAAAGTAGCAAGTTGAACACTGCACTAACAAAGACAGTCATGACTTTTTTTATTATTTTAATAGGTATTATTGGATTAGAACAAAACATTTTGAAAGGCATGCAACGTCAGCTTCTTTGGTTCTTCCCATTTAATTATCTTTTTTTTGGACAAATATTAATTATTATCTCTAATATAGATTTGTGTTACCTAATTACTTTTTATTATTATAATTATCACAATAATTACATGCTAACAACAATCAAATGGTAATGTATCGGGTGTAAAATATTATTTTTATATTAAATAAAAATTTTATTTATAATTTTAAAAAATTTATTAATAATAAACATACTATTATTATTTACATTTACAGTAAAATTATTCAATAATTATCAATAAAAATTGTAAATTAATAAAAAAAATAAGTTTTACGCAATGTTCAAACAAAAAATTCAACGAAAACAAATCTGGAAATAGCGAAAAAGGCGAAAAACGTTCAAAGATTACCAGGTAGGCTTAACGGGAAAGGCCCGGTTCTAACGGAGAACTGCAACGGCCCTAGCTTCTCTCTGATTTGGAAAATATAAATTGGATTCTTCAAATCATTTTACGGTTCCGTCAACCGTTGAAGGTAACTGGCAATCCCCCTATTCCTGCCGGTTGAAACGGTCACCACACCGTGATCAGCCAAAAATTAGCCTTTTACCATAATTATCCTTGCTCTTTATGCTATTACCTGGTTAACCTTTCTATCATTTTTTAAATTACATTTTACGAAATAGGAATTTTGATTTCATAGAATTGGTTTTGTAGGAGATATTACGAAAACAAAAAAGTATATTGATAATTATAAAGAATTACAGTAATAATTAAATATAAATAATTAAAAATATATTTAAATATTCAATTATAAATATAAACAATTACGTAATAAGAATTTTGATATCACATAACTAGTTTCATAAGAGTTATCACGAAAATATAAAAATTTATTGCTAATTATAGAGAACTACAGTAATAATTAAATATAAACAATTAAAAAAATATTTAAATATTTAATTATGAATATAAACAATTACGTAATAGGAATTTTGATCTCACGAAATTGATTTCGTAAGAATTATCACAAAAATATAAAAATTTATTGATAATTATGAAAAATTATAATAGTAACTAAATATAAACAATTAAAAGTATATTTAAATATTTAATTATCATTATATTTTTTTATAATTATAAGTAAATTTTTATGGTTACATAGACCGTTACCCATTAAATCTAACGCATCAAATAATTAGTTTTTATTCTATAATTTAACCACAAAAAATTATCAGAATGATTCATATATATTCAAATATAAGTAACATAAATCACGAATTAAACAAAACTATAATTATATATATATATATATATTATATTTTTTTGCTGTAAAGAGTTTTTATTTGTGTGGCTATTCTATGTACATAAGCACCAATCACGGGTAAGTGAACTCAGAGTGCGACACAGCGCCACGTATGATATCGCACGGGTGAAGTGGGTCCCACTTGAGTAGATATACTTCACTGCTTCTCCGGTTGTGGTTGTATATGGAAACAGACTGTAATTTGCTTTAGACCTGACACGTGGCAGACATGCAAAAATGTGAGATAGATATTGCAGCCCATGTAACTTACAAGGAAGAATCAGCACCGCTCATCTAGATACACAAGGGTCCCACATATCTTTATCTTACACACTTAAAACTAACGTATGAAAAAAAACCCTCCTGCATTTTATTTACGAAATAGTGGGTCTCACTTGAAATTTTGAATCTGGGTCGTTAAAATAATTTATCTAGTTGATGATCAAAATTCTTTTAATTGAGCGATGGATATTAATGAAGTACCATCACTGATTTCGTATGAGATATACACTATGTATGTATTCCCACCTAAGCAAACTACTTGGGCAAAGCTAATAACATCAACGAATTATAAAATGGATTGACATTTTCGAAATTGAGCGAGGGTATTTATGTCATTTAGTCATAGGCTGTTTCGTAAATCCAGGCGCATTTTCAATAAACTCCCGCAATTTTCTGTAACGACAAGTACAACCTGTAATTTTTAAGTAGAACAATATAAATCTCACTGTGAGCAACAGGAAAACATGTTAGATTTTAACGGAGAAAAGAAAAGAAAAGTCAGAGAAGAACGACAAACAAGTGTAGGGTAGTGAGCTTTAAATTAATCAATTAATTCAATTATTTATCAGTCTTCAAAATATAAAACTGGGTCTACTTATTTCATGTGATTTATTTTTGAGAGAGAGAGAGAGAGGGAGAGAGGTGTGTATATATTTATGTGTGTTGATTTGAACTAAAGACAAGGCGCCCTTTAAAGATGTCCTTTCTGTCATTTTGCTTTTTTAAAGACTGGCGTCGTTTTTGTGGAGAATTGAGAATTAGAGAATAGAAGAAGATAAAAATAGCAAACACAATATACAGTGGGAGACACACAGAAAAAAGAAGCAGCAGAGTGAACAATCAATCTGTTGCCATGGAACAGTTTGAGTCCTTGGATTGGTTCGTCTGACCTTGTTTCCGTCAATCTTCAGAGGTCTGTTAGATTTGGTGGGTATGTCAGATCTTTGCTTTTAAAAAAAGGGCTGCAAAGTCCTTTCTTTCTGTTTTGTGCAGGTTTTGCTTCTCTTTAATAGTCAATTTTTGTTGAACATCTCATTTAACCACATGGGTTTTTTGAATAATGTTGCAAAAATTATGAATCTAGTGTGCAAAGAATGGCTGTGAACTTTAAAGTCTTTCTTAGGTTATCTTTTTCTTCTTGTGTGTAACTTTGGTTTGTATGTTGCTAGCTTTTACCTTTTCTATAGTTAAATTTTCTGAGAATTCTGACAGTAGATATGGTTTTTTGATTTCTCATGATTAATTTTGAGTGTTGCAGGGTTTATATCGTGATAACCATGTTCTGCTGCCTAGTGTTTGCCATGACAGAAAATTGTCAATGTTTGGCTTTAATTGTTTCTTCAAATCTTACCATAAGCACCATTTAAGGTTTAATTTCTCAAATCTTTTTATATAAACGTAAATATTTGGTTGGCTTCATCTTTGACCGGTATAGAAATTAAAATTTCACTTTTTTTCCCAGTTGGGGTGGTTTTTTTTTTTTTTTTTTTGCACCATATCTTTTGGAATGAAACTTGAAAGTCAACTTCTTCCTTTTATGCTAAATACAGAGACTAGTGCATGTATGTTCTGCATATGTTGCTGTCCTTGAACTGTAAAATTTTGCCAGCTCTTCTCTAGCTTTCATTTTGCTGTCATCTTTTCCTTTTCTGCCCATCTTTACCTTGATCTCTCCTTGTTTTACTCATGAAGTTGCAGTGTATGGTCTATTATTGGCTTAAATGCTAATGCTATTCCTATTTATGGACAAGTGAAATATATGGAATATGACCATTCCACTATCGACAGTCTTACATAGATATCTACTGATAATAGGCCTGTTTCCATGTTCTGTTAGATCTGCACTTAATTAGTGGTATTACATGTTAATCTCTCTCTGTCATATACAGATTTGGAGAGTTGATTGAATTTCCGTACAACGGTACCAGCTATATTTATGGTATTTGCATTGCATTTGTAGGGGTTGAGAAATTGAGATGGATTTTACAGAATCAACCAAAGTAGTATACGATAGAATCCAGCAGCTAGAGCCTGAAAATGTTTCTAAGATTATTGGGTATCTGTTGTTACAAGACCATGGGGAGCGTGAGATGATCCGATTGGCCTTTTGCCCTGATACTTTGATCCATTCACTGATCAACAAAGCAAAATTTAAACTAGGCTTATCCAAATTACCAGCTGTTTCTGCTCCAATTTCACCCTCCCAGGTTAAACCTCTGCCTCTTGCTGATCTCCCTATTCAGTTCAACCCATACTTGGCTGCTTCAAAACGTTCAGTTTCATCTCCGGCAATTATGAGGGCTGCAAATGGTTACTGGGAATCTCAAGTGACTGCAGATCAGCAACAGGTCAACAATTTGGAGTTTGTGCAGCCGGGATATTCTGATTCGGTCCCTGAAGATTATCACCTTCATAACCAAATGCAGTTCTTGAATTTGGAGGGTCAGTTAGAATCTGTTAGTTCTGATTTTTCAAGTAATTACTATTACCCAGAACCTTCATTAGGTGCAAGAACCAGTCGTAGGTCTCCAAGCTTGCCTGAGTTTCCCCTTAAGGTTTGCCATTACTTTCTTAAGGGGTTTTGTAAGCATGGAAACAGCTGTAGGTACTTCCATGGCCATCCTATGCCAGAAAGCTTTTCTCAGATTTTCAGCCCGAGTTCGAACGAGCTTGGGAATGAAGATTATGTACTCTCACCAGGATCTCTCGAAAAACTAGAATTGGAGATCACTGAGCTCCTTAAATCAAGAAGAGGGTTGCCTGTTTCAATTGCCTCTTTACCAATGCTGTATTACGAAAAGTTTGGAAGGAGTCTTCAGGCTGAAGGGTATCTTACTGAGAGCCAAAGACATGGTAAGGCTGGTTATAGTCTGACAAAGCTTCTTGCTCGATTGAAGAACAGCATTCGCCTCATTGACAGGTACAAGTTGTGATTTATATGTTCTTTTGCATCTTAAGTTTAGACTTCAAATTATTTTTAACTCTTGAATTTTTGTTGTTTGAGTTACAGGCCTCATGGGCAGCACTCAGTGATATTGGCAGAAGATATTCCCAAGTACTTGGAGTATGCTGGAGAGAGAAGTGAACCTGGTGGAATCATTGTTGGTTCTCGACAGATATATCTCACCTTTCCAGCTGAGAGTACTTTCACAGAACAAGATGTTTCCAACTACTTCAAGTAATCAAATCTGCATTTTATTTAATAAAAAAGAAATTTGCATTCTTGTTTTCTTTTTAAAATCATGTTTTATGGTTTCTGATTTTTTTTCCCATATTGTAATGGTACTTTATTTTGTAGCAAATTTGGGCCTGTTCAAGATGTTAGGATTCCATGCCAACAGAAGAGAATGTTTGGGTTTGTCACTTTTGCTTTCTCGGAGACAGTCAAGCAGATTTTGGCCAAGGGAAATCCTCATTTTGTATGTGGGGCTCGTGTTCTGGTGAAACCTTACAGGGAGAAGTCAAGGCTTGTTGACAGGTAAAAAAAAATCAGTTTGATTATAGATGAAATATCCTATTATCTCTTATTTTATCATGCTTACTCTTATCAAATTTTTTTTTATCATGCTTACATAATATTATCACATCTATTATATCCAAAACAAATAATCATTGCTTATTTGTGGATCTAAAGTGGTTAGAGTCAGAAACATTGATCATTAGACTTTGAAAAACTGTTGCAGCTTGTTAAATCCTCTTTCAATTATTTCAGTTCCATTTTCAGCCTTGATTGCCAATTTGCCATGATAACACACACATATTTCTGGATAGGTGGTGCCACTTGTGCCATTAGTTTCATTTGAAATTGTCTGGATCAATTTTTTTTTCATGTCCTACTAATGGGAATTTATGAATTTGCTAATATTTTTTTATGCGTTTTCCCTGTTAACTCTTTCATTTATATTTCGAAAATGCAAATGAGTTTTGGTTTTTATTTTGAGCATTGAGCACTACTAATGAAGGGTGCTTACGATTAAAGACAGGTATTGGAGCCTTAGAATTTAACTAAATGTAATTTTTGGGAGCCCTAGACACTTTGTACTATTTAACGCAAATTTGATACCTTTAATATCCTTGCAATCACCAACCCAATCATGGACATCTAGTTGGCATGCGTCCCTTTCTTGACAAAACATACCGATTACTTTCTATGCTTCAATATCTTTTGGAAATCACTAAAGAATAAAAATTGGTTTCATTATTCCCTCCTTTTGTGATTCGGTATGGTGAAGAATGACTCTTGAATATATATATATATAGTAATTTGAAACTTATGTAAGCTTTTAGTTCATGAGGAACCTGTTTCAGAAATATTGTTGAACTGGAAATTTTAGTGTTATTATGTGTTTGTAAACAATTCATATCTTTCATTCCTTAGTGTATCGTTTAGAGAAATTCTTTGTGCAGGAAGTACATGGACAAGGTACAGCATGCTATGTATTACGGTCCACATTTCATAGATGGAGATTCTGAGCTGAACATACGTAAGTTAAAAATTTCAGATAAAAGCAATTATATTTATACTGTTCTGATTATTAGGGTCATATTATCTTTAGTACGTATTTAATTTTATTTAACTCTCTTGTTTTACAGTGCCAAGAGTATGTGATAATTCAAGATCACTGAGGAAGCAGTTTATGGAGGAACATGAGCAAGCACTTGAACTCGAAAGAATGCGTCTCTCCGAATTGCAATTAGTACCTAAACCTTTGGCTCATCAGTCTTACTTCGGCTACTCAATTGACGAGTTGAAGCTCACAGATGGTATAACTAATTTTATATTTCAGTTAATGTCCTATTATCAATTTCGTCCTTCACTTTGTTACTTTTTAATCTCTCGTTTTTACCTGTCTTCTGTTTGACTAATATACTTTTTTTTTGAGAGGGGACTAATATACTTAATTATATTATACATGGCCTTAGCCCGTGCAGAACAAGCAAAGTTTCCTTCTGCAGAGCGTTTCAATTATTTGTTGGATGTTCTGAATACTAGTTCCACTAGTGAGGACAAAGTCAGGCATATAAGAACTAATTACAAAGACCAGGATTGGTATAATTTTATATGCTTTCTGGGTTATTATTAGAATTAGTGTTAATCTTTAATCCACAAGAAAAGTCTGTTTCTTTTTCAGTTAATGCTTCTCCTTTTTCGGGTACCAAATGGGATAAAAAATCTTTATCACTGAAAACTACGCATTGTCTTTTATGTGGATCAACTTAATTTTTTGCATGATGATATTTACTAAATTTCTTATGTGGATCTTTTCCCCTTTTTGCTGCAGCAACCAAGGTCTCAATCTTCCAGAGAGCCCGTTTGCCTCTCCAATAGGGAGCAGCATTTCAGCAGCTATATAGAGATTCAGACAGTGCTGAAATATAGAGTTAGAGGAGTGAATTCAATGACTACATTTACCGGTTTGATACAATAGAACTTTCTTCTCTTTGGTTTTTATTCTACCTCAACATGGTTGATCAGTCAGCAAAGTAGTTCATACCAATGAAAGGAGACACACTAGACAGTTCTTCTCCATGTTACTTTGGTGGAGAGGCACAGAAAAGATGATACAGAAAGCTAATATGTAACAGGTTGTTAAGTTTTTTTTTTTTTCCTAATTAATGTAATCACAGAAAAGCAAGATACAGAGCTTGTGGATCTTTAGAAGAGAATGTAACACAGTCTGCTCTAGTTGAAGAAGAAAAGAAACAGGAAAAAAGATATGCAGGGTTCAGAGAAAATTAAGGTGTAGAGATCTCTGCAACACTGAGAAACAAATGCTAATAAATCTTATTTATTTTAAATTTGTAGATTTTTTGGGATTGATAAAGTGTTTCCTGTTTGTGTGTGCATTTGTGTGTGTGTGTTTTTGTACATAAATATATTTTTTTTCTTGGTGGATTGACTCATTCATCATGCCATGCATTTTCAAGAGTTATATGATATTTTTCTTAATGTTTTATTTACTTGCTTATATTGAAAGGGATAACATCTACCTTCAATATTTCTTATACCTAAGATCCTTAAATGGCGGAATTAAAGGTGTGCACAGTAATTCCTTGTTGTGTGGTTCTAGTATCATTGGGTTTTTTTAGATGGGTGTTTGTATAGCACCACTCTTTTATGATTATGCCTTTTTCAGCAAAAGAAAGTAAGAAAACCCCATCTTAAGTCTAGTTGTTATATAATATACCTAGTAATCAGATTAAAAAAATACTAATAATCAAGTTCTCCTGGCGACCAATAAGATTATTGACTTTTTGAGAGGTGAGGTAAGGTGTGCATGTTCTTAAAGTGGTTTTGATGTGGGGCGTTTGATAAGAGGAGGTGGACCTGATTGTGATTTTTTGTGAAGATTCGTGGACCCCAATTTGGCCATCACTGTTCCCTTTGTTCTTGAACCATGAATTGATATGTTTATGGAAGTTGTATCATACAGATGGCTGCTAAGTCTTGTGGTAAAAGAAAAAGGATGATAAAAAGAAAAGAAAAAGAGAGAGAAAGAAGAACAAGAAAAAAAAAATGAAGTGTGATTTAAATAATACATTCTTCAAATTTAAAAAAAAAACATTCATCTGCTAGTGTTTTTACTGTTTCTTCTTTTGGTTTTGGGTCATATCCAAGTACAATCACACAACCAAACCCAGCAAGCATTTCCCTCTGAAAAATGGGTGAAAATATTTAACAATAGATTTTCATGGCCTACAAAATCAAGATTTTCATGGGAAAGATTGAATTTCTCGACACAATCAAAACAGTAAACTAGCAAATGAGCAAATTGTAAAGGGCCTTGTCAGAGCTTATGCATCGAAGCCTGGCCCAAAAGACATAAATTTGACAGCTTAGTTCCCCATCACTCCAGAGTCCTGCCCATCTAGAAGATGTCACAGACAAGCAAAGCATTACCGTGCACAAACAGTCAATTAAATTCAGAATTGTAAACACAGTTCCTCAGTAACAGAGCGTCTAAAATAGTCTGGAGTTAACGTTGCATTGGCCTCTGACCGAGTGTGAAATATTTGTACAGTCAAATCTAAATTTTCTATAAGAATGGTAAATTCAACTCCGGACTAGTCTTGCTTTCATGCTTGACTAGGTTATGTTAAGCCTTCACTGCTGTTCCAGCAGTACATCTGGAGTAGCAGCTGGGTCAAGATCCCAACATTTATCCGGCAAAGGGCTTGCTTCTCCTTTAAGTAACCAAGATGGCACCTGGTGTGAAAAGCGTAACATCTCTCTCCTTGGAATCCATCTGATGGCATCCTTGCTTGTATTCTTTTGATACACTGTCTTGAAGCCAGTCAGTTTGACTAGGGGACTAACACAAGTTCCAAGCTCTTCAGAATAATCATCAAGAACCTCAACCATTTCATATTGGTGCCTCACCTCATCTGGGGTTGATCGGGTCCAATCTGGGGACCAATTCCGATATACAGCCCAAATATCTCCACTTCTAGGGAATATCCGAACACAGCCCCCCCTGCCAGCCTTCTCCCCTCTCAGGACATGAGAGAAAATGTTGACTTGATCCACAACATCAGAGTTCCATGCCCTGAAGTGCCCACAAGACTTCGTAAACCCAGAATCCACCCAATTCACTGACCCAAATTCACTGTTTGTTTTAGAGCTCAAGTAAGAGATGTGAATCTTAAATGGTTTAGTTGAGACGACCTCGCGAATCAGACAGTACAAGCGAGGCATACCGTCATCTTCATCATATATAGCCCATATTTGCTTTGGCTCGAAGCACTGTTCTGATCTATCTTTGTCGAAATCATGGAAATCGGGGTCAGGGACATTTATTGATATTGGCCCACATATATTTGGTCCTGACTGATAACCTGAAATAATAAAATCTTCTCTTTTAGAAGCCTCTCCAGCCTCTGTGGATTGATCACCTTCACTGGATGCTTTTCCATTCTCTTTAACTGCAACAGCTGCAGGAGCAGCCTCTGAAGCCAACCTCATCTCCTCCAATTTCTTTCGAATTCCTGTCCTGGCCTTGTCAATTAGTATCTTTCTAGCATCGAATGCTGGCACAGCTGAGCATCGTCTGGTTAGAAGTTCATTTGGGCCCGAAAGCTTGAGATCATGTTCAATGTTAATATTTCCATGTCCGACACTTGCTTCTGAAGTAGATTTTGATCCCTTTTCTTCATACCCGTTTCTAAAATTGGTTCCCACAACAACCTTTCTTTTCTTCTCAGGTCCACCAGCCTTGGCTCCTGAAGGTTCACCACCCACACTGAAACCATTGGAAAATACTATATTAGCTGCAGCATTTTTCATGGAATGTTTTCCATTGGCACCATGTTGAACCTTTGCTCTTTCCCTATGAACATCTCCATTAGTGGCCTGATAAACAGAACCGGTGGATATAGTAGATGCCACGTTAGGATCCACTATCCCATTGGAAGTTCCAGAGTATGAGCTCCACTGAAATGACACATTTGAAACGTATTCATATCTGTGCCCAGAATGATATCCTGAGGCTCCATTTCCTGTAAAATGTGTGGCATTAGTTGGGACATATGTGACCCCATCATATCCATGACCTCCATACCCATTAGTCGGGACATAAGACCATGGGCAATAAGGGAAAGAGCCATTCACAGGGGCCGCCCCAGTCTCCACAGCTATAAACGTACCCCGGCAATTCTTACATGAAAGTCTTTTATTGACATACTTCCGAAGATATTCATACTGAACTTTACAAGAGGTGCAAACAGTCCAGAAAGTATCAAGTCTACCATGAGAGGTTGATGAATTAGGACAACTACTGACTCCCGTAACCCCAGCAGCATATGCAGAAGGTAAATTGGTCTGAACAACCCCAGAGGAAAACTGCTTGTTTCTTTTGAGATCATAAGAACTTTTCTTAATGCTATCTGACAAGGAAGTCCATGCTTCAGATACAAGTTTGAATGCCCCATCAGCTCCCACACATTTGTTCTTATCAGGGTGGAGCAACACAGCCATCCTCCTATACTGTTTCTTCACTGCCTCCTTATCTGCTGTAGGCTTCAACCCAAGAATTGAGTAATAATCGATCTCACCATTACATTTAAACGCAGAAGCAAAATAAACTTCAAAAGTTGCCACCATTTGAGATATACCCTCCAACCCTGGATACAGTCCTTTAGCCTTTAATGCATAGGTCTTCGCACCTGCAAAGTCCTTCTCAGCAAATCGCTTCTCAGCGATTTCTTTCGCTTTAAGAGCCTCCCCTTTGTTTGCTTCCATGTAGAAACCCAAATCACCTCAAAACCAAACTCTTGAAACAAAAGCTATGACCACTCAAACATGCTTAATGGTGAAATAAGCTCCATATTCATATACAACCACATTACCAAATCTGCAAACATTTGGTGAGACAGTATTTTAGATTTTTTCCGGTGTCAAGCTACAATCTTTTTCTAAGTCAACTGTAGTTTACCCAGTCATACAACATTCAGTGACCGAATTAACTTAAACTACAATAATACATGCAAAATTTATTTCTTGTGATTTCATTTCAGGCAGTAAAGATTTCAAGCTTAGGTGGAGCTCGTTTGGTTGCAGAAAAACCAAAGGAAAAAAGGGAAGAAAAAAAAAGAGGGCAAAATTGGAGGACGGAATATGTCACTCTTTGAGCTCAGTAGAGGAAAATTTGCCTCTCTCTTTTGAAGGTAGAGGAAAATTAACTTTAATCAGCTAAAAAATGTATTACAATTCTTAACCAGATTTGACTTATTCGTCATCTTAGATACAACGCAAATGTAAACTGTAAACTACATTTTTCTTCGTTTTCTTTAGTTTTCTCAGCAACCAAACAGTTACAGCGTCACAATGAAGCCACCGGAAGCTAACATTTAAGAATAAAACACCCAAAATACTCAAATCAGCTCGAAATTTTGAAATCAGAACCCAAATTCCACTAAATTCACAGCTAAAACTAATGTGCATAGATCGAAGCATAACATCTCATAAACCCTAAAAATATCAATCACTATAGATACGTTTCCACTTAAACACACAAATTATGCACAAAATTGAAGTGTGCACTAACCATTAACACATAAATTAAAGTGAAATAAAATATTGAACTTACTGAGATTTGAGCAGAAATGGAAGCGAAGCAAGACCCAGATCGCCACGTGTCCTTCGTGACTTGAGCAAATCAAGACTGAACTATTTGTAAATCTGAGTGTACTAAAAGGCACACAAAAACATAAAAACCCAATTCTTTCATACACAAAGTGGAGAAGTACAAAAACAAGGCAGTGAAATTAGGGGTTTTTTAGGTAAAATCTGTGAATTTCGGGATTTACGTGTGGGTTAAATCGGCGGCAAAGGAATTAGAGATTCCGTCATTCGCCGATCAGAAATGGAAGAAAATTAAAATTAAAAATGATAATTTTCAGTGGTAGTAAACTGGCGTTAATAGTATTTAATGGTGGGGGTTGCTATTGTGCGCCATGGTGAGTGATGCGCGTACTTTTTTCGTAAAAGAAATTTTTACACTTCTGTTTTTTTTTCATTTTTTTGCTATTACTTATTTGTTTTTTGTTTTTGTTTTTTTTAATTTTATTTTTAAGTGTGTGTTTGTTGGCGAGTACAGGCAGAGTTGGGTTAAGGGTTTTTTATTTTTATTTTTTTTAAAGATGGTTCATTTGGTTATTTATTTGCTTATATTTGGTAACAAATAATCTTTAATGACAAAAGTTTTAAGCTTTTACTTTCTTTGTGTTTATGGTATGTAGAAGAAAAGAAAAGAAAAAAAAGAAAAGAAATATTCCTCAACTAAAGTTTCATACTTTTTATTAATTTATTTTAAATATATTTGAATGCTTAAAATGAATTACGTATTAATTCGATTGAATGTAATTTTCTATATACAAAAGAAATTATTAAAAATTTGTTTCTTATAGAAGGTAAAATTTGTGTCAACTTAATTGGATTTTATTTTCCATTTCTAAAATATTATTTTACCAAAAATACTTTGAAATGTAATTTTAATAATTTTTTAACCAGTTTCTTGAGATTTATTTATTTTTTTGGTATGAACCAAATATGGCTATAATATGTTCAATTACACAGCGGGTTTCAAGTATAAGTTCAAATTTTTGTTTTGGGCCCAATTCAAATTTTATTAAGAGTCAAATCTCCGAATCAAAATAGGAAGAAAAAAAAAGAGTCAACGAATCAGACGTTAACGGGCTTGCAAAGGAACATGAGGGACGAGGCGGACACATCAGTACCGAGACGGCCACCGAGACCAAGCCTCTCGTAATAATCAACGCAGAACAAAGAGAGTGACAGCTGGACCTGTTGACGAGTCCAGATAACCCGGGAGACCCGACCCGAATGAGCGAGGCGAGTGAGGACGGTGCGGACGCACAGCATGTAAAGGCGCTTGTAGCCGCCGAGGGCGACGACGACAGGACGTATAAGTGAGACGGAAGGGGGAGGGGACACGTGACGGAAGCAGGGGTCCTCCCAGAGGGAATCGTTGCGGGCAATGCTGGACCAGAGACGGCAGACGCAGGCGGCGATGCCGAGGGAACGACTGTCGAGGCGGCTGAGGATCTCAACGAGGATGTCGATGTGGTCGTTGATGGTAAATCTCTGTCTCTTCTCTTTCTTGTCTTTGTCTTCCTGGTGATGGTAATGGCGGTTCTTGTTACGTTGTAGCAACATACTTTAGCTGAGTATTAGGGCTAGAGAGAGAGGGAGAGGGAAAATTTGCGTGCTTTGAGAGAGAAAGTGCTAGGTGGGTTTGCGTATATATAGAGGATTGGTGTTAAGGGTACGTTTTGTTTTTTAGGAGTAACGTATAGTTTAAGGGATTTGACTAGAGAGAGCCCAAAAGACAGAGCGTGAGAGAGAGGGGGTTATTGTGGTGTCTGGGCTGGTGAAAATTTATAGAGACAGTAGTCTGTTTCGTTTTAGAGTTTGATTTCTAGGTTTTTTATCACCTTTTTTTAATGAATAAAGCCGTGAAGGATGTCACAAAAAAGGATTCTGTTTTCATGTTTGTGTTAATGCGCGAGAGAGAGAGATACTGTGTTTGTGTTATGTGTTAGGAAGAGAGAGAGAGAGAGAGAGAGAGAGAGTGTGTGGGGAGATGTGTGGGTATCGAGGGGAGAGGAGAAGGGGCCAAGGGAAAAATTCCAAGGCAAAGAACTGGAACCGATGCTATGCTTTTTTTTTTCTATATTGTTTTTTTGGGGTTAAGAGGTTTTGTTGTTTTTATTTTTGTTCTATTTGCATTCTTCAATGACCCCCTCCTTTCTTTTTGTGTATAAGTACAATAATTATCATAAGGTTATGGACCATGGAGTCTTAACTAAGGGTAGTACAGTAGTAGAGTAGAGGCCGCTAGCTGTGAAATCTTAAGGTCCACAACTTATTTTAAAAGCATGGATCGATCTCACTCTTGATTCCTCAACAATGTTCTCTTTACTCCTTGTTTTAGAAAATGAAAAAGATTTATCCTTCTGTTTAGACATACATGTTTGGTCATTGCATGGAAGCATCTATTAGTATGAATGTAATGTAAAAAGAATATTTTAATGAATTTACATAGCAACAAGCTGGATCAATGAAATATATATTAGGCATTTGTTTGATCAATGTATGTATGTATAAAGGCACATTTTTGAGTCCCTTCAACCAAGTAGATAAATGATAAAGCTTGGAAACAAAGTAAACAAAACAAAACAAGTAGATAGAAGGTAAACATAATAGGACTTAGAAAAACAAACAATATGTGAAATTACAGTCAGGTTTCTAAATCAATTCCATATGTGACAGACATCCTTCCCTAACTGCTCTCTTAGATTGAAGCGCACAATGGTGTAATCTAGAGTTCTTATTATTTAAAGATTTTTAGCCAGAAACGGTTGTATGTTTTCTTTGTGGTTTTACTCTTTCAAGTGTTAATTTTGAGGATTTGTTCGGCATACATTCCTTGTTTTATGGGGTACTTTTGCTAGGAAACTTCTAATTCAATTCACCAAGGGATATTAACATACTGCCAAAATTTTACTGTTTGAGTTTATAAAATTTTACTATTTGATGAACTCTGACATGAGCACCTTTCACACTTTTTAGTTTCTTTTAATTTCTTAATGCATTGCATTTAGCATGTAAGCAATGCAGGGTCAAACTACCATGCAGTTGATCAGGAAATGTAAATTATCAACTAAGCATCCAAAGTTTAGTTTTGTACAAGGTCAGGTCAGAATTAACTTATAATATTAATCTCACCTTGTTGAATTTTGTAATGCTGTTAAATGTCAAAGTACATGAAAAAGTTGAACTTTTTAACTTGAATCGAGAATGAATGTATGACAAAGGTCTTATAACTTTATTACACTCTCTAACAGATTCAATGGAATAAATTCCATATATGACAGACATCCTTCCTTAACTGCTCTCTTAGATTCAAGGGAGTCGAACCTGTGCATAACAACAAAAAAAAAGAAAAAAGAAAAGGGGAATCAAACCCTGGGTATATGATGAGCATATTAATCTGTTAACTCTCTGTCAAACTTTAGTTGCAGAATTAGACTCCTCGGATTTGTTTCATGGTAGGATTTTTCTTCTTGTTTTTCCAGTTCTTTCTGTTTCAGTTTTCATAAGAATCATTTCTTTCTGAAATTGTGCAGTGACATTAAGAAGCTTCTTGCTTGAACATCTAAAATGTTGTTGCTTTTCTTTGAATATGAATCTGTTAGTCAGTTGCAGAGAAATGCTAGACTTAGACTATATTATAGCAGAGGATATGCAATGCTAGATACACCATTTCCCTTAATTTATTTCACAACATTAATGCTAGAAACAAACACATACATAGACATAAAACTATGAAGATGACTTCTTGCATGATTATCAAATCAATCAATTTCTATGGCCCTTACTCCTTTTCTGCCTCCTTTTCACTTGCCCCTTTCCAAAAGTTTTTAAAAGCCATTCATAATGTTTCCTCGTGATGAAGGTGTGCCCAATCACTATTCCAACTACAAGCCCACTTCCATACCCCATCACAACCATCTTCCAATCAAAATGAAATAAGGACTCGGACTCTTCTTCATCTTTTGAATATGGAGATGGTGGTGTTGAGGTCTCAGAGGTACTTACACATTTCTTCGACAAAGGATTTCCACACAATCCTGGATTTTCGTAAAACGAATTGTTATCAAATGCATCAAACTGTTTTCCATGTGGTATAACCCCTGTGAGATGATTACATGACACATTCAAGAACCCAAGGAATGTGAGTTGTGCTAGCTGTTGAGGGATTTCTCCAGAGAGTTCGTTTTTAGAAAGGTCCAAAGATTCAAGCTCTGTTAGGTTCTCCAAGGACAGTGGGATGCGGCCAGTAAAAAAATTGTTGGAAAGGTTGAGCAAATGAAGTGCTTTTAAATCTCCAATGACTTCGGGAATTTCTCCTTCAAACTTATTGCTTGATAGATCAATAACTGTGAGTAACTTTTGGATCTTCTCATATTCTCTCTCTGTGCCTTTGGCTGTAATTACCATTGAGAAATTGTACTCACTTATGAATGAATAATTTGGTACATCAAAACTTCTGTCAGCTTCCAAATATGCCAACTGATTTATATCGGTATGTTTCATGGAATTAAAATTCTGGAGGTATTCAGATGGAAACTTTCTCATGAAATTATTTCGTGACAAATCGATGATGTGCAAATTGGGAAACGCAGAATTGGTTTCTGGTTTCCCAATTATACCATGGAATCTATTAGATCGCAAAATGAGAACCCTCAAATCTGGGAGAGTACCAAGCCAATGTGGAAAATCATCACTTATCTGATTGTTTTCAAGATTAAGCATCTCTAACATGGTACAATGGGCCAATGATGTTGGTAGTTGCCCTTGTAGATTATTTTGGCTAAAATCAATCATCCTCAATTTGCTTTTTTTGTTACATACTTGAGGAATAGAGCCACTGAAGTTGTTGTTTCGTAGATTCAGTACCAACAGAGAATCACTGGAATTGCCCAAACATTGTGGAAGCATGCCACTCAAGTCGTTATTTGACAAATCAAGGTCGTTAAGAGAGGTCAGATTGCATATCAATGGTGAGACTTCTCCACTCAATGAGTTATTGGAAACAGAATAACTGAAGATGGAAGGTGATGGAATTGGGAGGGATCCTTCAAGCCTATTAAAGGAGAGGTCTAGAAGGCGTATGTTGGTCCATGGAAGAACAACTGGTGGTTGTTCAAAACCTGATAGAAAGTTTGAACCAAGCCTATTAAAGGAGAGGTCTAAATTCAACAGAGTTTCTTTACTCACGTTCCACATCCACTTGGGTATTTGGCCATGAATTCTATTTCTATCAAGTTCCAAAATCTCCAATTCATGTTGATCTTTAAGAAAATATGGAAACTAAGTTAAATTACATGAACCAAGTGCTAAAAACTTAAAATTTGGAAGAGTGACATTGGTAATAAGGTTGGTTAGCAATGACAAATTGTTATGTGACAATTGAAGGCCAGTGAGATTTTTCAAGTTATGAAACAACTCAATTGACAAAGTGCCACTCAAGTAATTCTCATGTAAAAAAAGATATACAAGTTTCACAAGCTTAAAAATTGACTTTGGAATTGGACCGTCCAATTCGTTTTTTGAAAGGTCTAGTTTTGTTAGCTGGGTGTGGTTCCCTAACCATGATGGAATTTTCCCAGTTAATTGATTTTGGTTAAGGCGTATAGACTGAAGATTGGGCAACTGAAAAATTCCTGGTGGGAGTTCACCATGCAAACCGCAATTCCTAAGACGAAGAAGTGTCAATGAAGAAATATTTGCCATGGTATGAGGTATCCTAGAAGATATATTCACGTCAGAGAGATTAAGTGTGCTCAGGAGGGGTAACTTTTCAACAAGAATCTTCAAGCCTGGCTTTTGAAGTTTCATTGAATTTGATGAGAGATCAAGGGACACTAACCTGGAGAGATTAAAGATTTCTAATGGGATTTGACCAGAAAAGGTACACATAGAGGGGTCCAGATGTGCTAATCTCGAAAAATTAGAAACTCCGGAAGGTATTTTTGAGTGATTGAAGTGATTGTCATGAAGGTTAAGCCTTTGAAGGTGAATGAGGTGGAAGAGGCTGCTGCTAGAGTTGATGGAGCCATGGAGACAGCTGCTACTCAGATTTAGACCAATGACATGACCAGTGTCCTCGTTACACTCAACACCATCCCATGAGCAGCAATCATCTCCTTCACTTGTCCACGATTCAGCTTTTGGATAAGCAGATGGTTTCCGGGAAGCAGACTCATCAACGCTGAAGCTGTCCTTGAATTGCAGTAGAGCAGAGCGCTCATAATCATGGCACATACCTGGCTGGACAGAAGAAAAAGAGTGAGTGACTAATGCGAGGGAAAAATGAAATGAGCTAATTACAAGGAAGCATGTGAACAGGAAGTAATATAATAATGATGGCTTCATAATGTCTAAATGAACTTTGTTTAGCTCTACTCTTTGATAAACAAGACAATGGAGGGGCTTGAAATTTATAGGCACAATGGACTTGATTAATTCTTGCAAATAGTCTAGCTCTTCAATTTTGTCGTGCGGTAGCCAACATGCAATTAAGGTCTTAATTTATAAATTTGAAATAGACAATCAGATGGAGAAACTACAAGGCAATAGACCACCCACCTGCTGTGATTGTAGCATCCTTGACCTGGCATATAATTCACAAATTGAGTCATCGTCGTAATTAATCAATCACCTTAGAATTTTATGCAATTAAGATGCATGTGATAGAATTTTATGCACAAATATTCAGAAGATTCCTTCCACAAAGAATAGTTTGATATAATATAAAATAATAGTCTTACGATTTAGCAGCCATGCAAGAAGAATTAATGGCTAATGTGGTCCTTGTGGAGCTGATAACTTTCAAGTCCTCAAAGAGGGGTTCTTATCTAAGGACAGAGTCAATTAACCACTAGGAAATTCTATGAATCTCTCTGGCTTCCTTTGTTGGTTTCTAACAAGTCATTGATTATTCAGTGATTTGGATTATTGAATGAAAATAGCCCTTGGAATTAAGCAGCTTGACTTTACTTCATACGGCGTCTTTTTCTAGAAACTGATAGTGACCTCTTCTATTCATTCTCCTTGGTCATCTTCTTCATCATGATTGAGAAGGGTTATCCAGAATTGCAAGACTCTGCTTCTGGCCCAAGAGAGAGACAGAGAGATGTCAAAATTCAAAGGAAGCTTCAGATGATTTTTTTTTTTTGAATTTTCTATTGTTGATAAAAGAATTTGCTTGTCAAGGAAGCAATTTGAACCCAAAATATTAAACTCTTCAATGAAATGAAAGGCATAGTAAAATGGAGTAGTTGGCATGTTCCTGTAAACATTTGCAAAAGGTCTACAACTTATGAGATTGTCACCACTAATTTGCCAGAAAATTAAACTAATTCAGTAATGTTGATGATAAAAAAATCATTCTGGTTCTGTCACAGACGCTTAAGCTCAAGATGAGATCGATCTCTTTCACACGCACATCAATTACTTGTGTGCATTCTAAGGTGAAAATTTATGGTACCAGCATATGGCATGAGAAGAGATAGAAAGAGAGATTTTCTTTCATCTAAGGGTTCTGTCATATACCTTGAGACGTCATATATTTCACACTATCAATTTAACGTTTGGATTCTTAAATTAAGTTATCGTTGTAATTATCCTCACATAATTATTTTTGGTGATGATCATTGGGTCTACCTTTCCACTGGAATACTATTGTTCCCTTAACGTATAAATTGTTCCAAAACATCTATGTTTAAGATTGCGATAGATGGAAAATTATGTAAGTAATTAGTTTTTAAGCCCATACAATTCACGGGTATATACAATCAACATAAATCGATAGATGAAAAATTATATAAGTAATTAGTTTTTAAGCCCATACAATTCACGGGTATATACAATCAACATAAATAATGGATTTAGATCATTTTCATTTAGGAATTGAAATTGAAGTTAAGTTCATAATGACATCAGTAAACGTCGCATATAATATTTAAAGCATGAAGAGATTGTAGCAATTTTCATGTGCATTCCAAACAAGAAATTTAAAACTCTATATCCAAAGTAAGCATAAGTTCCTAATCACAAAACAATACACACAGCAAGAGATCCATCTAAAATTCCTTGAATTCAATACATACATCAATGTAATCACATGACTACTATGCATTCAGAAACATGTAAGAGTATAGCCAAGTGATATTTTTTCCTTTTGTCAGTTCCCCTTTGATTTTCTACCAGGCAACAATTTTTCCAAGCAGCCAGCAGGAAATGTCCACAAACAACATCACACAACCATCCTTATTAGGATTATATCAAATAACTAATGCCTCAAAAAGACTTGAGAACAAAACTTGCAGAACAAGCTAGAAAACAAACAGAGAAAACAACCTAGACAGAAATGGATCTAAACAGCAGCTAGACTAGTAAGACCCCAACATTTCTGAGATAGGCAACTGTCAATAATAATACAGTTCTTAAGAATAGGAGCTCCCAAAATTCTACATTAGCCTTAGAGTAATAACACTCCAAGAAAATATGATAACTCTTTTCCACATCATGGTTACAGAAAGGAGAAACAGTCTTCCCCACTTTTGCTGTGATTTTAGTAGAGAATCTGTTCTGTATAGCTAACCAAGCTATAAAGCTGTGTTTTTTAATGTGGAGAGTAAATACACTTCCATGGGAATTTTGGTTTTCTCAAATCTAAGGTGCTCCCAAGTAGTTTTTAAATGAAATTGACCAGACTTAGACGGTTGCCAGAGAGTGTAGTCTTATGCATCTGTAGGAATAAGATCACAAATTGCATATTGAATATAAAGTAAGCTATCATATCTAGCAGGAGGCCAAAACCACTGACCATCTTTGATGATGTCAGCTACAAGAGTTTGCTCTGGGAGCCTGAATCATATAAAACCATTCTGCTGAAAATGATCAAGAAGTGGACCTTAAGGTACCAATTACCATACCAGAAGTGTATTCTCCTGCCATTCCTCCAACCATATATGTTTTAGAAGAGGCTTAGCAATAGGACGAATATGCAGGAGCTTCCACCATGCCCAACTATAATCAGAGGAGGATTTAGGGACTAAAAACTTCTCCCCTTAAGATTTTTTTTTTTATAAAACAATAACTTTTTTGAAAAAAATTGCTTATATAGGGTAGAACGAAAATTCATTTTATGAAGAAAAGAAAATTTTATTGTTTACAGAAGACATGTTTATGTAGAACATTAATAATTTTTTGTCCAAAAATTAAAGTAAAACTAATTTGCTTATATACCAAAAAAAAATTAATCTAGAAAAAATGTATTAGATAAAGGTTGTTAATTTTGTCGAACGATTCTTATATTATAAAAATTTATTATTTTGGAAACTTGTTAGCTTATACTTAATTCTATTAAGAAAATAAAAAATACTTAATTAAAAATTAAAAATTTTGTTTTAATTGATTTAATTATAATAACAATTTATTATTAAATTTGAACACAGCCCCCCCTGCCAGCCTTCTCCCCTCTCAGGACATGAGAGAAAATGTTGACTTGATCCACAACATCAGAGTTCCATGCCCTGAAGTGCCCACAAGACTTCGTAAACCCAGAATCCACCCAATTCACTGACCCAAATTCACTGTTTGTTTTAGAGCTCAAGTAAGAGATGTGAATCTTAAATGGTTTAGTTGAGACGACCTCGCGAATCAGACAGTACAAGCGAGGCATACCGTCATCTTCATCATATATAGCCCATATTTGCTTTGGCTCGAAGCACTGTTCTGATCTATCTTTGTCGAAATCATGGAAATCGGGGTCAGGGACATTTATTGATATTGGCCCACATATATTTGGTCCTGACTGATAACCTGAAATAATAAAATCTTCTCTTTTAGAAGCCTCTCCAGCCTCTGTGGATTGATCACCTTCACTGGATGCTTTTCCATTCTCTTTAACTGCAACAGCTGCAGGAGCAGCCTCTGAAGCCAACCTCATCTCCTCCAATTTCTTTCGAATTCCTGTCCTGGCCTTGTCAATTAGTATCTTTCTAGCATCGAATGCTGGCACAGCTGAGCATCGTCTGGTTAGAAGTTCATTTGGGCCCGAAAGCTTGAGATCATGTTCAATGTTAATATTTCCATGTCCGACACTTGCTTCTGAAGTAGATTTTGATCCCTTTTCTTCATACCCGTTTCTAAAATTGGTTCCCACAACAACCTTTCTTTTCTTCTCAGGTCCACCAGCCTTGGCTCCTGAAGGTTCACCACCCACACTGAAACCATTGGAAAATACTATATTAGCTGCAGCATTTTTCATGGAATGTTTTCCATTGGCACCATGTTGAACCTTTGC
Source organism: Bretschneidera sinensis (assembly GCA_023935145.1). NCBI lineage: Eukaryota > Viridiplantae > Streptophyta > Magnoliopsida > Brassicales > Akaniaceae > Bretschneidera > Bretschneidera sinensis. The sequence continues at coordinate 103,734,076 of CM043703.1, read as the reverse complement.
TCTTTCCCTATGAACATCTCCATTAGTGGCCTGATAAACAGAACCGGTGGATATAGTAGATGCCACGTTAGGATCCACTATCCCATTGGAAGTTCCAGAGTATGAGCTCCACTGAAATGACACATTTGAAACGTATTCATATCTGTGCCCAGAATGATATCCTGAGGCTCCATTTCCTGTAAAATGTGTGGCATTAGTTGGGACATATGTGACCCCATCATATCCATGACCTCCATACCCATTAGTCGGGACATAAGACCATGGGCAATAAGGGAAAGAGCCATTCACAGGGGCCGCCCCAGTCTCCACAGCTATAAACGTACCCCGGCAATTCTTACATGAAAGTCTTTTATTGACATACTTCCGAAGATATTCATACTGAACTTTACAAGAGGTGCAAACAGTCCAGAAAGTATCAAGTCTACCATGAGAGGTTGATGAATTAGGACAACTACTGACTCCCGTAACCCCAGCAGCATATGCAGAAGGTAAATTGGTCTGAACAACCCCAGAGGAAAACTGCTTGTTTCTTTTGAGATCATAAGAACTTTTCTTAATGCTATCTGACAAGGAAGTCCATGCTTCAGATACAAGTTTGAATGCCCCATCAGCTCCCACACATTTGTTCTTATCAGGGTGGAGCAACACAGCCATCCTCCTATACTGTTTCTTCACTGCCTCCTTATCTGCTGTAGGCTTCAACCCAAGAATTGAGTAATAATCGATCTCACCATTACATTTAAACGCAGAAGCAAAATAAACTTCAAAAGTTGCCACCATTTGAGATATACCCTCCAACCCTGGATACAGTCCTTTAGCCTTTAATGCATAGGTCTTCGCACCTGCAAAGTCCTTCTCAGCAAATCGCTTCTCAGCGATTTCTTTCGCTTTAAGAGCCTCCCCTTTGTTTGCTTCCATGTAGAAACCCAAATCACCTCAAAACCAAACTCTTGAAACAAAAGCTATGACCACTCAAACATGCTTAATGGTGAAATAAGCTCCATATTCATATACAACCACATTACCAAATCTGCAAACATTTGGTGAGACAGTATTTTAGATTTTTTCCGGTGTCAAGCTACAATCTTTTTCTAAGTCAACTGTAGTTTACCCAGTCATACAACATTCAGTGACCGAATTAACTTAAACTACAATAATACATGCAAAATTTATTTCTTGTGATTTCATTTCAGGCAGTAAAGATTTCAAGCTTAGGTGGAGCTCGTTTGGTTGCAGAAAAACCAAAGGAAAAAAGGGAAGAAAAAAAAAGAGGGCAAAATTGGAGGACGGAATATGTCACTCTTTGAGCTCAGTAGAGGAAAATTTGCCTCTCTCTTTTGAAGGTAGAGGAAAATTAACTTTAATCAGCTAAAAAATGTATTACAATTCTTAACCAGATTTGACTTATTCGTCATCTTAGATACAACGCAAATGTAAACTGTAAACTACATTTTTCTTCGTTTTCTTTAGTTTTCTCAGCAACCAAACAGTTACAGCGTCACAATGAAGCCACCGGAAGCTAACATTTAAGAATAAAACACCCAAAATACTCAAATCAGCTCGAAATTTTGAAATCAGAACCCAAATTCCACTAAATTCACAGCTAAAACTAATGTGCATAGATCGAAGCATAACATCTCATAAACCCTAAAAATATCAATCACTATAGATACGTTTCCACTTAAACACACAAATTATGCACAAAATTGAAGTGTGCACTAACCATTAACACATAAATTAAAGTGAAATAAAATATTGAACTTACTGAGATTTGAGCAGAAATGGAAGCGAAGCAAGACCCAGATCGCCACGTGTCCTTCGTGACTTGAGCAAATCAAGACTGAACTATTTGTAAATCTGAGTGTACTAAAAGGCACACAAAAACATAAAAACCCAATTCTTTCATACACAAAGTGGAGAAGTACAAAAACAAGGCAGTGAAATTAGGGGTTTTTTAGGTAAAATCTGTGAATTTCGGGATTTACGTGTGGGTTAAATCGGCGGCAAAGGAATTAGAGATTCCGTCATTCGCCGATCAGAAATGGAAGAAAATTAAAATTAAAAATGATAATTTTCAGTGGTAGTAAACTGGCGTTAATAGTATTTAATGGTGGGGGTTGCTATTGTGCGCCATGGTGAGTGATGCGCGTACTTTTTTCGTAAAAGAAATTTTTACACTTCTGTTTTTTTTTCATTTTTTTGCTATTACTTATTTGTTTTTTGTTTTTGTTTTTTTTAATTTTATTTTTAAGTGTGTGTTTGTTGGCGAGTACAGGCAGAGTTGGGTTAAGGGTTTTTTATTTTTATTTTTTTTAAAGATGGTTCATTTGGTTATTTATTTGCTTATATTTGGTAACAAATAATCTTTAATGACAAAAGTTTTAAGCTTTTACTTTCTTTGTGTTTATGGTATGTAGAAGAAAAGAAAAGAAAAAAAAGAAAAGAAATATTCCTCAACTAAAGTTTCATACTTTTTATTAATTTATTTTAAATATATTTGAATGCTTAAAATGAATTACGTATTAATTCGATTGAATGTAATTTTCTATATACAAAAGAAATTATTAAAAATTTGTTTCTTATAGAAGGTAAAATTTGTGTCAACTTAATTGGATTTTATTTTCCATTTCTAAAATATTATTTTACCAAAAATACTTTGAAATGTAATTTTAATAATTTTTTAACCAGTTTCTTGAGATTTATTTATTTTTTTGGTATGAACCAAATATGGCTATAATATGTTCAATTACACAGCGGGTTTCAAGTATAAGTTCAAATTTTTGTTTTGGGCCCAATTCAAATTTTATTAAGAGTCAAATCTCCGAATCAAAATAGGAAGAAAAAAAAAGAGTCAACGAATCAGACGTTAACGGGCTTGCAAAGGAACATGAGGGACGAGGCGGACACATCAGTACCGAGACGGCCACCGAGACCAAGCCTCTCGTAATAATCAACGCAGAACAAAGAGAGTGACAGCTGGACCTGTTGACGAGTCCAGATAACCCGGGAGACCCGACCCGAATGAGCGAGGCGAGTGAGGACGGTGCGGACGCACAGCATGTAAAGGCGCTTGTAGCCGCCGAGGGCGACGACGACAGGACGTATAAGTGAGACGGAAGGGGGAGGGGACACGTGACGGAAGCAGGGGTCCTCCCAGAGGGAATCGTTGCGGGCAATGCTGGACCAGAGACGGCAGACGCAGGCGGCGATGCCGAGGGAACGACTGTCGAGGCGGCTGAGGATCTCAACGAGGATGTCGATGTGGTCGTTGATGGTAAATCTCTGTCTCTTCTCTTTCTTGTCTTTGTCTTCCTGGTGATGGTAATGGCGGTTCTTGTTACGTTGTAGCAACATACTTTAGCTGAGTATTAGGGCTAGAGAGAGAGGGAGAGGGAAAATTTGCGTGCTTTGAGAGAGAAAGTGCTAGGTGGGTTTGCGTATATATAGAGGATTGGTGTTAAGGGTACGTTTTGTTTTTTAGGAGTAACGTATAGTTTAAGGGATTTGACTAGAGAGAGCCCAAAAGACAGAGCGTGAGAGAGAGGGGGTTATTGTGGTGTCTGGGCTGGTGAAAATTTATAGAGACAGTAGTCTGTTTCGTTTTAGAGTTTGATTTCTAGGTTTTTTATCACCTTTTTTTAATGAATAAAGCCGTGAAGGATGTCACAAAAAAGGATTCTGTTTTCATGTTTGTGTTAATGCGCGAGAGAGAGAGATACTGTGTTTGTGTTATGTGTTAGGAAGAGAGAGAGAGAGAGAGAGAGAGAGAGTGTGTGGGGAGATGTGTGGGTATCGAGGGGAGAGGAGAAGGGGCCAAGGGAAAAATTCCAAGGCAAAGAACTGGAACCGATGCTATGCTTTTTTTTTTCTATATTGTTTTTTTGGGGTTAAGAGGTTTTGTTGTTTTTATTTTTGTTCTATTTGCATTCTTCAATGACCCCCTCCTTTCTTTTTGTGTATAAGTACAATAATTATCATAAGGTTATGGACCATGGAGTCTTAACTAAGGGTAGTACAGTAGTAGAGTAGAGGCCGCTAGCTGTGAAATCTTAAGGTCCACAACTTATTTTAAAAGCATGGATCGATCTCACTCTTGATTCCTCAACAATGTTCTCTTTACTCCTTGTTTTAGAAAATGAAAAAGATTTATCCTTCTGTTTAGACATACATGTTTGGTCATTGCATGGAAGCATCTATTAGTATGAATGTAATGTAAAAAGAATATTTTAATGAATTTACATAGCAACAAGCTGGATCAATGAAATATATATTAGGCATTTGTTTGATCAATGTATGTATGTATAAAGGCACATTTTTGAGTCCCTTCAACCAAGTAGATAAATGATAAAGCTTGGAAACAAAGTAAACAAAACAAAACAAGTAGATAGAAGGTAAACATAATAGGACTTAGAAAAACAAACAATATGTGAAATTACAGTCAGGTTTCTAAATCAATTCCATATGTGACAGACATCCTTCCCTAACTGCTCTCTTAGATTGAAGCGCACAATGGTGTAATCTAGAGTTCTTATTATTTAAAGATTTTTAGCCAGAAACGGTTGTATGTTTTCTTTGTGGTTTTACTCTTTCAAGTGTTAATTTTGAGGATTTGTTCGGCATACATTCCTTGTTTTATGGGGTACTTTTGCTAGGAAACTTCTAATTCAATTCACCAAGGGATATTAACATACTGCCAAAATTTTACTGTTTGAGTTTATAAAATTTTACTATTTGATGAACTCTGACATGAGCACCTTTCACACTTTTTAGTTTCTTTTAATTTCTTAATGCATTGCATTTAGCATGTAAGCAATGCAGGGTCAAACTACCATGCAGTTGATCAGGAAATGTAAATTATCAACTAAGCATCCAAAGTTTAGTTTTGTACAAGGTCAGGTCAGAATTAACTTATAATATTAATCTCACCTTGTTGAATTTTGTAATGCTGTTAAATGTCAAAGTACATGAAAAAGTTGAACTTTTTAACTTGAATCGAGAATGAATGTATGACAAAGGTCTTATAACTTTATTACACTCTCTAACAGATTCAATGGAATAAATTCCATATATGACAGACATCCTTCCTTAACTGCTCTCTTAGATTCAAGGGAGTCGAACCTGTGCATAACAACAAAAAAAAAGAAAAAAGAAAAGGGGAATCAAACCCTGGGTATATGATGAGCATATTAATCTGTTAACTCTCTGTCAAACTTTAGTTGCAGAATTAGACTCCTCGGATTTGTTTCATGGTAGGATTTTTCTTCTTGTTTTTCCAGTTCTTTCTGTTTCAGTTTTCATAAGAATCATTTCTTTCTGAAATTGTGCAGTGACATTAAGAAGCTTCTTGCTTGAACATCTAAAATGTTGTTGCTTTTCTTTGAATATGAATCTGTTAGTCAGTTGCAGAGAAATGCTAGACTTAGACTATATTATAGCAGAGGATATGCAATGCTAGATACACCATTTCCCTTAATTTATTTCACAACATTAATGCTAGAAACAAACACATACATAGACATAAAACTATGAAGATGACTTCTTGCATGATTATCAAATCAATCAATTTCTATGGCCCTTACTCCTTTTCTGCCTCCTTTTCACTTGCCCCTTTCCAAAAGTTTTTAAAAGCCATTCATAATGTTTCCTCGTGATGAAGGTGTGCCCAATCACTATTCCAACTACAAGCCCACTTCCATACCCCATCACAACCATCTTCCAATCAAAATGAAATAAGGACTCGGACTCTTCTTCATCTTTTGAATATGGAGATGGTGGTGTTGAGGTCTCAGAGGTACTTACACATTTCTTCGACAAAGGATTTCCACACAATCCTGGATTTTCGTAAAACGAATTGTTATCAAATGCATCAAACTGTTTTCCATGTGGTATAACCCCTGTGAGATGATTACATGACACATTCAAGAACCCAAGGAATGTGAGTTGTGCTAGCTGTTGAGGGATTTCTCCAGAGAGTTCGTTTTTAGAAAGGTCCAAAGATTCAAGCTCTGTTAGGTTCTCCAAGGACAGTGGGATGCGGCCAGTAAAAAAATTGTTGGAAAGGTTGAGCAAATGAAGTGCTTTTAAATCTCCAATGACTTCGGGAATTTCTCCTTCAAACTTATTGCTTGATAGATCAATAACTGTGAGTAACTTTTGGATCTTCTCATATTCTCTCTCTGTGCCTTTGGCTGTAATTACCATTGAGAAATTGTACTCACTTATGAATGAATAATTTGGTACATCAAAACTTCTGTCAGCTTCCAAATATGCCAACTGATTTATATCGGTATGTTTCATGGAATTAAAATTCTGGAGGTATTCAGATGGAAACTTTCTCATGAAATTATTTCGTGACAAATCGATGATGTGCAAATTGGGAAACGCAGAATTGGTTTCTGGTTTCCCAATTATACCATGGAATCTATTAGATCGCAAAATGAGAACCCTCAAATCTGGGAGAGTACCAAGCCAATGTGGAAAATCATCACTTATCTGATTGTTTTCAAGATTAAGCATCTCTAACATGGTACAATGGGCCAATGATGTTGGTAGTTGCCCTTGTAGATTATTTTGGCTAAAATCAATCATCCTCAATTTGCTTTTTTTGTTACATACTTGAGGAATAGAGCCACTGAAGTTGTTGTTTCGTAGATTCAGTACCAACAGAGAATCACTGGAATTGCCCAAACATTGTGGAAGCATGCCACTCAAGTCGTTATTTGACAAATCAAGGTCGTTAAGAGAGGTCAGATTGCATATCAATGGTGAGACTTCTCCACTCAATGAGTTATTGGAAACAGAATAACTGAAGATGGAAGGTGATGGAATTGGGAGGGATCCTTCAAGCCTATTAAAGGAGAGGTCTAGAAGGCGTATGTTGGTCCATGGAAGAACAACTGGTGGTTGTTCAAAACCTGATAGAAAGTTTGAACCAAGCCTATTAAAGGAGAGGTCTAAATTCAACAGAGTTTCTTTACTCACGTTCCACATCCACTTGGGTATTTGGCCATGAATTCTATTTCTATCAAGTTCCAAAATCTCCAATTCATGTTGATCTTTAAGAAAATATGGAAACTAAGTTAAATTACATGAACCAAGTGCTAAAAACTTAAAATTTGGAAGAGTGACATTGGTAATAAGGTTGGTTAGCAATGACAAATTGTTATGTGACAATTGAAGGCCAGTGAGATTTTTCAAGTTATGAAACAACTCAATTGACAAAGTGCCACTCAAGTAATTCTCATGTAAAAAAAGATATACAAGTTTCACAAGCTTAAAAATTGACTTTGGAATTGGACCGTCCAATTCGTTTTTTGAAAGGTCTAGTTTTGTTAGCTGGGTGTGGTTCCCTAACCATGATGGAATTTTCCCAGTTAATTGATTTTGGTTAAGGCGTATAGACTGAAGATTGGGCAACTGAAAAATTCCTGGTGGGAGTTCACCATGCAAACCGCAATTCCTAAGACGAAGAAGTGTCAATGAAGAAATATTTGCCATGGTATGAGGTATCCTAGAAGATATATTCACGTCAGAGAGATTAAGTGTGCTCAGGAGGGGTAACTTTTCAACAAGAATCTTCAAGCCTGGCTTTTGAAGTTTCATTGAATTTGATGAGAGATCAAGGGACACTAACCTGGAGAGATTAAAGATTTCTAATGGGATTTGACCAGAAAAGGTACACATAGAGGGGTCCAGATGTGCTAATCTCGAAAAATTAGAAACTCCGGAAGGTATTTTTGAGTGATTGAAGTGATTGTCATGAAGGTTAAGCCTTTGAAGGTGAATGAGGTGGAAGAGGCTGCTGCTAGAGTTGATGGAGCCATGGAGACAGCTGCTACTCAGATTTAGACCAATGACATGACCAGTGTCCTCGTTACACTCAACACCATCCCATGAGCAGCAATCATCTCCTTCACTTGTCCACGATTCAGCTTTTGGATAAGCAGATGGTTTCCGGGAAGCAGACTCATCAACGCTGAAGCTGTCCTTGAATTGCAGTAGAGCAGAGCGCTCATAATCATGGCACATACCTGGCTGGACAGAAGAAAAAGAGTGAGTGACTAATGCGAGGGAAAAATGAAATGAGCTAATTACAAGGAAGCATGTGAACAGGAAGTAATATAATAATGATGGCTTCATAATGTCTAAATGAACTTTGTTTAGCTCTACTCTTTGATAAACAAGACAATGGAGGGGCTTGAAATTTATAGGCACAATGGACTTGATTAATTCTTGCAAATAGTCTAGCTCTTCAATTTTGTCGTGCGGTAGCCAACATGCAATTAAGGTCTTAATTTATAAATTTGAAATAGACAATCAGATGGAGAAACTACAAGGCAATAGACCACCCACCTGCTGTGATTGTAGCATCCTTGACCTGGCATATAATTCACAAATTGAGTCATCGTCGTAATTAATCAATCACCTTAGAATTTTATGCAATTAAGATGCATGTGATAGAATTTTATGCACAAATATTCAGAAGATTCCTTCCACAAAGAATAGTTTGATATAATATAAAATAATAGTCTTACGATTTAGCAGCCATGCAAGAAGAATTAATGGCTAATGTGGTCCTTGTGGAGCTGATAACTTTCAAGTCCTCAAAGAGGGGTTCTTATCTAAGGACAGAGTCAATTAACCACTAGGAAATTCTATGAATCTCTCTGGCTTCCTTTGTTGGTTTCTAACAAGTCATTGATTATTCAGTGATTTGGATTATTGAATGAAAATAGCCCTTGGAATTAAGCAGCTTGACTTTACTTCATACGGCGTCTTTTTCTAGAAACTGATAGTGACCTCTTCTATTCATTCTCCTTGGTCATCTTCTTCATCATGATTGAGAAGGGTTATCCAGAATTGCAAGACTCTGCTTCTGGCCCAAGAGAGAGACAGAGAGATGTCAAAATTCAAAGGAAGCTTCAGATGATTTTTTTTTTTTGAATTTTCTATTGTTGATAAAAGAATTTGCTTGTCAAGGAAGCAATTTGAACCCAAAATATTAAACTCTTCAATGAAATGAAAGGCATAGTAAAATGGAGTAGTTGGCATGTTCCTGTAAACATTTGCAAAAGGTCTACAACTTATGAGATTGTCACCACTAATTTGCCAGAAAATTAAACTAATTCAGTAATGTTGATGATAAAAAAATCATTCTGGTTCTGTCACAGACGCTTAAGCTCAAGATGAGATCGATCTCTTTCACACGCACATCAATTACTTGTGTGCATTCTAAGGTGAAAATTTATGGTACCAGCATATGGCATGAGAAGAGATAGAAAGAGAGATTTTCTTTCATCTAAGGGTTCTGTCATATACCTTGAGACGTCATATATTTCACACTATCAATTTAACGTTTGGATTCTTAAATTAAGTTATCGTTGTAATTATCCTCACATAATTATTTTTGGTGATGATCATTGGGTCTACCTTTCCACTGGAATACTATTGTTCCCTTAACGTATAAATTGTTCCAAAACATCTATGTTTAAGATTGCGATAGATGGAAAATTATGTAAGTAATTAGTTTTTAAGCCCATACAATTCACGGGTATATACAATCAACATAAATCGATAGATGAAAAATTATATAAGTAATTAGTTTTTAAGCCCATACAATTCACGGGTATATACAATCAACATAAATAATGGATTTAGATCATTTTCATTTAGGAATTGAAATTGAAGTTAAGTTCATAATGACATCAGTAAACGTCGCATATAATATTTAAAGCATGAAGAGATTGTAGCAATTTTCATGTGCATTCCAAACAAGAAATTTAAAACTCTATATCCAAAGTAAGCATAAGTTCCTAATCACAAAACAATACACACAGCAAGAGATCCATCTAAAATTCCTTGAATTCAATACATACATCAATGTAATCACATGACTACTATGCATTCAGAAACATGTAAGAGTATAGCCAAGTGATATTTTTTCCTTTTGTCAGTTCCCCTTTGATTTTCTACCAGGCAACAATTTTTCCAAGCAGCCAGCAGGAAATGTCCACAAACAACATCACACAACCATCCTTATTAGGATTATATCAAATAACTAATGCCTCAAAAAGACTTGAGAACAAAACTTGCAGAACAAGCTAGAAAACAAACAGAGAAAACAACCTAGACAGAAATGGATCTAAACAGCAGCTAGACTAGTAAGACCCCAACATTTCTGAGATAGGCAACTGTCAATAATAATACAGTTCTTAAGAATAGGAGCTCCCAAAATTCTACATTAGCCTTAGAGTAATAACACTCCAAGAAAATATGATAACTCTTTTCCACATCATGGTTACAGAAAGGAGAAACAGTCTTCCCCACTTTTGCTGTGATTTTAGTAGAGAATCTGTTCTGTATAGCTAACCAAGCTATAAAGCTGTGTTTTTTAATGTGGAGAGTAAATACACTTCCATGGGAATTTTGGTTTTCTCAAATCTAAGGTGCTCCCAAGTAGTTTTTAAATGAAATTGACCAGACTTAGACGGTTGCCAGAGAGTGTAGTCTTATGCATCTGTAGGAATAAGATCACAAATTGCATATTGAATATAAAGTAAGCTATCATATCTAGCAGGAGGCCAAAACCACTGACCATCTTTGATGATGTCAGCTACAAGAGTTTGCTCTGGGAGCCTGAATCATATAAAACCATTCTGCTGAAAATGATCAAGAAGTGGACCTTAAGGTACCAATTACCATACCAGAAGTGTATTCTCCTGCCATTCCTCCAACCATATATGTTTTAGAAGAGGCTTAGCAATAAGACGAATATGCAGGAGCTTCCACCATGCCCAACTATAATCAGAGGAGGATTTAGGGACTAAAAACTTCTCCCCTTAAGATTTTTTTTTTTATAAAACAATAACGTTTTTGAAAAAAATTGCTTATATAGGGTAGAACGAAAATTCATTTTATGAAGAAAAGAAAATTTTATTGTTTACAGAAGACGTGTTTATGTAGAACATTAATAATTTTTTGTCCAAAAAATAAAGTAAAACTAATTTGCTTATATACCAAAAAAAAATTAATCTAGAAAAAATGTATTAGATAAAGGTTGTTAATTTTGTCGAACGATTCTTATATTATAATAATTTATTATTTTGGAAACTTGTTAACTTATACTTAATTCTATTAAGAAAATAAAAAACACTTAATTAAAAATTAAATTTTTTTATTTTAATTGATTTAATTATAATAACAATTTATTGTTTGTGAAAGACTTTATTTATATAAAATAGTAAAATATAAATTTAAATAAATGTTTTAAAGTACATAGTAAATTTTTAAATTTAATCCTTGTAATTTTCTATTCCATCTATTTAATAGATTTCATTACAAATAAACGAGGATCTCCTGGTTTCGGCCCTGTATCCATGAGATGGCTGATCTTTCTCTTTCCCTTCAGCACGATGCGGACAAGTTGAGACCATTTGAGGTAGTTTTTTCCATTCAGCCTATATGCTACATGGATATTTTGCAATTCCCCGAGTTGTTGGGATCGAACAATCTCCTTCGATTGTGCTGTAGCGGTCGTCTCTGCAACCTCTGACGGTCTTCACGAACAATGATCTCTTGGCGATTAAGGCCGATCACTCTAAACGGAAACCACCAGCAATGAAAGCTGGCAAAGGTAAAAATAAGAATGGAAACTGCTCTAAGAAATTTCAGCAATGAAAGCTGAACAGAAAAAGTGCCAAAATAATCTGTTTTTTTTTAACTAAAAAACAGGGTACAAAGAAGCAACAATATGGTCTCGGCAATGAAGGCCTGTGTGAAGTGGTTTTTAATCCCAGAAAAGAGCCTAAAGCTCTGACACCATGACACAAACTGAGAAACACTTTGTGGAAGAATTTTCTTCATTACTTCGAATAATATACAAACGTTAGCTATATACACCAACCCCTAGCAGCATATAAGGAAAATTAACTAGGTTATATCAAATCCCATGATTTATGGGATATTCTAACAGAATAGGAAACTAACCTAATTATAGGAATACAGACTGTTACAAAATTTCCTAAAATAGCCAACCATACAAGTTATTAAACACGTTTTCCCACAGTATACATCAATAAAAGTGACAAGAAAATGAAAATTTTAGGAAAATCAACTGATAGTCCCCGGAACTGAGTCAGACAAATTTGAAAAAAATCAACTCGAACATATGGAGGAATCTGCAGACTAAGATGATGCATAACCCCTGCAATTACCTGTTCTTGTTCAAGTCATTCTCTTATTTTTTTCCAAATTCTTTATTTTAGTTTTTCCAAACTACAGATATAATAAAACTATCATTGTGCTCTAGATAGAAAGCTCATTTCACAAAGTAAAGTGCCTAAAAGCATAAAAACCCCATGAGAGCAAAGTTCAAAATTTGGAAAGGATGTAATTTCTCCACAAGTACTGCTTGTCTAGCAAAATACCAAAAACAGCCCAAATGATGTCCATGAGACACTCTGGAAATTCAAGCCACCCCATGTTAGAGTGGAAACAGGGCTGCAGACAAGCTGAGCTGTTAACAAACAGCTGAAGGCTTGGTGTAGAGCTCGGCTTGAACTTGCCAGAGAGTGTATAGTCTTATGCATCTATAGGAATAAGATCACAAATTGCATATTGAATATAAAGTAAGCTATCATATCTAGTAGGAGGCCAAAACCACTGACCATCTTTGATCATATAAAACCCTTCTGCTGAAAATGATCAAGAAGAGCACCTTAGGGTACCAATTACCTTAAGACTCGGTTATATAAAGTAAAACTAGTAACTATACAATAAAAAAAATAATTAATCTAGAAAAAATGTATTAGATAAAGGTTGTTAATTTTGACCAACGATTCTTATATTATAATAATTTATTATTTTGGAAACTTGTTAGCTTATACTTATATAAAATAAAACTCATAATTCTATTAAGAAAATAAAAAATACTTAATTAAAAATTAATCATTAGATATGGGAACCAAATTCGTACTATATATGTGTACTATATATGGTTTGATTTCAATAAGAAAGAATTAAAAGACAATATTAAATATCAAGAAACATCCATGTTGTTTTGGAGGAACAAAATCCAATAAACTAATGACATATTATAATTCCATAAAATTTTAGTAAAATATATAAATCAGTAATATAGAGTTAATCCTTATCAATATTTTGTTTATGGATTATTTAATCGATTTAATTAAAAAATAATAAATTATTTGTGAAATTTATTTATATAGAAAATTTCATTTGTAAATGAATTGTTTGTATATAGCCTCAAAATTTAAAATATTAAGAAAAAATAATTTTATTCTAATATAAGAAAATTTTAATATATTTATAAATTTATTAATATGATAAAAATATAATTAAATAGTGAAGAGAAATTATAAATTTTATTCTCATAGATTTTTATTTTATTTTTTAATTTAATTGATTTTTATATATAAAAGGTACTTATTTTTGGAAAAAAAAGTTCATGCTAATGAATTTTTTTTAAATGTCCTAAAACATAAAGTATTTAAATTTTAAATAAAAATTTTCTATAAAAATTTTAAATGTTTTAATTAGACTAAAAAGATATTTTGTTTACAAAAAGTTTGTTTATATAGAGTAATGAATTTTAATTCTAATTAAATATTTAAATTGCTAAGAAATTTTCTAAATTTGATCATCAATCTTTATTTTTTGTCAATTTAATCGATTTATTACATAATAATTAATTATTTGTGAAGAAACTTGTTCATATAGAATAATTTTTTTTTTTGTGAATAACTTACTTATATGAAGTAGAACTATAAAATTTTAGTTCAACTAATTCAGTTACATAATAATTTTTTTCTCAATGAAAGACTTATTTATCAATGATATAGAGTATTTATTTAAATCAATTCGATGGATTTAATTACATAGTAATCAATTGCCTGTTGAAAAACTTGACACGGAGTAATTTTGTTTTTGTATATGACTTGTTTATATAGATTAATCTTAAAGCCTAATTATACGTGAAAATTTTATTTTAATTGATTTAATTATAATAACAATTTATTGTTTGTGAAAGACTTTATTTATATAAAATAGTAAAATATAAATTTATATAAATGTTTTAAAGTACATAGTAAATTTTTAAATTTAATCCTTGTAATTTTCTATTCGATCAATTTAATAGATTTCATTACAAATAAATAATTGTTTGTGGAAAAATGTGTTAATATAGAGTAGTGAACTTTTTGTAAATGATTTGCCCATGTAAAGTAAAACTAAAACTTAATTATATGAAGAAAAATAAATTTAGGTTTATCATAGACATTATATTTCATTATTGACTCAAATTTAATTCTTCCTACAATTTCATATTATATAATTTATTTATGATTGTATAAATATTTGTTATGTTTAATATATTATATATGAATATTTAATATATTTTAATTTAATAATGTCTTTATAACCTTATAAATCCCAAACACCTAAGGGTCCTATTAAGTTTTGACCACACCAACGAAGTAATAGGTTTGTACCCATCTATACAACAAAGTAACCAACTGGCTAATAAATTCCTATCTTGGACATGCAATGAACACTTAATTGACTTACTTATCTTCTGTTTGACCTTCCTCGTGAAGAAGCATAAGTGCATAACCCATATTTCCAGTTATGTTGGCATTATTGAATTTGAGTACACTGAACTAAAAGAGTGAATGCCCGACATATAATATACTAAGAAAATATGCCTTTTTTTTTCTTTTTTTTTTTTAATATTTATCTGCGAAAAATAAAAAAACAGTTATATGCACCTTTAAAAAATGGAGGGAGGAAGGAGGAGGGGGGGGGGGGGGGGGGGCAACAACCATGTCCCCAGTTCCATATTCACAGTTAAGGGACCAGGTGTTCATAAACAGAATTCACCCAGTCACTATATTGTCATGTGCACTGCAACTTCTGCAGCCATACCCATCTACAAACCCCTTGTTAATCCTCCTTCCCTCCTACAAACCCCTTGTTAATCCTCCCTCCTCATGACTTATGACTTGTGAGTGGCACAAAAAACCTGAAAACATTTACACCTACAAAAGAAAATTGTAACCTAAATTAATGGCATTTCTCTCTTTGTAGACACTTTGGCGCCATTCACACTGTCGTTGTGCCTCCTCACCAAAGGGCCATTACTCTTTGGAATGTCTTCTGATAATTTCAAGCTTTCCAATAAACTGCAGTAGGAAACAATGTTGGTTGCAACAGCATATACTGAAATTTCCTTTTTTGGAGATGCAAGGGTCTTTCTCTCCGCAACCGAAAACTGCCCACAACATTGATCTCTTATTCCTGCATCTCTCAGATTCTGGGCCACCATATCCCTATCATAGTTGATGCCATCTACTGGATTCTGCAAATATATGGAACCAGTTAAGTGTATCTCGGGTTCATTTATCTCAAGAGTAAAACTTGACAGTTTTGACACACGGGATAGAATCCTAGAAGATGAAAACAAAAAACAAATGAACTGGTATGAAGCAAATGGTGCATATCCGCAAAAAAACACATTGCTGCTGTTCAATTAGTGTCATGCCCGATATATTCTTTTAACTCAAAAAGTTAAACTGAAAATATTCTTTTTATCATGATTTTTAGTCATTGCAGGATCTTTTCCAGTAACGATAGGGGAATTTCATGAACCCTCAGATGATTCTTATATATTATCCTCTAAAGAAGGGCAAAAAATACAAGGGAAGACAGCATAGACAAGCACTGTCACCTGGAAGTTGACAGGGAACTCAAGACTGGCACATTGACATCCACAACCATCACTAAAATTGAGCTTCAGGGCCTTTCTGAAAGGTCTTGTTCTAAGCATTTCCCTGGAGTATTGATATTCATGGGGATGAAACGTATATTAGAAACCCATTGCAGAGTTTTATTAGTCTAGGCAACTGGCAAAGCATTACATATTCATGTAAGTCTAGATTTCTATAAATAAATAAATAAGAAATTTCAATGCTTGCATATGTCAGTATGTTGCTAGTTCACTCAATTATCATGGAAATGACTGCAATTTGGCGAATCGAATTAAAATGCATTGTTAGCACTTTGCAGAGATGCAATCACATTATGATAATTGATCAAATCAGAAACTTACACTTGATAATCAATTTCATTATATACTTGGATTAATTGCCTCTTTGCAAACAATGCATCCAAATTTGATTGGTCAGTTTGCACCCAACCTCTAAAGATAACAGGAAATATGAATTTACATAACAAAAATGCTCAGCTTCCAGCCACATGAAGTTTAGGAAAATTGATGTCAAATTAGAGCTTTAGCCATATCTTTAATTTGAAAATTTTATGAATACTTCACTTACCTTTTTTTTATTGGTAAAACACACACGCTACTCGAACTTGGGACCTTTAGGACCCAGGGTCTCAGCTTCACCTACTTTACAGTATGAAAATCCAATTGCTTCAATGGTTTGAAGCCTCTAATTAATGATTGTCCATTGGATCTCCAAGATAATCAATAATTAAATTATGTTTGAAGTTTCCTTCAATACACTTTGAATGTGACGATCCTATAATTCAATTCTTAACATTTAGTTCATTGCATTCTCTTTAAAGAAATATAAAACATCATGGGAAATCTGTGAGACTTAAGGGGGTTTCTCTTTGTGTGAAAGGAAAAATGGTATATTTCATGTATTTTGGATGGAATGGAAATACACCACCCACTTTTTGGGACACGAGTGGTTTCATCATTGGTAACTGAAATGAGCAAAACACATCAAATTATTTTATGTCGATGGATAATTGATCTGATGTGGGATGTATATGATTCGTTATTCAATATGCTTTAGGGTATGATGTGCTCATGTTCAGGAGAAAAAGTGACATGGATAGCAAGTTGTGGTTGGAGGAGATTGGAGAATTTGGTAGAGAAAGAGCAAGAACAACATGTAAGAGCCCTTAAAAGAAATTAAACAACTCTTGTTTGTTTTCTCTTTTTGTTTTTATTCTCTTTCTTAGATTTATATTTTATATTTTTTCTTATTGTTTCCTTTTTACTTGTATGGAGTACAGACACTCAAATTCTTTTTATCATATGAAAGAAGAAAATAACTTGGAGTAAAAAAATAGTGTGTTTGTCAGTTGTAGACGAATTCTAGATATAACAACTAGGTGGTTTTAAATTCTGAGATCATTTTCTATTTCTTTTGCTTCCTTTAGCCTAATGATGGTACTGAGATTTTCCCAATATAAGGATATCTAACTTTACGTTGCTAATGAAAATGTGAATGACTGAATATGAGTGACTGCTGCAAGGTTCAAAATAATCTAAAAGGTAAAAGAAAAGACAAATTAAACAAGTTTTCTGCCGATTGGTGGTAATGATTATTATGTGCTTTGAAGTGAACAAGAAGCAGCAAAAATCTTCCAGCTGATTGAAGAATTTTTTTTTTTTTCCTGATATTCATGAGTGTTGTTGCTAAAAATAGTCTTAAAGAGTATAAAATTTAGCAGGTCTTTATTGTGCTTAATTCTTCAGAAATATGCAAAGATGGTTAATTATTGAGCTTCAGCTTGTCCTGCTCACTAAGTCAACGGGGGTTCAAGGCGTCTGTGTAGGTTTAAAAAAATTAAGCTTCAACTTGAGCTTTATTTGGCTTGATTAGTAATGCAAGCTCATATAACCTAAGCTCAAGCTTCTGTATGACTTGTGAAGCCAGGTTTGAACACAAACAAAAGCTTGAATCAGTCATAAGCAGATTTCAGACATACTCTTAAGGTAGTCAAGCCGAGTTCAATCATCTCACTACTAGGCTCAGCTCGGATTGTTTGCAGCTTAGGTGAAAATCTGAAACTAGTAGTATTCTATCCTGCTAATGTCTCCATAGGTACTTTAAAAAAAAGAAAATGCCAGCCAATTGTTAAATATATCATTATTCTTAACTCTCGGTGGCACACATTGTCCACAAGGACTAAAACACCTAAACCTAGGGGGTAACGAACAGCTACAATATAGTAAAAATATTTACTAAGCATTCAAAATATAAGAAGTTAGAACAAAGAAGCTTCAGAAAGTTCTACATTAATCCAAAATAAGAAAACAGTACCTTGTCAACAAGCCCATGGATCACCAAACTTGCTTTCTTGTCCTTCGGAGTTGACTGTAAAACCAAATTGAAATGCATATAGAGCAGTCAAAATTCTGCTGCATACCCATATACAAAAATAGATACAAAAGAATATCATCATCACATCACGCACCAGCTAAAATATAGAACCTCCTAGTCAGTCATACTTAAATTTTGTCCTAATATTGCAATGTAGATGCATGAATACAAGTAGGAAGTACCTGAAGGTTTACGATTACAATCTTACCCCCACCACGGAGGCATTTGAAAGGAAGGTTGCAAGCTGGGGTGATCTGCAAGCTGGAAAACAGCAATCTATTTAAACATAAAAAGAATAAAAGCGAAAGCACAGACTGGAAAGGATGTTTGCATCACTGTATGATATATTTTTTTAAGAGCCTAAATTCTGATCACACTAACCCACACAGATGATATCTCTACTTCAGATTGTAATTTTGTTACTTCTGCATGACTTTTCCCTTCAATTCAAACATTTAGTCCTTTCCCTCGCTAGAGAACCGATAAAATAATTTCAGTGAGTAAAATTGGTTAATACTGAACAGATGAAAAGAAACTAAGATGCACATTCATTGTGGCAGTGTTCGGGAAGCCCCAAAAGATGTAAACAAACAGTATGGTTTAAAAAACACGTGAACTCAGACTATTTCTTTATAACAACACATCCAAAGGACATGTGGCTGATCAAGACAACAATCTAAGAATATATAGTACACAGTTCCTCTATCATATTCTCTTAGAAGGCTAACAAGTTAGTTGATACAATATCAATCTAACCAGCAACACTTTTTACTTTCAATAACTTACTATTTTTTTTTTGTAAGTGTTTCAATAACTTACTAATACAACTGGATCTCCACAACGGATTTGATTTTTGATGACTCTTGAATCTAGTTCTCTTAAAAGGGTGACTAGTAAGTTAATTTGACATTAATTCAACTTGCTTTTATATATTTTTGTCTTCCAGTGAATCCCTACAGGACATTGGATCCTTATATATGAACAGAAACCCAACATTCTAGATGTAATTAAACTGGCCACAAAAATGAACAGCATAAAGGACCCTGAAACATGATTTCACATTTTTGAATAGCTGTGAAAAATGGACAAAAGATAATCAGATATGACATCCATTCAATTTTCCAACAGCAAGTTAACAATTAGCAATGACTTATAGAATAATTTGTGAAGCCAACCTGGTCCCCAGGCAAAGTACAACATCAGCCATCCGACAGTGTTGCTCAGCTGGATTCATCTCCTTTGGTGGCAACACATCCTATGATAAACGGGTAAAGCCCATTCATCAGCATCGTGAGCCCTAACACTAAGATGATTAAAACCATATCAATTTCCGTATTTTCTAGATCATTTGCCTCTCTAATTGCCAATAAGAATTAATTTAGTAAGTCATCAGAACTGAACATAAAGCTGTTCAACCCTTGGAGTCCAGAATATATATCATGACATGCTGTTTTCCATCTGACCAAAATGCCATTAGTAAATAAATCCAATTCACTGAGCATGTCTCTCAGATGTCATGTTCAACAAACAAGATGGTTCAACATCATCTCAAGAAAACAGATAGATATTTCTCTATTGTTAATAGCATACTTAATTTCTACTTCTCAAAATATGTCACTTATTCCTCCACGATGTTATTATTTTATAATGCATCCATGTAGTTCCGTATTAAAGAGTGAAGCCATCTATTATGATATAGAACCAGATGACAATAATAAAAGTTTTCCCTCAGCTAAACCTTCTCTACCTTAATGATTTAATGATTTTCATCTTGTGGTTTTTAGAATCTTAGTACTTTGATTATATATCATATTCTAGATAAATTTGAAAACCAATATTTCATGAAAGAAAAATAACACTAGCAACATTGCACCGGTTTGTGGCTAAGCTAGCCACATTGGAGAGCAGGACGCTCTGTTGATGTTTAATCTACCCTGTTATATCTCTTAAACAAATTCCAGTTGCTAGCATCTACTCCAGATGTCAACCCTAGAGATTGGTAAATGTACCTGAACATGAACATACAAAGATAAAATTTGACAAGACGCAGGATCACTAACATATCCACAATAGTGAATAAATGATACAGGCACAGTAAAGCAAAGTGAATAAATAATATTTTTTTTGATAAGTTGAATAAATAATATTATTGATGACCACAGCTAATAATATTCTAAAGTAATATGCAACATATACACTCTAATCACAGGTTATGTGACCGCAGAACAAATGTTACCGATTGATTTGATGATACAAATTGTTATGTATAAACCACCACTACAGTGATTTGGTTTCATGATTTTAGATTACTATAACACAACCGCACAAAGAAAATGTGAACTTGGCAATGCTGAATTTATTTTGATTCTCAGCATATTGATGCCACATAGCTACATCACACTGAATTGGTGATAAGAGTTCATAATATCTATATGTTTGTTATATTTTCTCATGTTTTAATAGTTATAATTGCTTAAATCTTGGATTTTGATTATGTTTCGTATTTCGTAGAATATATGGAGGAGTTAAATCAAATTGAATTCAAAATCAAGAGATTTGTGAAGATTGGACAGAAACTTGGAGCTGCAGCGCCAGAAATCTGAGGCTGCAGCGCTGAAATGGTGATAACTGAAGGATAATTGAAGTCTTGGTTCTTCAAGAATTGTGAGATCTAAATAATTTTCATTGCTCTTTTATTTCTTCTCTATTTATATATCTTCTGTGTTTATTATCAATTATTGTCTTGGTTGATTGATGAAAAGAGCCCGTTGTTCAATTATCAGGTCAATAAATTGCCATTTAGAAATTAAAATCCGTAATTGTTTAAACGTTCTAATATTAGTGGTAAAATAACAAAGTTGATTATAACCAGATTTTCGATTTATGTTATGGAGATATATAACCTAGTCTAAATGAATCGAGCTTGTGTATTTGTTGGCTAGAATTGGTAGTCTCTCTAACTAGTAATGCTGTCGATAGATTAAATCCTAAGAGCTTATTTAGGGTTGTTTATTAACAAAGGAAGTAATCAAAGAGCTTGTTTTGGTTATCGAGAAAGTAAGGAGAGATAGGTTGTTAGAGCTTGTTAGCAACCATAACCAATTTAATGAAGAATAGAAGATTTTATCCTTGTATCTATGATCAATTCTCTGATCCAATTCTGAAATTATACCTTCGGTTGGATATTTGCCCGATATTGATTTCTTTTTAGTTTTTAGTTGATTATAATTGCTTTCTCTTTTATTTCACTCCAAAATTTCAAACCTCCATTTTCTCCGCTTTAATTTTCATTAAAATAAATCTACCCAATCTCTATGGATTCGACCTTGCTCATCACTATTACAATTTGTATTTTTGAGAGTGAGAATTTTATTATTTGTTGGATTCGACACCCACCAAATTTTTGGTGCCGTTGCCGGGGATTGGTGTTAATTAGATTTATTTTAATGCTTTGTTCTTCTCGTGCAAGTGAACTCCGATACGATCCTGAGATTGAGAAGACGGCTCGGGAGTTGAGGAAGGAAGCTAAATTGCGTGACAAACAAGTATCTTCATCCTCACCCTCCAGATTTAATTCAGTACCTAACTTGGTTGATTCATCCAGTGATTCTGAAGCATAAGAAGCAATGGCCAATCAAGAGAGAACTTTAAGGGAATTGACTGCACCAAATTTAAATCAACAGCCACTCTGCATTACATATCCAGCTTTGGAAGTGGGTTTTGAGTTAAAATCTGGATTGATCCATTTGCTCCCAACTTTTCGTGGTCTTGAGAATGAAGATCACACAAGCATCTGAAGGAATTCCACGTGGTATGATCAAGCATGAAACCACAAAGAGTGACCGAAGATCAAATCAAATTACGTGCTTTTCCATTATCGCTGACTAAAAAAGCAAAGGAATGGTTATTTTATTTGCCCCCTGGCTCTATAACCACATGGATGGAGATGGTGAGATTATTTCTTGATAATTTTTTCCCTGCATCACGAGCTACTAGCATTAGAAGGGAGATATGTGGAATAAAACAGAAAGATATAGAGACCCTTCACGAGTATTGGGAAAGATTTAAGCAACTCTGTGCAAGCTGCCCACAACATGGAATTTCTGAATAGCTCCTCATTCAATATTTCTAGGAAGGGCTCCTACCCATGGAAAGGAAGATGATGGATGCAGCGAGTGGAGGTGCCATAGTGAACAAAACTCCTCGTGACGCTAGAGATTTGATCTTCATCATGGCCGCTAACTCACAATAATTTGAATTCAGGCAGGACACATCTTCAATAAGGGTGAATGAGTTAAGTATATCTTCCATTGCAAATCAAATATCCAATCTAACTTCTGTTGTCCAACAGTTAGCTGTAGGAAATATGCGGCAAGTGAAAGCTTGTGGGATTTATGCCACCATCAGTCATCCAACTGACATGTGCTCTACACTTCGAGATGATTCCTATGAGCATACCAATGCAGCTGGAAGATCTCTAGGCCGACCGCAAAGGAAATATGACCCCTATTCAAATACCTATAACCCAGTATGGAGGGATCATCCTAATTTCAGCTATGGAGCAAGACCACAATTCCAACACTTTCAGCATAGACCACCTGTTCCACCACCACAACAAAATTCCACAAGTTCAGGTATGTCTCTAGAAGAAATTGTTAAATCACTTGCAACTAACACGCAACAATTTCAACAGGAGACAAGAGCAAGCATTCAACAATTGGAGAATCAAATGAGTCAACTGGCATCTTCTATGAACCGATTGGAATCTCAAGGTAAATTGCCTTCACAAACTGTTGTTAACCCAAAACAAAATGCTAGTGAAGTTACCTTGAGAAGCGGGAAGGAGTTGAAAGAACCCAGTAAGGCAGTACATGGAGAAGAAATTGAAAAAGAAGTAGTTGCTCTTCAACCTCAAACTGACCAGCCTAGAGGACTCGATAGTGAACAACCAAAGGCATTGGTGACAAATCCTCATTTTCCTACTAGATTGACTAAATCCAAGAAAGAAGAAGAGGAGAAGGGAATTCTTGAAACTTTTCACAAGGTTGAGGTAAATATTCCTTTACTTGATGCAATTAAACAAGTGCCTCGATATGCTAAATTTCACAAGGAGTTGTGCACCAACAAGAGGAAGTTGAAAGGTAATGAAAAGATAAGTATGGGGGAAAATGTTTCAGCCGTCCTCCAGAAAAAATTACCTCCAAAATGCAAGGACCCAGGTATGTTTACTATCCCTTGCAAACTAGGTGATGTTAGGATTGAGAAAGCAATGCTAGATCTAGGAGCTTCCATAAATATCAGGCCTCTCTCTATTTATTCATCTTTGAATCTTGGTCCATTAAAAGAAACAGGTGTGATTATTCAACTTGCTGCAGATCTAATGTATATTCTGAAGGAGTTTTGGAGGATGTCTTAGTACAAGTTAATGGGTTGGTTTTTCCTGCTGATTTTTATGTTCTTGACATGGAAGAAGATGACTCTTCTAATTCAACATTAATGTTGTTAGGAAGGCCATTTCTAAAAACATCCAGGTCAAAAATTGATGTGCATGATGGTACACTCACAATGGAATTTGATGGTGAAATTATTAAATTCAATATTTATGTCGCCATGAGGTACCCTAATGATGTGTCTTCTGTTTTTGTTATGGATGTTATTGACCCGTTGGCGCAGGAAATCTTTGATCTAGTTGATGATGATAAGCTAAAAGTTATACTTAGCAGGCATCTCACTCTTGAAGGGCTACGAAAGATCATAAAGAAGTTTGTGTTGGAGTCCGACCTACAGGATGCAATCTACGAATTAGAATCACTTAAACCTGCAAGGTATGAGGTGTCTTACATTGAGTTGCCTCTTTCTCACACAAAACTTCTTCCTTTTATTGTGCAGGCACCGAAATTGGAATTGAAACCCTTACCAGATCATCTGAAATATGCATTTTTGGGAGAAGGAGAAACTCTTCCGGTGATAATCTCAAACAAACTCTCCATATTAGAGGAAGAAAAGTTGATTCGGATGCTTAGAGAGTATAAAGAGGCTATTGGCTGGAATATAGCTGACATTAAGGGATTAAGCCCTTCCACATGTTTGCATAGGATACTATTAGAGGAAGATTGTAAGCCATTTAGAGAAGCCCAACACCGACTGAATCCACCAATGATGGAAGTGGTAAAGAAAGAGATTTTGAAACTTCTCGATGCAGGTATGATCTATCCAATTTCAGACAGTAAATGGGTAAGTCCGGTTCAGGTTGTGTCAAAGAAAACAAGTATAACAGCAACAAAAAATCCTGATGGTGAGTTGGTGCCCACTCGAATCCAAAACGGGTGGCGGGTTTGTATAGATTACAAGAAGTTAAATGCATAAACTAGAAAATACCACTTTCCTCTTCCATTTATTGATCAAATGCTTGAACGTTTGGCTGGTCGTACTTATTATTGTTGTCTTGATGGTTATTTAGGTTTTCATCAAATCCCAGTCGCACCGGAGGATCAAGAAAAAACCACATTCACATGCCCGTTTGGCACTTTTGCATACCGACGAATGCCATTTGGACTTTGCAATGCTCCTGCTACATTTCAAAGGTGTATGGTTAGTATATTTTCAAAGTACATAGAAAATATCATAGAGGTATTTATGGATGACTTTACAGTCTATGGTAATTCTTTTGATACTTGTTTAACTAACCTTACAAAAGTGCTTCAAAGATGCATAGAAACAAACCTTGTTCTTAATTATGACAAGTATCACTTTATGGTTGATCAAGGTATTATTCTAGGCCATATTGTATTTTCTAAGGGAATTGAAGTTGATAAAGCTAAGATAGAAATTATCAAATCTTTGCCTTATCCCGCAAGTGTGCGGGAAATTCGCTCTTTTCTTGGACATGAAGGATTTTATCGACGCTTTATCAAGGATTTCTCCAAAATCACTCAACCCTTATGTAGGTTATTGCAAAAAGATGTGGTGTTCAAATTTGATGAGGAGTGCAAAGGTGCATACGATAAGTTGAAGGATATGCTGACTTCGACGCTAATTGTCCAGCCACCGAATTAGGATCTTCCATTCGAAATCATGTGTGATGCAAGCAATCATGCAGTTGGTGCTGTTCTTTGACAATGAGTTAGATGAGTTTCTCATGCCATTTACTATGCTTCAAGAACACTCGATAGTGCACAGAGGAACTATTCAACGACGGAAAAAGAACTTCTAGCTATTGTTTTTGCTTTAGAAAAAATTCATCCATATTTACTTGGCACTAAAGTATTTGTTTATTCTGATCATGCAGCTCTCAAGTATTTGCTGTCAAAGAAGGAGGCAAAACCCAGACTCATTCAGTGGATACTTTTGCTACAAGAGTTCAATTTGGAGATACACGATAAAAAAGGTGTAGAGAATTTGGTCGCAGATCATCTCAGTAGATTGCCCACAAATGAAGAACCATCACCATTACAGGATGACTTTCCAGATGAGTATCTCTTTTCTATTGAAAAATTAATCCCCTGGTATGCCGATATGGTTAATTATCTAGTTACTAGAAAACTGCCAGATGATTTGTCTAGAGCTCAAAGAGATAAAATCAAAAGTGATGCTAAATATTATGTTTGGGATGATCCTTATTTGTGGAAATATTGTTCTGATCAAATTATTCGAAGGTGCGTCTCTCAACAAGAAACTCCTTCCATTTTGAAATTTTGTCATTCATATGCATGCGGAGGACATTTTGGTCCCAAAAGAACAGCTCGTAAGGTGTTAGAATGTGGATTGTTTTGGCCTACTTTATTTCATGATTCATATATGTTTTGTAAAGCATGTGAACAGTGTCAGAAAACTGGAAATTTAGGGCATAGAGACCAAATGCCACTCACCCCTATTCTTATTTGTGAAATATTTGATGTGTGGGGTATTGATTTCATGGGCCCTCTTCCTTCTTCTTATGGTAATGTTTACATCATTCTTGCTGTGGATTATGTTTCAAAATGGGTAGAAGCTGAGGCTACTCGGACTGACAATGCTAAAGTTGTTGTAGATTTTGTCAAATCTCATATTTTTGTCAGGTTCGGGACACCAAGAGCTATAATCAGTGATCGTGGGACTCATTTTTGCAACAGAGTAGTGGGGGCTTTATTTAAGAAATATAATGTTACACACCGCATCTCCACTGCTTATCATCCATAAACAAATGGGCAAGCTAAAGTATCTAATAGAGAGATCAAGTCCATGCTCGAGAAAACTGTCAACCCAAATAGGAAGGATTGGAGTATGCGGCTTGATGATGCACTATGGGCCTACCGAACAGCCTATAAGACCCCCATAGGTATGTCTCCTTACCGTTGGGTATTTGGCAAACCATGTCATCTCCCAGTCGAACTAGAACACAAGGCATATTGGGCTGTTAAGCATTGCAACATGGGAATGGATGAATCAGGAGGATAAAGGAAATTACAATTGCAAGAATTGGAGGAAATCCACAATGATGCCTATGAAAGCTCGAGAGTATACAAAGAAAAGACCAAAGCCTTTCATGATCAACTGGTTTCTAGAAAAAAAAAATTTCTATTGGTCAGAAAGTTTTACTTTATCACTCTAGACTGAAGTTATTTCCTGGTAAATTGCGTTCTAGATGGGTAGGTCCTTTTATTGTTACTAATGTATTTCATCATGGTGCAGTTGAAATAAAAAGTTCAGATACAAGTAAAACTTTTAAGGTCAATGGTCATCGTTTGAAACCTTTTTATGAAGGTTTTCAAGTGTATAATGTTGATCAAATTATTTTAGAATGTCTGACTTATGGCGATTAAGAGGTGACAACGTCTAGCCAAAGACGATAAAGAACGGTGCTTTTGGGAGGCAGCCCAACTTTTTGTCTTACTTTCCTTGTTTTATTTGTTTTATCCTTTTTCTTTATTTTGGCGATCAACTTGCAAGACTCGAAGACCAAGTTGCCAGAATGGACAAAATATGACAACTTTCTTTGCTTGCATGGGATTCACACAACCTTCGCCCTCAAGCACGTGACTGATATCTTGGTTGATGCTCAACATTTTCAGGGGAGTTTTCTACTTACTCTTGTTCTTTTATAGCTTTTGAGCATCTATTTTTGATACATTGAGGACAATGTATGGATTAAGTGTGGGGGACGGTCTCTGACATATGAATTTGAATTTGATTTTACTTTGAACTTCACTTTTCAAGAAAATTTTCAAAATCCAAGTGATACTTTAGTTCTTGTTTGTGATCATTCTCTTCTGAATTCTAGATTCTGTCGATGCTTGTCTTAAATGATCTGGATTATTGTGAATTATTGAGATAAATTGAAGTGTAATAAGGGATTAGCATGAATGGTTGAGTTGTTATTTACTACACAGTGATTAATTGCTCCTGATAATTGATTGAATGAAAAATGTGTTGGATCTAATGCACATGACCCTTTTTGTGCGCTTTTGAGCCAATGAGCATTCATATTATATTATGCTCCATTTTCTTAATTGAGTGATTGTCACACATAGTTGATTTTTCTAGAACTTGGTTTGTTATGCATGTCACGAAACTACATTGTTGAATTGGATGCATTGAATTAATAAGGGCATTTAGGTGGAGCCATTTAGCTTTCTTAAAAAGCCTACCTTGATTTTTACTGTAGAAAGCCAATTTTGAACCTTGGCCCTTTTGTTGGAAGTTAACCATGGTATAAGCAATGTCAACCCATTCTTTTGTTGTTTTCCCTCTTTTGAACCTCTAATTGAAGGATCGTACTAGCTTGTTCACATGAAGCTTCAAATTATCTTTGAAAGGATTGAAAGATGCTGGGAATAAAGTGATTCAAGTTACAAGTGCCTTGAATTGCAAAAGGAGAGAAAAAAAAAAGAAGAAAATAGGCGACCAGAGAAAAAGAAAAAAAAACAAAGAAAGAAAAAAATATATATAGCCGGCCAAAAAGAGACAAAAGTTGTACAATTTTAGTTGTTTGGAAGTTAATTGATTGAAGAAAACATTCGACATTATTGAGTTGTGCTTTGTGTGGAGAAGTTGGTATAATTCCTTTGACAAAAACACCTAAAAATTCCTTCTCACCACACCTTACCTAAGCCCCGTTACAACCCATTTAAGACCCTTAAATTCTTTGCATTCAATTCAATCCATTGATGTGATATATTAGCAAGCTTATGGTTAAGATCTTCTATGTTTTGACTCGAGAGTTCATCGATATCCTAAACACTTTGAGCATATTGAGTGAATCCAATGAGAGGGTGTTAGATCCTATTGCATTTTGATTTCGAGAAGATCATTGAGGTGATTGTTCATGGTGTGATTTATAAGAATTTACACTACGAAATTGTTCGTTTCTTATTTGTCTTTAGATTTAAATCTTTAAGGCATGATAATTTGGATTATAGAGGATAAGTAAAGGTAGAAGAAGGAACGATGGTGATAAAAGGTGACGAACTTGAGTTATTGTATGCTTGAGGACAAGCATTGTTTAAGTGTGGGGAAATTTGATAAGAGTTCATAATATCTATATGTTTGTTATATTTTCTCATGTTTTAATAGTTATAATTGCTTAAATCTTGGATTTTGATTATGTTTCGTATTTTGTAGAGTATATTGAGGAGTTAAATCAAATTGAATTCAAAATCAAGAGATTTGTGAAGATTGGACAGAAACTTGGAGCTGCAGCGCCAGAAAGCTGAGGCAGCGCTGAAATGGTGATAATATGTGAAGATGGGGCAGTAACTTGGAGCTGCAGTGCCAGAAAGCTGAGGCTACAACGCCAGCCCGCAGGTTTTGAAAGTTATAAATACTAACCCTAGCTGAAAGAAAACGGGAGGAAGCTCGGATAGAAGGCACGGCTGTTGAATAGAAAATCCCTCTTCTCTTTTCTTTAGGTTTTCTTTTAATTATGAGTAGCTAAATACTTTTCTTCCAACTGAAGGATAATTAAAGTCTTGGTTCTTCAAGAATTGTGAGATCTAAATAATTTTCATTGCTATTTTATTTCTTCTCTATTTATATATCTTCTGTGTTTATTATCAATTATTGTCTTGGTTGATTGATGCAAAGGGCCTGTTATTCAATTATCAAGTCAATAAATTGCCATTTAGAACTTTAAATCCGTAATTGTTTAAACATTCTAATATTAGTGGTAAAATAACAAAGTTGATTATAACCAGATTTTCGATTTATGTTATGGAGATATATAACCTAGTCTAAATGAATCGAGCTTGTGTATTTGTTGGCTAAAATTGGTAGTCTCTCTAACTAGTAATGCTGTCGATAGATTAAATCCTAAGAGCTTATTTAGGGTTGTTTATTAACAAAGGAAATAATCAAAGAGCTTGTTTTGGTTATCGAGAAAGTAAGGAGAGATAGGTTGTTAGAGCTTGTTAGCAACCATAACCAATTTAGTGAAGAATAGAAGATTTTATCCTTGTATCTATGATCAATTCTCTGAACCAATTATGAAATTATACATTCGGTTGGATATTTGCCCGATATTGATTTCTTTTTAGTTTTTAGTTGATTATAATTGCTTTCTCTTTTATTTCACTCCGAAATTTCAAACCCCCATTTTCTCTGCTTTAATTTTCATTAAAATAAATCTACCCAATCTCTGTGGATTCGACCTTGCTCATCACTGTTACAATTTGTATTTTTGAGAGTGGGAATTTTATTATTTGTTGGATTCGACACCCACCTCTTAGCCTCAATCAATTCATCAAAATTTTGCATAACCTCCATCAAGGAAGTTCCACGGCAAAGGAGGACCACTTCCTCAAAGATAGACTCCTTGCAGGCATAAAAACTTGTTTCTTTCTCAATTTGATCACTGT
The DNA here is from genome assembly GCA_023935145.1 of Bretschneidera sinensis. Lineage (NCBI taxonomy): Eukaryota > Viridiplantae > Streptophyta > Magnoliopsida > Brassicales > Akaniaceae > Bretschneidera > Bretschneidera sinensis. The sequence continues at coordinate 103,704,090 of CM043703.1, read as the reverse complement.
TCAACTTTTGATCTAAACTTCTAATCAGCTATAGGACTAAGGGGCCATAGCTGTATGAATCAAAGCTTTGGCATGTGGCCTCAATCAATCTTCTTCTTGGTCTTGAGGTCCTGAAAAATACAAGAAGTAGGAGTGAAAAGAATTTCACACTGTAACACTTTTGTCAACTGACTAACAGAGAGTAAATTAAAGGGAAAATTAGGAATATAAAGACTAGAAAGTAAGGAGAGAGAGGTAGTGGGATGGAGAACACCTTGTCCATGAATAGGCCGAGAAGAGCCATCAACTAACATGACATGATGATTAGCAGTTGTTAAATCAGAAAAATAAGATGATAAACCAGAGATATTTTTGGTAGCACCAGAATCAATAATCCATGAAGAGGGAGAAGCTGTGACACATACAATATTACTTGAATTGGCTAAGGTAGCAGTAGAGGAGGAAGAAGGTTGTAAAGAAGGAAGTGCACTGCGCAAGTGCTGAACAAGAAGCTCGCCAAGTTGAGTACTGAACGTATCACGAGAACTAGAACTAGAAGAAACAGATCCAACAGAGGTGGGTTGTGACTGTACCATACTTGGAGACTGTGCTACACCATCACTAACTTGATTCACATAATTTGGCTTACCATATTTCTGAAAGCAATAAGGTTCAATGTGATTTGTACCCCCACAATAACTGCACTTCCTGTCACTACGTCCACCAATGCGACCACCACCACCATGAGAACCACCACGAAAGTTATGGCCTCCACAGCCACCGCGGAAACCACCACGAAATCCTCCACGACCTCTACTGTTAGAGACCAAGGCAGTAGTCTCTGAAAAAGTAACAGGGGAACTAATCAAGGGAGAATATTGTCCTAGGGAAGAACACAATAGCCGGGAATAGGCATTAGCAGCCGTAGGCAAGGTCTCACTTGCAAGGATCTGATCTTTAAAGCAACAAAGATCAAGAGTCCAAACCAGACAATAAGCTAGCAATCATAAACTCCTCCCATTGCTTCTTCTACTGCTCTAAATTAGTGGTAAAAGGCCTATGCTGTAATAATTGATCCCACAAATTCTTAAAAGTGCTATAATACTCAGCTAAAGGTTTCCCAGACTGTTTGGTGATGAAAATTTTCTCATAGAGCTCATATAATTGAGAAACATTACTCTGATGAGAAAATGAATTTGCAATTGAGTCCCAAATTTTCTTGGAGGAGTCACAAAACTCAACGGTGGTAGCAATATCGGGATCCATACTATGCCATAGCAATCCCATAACAGCAGAGTCCTCATAAATCCAATCTTCATAAGTTGGATCACTAGCACTAGGAGGATTGTCAGTCAAATACTTCAACTTTCGATGTGCACGTAAATAAACTCTAACTGCATATGCCCAAGCCATGTAATTCAGACCATTCAACTTTTTCGAAGTGATAGATTGAGGCAAATCATTGTTAACATTAAAAATGGTGTGTTTTTCTTCAGTCTTAGTGCTAGATTTCTCTTTTGCCATCTCAAACACAAGGTTCAAACAACAAAAACAGATCTGATACTAAACCAACAGACCCTTAAATCAGTCAAAGAAGCAGTAACAGACTTGAGAAAAGGCAAACCTCCCAAAACACTTGAGAAATCCACAAGAAGATCAACAAACTGATGGAAAGGCACATAAACAGCCCTCTTTACACAGCAAGATGAATTAGAGCAAGGCTACAACCACCATACCAAAGCAGCAAAAGCAGAAAACCATGAAAACAGAGGCCAAACTTTTACAAGAAAAAACACAGCCGACTTTTCAAATCATATAAAAAAAACAACCAATTGTGATCCAAACATCAAAACAACACCAAAGCCATTCAAGAATCACCTAGTCGACACCCATAGAGACTACCTCAAGCAACAAAATCGATCCAAAGTCCCAAAAATTGGAGCTTTTAAAAAAATCGCATTAAAATCTGGAAAAATGGAAGAAAAATTCGAAAACCATACCAAACGACCTCGGATCGCGACGAAACTTCACCAGAAATTTTCCCTAGGTGAGTCGACCAGATTGGGGGGATCAACTCACCTTGCCGACATCGTATGCTGATGTCAGCATCTACGTTGATGCCGTCAGCAGATATATGTTGATGATTTTTTGATGTGTTCCTCGTCTATTCTTCAGATTTGTCACACAATGATCGATTAGGAGGCTCTGATACCAAGTTGAGTTGTAATCTAGGGTTTAGGTTAGATATGAGAGAGAGAAAGAGAGAAGAAAATGGAGAAGAAATGTTTAGGGTTTTATTCTCTTAACTCTTCACCTGCTAGCATATTATTTATATATGAGATAGATAAGTCCAAGTGCAAAACTACCCTTCAAGAAAAATAAAGGAAATAAAAATAATAACTCTAACAATATTTAATAAAATTAGAGAATTAAATGAATATTACATTGAACATCTTTCCTTTACACTCAACAAATAATTTGCATTGCAGAAGATGATCTATGTTATCGTGGTTTAATAGGAACAGTACACTAGAAATCTCGTTTAGGAAAGACCTCGACTGTACAATCCCTTGAATTGTAGCTTTGTCTTTGAATTAGTGAATTATTAAACAAGAAAATATACAGTAAAGCTCCAAAAACAATGCAACCAAGCAAAGTAAGATTTACCTCCCAATCAAGAACAATGTCTTTTAGTCTCGACCCACACTTAGCATCAGAACAACGTCTTGCTGTCTCCTTCATGCCTATAGTTTCCACCTCAAAATCACGCAAATACCTGTGCATTTAACTTAATTGAATTTCTGAAATATGCCAAAACATTTTACCCAAAAGAATAAAAGGAAGTTACTTTAAATGCTGAATTGAAAATATTAAATCACATAATGAACAGGCAAAAGCATGCAAAGTTGAACATTACTCTGATCCACATGAAGGGTAAATTTCCCTAAACGAATTACCATGCAATTCAGCAAGTTTTTCCCTTGGTATTCCAGATCGAAGATGGAGGCTATCCACATTCTGAAATTTGAGATGATCAGACAATTTACATTAAGAGACAGGAAAAAAAAAATCACTTGGATGTGTATAAGGCTAGATGAAAGAAACCGACAATCTCTAATCTCCCAGCAGAGGGCACAGGAAAAAAAAAACCGCCTGGATGTGTACAAGGCTAGATGAAAGAAACCGACAATCTCTAATCTCCCATGCAATTCAGCAAGTTTTTCCCTTGGTATTCCAGATCGAAGATGGAGGCTATCCACATTATGAAATTTGAGATGATCAGACAATTTACATTAAGAGACAGGGAAAAAAAAAAAACCGCTTGGATGTGTACAAGGCTAGATGAAAGAAACCGACAATCTCTAATCTCCCAGCAGAGGGCACAATCACAAGGCTCAATGTGAATGCCGTCACATTCATTTGAATTAATAAACTGGTATGCGCATTTTTTGTTGGAAATTTCCTCTCACGTGGGTATACATTAATCGAGGATTTGGAGTTTTTGTAAACGAAACAGGTTTATTAGTTTAGAGCACAAAATGGAGAGGCCCATGTTTGTTGTGATTCATACAGTTCAATGGGCCATAGTGTATCTTAGCAAAATGAATGTGACTGAATTATGGCGTAGAGGCTTGTCTACTATTTGTTGGGCACTTGGATGGGAGGACCAGAGTACAGTAGAACCCATTAGGTCAGGTCCCACTCCCATCAGTTAAATACCCTACTCCTTACATTCCAAGGAATATACAGATGATAGTTTTCCATCAAAGCTATCTTACAGAGAAACTGAGAGGGAGAGGAAGCTTAGTTTGAGACATATTCAGTAGTGCATGCTGTGGGAGGCTTATAATATTTAAATAATTGTCAGTTTTCGCGGTGCATTTGACAGGCATCGAATTCACATAAATGGCGTTTTCAACTCAAGTAAGTGGTATGTTTTTAACCCAACCTTGCTATATTAAATTAATTGATTTAGTTGTTTATGTAACTATTCTAGTCTCTTGCATAGATTCTATTTTCTATCATTTCTTATACAGAATTATTCCCATTAGGTTATCTATTCCACTTAATTAAAAGTCAAGCACCAATCACATCCACATCAAGAATTAAAATGCAATGTAACTCCTATTGGCACTAGATAACATAAAATTGTCATGCAAGATTTCTTACTCCTACAAAAAAAAAAAAAAAAAAAAAATTGCTCAAAATAATTTGTACAAGTTAAGCAAGAAGTTTTGAAAAAAAAAAGGTACCATCTTAAGTACATATAGTTTTTTTACCAGAAAACTTTAACAGCTAATAATATATCAGAATGCCTCAATAGCAACATGCAGAATACTAACCCGACTGACAACAAACTTTAGAATGCCTGCCTTCTCTTGCTTAACCAGTGCCATGTGAGTCATACTTGGCACTGCACGATGAAATGGCAAGGATGCTTCAGGAACACCTTTCCCTTGACACTGTAACTCAACATAAGAGAGGGAAAACATGAAATGATCAACCCAAATGAGATGAGAAACAGAAGGAGGTGGAAGCAGTGATAGAGCACAGATATAAGAGTCAGTACTTCTTCAGTTCCATTTAATACTAGACTTCCAAAAAACTAATAGCAAAATCACTGTCCTGACCTGTAGTGTCCAAACTCCTTTGGGACCTCAAAAATCTGGTATTCCATAGAAGAAATGTGTTCAGTCAGGAAAAAAAAAAAGTGAAATATTTTTGTGATGCCAGGCAGAATAGTGATTATTCTACAGGCTAGTTTCAACAGAGAATTCGCAGGGAAAAAAACACAATTTTATTCAATAATAATAATAATCTGTCTTTTCCGTATATGGCCTCCTTATTTATAAAGTCAAAGCAAAAAAGGCAAAAAAAATCCCCAAAAACATAATCCTGGGGAAAACTATGGAAATTACTAAAATTAAGCGATTGTATTAAGATAGAATCAACGGTAGTCAATTCTGACTTGAATACAAAAGGAAATTGCAAATAGAAAGTTTCCTAAAACTGAAAACTGCAAAATTGAAGGCCTAAATGTCGTTTTTTTGGCTTAAAAACAACTATACTAAGATTTCTGAGTTTTGACCGGGGGCCTGTTTCTAATCAGATTTGGGTCTTCGGGGCCCGACCTCAGCCCATGGCACGCTAAAAGATGTAAACCTTTCTAAGTAGTCCACCTACCATCTTTGCGTTGATCTGCCAACTCAAGGTATCTCAGTGCCAACAACGTGCTATTTGACAACTCAGCATCATCTGACTCGGATCCTCCTGCATCAGTCGCCTCGGATTGGAAAGAACTCGTCCTTGAGTTCACAATAGCTTCATCGGAATCCATAAAACAAGGACTCAGGTGTTTCACATTAAAGACATCAAAAGTCCTCTAATGACTGGGGAGGCGTAGTCTGTAGGCGTTATTATTAATCTTCTGCAGGATCTAACATGGTCCAATCTTCCACTCCTTAAGCTTATTATACTCTCCCACAAGAAAACGATCACGAGTTAATACTACCCAAACAAAATCACCAACATCAAAAAGTACTTGACGACGGTGACTGTCGCCTTGAACCTTGTACTTGGCATTATTCTTATGAATAGCCAGCTTCAACTGCTCATGGATACCTCTAAGATGTTCTGCCATCTCATCTGCCTTATAACTCAAATGACCCACACGTGGAATAGGGGCTAAGTCAAGCACCCCAGATGGATTCTGACTATAGACAATCTCAAATGGGCTTATACTCTCACGGACGTAGCCCCTCTCCAACAATTCTACCACATGTCGCTGCAACTCTTCAGATTCCCTGGGACTGAGGCGATACACCGGTCGATTAGGAAAACTAGATCCCGGAACAAGGTCGATCTAATGTTGAATATCCCTCATAGGCGGCAACCTAGAAGGAAGATCCTCTGGCATCAGGTCAGAAAACTCTACTAGCAGCTGCTGCACCTCTGCTAGTAAATCTGGATTCATGTCTGCTGCACTATTCCCACAAGGTAGCAGAGCATAGACCACGTCTCCACACTCAATCTCAGCTAAAAACCTAGACATAGAAAGCATATTAGTATTATTAGCTACCGGGGTAGAAGTGGTTCCTTCCAGAAGAGGTGCCAACACAATCTTCTTCTTTTTTATGCTAAGGGAATATGTAATTTTTCGACCATCATTAATAACATTATGATCATACTGTCAAGGTCTGCCTAACAATACATGACAAGCATCCATAGACACAACATCACACCAAACATTATCAAAATATTTCCTGCCAATCGAAAAAGACCCTAGGTATCGTCTATCTACTGTTACCTTACTACCTTTATTCAGCCAGGACAATTTATACGGCTTGGGATGACGATCTGTCTTCAACTACAATTTCTGGACAGTCTCTTCAGACACTACGTTCTCGCAACTACCACTGTTAATGATCATCTTGTAGACTTTATCTGCAACTGTGTAGGTCGCGTGAAAAATATTAGTTCTCAACCAATCGTCCTCTGAATCGCCCTTGGGGGTCAGTAGACTATTACGAACGACTAGAGTCTCATGGCCATCTCCATACAACACATCTCTATCTTCATCATCGTCATACACAGACTCTTCAATCTCCTCAGTTTCGTCTACCACATCGTCCTCAATCAGGAGATTTTTGCCTTTCTAACTAGTAGGTTTCTTACACTCAGTCGATTTATGTCCCTATTCACCACATCTGAAACATCTAATATTTGAGTTAGAGTTACCCTAGGGTGGCTGCTGGGCACGATGAGATTCTTGAGGGTGAACTGGCCGACTACCTTGATCGCTTATGATCATTGGCCTCTTGTTCTACTGTTTTTCCACCACAAGTGCACGCTGGTATGCTTCAGAAACGGTCCACAGTGAGTGAAGGCTGAAGACATTCTGCAGGGGCTGTCGTAATCCCCCCAAATACCGTGCCACCATCTGCTCTTCCATCTCAGATAAATCGTTCCGAGCTATTAATTGATAGAACTCTTCCGTGTAATCATCAACCAATCTCGTGTCTTGCCTCAACAAATGAAGTCGTTGAAACAAGGTTTGAGTGTAGCCGAAAGGAAGGAAGTGACCCTTCATCTTCTTCCTCATCCTCTCCCAATCAGTGATCTTGGCCTTGCCCTACCGGTCGCGTGAACGCCTCAACTGCTCCAACCAAGTAGATGCTCTGCCTTTGAGTTTGATGGTGACCAGTTTCACTTTGACACGATCCGGGACTTCTTTATACTCAAAAATACGCTCTACTTCATTCAACCAATCGACGAATCCTTCGGCCTGTAACGTACCAAAAAACTCGAGCAGATCCATTCTGAAACCGAAGTCTACATAACGATTCTCTCGACCACAGTGCCCCCAGAATCGAGCAGGATTGTGATACAGGTTTTCGAAACTGGAATCAGAATCGTGATCTTCCATCTCACGATCACCGAAATTCTGCACCGCTAGACGCTGGGTTAACTCTGCAACTTGCCTCTATAAATTCTCAATCATCTCATCCTGAACGTTACGATCACGGTGTTGGGTTTCCTCATTCGGAACCTGCCCGCGACGACCACGACCATGACCATGACCACCAGCCATGGAAATTGATGAAATCTCACCCCAGGAAGATGCTGAAGCTCTGATACCAACTGACACCGAGCAGAATAACAATTATTCTGCAGGCTAGTTTCAACAAAGAATTCGCAGGAAAAAAAACACAATTTTATTCAATAATAATAATAATCTGTCTTTTCCGTATGTGGCCTCCTTATTTATAAGGTCGAAGCAAAAAAGACAAAAAAAAATCCCCGAAAACATAGTGCTGGGGAAAACTATGGAAATTACTAAAATTAAGCGATTGTGTTAAGGCAGAATCAACAACAGTCAATTCTGACTTGAATGCAAAAGGAAATTGCAAATTGAAAGTTTCCTAAAACTGAAAACTACAAAATTAAAGGCCTAAACGTCGTTTTTTGGCTTAAAAACAATACACTCAAAGTTTTGAGTTTTGACCGGGGGTTTGTTTTCGATCCGAGCCTGTGGCACGCTAAACAATGTAAACCATTTTAGGTAGTCCACCTGCCATATTTGCGCTGATCTGCCAACTCAAAGTATCTCAGTGCCAACAAAGTACTATCTGACAACTCAGCATCATCTGACTCGGATCCTCCTACATCAATATGGTCTATGGTCATCGAATGTCATTGATCTCCAATATCTCATCACCTTTGTCTTCTTCCTTTAAGACAAATGTGTATGGTCTATGGTCATCAAATAATTTTATTCTAATATAAGTAAAATTTAATATATTTATTAATTTATTAATATGATAAAAATATAATAAAATAGTGAAGAGAAATTATAAATTTTATTCTCATAGATTTTTATTTTATTTTTTAATTTAATTGATTTATATACATAAAAGGTAATTATTTGTGGAAAAAAATTTCATACTAATGAATTTTTTTTTAAATGTCCTAAAACATAAAGTTAATTTAATCGATTTAATTAGAATAAAAAAGTATTTTGTTTACAAAATGTTTGTTTATATAGTGTAATGAATTTTAAATCTAATTAAATATTTAAATTGCTAAGAAATTTTCTAAATTTGATCATCAATCTTTATTTTTTTTGTCAATTTAATGGATTTATTACATAATAAACAATTATTTGTGAAGAAACTTGTTCATATAGAATAATATATATATATATATATATATATATATATATATATATGTATATTTGTGAATAACTTGCTTGTATAAAGTAAAACTAAAGCCTGAGTAAAAAGAATATAAATTATTTGTTCAACTAATTCAGTTACATAATAATTTTTTCTTAGCGAAAGACTTATTTATCAATGATATAGTGTATTTATTTAAATCAATTTGATGGATTTAATTACATAGTAATCAATTGCTTGTTGAAAAACTTGACACGGAGTAATTATGTCTTTGTATATGACTTGTTTATATAGATTAAACCTAAAACCTAATTATGCATGAAATTTTTATTTTAATTGATTTAATTAAAATAACAATTTTTTGTTTGCGAAAGACTTTATTTATATAGCATAGTAAAATATAAATTTAAATAAATGTTTTAAAGTACATAGTAAATTTTTAAATTTAATCCTGGTAATTTTCTACTTGATCAATTTAATAGATTTCATTACAAATAAATAATTGTTTGGGGAAAAATGTGTTAATATAGAGTAGCAAGTGAACTTTTTGTAAATGATTTGCCCATCTAAAGTAAAACTAAAACTTAATTATATGAAGAAAAATATTTTAGGTTTATCATAGACATTATATTTCATTATTGACTCAAATTTAATTCTTCCTATCATATAATTTATTTATGATTGTATAAATATTTGTTATGTTTAATATATTATATATGAAAATTTAATATATTTTAATTTAATAATGACTTCATAGCCTTATAAATCCCAAAAACCTAAGAATCCTACTAAGTTTTGACCACACCAACGAAGTAAGAGGTTCGTACCCATCTATACAACAAAGGAACCAACTGGCGAACAAATTCCTATCTTGGACATGCAAAGAACACTTACTTGACCGACTTATCTTCCGTTCTTCCTTGTGAAAAAGCATAAGTCCATAACTAAACTAGTGAATGCCAGGCATATAATATACTAAGAAAATATGCCTTTTTTTTTTAATATTTATCTGCAAAAAATAAAAAAGCAGTTATATTCACCTTTAAAGAGGGGGGAGGGGGGCAACAACCATGTCCCCAGTTCCATATTTACAGATAAGGGACCAGGTGCTCATAAACAAAATTCACCCAGTCACTATATTGTCATGTGCACTGCAACTTCTGCAGCCATACCCATCTACAAACCCCTTGTTAATCCTCCTTCCCTCCTACAAACCCCTTGTTAATCCTCCCTCCTCATGACTTATGACTTGTGAGTAGCACAAAAAACCTGAAAACATTTACACCTACAAAAGAAAAATGTAACCTAAATTAATGGCATTTTACTCTCTTTGTAGACACTTCGGCGCCATTCACACTGTTGTTGTGCCTCCTCACCAAAGGACCATTACTCTTTGGAATGTCTTCTGATAATTTCAAGCTTTCCAATAAACTGCAGTAGGAAACAATGTTGGTTGCAACAGCATATACTGAAATTTCCTTTTTTGGAGATGCAAGGGTCTTTCTCTCCGCAACCAAAAACTGCCCACAACATTGATCTCTTATTCCTGCATCTCTCAGATTCTGCGCCACCATATCCCTATCATAGTTAATGCCATCTGCTGGATTCTGCAAATATGTATGGAACCGGTTAAGTGTATCTCAGATTCAATTATCTCAAGAGTAAAACTTGACAGTTTGGACACAAGGGATAGAACCCTAGAAGATGAAAACAAAAAACAAAATGAACTAATACGAAGCAAATGGTGCATATCTACAAAAAAACATATTGCTGCTGTTCAATTAGTGTCATGCCCGATATATTCTTTTAACTCAAAAAGTTTAATTGAAAATATTCTTTTCATCATGATTTTTAGTCAATGCAGGATCTTTTCCAGTAATAATAAAGGAATTTCATGAACCCTCAGATGATTCTTATATATTATCCTCTAAAGAAGGGCAAAAAATACAAGGGAAGACAGCATAGACAAGCACTCTCACCTGGAAGTTGACAGGGAACTCAAGACTGGCACACTGACATCCACAACCATCACTAAAATTGAGCTTCAGGGCCATTCTGAAAGGCCTTGTTCTAAGCATTTCCCTGGAGTATTGATATTCATGGGGATGAAACATTTATGAGAAACCAACTGTAGAGTTTTATTAGTCAAAGCAACTGGCAAAGCATTACATATTCATGTAAGTCTAGATTTCTATAAATAAATAAATAAGAAATTTCAATGCTTGCATATGTCAAAGTATGCTGCTAGTTCAATCAATTATCATGGAATTGACTGCAATTTGGAGAATCCAATTAAAATGCATTGTTTGCACTTTGCAGAGATGCAATCACATTATGATAACTGATAAAATCAGAAACTTACACTTGATAATCAATTTCATTATATACTTGGATTAATTGCCTCTTTGCAAACAATGCATCCAAATTTGACTGGTCAGTTTGCACCCAACCTCTAAAGATAACAGGAAATATGAATTTACATAACAAAAATGCTCAGCTTCCAGCCACATGAAGTTTTGGAAAATTGATGTCAAACTAGTGCTTTAGTCATATCTTTAATTTGAAAATTTTATGAAAAACTCACTTACCTTTTTTATATTGGCGAAACACACGCACACACCACTCGAACTTGAAACCTTTAAGATCCAGACCCTTAGCTTCACCTACTTTACAATATGAAAATCCAATTGCTTCAGTTATGGTTTGAAGCCTCTAATTAATGATTGTCCAATGGATCTCCAAGATAATCAATAATTAAATTATGTTTGAAGTTTCCTTCAATACACTTTGAATGTGAATCCTATATTTCAATTTTTAACATTTAGTACACTGCATTCTCTTTAAAGAACAATAAAACATCATAGGAAAACTATGTTTTTATTTTAAGTAAAGAAATTGTATAGAAAAAAACGCACCAAGGGGGTGCATGTATAAGATTATCTCTAACTCCACAAAATTTACTAAATCTAAGCCATTTATAAAAGTACACCCATTGACCAAAAAAATTAAGAGCGTTAAACCACCTTTCTATCATGAAAAAACTATCTAACAGAACTTTTTATTATTAAGCAAATTTCAAATGCCAGTAGGATTTCTACTCGAAACATGGAAGTTGGAACTCTATGAAAAGATATATATCTGATAAATCTGTGGGAATTATTTTATAACAGAAGAAGGTCAGGCCAAATTTGACATACAAGTAAACAGTGTACAAATTCAGTCCAGTAGAAGATACTGCAGCAGTTTATGCAAGGAAAGATACCTCTTAAGCATGGTTCAATCACCTTGAGGCTCAATAACGTCAAAATGTTAGGCTAATTAGCAAAGAACGAAACATGATGTGAGACTGGTTGATAAGAAGTTAGAACTTGGAATGACGCTCTTTTGCATTATGATGAGTCAATGATCAGATGTTAGGTGGACCACCCCAGTTGAAAAGGCTTGTCTACTTCCAATTAGAAATTGAGGTCCATCTCTCATTTTATTACAGCTTAACATGATTGGCAACCTTTCTGTTTCAGCGCATTTGTCCACATGGTGTCAAGATTTATTGGATTATGGAACCCGTGACATTGACAAAGTTTCTCCCTTTCTCCCTTGCAAGTGGAGTATATACAAAAGGAAGGAGAATTTCACTGTTTATTTATTTATGTAATTCTCATGATATAAATGTAGCTAATGAAGTCACAAATAATCAGATTAATGAAAAGAATTTATCATTTTTTTTCTTCATAAATTAAAATGGTGTATAGTATTAGTACTATTACTGACTAAAAGTCTAAAATGCATGTCTTCCTTCTAGCAGTAGTTCTGAATTCTGATTAACTTCCTTATTGTTTGCCACTCTCAGTCAAATCCCTAAATCAAAATAGGAAGGAAAAAAGAAAGAAAGTCAACGAACCAAACGTTAACGGGCTTGCAAAGGAACATGAGGGACGAGGCGGACGCATCAGTACCGAGACGGCCACCGAGACCGAGCCCCTCGTAATAATCAACGCAGAACAAAGAGAGTGACAGCTGGACCTGATGACGAGTCCAGATAACCCGGGAGACCCGACCCGAATGAGCGAGGCCAGTGAGGACGGGGCGGACGCACAGCATGTAAAGGCGCTTGTAGCCGCCGAGGGCGACGACGACGGGACGTATAAGTGAGGCGGAAGGGGGAAGGGGACACGTGACGAAAGCAGAGGTCCTCCCAGAGGGAATCGTTGCGGGCAATGCTGGAACAGAGACGGCAGACGCAGGCGGCGGTCGAGGCGGCTGAGGATCTCAACGAGGATGTCGATGTGGTCGTTGATGGTAAATCTCTGTCTCCTCTCTTTCTTGTCTTTGTCTTCCTGGTGATGGTAATGGCGGTTTTTGTTACGTTGTAGCAACATACTTTAGTTGAGTATTCGGGCTAGAGAGAGAGAGAGAGGGAGAGGGAAAATTTGCGTGTTTTGAGAGAGAAAGTGGTAGGTGGGTTTGCGTATATATAAAGGGTGTGTTAAGGGTGCGTTTTATTTTTTAGGAGTAACGTATAGTTTAAGGGATTTGACCAGAGAGAGACCAAGAGACAGAGCGAGAGAGAGAGAGAGGGGGGTGTTGTGGTGTCTGGTTTGGTGAAAATTTATAGAGACAGTAGTCTGTTTCGTTTTAGAGCTTGATTTCTAGGTTTTTTATCAGCTTTTTTTAATGAATAAAGCCGTGAAAGATGTCACAAAAAAGATTCTGTTTTCATGTTTGTGTTAATGCGTGTGTGAGAGAGAGAGAGATTGTGTTTGTGAGAGAGATTGTGTTTGTGTGTGTTATGTGTTAGGAAGTCTCAAATTTTGGGGGTTTGATAGAGAGAGAGATATTGTGTTTGTGTTTGTGTGTGTTATGTGTTAGAGAGAGAGAGAGAGAGAGAGAGAGAGAGAGTGTGTGTGTGGGGGGTGGGGGGTATCGAGGGGAGAGGAGAAGGGGCCAAGGGAAAAATTCCAAGGCAAAGAACTGGAACCAATGCTATGCTTTTTTTTTTCTTTTTTTTTCTATCCTGTTTTTTCGGGGTTAAGAGGTTTTGTTGTTTTTATTTTTGTTCTATTTGCATTCTTCATTGACCCCCTCCTTTCTTTTTGTGTATAAGTACAATAATTATCATAAGGTTATGGACCATGAAGCCGCTAGCTGTGAAATCTTAAGGTCCACATCTTATTTTAAAAGCATGGATGAATCTCACTCTTGATTCCTCAACAATGTTCTCTTTACTCTTTTTTTTTTTATAAATAATTTAATTTGTTTTTTTTTTGTTGCTGCAAATCTTGTGTGAACAAGAAGACTTTATCATGAGACAGGTTTCTCAAATCTTTCGTAACAAAGTTTTCTTTTCTTAAAAGGTTAAATGTTAAATTGTTGAAAAAATAAGGATTGCTAAAGGTGTTTGAATAAAGCTTGATATGTGATGAGGCCTGATGTAACCCATAAACTATCCGGCTCAATAAACACTCCGGTCCAATAAACACTCCGGCTCGATAAAGAACAGCCCAACAAACCTACACCTGGGCCCCCTCTACACACACAACCCTGTAGCCACCCTACGACATGCCACCCTACAGCCACCTACACATGCAGCCCTACAGCCACCCTACGACATGCTGCCCTGCAGTCACCCTACGACACGTCGTTCCCTGAGCGTATAATCAACGCCTTCACACTGACAAGACGTAAGCAACGCCCATTCAGATTGCTATAAATAAGCCAAAGTATGGAATTCATATTAATTCAAACTTATCTGCTTACACTTGATTTACTTAAGCTCCCAGCCTCTTCCTTAAGCCATCGTGCTAACTTAAGCTTCGGAGCGCCCTTGGAGGTATCCCCCTCCCCTTCTTCCGAGGGCCTTTAGCTCATTCTTGCTGTGTGTGCAGAGCCCATGCCATGTCAGCACCTAGGCCATGTCAGCACCAACTGCTTTTTGGCATCAACAGATTGGCGCCGTCCATGAGAAACCACAATCTCTCGCTATAGTAAAAACGAAGAAGTACGAAAGAACTTATCTATCACAATGCCACCAAGAAGCAGTACCAGAAGGACTGACAAGGAAGCCCCAACCGCATGCTTTGCTCCGATCCGAGGTAGTGCCCTCAACCAACAATCTGGACCCAGGTTCCCTTCAATCCCGGAGCACACCACCCCCGGGTCAAGCAGGAGGCCCCCTGCCAGGGAACAACGCCCTCATCTCTCCGGAACCAACTTTCCTAATTACGAGGAAGCAGCTGCGCGTCTTTAGGCCCTAGTAACTCAGACTCAGTTCTAGGAGCTCTCCAGGATGATAGCCGACCTAGCGGCCCAAGTTCGGGGAGGAGGCCAACAACCTTCCTTCTCTCTTCACCAAGCTTCCGAGCAAGCAGAGTCGTCCTGCAGAGGTGACCCAACCTACGACCAGCCCCCTACTAAGCCTTCGTTGCGTTGTAGCCGGTCCAATGAGAGCTCCTCCTCAAAAAGCAACTTCAACTTAGACAGACGGTTCGAAGAAATGGAAGAAAAAATAGATTTGGCTTTGAGACACAAAAATCTCAGTATCATGGACGAGCTTAGCATCCAAGATCCTCCATTCACGGAAGATGTTCTCAAGACCCCACTTCCGCAAAACTTCAAAATGCCTTAATTCAGAATGTACGACAGCTCTGCGGATCCCCTAGACCACCTACAGCACTATAAAATGACTATGATGCTGCACCGTCATTCCGGCCCTGTCATGTGCCGTGCCTTCACTTTAACTCTCGAGAAGGCCGCGGGTACTTGGTACTCGCGTTTGAAACCGGGAAACATCAACAATTTCAAAGAACTCAGTTACGCCTTCGCCTCACATTTCCTCAGTAGTAAGGGGCCAAAGAAGACTTCAAAGAGCCTCATCAATATTATTCAGCATCGAGAAGACTAAGCCTACATATCACAGTTCAATACAACGGCATAGGAAATCCCTAACCTCGACCCGAATGTCCAAGTAATAGCATTTAAGAATGGATTTATGTCTGGTATCTTAAGCTCCAAACTCACTCAGCGCTCGCCCAAAGACATAAACGAGATCTTGGCCCGAGCTGAGAAGTACATGCTGGCAGAGGACGACAAAGCCTTCAAAAGAGAGAGAGAGGGAGAAACAGAGAGGAAAATGAAGGACCCTGAGCCTCAGAGAAGAGCGGTCAAGAGACTATAACAGGAGAACAGATATAGACCCCACCTCCGAGTTGAAGGCTTCACTCCCCTCAATGCAACTAGGACCAACGTCCTCATACAGCTTCAAGACAAGTCTGTTCTCCAATGGCCACCCAAGAAGCCGCACCTCGGCGGGGATCAGAGACGATGGTGCCGGTTCCACAAGAACTACGGCTATGATACCGAGGAATGCCACGACCTGAAGGAGCAAATTGAGGGCCTCATTAGCCGAGGACACTTAATGGAGTTTACGGGGTCTCGGAGAGGGGATGCACCAACCCAGCCCAGAAGAGATACCGAGCGTCATTATCCCCAACAGTAAAAATGACAGGACCTTCGAAGAGACCCCAGGATTGAGCGGGAAGAGCCCAATCAGAAAAAGTAAAAGATGGCCACCACCACTCGAATCATCAAGACAATTTATGGAGGCCCGACTGCCAAAGACGGTTCAGGGCAGAGTAGTAAAATGTACGCCAGGGTTGTAGCCTCCGTCAGTGGCCCTCACAAGAGAAAGAGGATAGGGCTAGTGATCTCCTTTACAGAAGATGACTTGGAAGACATGCAGACTTCTCATGACGATGTAGTGGTGGTCTCTCTCTTAGTAACCAACCATGAGGTACAGCGTGTCCTGATTGACAATGGAAGCTTGGCGGACATATTGTTCTATGATGCTTTTCAATGCATGGAGCTGAAGGATGGGCACCTAGAGCCAGCCCTGGCCCCCTTCTATGGTTTCGGTGGATCTCCAATGTTCACCAAGGGAAGTATAGTCCTCCCAATCACTGCAGGAATAGCTCCAAGGACATCCATAGTATATGCCACCTTTCTGGTAGTCAAGCATCTCTCTTCCTACAATATGATCATCGGCTGACATACCCTCAACAAACTGAGAGTCGTTGTCTCCACCTATCATCTGAAAGTAAAATTTCCCACCAGTGAGGGTGTGGGATTGATAAGAGGAGATCAGAAGGTTTCTCAGGCCTGCTATCTGAACACTGTCAATGAAGAAAAAAAGACTAAGGCCATGCCCTTTGAAGTGGAAGATCTTAGGGATGAGATGAAAACCCCAAGAGGACGACCTGTTGATGAGCTAACTTTAGTACCCCTCAGAGAAGACCCCACCCGAATCGTCCAGATAGGCACAAACCTCTCTGAAGAGCACAGGAAAAAGCTCATCTCTCTTTTTCAAAAAAACAAGGACCTGTTCGCTTGGTCAGCATCAGACATGCTGGGGACCAACCCTGGAACCATTGAGCACCGTCTGAATGTGGACTAGAAGTGCAAGCCAGTCATTCAAAAGAAAAGCACTTTCGTCCCAGAATACCAGGTTGCTATCAATGCAAAAGTAAATAAATTGCTAGAAGCCGACTTCGTCAGAGAGGCAAAGAACCCTGAGTGGGTGTCTAATGTGTTAATGGTCCGGAAAGCTAGTGGCAAGTGGCGTATTTGTATTGACTTCACTAATTTAAATAAAGCCTGCCCAAAAGATAGCTTCCTTCTCCCTCGAATTGATCAGATGGTGGACGCCACCTTAAGACATGAACTCATCTCTTTCATGGATGCGTACTCCGGCTACAATCAAATTTTCATGCATAGGTCGGACCAAGACAAGACCGCCTTTGTCACTGATCGAGAGCTATACTACTATAAGGTCATGCCCTTCGGGCTCAAGAACACAGGGGTGACCTATCAGAGGTTAGTGAACAAAATCTTCAAGGAGTAGATAGGGCGGAATATGGAGGTCTATGTGGACGACATGCTGGTTAAAAGCATAGAGGCACGAAACCACAGTTTTGACTTAGAAGAAGCATTCAAAGTAGTGCACAAATATAATATGAGGCTGAATCCATCCAAGTGTGCGTTCGGGGTAACAGGGGGGAAATTCCTAAGGTTCATGGTCACCCAATAAGGAATAGAAGTCAACATGGAGAAGATAAAGGTCATCCTCGATATGACCCCCCTAAGTCTGTGAAAGAAGTTCAGCAGCTCACCGGCAGAGTCGCAGCCCTAAACCGATTCATGTTCAAGTCTGCGGAAAGGTGTTTGCCTTTCTTTAAGGCTATCGAGAAGGCAAAAGACCTCTCCTGGTCTGAGAGTTGCCAAGAAGCTTTTGAATATTTAAAAAAGTATATGAGTTCACCCCTGCTCTTAACCAAGCCACTCCCGGGTGAGGAGCTATTCCTGTATTTATCAGCCGGGCAAAGCACTGTGGCCTCTGTCCTGGTTCGGGAAGAAGTGGGTATCCAGAAGCCCATCTACTATGTCAGTAGAATTCTCCATGAAACAAAGCCAAGGTATCCTCCTATTGAGAAGATGGCATACGCCCTCATAGTGGCTGCGCGGAAGCTCCGACCCTATTTTCAGGCGCACACCACTATCTTCTTGACAGATCAGCCCATAAGGCAGGTCCTGCATAATCTAAGTATCTTTG
Source organism: Bretschneidera sinensis (assembly GCA_023935145.1). Lineage (NCBI taxonomy): Eukaryota > Viridiplantae > Streptophyta > Magnoliopsida > Brassicales > Akaniaceae > Bretschneidera > Bretschneidera sinensis. Next base: position 103,685,832 of record CM043703.1, on the reverse strand, counting down.
GGAGAATGGTAAAATAGGTAGTAGATCTGAGAGAATTTGACATCCGCTACCGGCCCCGACAAGCGATCAAAGGTCAAGCTTTAGCCGACTTCATCGTGGAGACAACCCTGCCCATAGATCCAGATGAGTCTACAACATCAGTGACCAATGGACGCTCTCTAGGGTAGAACCTCCATGTGGATGGATCCTCAAATTCACTAAAAATTGAGGCAGGACTCATTCTCTGCTATCCAAAAAGCTTTACGATCGAGTACACTTTAAGGTTTGAGTTCAAGACCTTCAATAATGAGGCGGAGTATGAAGCCCTACTAGTTGGTCTGAGATTGGCCAAAGCATTGGCCGTCGAGGTTCTAGACGCATTTAGCGACTCACAATTGGTAGTAAGTCAAATAACAGGAGAGTTCGAGGCTCAAGGAGAAAAGTTCGTCCAATATCTCCAAAAAGTAAAGAAACTCGCCGCAAATTTCAAAACATTCCTGATAACTCAGATCTCGTGAGTTGAAAACTCCAAGGCAGATCCTTTGGCCAACATAGTCTTCTCTCGGAACTTGGAGCCAACCCAAGCTGTCTACTTGGAAACCCTATTCGCTCCGAGTATAGACGAAGTCCCGATCCTACCAGTAGAAAAGGAAGAAACATGGATGGACCCAATCTTCCGATATTTGAGGAATGATGTAGTGCCCGAGCAGAAAGATCAGGCTAAGAAGCTAATCTCTCGCGTTTCCTGATACACAATCATAGATGGGTAGTTGTATAAAAGGGCTCTAGCTCTGCCTTACCTAAGATGCCTCGGATCGTGAGAAGCTGACTACACTCTCCGAGAAATCCATGTAAGAATATGCGAGAATCACTTGGGAGCCTGGGCCTTAGCTTTCAAAGTTCTCTGCCAAGGATATTATTGGCCCAAAATGAAAAATGATGCAGCCAACTTAGTCAAGAAATGTAAAAACTGTCAAAAGTATTCTCTGATATCGCACCGACCTGCTAACCCTCTTGTCTCCATCACCAGTCCCCTCCCCTTTGCCATGTTGGGGATGGACATCCTTGGCCCTTTCTCTACGACAGCTGGGCAAAAGAAGCACCTCATCTTGGCCATCGATTACTTCATTAAGTGGGTCAAGGCAGAGCCATTGGCCAGTATTACGGATCACCAAACCCAAAATTTAGTCTGGAAGTCAATCATATGTCGATTCGGGATTCCTTGGGTATTGATCACCTACAATAGAAAGCAATTTGACAACTCTCGGTTCAAGACATTCTGTGATGACCTCCACATCGAGCATCAGTTCTTGTCCGTTGGGTATCCACAAGCCAATGGCTAGGTCGAAGTGACTAACAGGACACTTCTCCAAGGAATCAGAAAGAGACTTAACGAAGTTGATAAACAGTGGGTTTACCAACTCTCCAATATCCTCTGGGCTTATCGAATAACTGTATAAACGCCAACAGGGGAAACCCCATTCTTCATGACGTACGGATCAAAGGTCATCATTCCCTTCAAAATCAGAGTCCCATCAGTACATGTGCAATGCTTTGAACCAAGTAACAATGAAGAATGAATGCTGATTTGGTCAACGAAGCCCGAGACAAAGCCTAAATCCTCCTGGCTGCCTACCAGCAAAGGGTCGTTAGATACTATAACTCCCAGGTTCGACACAAGGACTTCAAGCTGCATGACTTCATCCTTCGAAAGAGTGAAGTGTCTCGTCCTTACCACACGAGAAAGCTCGTTTCAAATTGGGAAGGTTTGTACAGAATCCGAAGAGTTTGCCGGGTTGACACCTATGAGCTTGAGGAATTAGATGGCAAATCCATCTTACGCACTTGGAACACGGAGAATCTCTTAAATTTTACCAGTAAAATGTAAAAGTAAAGGTTTAATAAAGTTTGAAGTTTGAATTCCAAAATTTTATTGAGTTAAAAAGGAAGTATAAAAATCGGGCGCTATTAGCCTTGAATACAAAAACATAAGCCTATTATAGAGAAATGGGGGCCTTATGGGCCTCGTTCTCGCTCCTCGCTACCTTACCCCCGGCAGTCCCCTGGGTCCCATCCTCTGTGACCTCCCTAATGCCAGTTACGGTAGTATCCACCGCATCCCCCTAAAAAGCAACAACGCCCAATTCTTTTGAAAGGGCAAACAAGTTAAGACCTGGAAAATCGAACCCCTGGTAAAGGAACTCGGCCTGCCTCTTGGCCTCGTTGAAGCCAGTCAAGATCTGAGCCTCGACCTCATCCAGCAAAGCCTTCTCTCTCTCAGCAGCCTTAGTAACCACCTCCTCCATCTAGGCCCGGATCAGATCCCTCTCATTCTTGAGAGCGTCCTCAGCCTTGCGCCGATGGTCTCTCTCGAAGATGGTGTCATCCTTGACCCGTTCAGTCACCTCTAAGGAGGAAGACAAAGCGTAGACTAGCTTCCAGGTCTTCTTAGCTTATACTCGGTCTTGGCCAAACGATCAGCCAAATCAGTACATTGCCGAGCAAGGACCCCACCAAGGACTCCAATCTGAAACAAGAATGTTGTTAAAAGAAAAAAAAAATCATGATAAAGTAAAAAGACATTACCTTGGAAAAGATGGTCTTCGCAGCCGAGCAAAGTGCCTCGAAGGGCTTCGTCAAAAGCTCCAGCATATCGCGTGGAGGGATCCCCAAGATAAGGTGCTCACGTACAACCTCCGGATGAACGAACACCGAATCATTTCCCATCAACACCCATCATGACGTAAAGACAGCAGCTACCCCAGGTCCTCCCTTGGAGGAAAACGGGATCGAGGGAGGAGTGGGTGCAGCAGGATATTCTCTCCCCTCGAAAACTGGAACCTTTGGAGGGCTCCCCTCTGTTATGGGCACCGGGGTCGAGGCCCATGCCTTTTTTTGCTCCTGCCTTGAACCGCCAGCCTCTGCAGCCCTCTTTCTCTTTCGGGACATGCGCTTGGCCCTCTCTATAGCTTTGGCAGCCACATCCATCTCTACACCAAGAACAAGCGTTAATAACTTAGAATAAAAAGTCGAAGTTGCTACAAGACTGAAAGACTAAGTGCTACCGTGCTCGAGGTCTGATGGAAGGCTAAGAGGGCAAAGGCCACGCTTGTGGAGCTCTTCGTTATCTCTGAGCACCCCAACTTCTAAGGGCACGACCAGCATAGCCTTCAACGTTTCCTGCTTTCGGTGTAGGAGGTGCGACTTATTGCACTTGCCAACACGCTCCAAACTCTAAGCGAGGGGGACGTCGAAGCTTTCAGCACTCTTTATAAAAAAGAAAACTCATTTCCACCTCTTCACAGAAAAAGAATTGTACTTTAAAACCCTCTTCTACCTCCTCGAACTCACGATGACCCACCCCGTATGACCAAGATGGGCTAGTTGAAAGTGCACTTTGAACACGTTCATATTCATTACACCTCCCACCTCCTGGCACATGGCAATGAATGCCAGAATTAGTTGGACAGAGTTGGGCACCAATTGACTCAGCGTGATACCGAAGTAACTGAGCACTGAGCAGAAGAACGGATGGAGAAGGAGCCTGAGCTCGGCCTTCAGTTGTTGTTCGTAAACACACAACTTATAAGGCACTCGGCTAGGGAGGATATCACAGGCCCTCTCCCCACCTTTTGGTGCCCTCATATGGTAATCAATGGGGATTCTATATCTAATTCTGATCCCCACGAGCTCAGACTCCTCTACCACACTCGAAATGGAGTTCGCTTCGAAAGTCCACTCATCCCTCTCAGTATTTAGGGCGTCGTCCCTAATGAACATCGATGCCCGGACATCCTCCCCCTTAGATGACTCCCCATCCTCATTCTTCTCCTCATCCCCTCTCCCCGGAACGTAGGGCACGAGGGCCAGAGCCCCATCGAGAGGAGCAACCTCCAAGGAAGAGGTTTCATCGCTGGAGGAAAGTCTCATTGCCTCCTCTAACTCCCTCGAAAGATCTCTGCTTACGTCACTCTCAGACATTTTACTCACCAAAAGATCTTTTTGGGTCACTTCTTAGGAAAACCGAGCGCTCTCAAAGTGTTTCTCTAACTACGAGCTCTAAAAAAAGCGCAAGTGAGAAATGAAAGAAACATAGATCCCCTTTTATAGAAGCTGTGGCAGCAGAACCGAGAGGCATTAACTCAACTCTCCAAACGAACCAACACACTCTTTGCTGTCACCAAGGCGTCTTTTTCGTACCTTGAGATGACAGCTGTCATTTAAACAAGCCATTTACTATCTCCAATGCGCTGCCATTTAATGTCAGCCGTCCTCATTTATTGCACCTGCAAAAAGGAAAATCCAGGAGGCCCAAAGTGGAAAAGAAGCCCACATGCGCAAAGAGGAGGAGACCCCATGAACATGATTTCTCCAAGTCCTGATCGCTTGAACAAGTCTCTCCAAGTCCGAGTGTTTGAGCTGTTTTGCAAATGCTTAGCCAAGTTTCTTTAGGTCCGAGCATTTGAGCTGCTTTGCGAACGCTTGGCCAAGTTTCTCCAGGTCTGAGCGTTTGAGTTACTTTGCGAACACTCAGCCAAGTTTCTCCAGGTTCGAGTGTTTGAGCTGCTTGTCAAACATTCAGCCAAGTTTCTTAAAGTCCGAGCGTTTGAGCTGTTTTGCAAACACTCGACCAAATTTCTCCAAGTCTGAGCGTTTGAATTGTTTATCAAACGTTCGGCCAAGGTTCTCCAGGTCCGAGTGTTTGAGCTGCTTTGCGAACGCTCAGCCAAGTTTCTCCAGGTCCGACCGCTTGAGTTGATTGTCAAACGCTCAGCCAAGGTTCTCCAGGTCCGAGCGTTTGAGTTGCTTCTCAAACGCTCAGCCAAATTTCTCCAAGTCCGAGTGTTCCAGCTGATTGTCAAACACTCGGCCAAGTTTCTCCAGGTCTGAGCATTTGAGCTGATTGTCAAACATTCGGCCAAGTCTCTCCAAGTCCGAATGTTTGAGCTGCTTTGTAAACACTCGGCCAAGTTTCTCCAAGTTCGAGCGTTTGAGATGATTGTCAAATGCTTGGCCAAGTCTCTCCAAGTCCGAGCGTTTGAGCTGCTTTGCAAATACTTGGCCAAGTTTCTCCAGGTTTGAGTGTTTGAGCTAATTGTCAAATGCTTGACCAAGTTTCTCCAAGTCAGAGTGTTTGAGCTGTTTTTTAAACGCTGGGCCACTCCAAGTCCGAGTGTTTGAGCTACTTTGTAAACACTCGGCCAAGTTTCTCCAGGTCCAAGCGTTTGAGCTGATTGTCAAATGCTAGATCAAGTTTCTCTAAGTCCGAGCGTTTGAGTTGATTTTCAAACACTCAGCCAAGTTTCTCTAGGTCCGAGCGTTTGAGCTGCTCTGCGAACGCTCAGCCAAGTTTCTCCAGGTCTGAGCGCTTGAGCTGCTTTACAAATGTTCAGCCAAGTTTCTCCAAGTCCGAGCGTTTGAGCTGCTTATCAAACGCTCGACCAAGTTTCTTCAAGTCGGAGCGTATGAGCTGTTTTACAAACGCTCAACAAAATTTCTCTAAGTCCAAGCGTTTAAGTTGTTTGTCAAACGCTCGGCTAAGTTTCTCCAAGTCCGAGCGTTTGAGCTGATTGTCAAACGTTCGACCAAGTTTTTTCAGGTCCGAGTGTTTGAGCTGATTGTCAAATGCTCGGCCAAGTCTCTCCAAGTCCAAGTGTTTGAGTTGTTTTGCCAATGCTCGGCCATGTTTCTCCATGTCCAAGTGTTTGAGTTTATTGTCAAACGCTCGACCAAGTTTCTCTAGGTCTGAGCGTTTGAGTTGATTGTCAAACACTCAGCCAAGTCTCTCCAAGTCCGAGCGTTTGAGCTGCTTTGCAAACGCTCAACTAAGTTTCTCTAGGTCCGAGCGTTTGAGATGATTGTTAAACGTTCGGAAAGTCTCTCAAAGTCCGAGAATTTGAGCTGCTTTGCAAACGCTCAGCCAAGTTACTCCAAGTCCGAGCGTTTGAGTTATTGTCAAACACTCGGCCAAGTTTCTCCAGGTCTGAGCGTTTTAGCTGATTGTCAAACGCTCGACCAAGTTTCTCCAAGTCCGAGGGTTTGAGTTGCTTTTCAAACACTCGGCCAAGTTTTTACAGGTTTGAGCGTTTTAGTTGCTTTGCGAAAACTCGGCCAAGTTTCTCCAGGTCCGAGCGTTTGAGCTGCTCGTCATACACTCGACCAAGTTTCTTCAAGTCGGAGCGTTTGAGCTGTTTTGGAAACGGTCGACCAAATTTCTCCAAGTTTGAGCATTTGAGTTGCTTGTCAAACGCTCGGCCAAGTTTCTCCAAGTCCGAGCGTTTGAGCTACTTTGCTAACGCTCGACCAAGTTTCTCCAAATCCGAGCGTTTGAGCTGATTGTCAAACCCTCAATCAAGTTTCTCCAGGTCCAAGCATTTGGGCTGATTGTCAAACGCTCGGCCAAGGTTCTCCAAGTTCGAGCATTTGAGCTGCTTATCAAACGTTCGGCCAAGTTTCTCCAAGTTCAAGTATTTGAGCTAATTGTCAAACGCTCGGCCAAGTCTCTCCATGTCCGAGCGTTTGAGCTGTTATGCAAACACTCGGCCAAGTTTCTCAAGGTCCAAGTGTTTATGCTGATTGTCAAACGTTCGGCCAAGTTTCTCCAGATTCAAGTGTTTGAGTTGATTGTCAAACGCTCGACCAAGTCTCTTCAAGTCCGAGCGTTTGAGCTGCTTTGCAAACACTAGGCCAAGTTTCTCCAGGACCGAGCGTTTGAGCTAATTATTAAACGCTCGGCCAAGTTTCTCCAAGTCCGAGTATTTGAGCTGCTTTTTAAATGCTCGCCCAAGTCACCCCAAGTCCGAGTGTTTGAGCTGCTTTGCAAACACTCAGCCAAGTTTCTCCAGGTTCGAGCGTTTGAGCTGCTTTTCAAATGCTCGGCTAAGTGACTCCAAGTCCGAGTGTTTGAGCTGCTTTGAAAATGCTCAGCCAAGTTTCTCCAAGTTCGAGTGTTTGAGCTGATTGTCAAACACTTGGCCAAGTTTCTCCAAGTTCGAGCGTTTAAGCTGTTTTTCAAATGCTCGGCCAAGTCACTCCAAGTCCGAGCGTTTGAGCTGCTTTGCAAACACTCAACCAAGTTTCTCCAGGTCCGAGTGTTTGAGCTGCTTGTCGAACGCTCAGCCAAGTTTCTCCAAGTTCGAACGTTTGAACTATTCCTCATATGTCCGGCTAAGATTTCTCCAAAGACCGGGCGTTCGAACTTATCTTTGAACACTCGGCCAAGATCTCGCTCAAAATCAAGCTCTCGTTTCTTGAAAGGCTAAGTGTGAAAACAATAAGGTCATGTAAAGCAAAGACTGAAATAAGGATATTTTATCAATTTAAAAAGTTACAGCTAACGACCTCGAAGTACAAAGAAAAAACCAACACTTCTAGCCTAGGCAGTCCAGTACATGGATTGCCTCAGTCTCTTGGTCTCCCCTCTATAAGCTTCATCCTGAGCCTGAAATCTCCTTCCTGCTACAAGCAGCCCTAGGACCGGATGACCTTCTCGCCTGTCCAGCCACTCCCGCTTGGAATCTGGAAAAGGTCCTTGCTCCCGGTTGGAATATGGAAGAGGTCCTTGCTCCTTGGGCAATATCCCCCTTCAGAGTAGGCCCTTCCTCCCTCTCAGACTCCTGTAGACCAAGGCCTAAGGAATCTACCTCCAGGCACACGACCTCGACCCTCCTCTTGGTTTCCATAAATCCCTCAAGGATCTACTGACTCCGCTCCCTCTCCAAGGTCACTACCATCAGAATTCTCTAAATAAGTGCGTGAACTCTCAGTTAGAAAGTGAGGCCAAACTTCTCTCAACTCTTGAGAAACTAAACTCGTTTTAGTTTAAAAGAAAGGATAATATAGACCCCTTTTTTTAAGAAGGGAAAACACGTTCAATGAGGGCATTTAATGCAAGCACAGAAAAAGAGGAAACCTTTAAGATTCCAAGGCCACTCATACACTTATCCAGATGACTTTTTGCTTCCCGAGGATGACGAACTTGTTCCCAAGGTTAGCCATTTAACGCAAGATTGCCTCACATGTCCCCAGAGCCGGACACCCAACTCTCCAAGATCGAGTGCTTAGACTGCTGCGTGCATGCTCAGCTCCACTTATGCCCGGCTCGATCCTTAGTTAAAAGACCGTGCCCCATAATACTTCCTTAAGCACATAAATGTACTCAAGGAAGTGATGGGCCTATGATGAGGCCTGATGTAACCCATAAACTCTTGGGCCTAGTAAACACTCTGGCCCAATAAACACTCCAGTCCAATAAACCCTCCGACCTAATAAACACTTCGGCCCGATAAAGAACGGGCCAACAAACCTACACCTGGGCCCCCTTTACACACACAGCCCTACAGCCACCCTATGACATGCCACCCTACAGTCGCCTACACACGCAACCCTGTAGTCACTCTACGGCATGCCTCCCTGCAGCCACCCTGCGACGTGTCTTCCCCTGAGTGTATAATCAATGCCTTCACACTGACGAGATGTAAGCAACTCCCGTTCAAATGACTATAAATAAGCCGAGGTATAAAATTCATATTCATTTAGACTTATCTGCTAACACTTGATTTACTTAAGCCCTCGGCCTCTCCCCTAAGCCCTCGTGGTAACTTAAGCTTCGGAGCGCCCTCGGAGGTATCCTCCTCCCCTTTTTCTGAGGGCCTTTAGCTTATTCTTGCTGCCTGTGCAGAGCCTAGGCCATGTCAGCACCTAGGCCAAGTCAGCACCCAGGCCACGTCAACACCAACTGCTTTTTGGCATCAACAATATGTTTCTATATTCACCTTGTTAAGGTGTAGTAGTAACTTTGTTTCGACTTGAATTTTTGCAATAAAATCTAATTCATTAGCTGTTAAAAAACAAGGATAGCTACAATATTCATCATATCTCATAAATCATAAATCATAAATCATAAATCATAAATTATAATACCAAAACAAAGAAAATATATACTCTAAGGTATCGTTTCGTCTAAGCATTAGTTTTAGCTTTTGGGTTATAAAACAGTTTTGAAATATTTTTTGGTAAATCAGTAATAGGGTTAAAATGTGTTTAGGGTTTGATAAAACAATTCTCTACGTAACCAAGAGACATGTTTGTACTATTTTCTTAACAAGCTTTTCCCTTTGTCTCTCTCTCTCTCTCTCCCGAAATGGAGAGGACTGTGAGAGTTTTCTGTGTGATTTTCTTTTGAAAATGGGAAGATAGTTCGCGAAATTCTCGACCGATACAGGAGGGATGTACGCATACTTAAATGACTTAAATGGTGTGATTAGATATTTTGGACATTTCACTAATATTGATTTGATGCATTTATTGTTATACAACTAATTTGGTTTAAACAGTATAACCGACTTATAGTTTATAAAATAAATTTTTAAACGGTTAATATTATTTAGCATGGGGTGAAATGATAACAAAAACAGTTTTTTGACATAAATTTATTTTTTAAAATATAAATTATTTTATAATTTGTTTTTTTAGATATTTAATTTAACTTTTATATATAAAAATACTATTTTGCTTTATAAATTTTTTAAATGGATTTTTAATAACATTTAACATATTTTATGTTTAAAAAACCGTAAACAGAAAAGAAAAGCTATATTATATAAACCAACTAATCCAATTAAGATTTAATCTATGAAGCCATTTCCTTATACTGATTGTCTACTTGTTAAAAACAGAAAGGTAAAGTTATATTAATGTGTTAATGGTTGTATCCACACCATCAATAAATAAATAAAGTTCAATCATGAATATATTTGAGATAATGTTATTACTATTATTAAATCGTTCTTTTTATTTGGTATTTCACCTGCTTCAGTAAATCACATTCATATTGTCTTAATTTCAAAAACAAAGAGTTTTGAGTCGATTACTGAGTATTGTCATATTAGTTTGTGCAATGTTATTTACAAAGTTATTTCTAAAGTTCTTATTAATATAATGAAAAAGTTCTTGTCAATTATTATTTCGTTTAATCGAAGTGTATTTGTTCTTGGTATTGAAGGTTTTTTGACACGATTAAAGATGGTAGAGAGTGAAGGAAATTTACATGGCTTATCTATTTGTCTGAAATGAGCTCGGATCTCACATCTCTTTTTTTAACGGATGATGGCTTACATTTTTTCCAAACACCAGAAGAGGAAGCAAGATGCATTATGGAGATCCTAACTATTTATGAATTGATGTTAAGACAAAAAGTCAGTACTGCAAAATCCTCCATTTTCTTTGGTAATGGTGCGAGTGTGGAAATCCAAAATCAGGTCATGGCTCCCTTAGATGTTCAAAATACTAATTTAAATGAAAATGTCTTGGTCTTCCTTCTCTTAATGGAAGATCCAAGCCGCAAATTTTCTAATCTCTTATTGAGAGTGTAGAGCAAGATAAAGAGTTGGAAAGAAAAGTTGTTATCCAGGATAGGATGAGAAGTTCTCTTCAAGTTGGTTGTTCAATCCATTTCAATTTTGACGATAACAGGGGCGGAGCCAAGTTGTTTTATGGGGGGTCACTCGCCCCCCTCCCCTCCCCCAAAAAAAAATTTGAAAAGTTACCAACAATGTGGGTAAGAGTCATGTTTTATAAATATTGTATAAGGAGCTCCCCCTCAAATAAAAAAAAAATGTTTTTCCTTTAACCAATAAGAAATTGACATTTGACAATCAAATAAATGTAATGATCAACAATCAAGTCTTCTCCTACTCCTACTTCTAACCTGAAAACTAATTTTTAGTGTCTATAGGCCTATAGCTCAATCTTACACGCCACCCATTGATTGACCCACGTACCCCAAGACAGCACATGCCATAATAGTCAAGACAGGGCATGCCACAAGTCACAAGACAGCAGTCTATTCTTCTTTAATTCTCTCGTTCTCTGCTTCTATTATTTTGAAAATTAAAAACCTCTTTCAGTCTTATAACGAAAAGGAAAAAAGAAACAGTGTTATCCTTCTTCTTTTTCTTCTTTTTTATTTTCTTCTACTTCTTTACATTTAATGGAAAATCAAGATATATTGAAGATCAAATGATCAATGGATAATGGGTATGTTTGAGCTTTTCTTTATTTTCTCAATACTTCATTAAATTGAATGTGCTTGTCAGCTTGTGGATATTTCTATTTCATTTTTTTTTCTTTTCTCTCATAATTGTTTCTATTTTATAAATAATGTTAGTTGTTCTTATTCTTAATTTTTTTTATTGATTCATATTTTTTTTTTTGCTATGAAACATCTAATTTGTGGTGTAAAAAGTTTTCACATAAAGAATAATTTTCATTGGTACTTAATTTAAAATGGAAACCAAATGAGTAATATAATGTATTATTGGTTTTATGATATATTATGTTAAAATCAATATTGTTGGTAGCATTCAACTTCCACACCATTTAGTGAATTAGGTATATGAAATCAAAATTGTTTATCTTTCATATTAGTTATCTGAGATATGTTAGAGTAGGTACATACTTCAATAGGTCCAGATCTGTAGAACCACAGACAACCACGAGATCCTGCTCCTCGGTGAACGAGTGAGGGTTAGGGGGCAGCACTCCCAAAATTTTCAGGCACCGTACATGAGTTGAGTTTGGTTTTTTATTTGGCGGTTTAGGTTTGGGCCTACGAATAGCTGTGGTTTTGCAACAAGGCAGAAACCCTAATGAGGTGTCTTAATTTTTTTATAAATACTTTCTATGTACTGAGCACATATTGTAACAAAAGATTTGTGAGGTTAATAATTGTGAAACTTCTGGCATAACATAGCCTTATTTTGGGGTGAACCTGAGTAAATCTTGTCTTGTTTTTTTTCTGTTTATAATTCGTGTGATTGACAGTTCTCGAATCGTTCAAGATAAACTTTTACTCTTGTAGTATTGTGAAACAAAATTTTGCAACTAGTTGTTTTATCTATCATATTTGTGCTTGAAATTGTTCATTGTACTAAATAGACTTCAAGGGATTAATAGGGATTTTTGTTTTGTTTTTCTTTCTAATTTCCCTTTCTCTTCAATTTAAGTAAGTGTGAAGAAAAGAAAAAGAGAGGTCATTGTGGAAATGTTTTTGTGTTGAACTATTGATATCTTGATATGATCTTGAATTCGCAGTAATGTTTCTAATTTATTAAATTCAGAAGTGACCGTTTTATGCTTTTGTGTGTCGTTAAGAAATTAGTACCAAACTACTATATGTTTTTTCATTTGACATATCGATCTCCAATCATGCATTTTTTTTTTGTTCAACTGAACAAAATGATAGGCTAAGGTTTTATCAATTTTTTTAAAATCAAACTGATAATTTTACAAAAATATGAATGACTGTGACAAAAAAAAAAAAACCATACTATAAACATTTGACCAATTCCAACTTTCACCCCAATATTATTATATGTGTGTGTATATATATATATATAAACACTTTTTTTATTATTCTAATGGTGTGTAAATACCCAATTATCCACTAGGGAGTGTTAATAATTTTCCGTTTTATGGGTTCTGATAATTGATTTAATCTAAATATCACACTGAGTTTCTCTCTAATTTAATTTATACTTATATTACCACTACGTCCCTAGAAAAGATGTAGCATACCCAGGTAATTAAGGACAAACTAGTCACACAAGACTACCACCACCACCAAAGTCTGATAATTTTTCTATGTTTGGAAATAGTTTTTGAAACAGTTTTTGAAAACTATTTTCAGTTGTCAAAAACTCTTTTCTACGTTTGGTAAACAGTTTTTAAAAGCAATTTTTTAAAACAGTTTTTAAAAAACCAGTTTTCAAAAACAGTTTTCTGAAAATTCTAAATTGATAATTTTTGACATAATTTTCGAAAAATAGCGCTAATATTAGTGTTCACTTCTTTGTTTCATTCTTCTTCCATGATATATAAAAAATATTATAATTTTGAAAATAAAATAATATTAATTATTTTTAAATATTTAGTATTTAAATTAAAAACTAAAAATAATTATAAGGTGTATTAAAACAGTTTTCAAAATAAGATTATCCAAACAATATTTTATTGTTTTTTGTTTTGAAAACAGTTTTCGAGTTAAAGTTATCAAAATATGTTTTTTTTTTTCAGAAAATTGTTTTCAGTTTTCATTTTCGAAAACTAAAAATAAAAAAAGTTACCAAAACATGAATCTTTCGCTTCTACTCTAATTTACTTGCCTCTCTCCTTCTTCCTCTTCCATAGGTATGCTCACTCTCTTTTTCTAAACCCATATAAATTTTCTATTCATAAAATGAGGCTCTCACTTTGCACCTTCTACTTGGCTTTATTCAATTCCAATTTTTACAAGGGTTAAATTCATTTCTATTTGGAAAATCGTGATGTGGGTTTGTTTTCTTTTGAATGAATTTTTGTTGATTTACTGTCAATTAAGAGGCTTGAATTTACCATTTGCTTGATTACAGGTTACATACGAAGTTAATTGCATGTTCATTTCCATTTCTAAATTGTAAAAACTTGATCAGTTTACGGTGCTGTGTCAAAGTTATTGCTATGCTTCTTTTATTTAGTTGGAATTTTGTTTTTCATTCTCCAGGAAGTTGTTATCTTCTCTAACTGCTTGAATGAATTAAATGAGGATATATGAAGATATACGTACCACCATGCTGAACCAGATTACTTAATGCTTGTCAATTGGATTTCCAACACTATAAATACTCTTCCATCAAATGCTTCGCATCGCATGGGTAATGCTGCCTTTGTCATGAACAGTAAGAGAGAGGTATCGTTTCCATTGTTGTCACTAATTTTTCTGGGCCATTGGAGAAGTCCAATTCTTTTTCCCTCAAGTTTGACGCATACCAGCTGTTTGATATCTGGCATTTGATCTATTAGCCAAACAGATTTCTCTAGGTTGAAAAGTAAACAGTCTTTTGATCATTCATAAGCTCTATGTGGATAATGCCAAAGTGAACGTTAACTGGAATCTGTTGACCACATGGTTATAACCATTCATGATCCATGCCTCTGCTAATGTTATGGGCTATGATTTTAGTACTTCATTTCATATTTGCATCTGTGATCCAATACTGCCCATTCTTTACTGCGCTGGTTTGCTTCTTTTAATTGTTAAATATTTTGATCAGCTTGCAATATGCCCTTATTCAAACGTGCGATCAGATTTTTATTTTTTTTTTTCCAAATTCTATTTTGCTTTGGTTTCTTTCTCTTCGTTCAGTTTGAGTGAACTTGCTGTGACAGCTTAGTAGTTATGACTTGTCAAAAAAATTATTTCATTCTAGGTGCTCATAGTGCAAGAGAATAGCGGCTCTTTCAGAGGCACAGGCGTGTGGAAGTTTCCTACTGGAGTTGTACATGAGGTAAGTGAAATAGGACTGATGTTTTTGGATATCATTTCACTGTGTACTAAAATTTTTTGTTTACAGGGTGAGGATATTTGTACAGCAGAAATTAGAGAAGTTAAAGAAGAGACAGGAGTAACTAATAGGCATCAAGCTCTTAGGCTTCAATGAAGATAAGATTGTTAGTAGTTTCAGTTTCTTACAAGCTGTTGTAAAATTAAATCCGTTTACTTTATTGTGCTTCAGATTGAGACAATGTTCGTCTAAGTTTTTATCATTCAGGTAAAAAAGTTTGCCTCATAGCAATTAGCAACCACTATGTTCATATGCAGATACTACTTTATTATTTCATAGTTCTTAACATAGTTTGTCTATTCCAAATTTCCATCCAAATTCTGGACTCTTTAGAATTCATCCCTTTTGTTTTCATTGGTTACATACAGGCAAAGTGATGCAATACAACAGGAGTGAGATTTCTTAGCCCAAAGAGAGCACCCGAAGGCCCAAAAGACACTGTAGTTGTGCAATTTTTCGATAGTTTATGGTTCTCTTCTGCAATTTTTATTTTTATGCATTTAGGGTTTTTCTTTATAATGCTTATAACGCCGCTTGACGGCTAGATAATTTTGATGATTAATTCTAATTAAGTTTTCTCAATCCTTAATCAATTTCTCGGTATTCTTCGTGAATTAACGAGCTTTTATCTGCGAATTTTCTTCTTAACCACGTACGCTGCCTCATATTGGTATCAGATTCGGTATGATCCTGCAACATACCACCAAGGAGACGTGTCAATGATGCCCAGATGGAAGATGTGCTCCGGCGAGAAGAGATCGCACAATTGCGACAACAAGTGGACCAATTAACCCAATAGTTGGCTGCCCTTCAACAACCACCACCACAAGCACAATACGAGTTCGCTTCGGCGGATGACGATTCTGACCATGAAGAAAACCCTTTTGCCGCCTCTTGTAACCAACCTCGGCCAGCAGATCGACGATGGGAGACTGGTTTCAAGGTTGACATTCCAGAATTCCATGGTGGACTCCAGGCTGACGCATTGCTGGATTGGCTACATACGGTGGAAGAAGTTCTCGTATTCAAGGAGGTTCCAGATTCTCGTCGTGTTCCACTGATCACTATGAGTTTGCGTGATAGGGCCCAAGAATGGTGGCAACAAACAAAGTCAACGAGGGTATGCACCGGCAAATCCAAAATCAACAAGAGTGGGATTTCTTAGCCCAAAGAGAGCCCCTGAAGGTCCAAAAGACCCTGTGGTTGTGCAATTTTTCGAGTACAGTTCATGCTCATAGTTGTATGGTAAAAACACTGCCCGCATATGCTTTTTAAACTTTTCCCAAGAGACGATTTTGGATTTGCTGGTGCGTGCCCTCATTGACTTTGTTTGTTGCCACCATGCTTGGGCCCTATCATGCAACCTCATAGTGATCAGTGGAACTCGACGAGAATCTGGAACCTCCTTGAATTCGAGAACTTCTTCCACCGTATGCAGCCAATCCAGGAATGAGTCAGCCTGGAGTCCACCATGGAATTCTGGAATGTCAACCTTGAAACCAATCTCCCATCATCGATCTGCTGGCCAAGGTTGGTCACGAGGGGTGGTAAAAGGGTTTTCCCCGTGGTCAGAATCGTCATCCACCGAAGCGAACTCGTATTGTGGTTGCAGTGGTGGTTGTTGAAGGGCAACCAACTGTTGGGTTAGTTGGTCTACTTGCTGTCGCAATTGTGCGATCTCTTCTCGCCGAAGCACATCTTCCATCTGGGCATCATTGACACGTCTCCTTGGTGGCATGTTGCAGGATCGTACTGAATCTGATACCAATCTGAGGCAGCGTACGTGGTGAAGAAGAAAATTCGCAGATCAAAACTCGTTGATTCACGAAGAATACTGAGAAATTGATTAAGGATTGAGAAAACTCAATTAGAATTAATCATCAAAATTGTCTAGCCGTCAAGTGGCGTTACAAGCATTATAAAGAAAAACCCTAAATGCATAAAAATAAAAATTGCATAAGAGAACTATAAACTCTCGAAAAATTGCACAACTACAGGGTCTTTTGGGCCTTTGGGTGCTCTCTTTGGCCTAAGAAATCCCACTCTCGTTGTACTGCATCACAAAGCCACAAGTCATTCTTTTGCAAATCTGATTTGGTTTTTCTTTGCATGTTAGAACAATGCTCCTCTGAAATCCTGAAGCAAGATTTGGAGATTGAGGAAGCTAAGGTACTTTCTTGTAGGCAATGATGTACTAATTAGTTTGAATTTCATACATCTGTTTAGTTCCCTTAAAAGCAAAGACATTGCTGGAGAAATAAACAGAAAATGTCTCAAACAATTATAAAATCTTTGATAGTTATACCCAGAGCATTTGTGCAAAAATTGAAGCATTAGGCAGGGCCAACTAGTCTTCTTTGCTATTGAAGGTCGGTATATGGAGCTAAGATCTAGTTGAACTTTATATAGCATAAGACAGGCATTTAACTCCCACGCATCTGCTACTATGGAAAGTCCTTTTAGAACCCCATCAAGACAACATCATTGAACAGTAGGTTGTGATATAAACTAGTCTGGCTTCTTTCTTATTGCCTTGTTGGGTGGCATGAAGAATTTTTCGCTTCATTTTCCATTCCTAACATTGAATTGCTTGAGACCTTCAATAATTTTTTAACGAAGTATTTTCCCCCTCTTTCAATGGATGTCAGTTGACGACTATGCAGCCCAATCTTTTAATCAAGAAAATTAATTGTTTTGTTATGCCACCAAAATATGCTTAGCAAAGTCAGAAAAGGATTATTCTGGTTTTTCTACAGTTTCTACAACCACAGCCTCCTGTAAGATGAGCTACTTGTAACACAAAGGATATGAACCAGTTACTAACCTCTGGTAATCAACAGTAGAAAGGTTCATTAACAGAGTGCAGAACAATATTGTCTTCCAGAAAGAAATGTTATGATAAAAACTCTATTCAATAATCCCATATAAAGGGTTTATGTATTAGTTCATTTTGTTTCTTTCTATTTTTTCCCCCTTAATCTCAATGATCTAAAAAAGATGCAAGTACAGATCCATTTGCTGTTTGTACATTTTATTCGATCGATTTTGGGATTATTAGTCATAGTGACGGATAGAAATGCTTATTCTGAACCAACCTATGTCGTTTGATCTAGGATGTTAAAAACCAATCCAGCATCCAAAAATTTGATCCACTTGCCTTGGTTGGGGTAGGTTTTTTTTTTCAAAGACGGGTGATTGGTCGGTTGTGGATGTAAAATTCTACTTTCAGACAGATAGTTGGGTGGAAGCGGATGCAACCTCTCATCCCACCTCACTCACCCCTGTGAATTAAGTAGAGTTTACCCTTGATAAATTATCATATATACAAAAATATTTATCTTTATACTCATCCTATTTGAAGTGTTGTTAAAAAAATATAATTTTTTATATAATTATATGAACAGATACAACCGTACATGTTTATAATTATTTTGATGTTTGGATCCAACTTAAAAGTTAATTTTAAATTTGAGTTTATTTTTTAAAATTTATCAAAAACTTACTCAAATTAAATCAAATCGCTTATTAATTTATGTTTAATTATTATTTAATGAAATTTAATAAGATTTGATTCAGTTTGACTAAGTTTTTGGTAAATTTTAAAAAATAAGTTTCAACTTAAAATTGGTTTTAAGTTTGAATTAAATATATCGGCTATGTATAGATAAAACAGTATTTATTTATTTTTTTTTAAAAAAAAGTGGTAACAAGTGAAGGTGGATGATTGTCTGTTTTGGCAAAATATTCTCATCCTTACAAGGGTGGTAGTGGGATGATAGTGGAAGTGTATGAAGATCCTTTTTCTTCTTATTGTCTACAATATATCTTTGTGGTGTACTTCATAAAGTCAGAATTTAGGTGTTATTCGAACAATTCGGCTAATATCGATTCCATCCTCGCCAGGATATTATCATAAGAAGTTCCTAGAAATTTGTTTGTTTAACTCCTGCTGAATGGTTCCAATTCACTACATTTGCCTTTCTACCCCAATTGACGGGACAAAAGAGAACACATGAAAAATTGCATAATGCTTAACAGAACGCATTGAAAGAAGACAGAAGAGGTTGACCCAAGTATTCCCTACTCTTCAACAAACTGTCTTGGTCTTCAATTTCGGGTCCAGCTATCCAAAGAATCATTTCTCAAACCCAAAGTGCACGGGACTGTCTCCTCTGGTTCAATCTAAATACTAACTTTAATCATCCAAAAAAAATAGTTTAAATTGATTAAATCTATTGCAAGGCAAAAATTGTCCTAATCCAAAACAACGTCAACTACAATAGAAAGAAAAGAAAAGAAAGGGTATCCGAAAAAATCTTGTTCATAAAGATATGTTTGGTGCTGTATTTAATTTAGTTTAAATCCAACTTCCTTTTTTTTTTGGATAACGGACCATTATGACCGCCCCCACAATCTTTGTCCTAGGACCCTGTAGAGGATGTAAATCGCAGGATGTGCAGCGCAATGGCAGGACTCGAACCCGAGACCTCATGGGAAAACTGTCATCTCGAAGGCCGAACTTACCACTGCACCATATACCCTGGGGGCTTAAATCCAACTTCTTGTTAAGGTGTAGTGTTGACTTTGTTTCGACTTGAATTTTTGCAATAAAATCTAATTCATTAGCTGTTAAAAAACAAGGATAGCTACAATATTCATCCTATCTCATAAATCATAAATCATAATACCAAAACAAAGAAAATATATACTCTAAGGTACCGTTTCGTCTAAGTATTAGTTTTAGTTTTTGGGTTATAAAATGATTCTGAAATATATTTTGGTAAATCAGCAGTAGAGTTAAAATATGTTTAGTGTTTGGTAAAACAGTTGTTAAAACAATTTTCTTATACAAATTCAATTTTTTTTAGAAACTATTTTTTAACATTTGATTCTTAAAATGAATGTTTGGCCTAACTTGTTGAATGCTGGTGGGGAAAAGATTACTGGAAAGTGAGGGTTGTTTATCAAAATAAGTGAGTGAGAGAGAGAGAGAGAGAGAGAGAGAGAGAGAGAGAGAGAGAAAGGCTTCAATGCATGACTATATCACTTTTCTTAAGGTTTAATTCGCCCCTCACGATGCAAAAGGTTACCAACGAATTTCCTCTAAGATTCAACGAAGTCTTGATGTTATTCTACACTTTCCACTAGTGAAGAATAAACAGCTTCTAAGAATTTATGGATGTATAACACTTATGTTTGTAAGATTTCTGAACATGAACAAATCAGTATTTTTGAAAGGGAAAGAAGAAAAGAGAAAAACCAGAAAATCTAATTTTAATCTGTGTTCTTTTTTAATTGTGATAGTTACACATTTATATAGTGTTGAAATGCGTGTCTTTCCTTTAGAGACACTTTGTTTCTATTTAAAATTAAATTAAACTGAATATCAAGTGTTCCTTCACAAAAGATACTTCTTTTCACGTTCAGCTATCATAAAACATTATGAAATTTCAAAATTTTCGAACATCCAATCGACTGGACCAAGTTTTCAGTCGACTTCAAAAGTTACAGAGAGTTCTAGGAATTTTCTTCCTTCAATCCAGTCAACTGTATGAAGCTTACATTCGACAGTATCAACTCTCAAAAGCCAAAATTTGTTTTTCGTTTTTTTTTTCATTTCCTTTGATTTTCTTAAATATCCCAAAATTAAAAACAAGTTTATTTCGAAAATCATCAGCACAGCTTCTATTTATAGGAAATTAATTCGAATTCAAATGTTATTTTACCTTAATTTGTGCCAAAATCTGTCACATTAATTTCCCTTACTAATAAATTTATATTTTAAAAGATCTAAAAAAAGTATGCTAGAGTATATTATGATAAACCTGAAGTTCATTAGTATGTACTATGAAATTTGAAAAGCTCTTAGTACAAAAAAAATCTTAATTAAAGTCATAAGAGAGATTAATTAGTTTAATGGTGAATGTATTTTGAAAAGATGTTTCTTGTTCTTTTTTCTTTTGTTGAAGAATCCTTACAATGAAATAAGAAGCAGGCCTTTTATTAATGCATAATTCATGTTTTTGCATCCAATTATATATGAAAACAATATCTTCCATGGAATCCAAAAGGTGATCTCATCACATCAAAGCATCTTATATAGTTTCCTCTTCAAATAATAATATATCATGGCTACCAACCAATTCCTAGCAAAAGAAAGAGCTTTTTAATTAGATGATGGTTAGTGGAGTAAGTATTTGTCTCATGAGGTTGGATTTTGGCCAAGAAAGGAAACCCAGAGTCCTCTGAGACAGAAAGCATATAATAAAATATCACTTAAGAAAAAAGAGGGGAGAGGAGAGGAGAGGAGGGCATTGTTGTTTTGTATTGTGTTGGACACATTTGAATTCTCTGTTCCCTATTCTTTTGCTGAGAGGGAATTTGATGATTGCAAGAGTACAAGAAGAAACTGCGCAAAAAATTATTTTTTCACAGTTTCATTCACTCCCTCAACTACTATCATTTGTACATTGTTCTTGTAAAATACGTGCCACATGCTAATAGGTCAACTTACATAACTAACTGTTGGAAATCACCTTGACAAGATGCCTAGGTGGTGATCTTCCAAACACCCAAGTCTTGAATGACTTGTAGAAAGAATTTCAGTAATCGAACACAAGAACAGAAAATCAAAGAAAGAAAGAAGACAAGTAATTTGTTGTCGAGGTTCGGCAATGTGCCTACGTCCCCGTGAGTTCCTCCGAACTCTCTGCACTATCTCAATGGTTCTTACAAAGTTACAGCAATCCCCTTCAAGAATCCAAGTTCTTGAAAAACCAAGAAAAGAACGAGAAAGTGATAGACCTATTACAATGCTTTCTATCAATTCTCTACTAACCTCTCTTCTTTACAACCAGCCTCACTACAAGAGTCCCTCTTGTGTTTATGTCTCTCACAAAATTCTCTCTTGTGTTTACAATGATCTCACAATGTCACAACCTGTGTGGTTCTCTCACACACCTTTTTCTTTTCACCACTTGAAATGAGGCTAAGAAACCCTTTTTATAGCCTCTTAATTCTTAGACAATCTTGTGAATCATTCTTGACCCTTTGATCATGTTCTTCCTTTAATCTCAGCCCTTCATCACTCTCCAAGTGATGCTGTGCGTTTTGGTGTGGTGCTGTGTACTGCAGCGTGACCTGATGTTGCAGCCTCCTGATGCTGTGCGCACACCTCCTGCCTGTGGGCAGAAACTTCCACAGCAGTGTGCCTGACCTTCCCATGCTCAAAATTGAAGCACACAAATGTGTGCAACCTTATAACTTGCTGAAATTTGATATCCCACAATTGGTTTGGACATTAACCAAATTTAGACCATGTTTGGATATGTTTGAAACTTAGGCAAATAACAACAATCTCTACCTTTGTCTAAGAGTTCAAAAACCTGAACCATTGTGCAGAAAGCTTCGGGATCCAAACTCATCTGGAGTTACCAATTAACCAAATCCATTCCTAAGAAGTCCAAGGCAACGATTGGACCTTCTTAGAGGTAGAACCTTGGTGCCTAAATCTGCAGGACTTTTCTCCGTGGTCTTCTTGTCAACATGAATGCATCCTTTCCTACCATTTTCCAGAATGTAATGATACCAAACATCCATATGCTTTGTCCCCTCATGGAAAACCGGATTCCTCCAAAAGTTCCCCGCACTTTGTTTATCCAAAGTTACCACCACCTGCTCTTTTAGGACCTCCCACTCGTCCAACAACCCTTTACACCCCATAGCCTCCTTTTTGGCTTCCGTAGCCGCTATGCATTCTGCCCTGGTTGTTATGAGTGCTACCACTGGCTGCCACTGAACCTCCATGTACCTTAGCAACCACTTCATCCCAAGCCAATGCTCTTTTCCGGGATTACTCACACATTTTCTGAAAACGTCCATTGCCCAAGAAACACTTGACCTGTTTCTCTTCCTTTCCCGGATGATTCTCCTCATCCCAAGGATCTTTTGTGTAAGGCTGATATCCTTCCTCTCGAACTCCTCACTGAGTTGAGATGTAAACCTTTTCATCCTCTTCCTGCTGTTTCAAACTAAAAGTCCATCAATGACATAGGTGAGGATACTCACCATCTTCTCCACCTTGTGTCCAGGTGAGAAAGTTTCTGTGAAACCTATGTCTTCTCTTCTTGTGAACCCATTCGCCACCAGCTTAGCCTTGTTCCAGGCTTCATCTCTTGGAGGGCACCCTTCTTTGATCTTGTAAGTGCACTTACATTCCACAACTTTTTGATTTCCTGGAATTTTCACCAATTCCCAGAAGTTGTTCTTTCTCAAAGAATCCATTTTTTCCTCCATAGCTAGCTGCCACTTTGACGAATCCTTACACTCCATGGCATCCGTGTAAGTTTCTTGTTCACTCATCTCTCATTCTGTCCAAGGAGCTGCTGCATCCGCAGCATCCGCAAACCCACATCTTGAAGGTGGTCCGACCAGCCTTCTTTCCCGGTCTCTTGTGAGCTGAAAGTCCTTCCGACTTGCTGCAGCATCCTTTTCTTGTTCAGCCTCTTCTTGAGTTTCTTGAGCTTGGCAATCATCCAAGGGCTATACCTGGTCCGAACCCTCTTGCCTCCTTTGCTCTACCTGAACAGAATCTCCCTTGATGCTATGCTCAACAATTTCTGAATTGGTTTGCTCACTAGCCCCTGCATGGTTAGTTTTCTCCAAGTAGGAAAATAACAATTCATTAAAATTAACATCCCTACTTATTATGAGTTTTAATCCTTCTTTTTCTAAGGACCACAACCTATATCCCTTAGCCCCTTCCCCATATCTTAGAAACACACATTATCTAGATCTTGGGCTAAATCTATCATCCTTTTGTTGTGCATACGCAGCACACCCAAAAGTCCTAAGGTTGTCCAACTCAGGGGGTTTTCCACTCCACAACTCTTCGGGAGTCTTATGGTATAAAATCCTAGAGGGTGATCTATTAATCAAATATGCAGCTATAGACACTGCTTCCCCCAAAAAACATTTGGGTAATCCAGATTTATTTAACATGCACCTAACCTTTTCCATAAGGGTCTTATTCATCAACTCAGCAACTCCACTTTGCTGAGGAGTTTCCACAATCGTCCTATGTCTTAGAATGCCATTTAACCTACAGAATTGATCAAGTTCTTGGTTAAAAATTTCTAAGCCATTATCGGTTCTTATCCCCTTAACTACTCTACCCATTTGAGTCTCAACCAGCCCTTTCCACACCACTAACTTATTCAAGGCATCTAATTTATTTTTCACCAAATAAACCCACACTTTTCTTTAATAATCATCAATTAAAGACAGAAAGTAAATGTTACCTCCCTGTGTTGGTGTCCTTGCTGGTCCCCAAAGGTCCGCATGAATGTAGTCAAGAATGCCCTTAGACTTGTGCACTCCGGTGTTGAAGCTGACCCGATGTTACTGCCCAAGAACACAGCTCTTACAGGAATCCGTTTTTTCTACTTTGTCACCACCAAGTAGACCTTCCTTGCTAAGAACTTGCAGGCCCTTTTCGCTCATGTGTACCAAGCGAGTGTGCCAAAGGGCTGCCTTGTCCAGCTCAGCCATCAAGCTTGCTGCTTGATCATTAGTTTCTGTTTCTCCGATCATCTCATAGAGTCCATCGTTTCTTGCTGCCTTGATCACTACCAAAGATCCCTTGGCCACCTTGATCTTTCCTCCCTCTATCTTGCATGTATAGCCCATGGAATCCAGCTGCCCCAATGAGATCAAGTTCCTCTTCAAATCTGGAACATACCTCACATTTTCCAGCAGCCTTGTGACTCCATCAAACATCCTCAATTGGATGTCTCCAATCCCTCTCACTTGGTAAGAATTGTCATTCCCCAAGAAGACTCTTCCCTCATTGATCTCCTTGAAATTCTTGAACCATTCTTTGTGAGGGCTCATATGATGAGTGCACCCGGTATCCAAGATCCATTTCCCGCTGCCTTCTTGCCCCTTGCTCACACTTGAGCACACAACAAGAACATCATCATCTTGCTGTTCTGTTTTGGCAACCGAAGCCTCTCCATTCTTGGTATGGCTTCCTCCTCTATCCCTTGTCATCTTCTTGCAATCTTTCTTGACGTGACCCTTCTTATGGCAGTAGTAGCAGCTCTTCCCTCCAAATCTCAATTTGGAATGCATTCTCCCATGGCTTTCTCTTCTACCTCTGTCCCAGTAGTAGCCATGCATGCTATTGTGCACTCTCCTATGGCTCTCTCCTCTACCTCTGTCCCGGTAGTAGCCATACATGCTGCTGTGCACTCTCCCATGGCTCTCTCCTCTACCTTTGTCCTGATAGTAGCCATGGTTGCTGCCATACCAAGTTGCTGGCCTTCTTTTAAAGAACAACCCTTTACCACTTGATGCACTCCTTTTCTTGGCATCAAGATTATCTTGCAACTCTTTCTTAGGATCAAATTTAAAAGCAAAGATTCGTTTCCGAAGATACCTCTTATGTGGGAGAGTCTTGGCAAGAAACAATTCATCTAGTTTCTTCCATAATGACAGCCGGATCCTCCGAGTCTCCGCACTCCCTTGTGACACTATCCGACATGTGCAAGAAAATGGTGCTGTAAGCCATCTTCTTCATCTTGGTCCGCTGGTCCTCCGTGACACTTACTGGAAAAGCATCATCTTCCCCAATAGCCAAGTCCACTTTTTGCTGCATTAGAACCGCCTTGATCTTCCGCTTCCATAGGGTAAAGTCCCCCTTTCCATCAAACTTCTCCACACAGAAATTTGAAGCCATCTTTTGCGGACAAGATCCCAGATTTGTGCACTAATCACAACTACTTTCTTTAACCTCAAGAACACAGATCGAAGATGGATCTTTAACACCGTTCTTGAATCAACCTTCAAGAACACGATCGGATCTTGATCTTTAACCGTTCTTGATTCACCCAAAAAGTTTGATCTTTGATTCTTGGAGTCTTGGCTCTGTACCTTTTACTTCTTGTTCCGATAACCAGCTGCTGTGCTCTGATACCACTGTTGGAAATCACCTTGACAAGATGCCCAGGTGGTGATCTTCCAAACACCCAAGTCTTGAATGACTTGTAGAAAGAATTTCAGCAATCGAACACAAGAACAGAAAATCAAAGAAAGAAAGAAGACAAGTAATTTGTTGTCGAGGTTCGGCAATGTGCCTACGTCCCCGTGAGTTCCTCCGAACTCTCTGCACTATCTCAATGGTTCTTACAAAGTTACAGCAATCCCCTTCAAGAATCCAAGTTCTTGAAGAACCAAGAAGAGAACGAGAAAGTGATAGACCTTTTACAATGCTTTCTATCAATTCTCTACTAACCTCTCTTCTTTACAACCAGCCTCATTACAAGAGTCCCTCTTGTGTTTATGTCTCTCAAAAAATTCTCTCTTGTGTTTACAATGATCTCACAATGTCACAACCTGTGTGGTTCTCTCACACACCTTTCTCTTTTCATCACTTGAAATGAGGTTAAGAAACCCTTTTTATAGCCTCTTAATTCTTGGACAATCTTGTGAATCATTCTTGACCCTTTGATCATGTTCTTCCTTTAATCTCAGCCCTTCATCACTCTCCAAGTGATGCTGTGCGTTTTGGTGTGGTACTGTGTGGTGCGGCGTGACCTGATGCTGCAGCCTCCTGATGTTGTGCGCACACCTCCTGCCTGTGGGCAGAAACTTCCACAGCAGTGTGCCTGATCTTCCCATGCTCAAAATTGAAGCACACATATGTGTGCAACCTTATAACTTGCTGAACTTTGATATCTCACAATTGGTTTGGACATTAACCAACTTTAGACCATGTTTGGATATGTTTGAAACTTAGGCAAATAACAACACTAACAATCCACAAATATTAAGACCATGCATACATATCCTTTTGCAGGGTACAACCCCACCAAAATTCTAGAAGCCCAATAATCCATGGCCCATTAAATTGACCATTCACTTAATCTTTTCAACCCTTATATGAATTGACAGGCTGCTTCTGAAGTAGTATATATCTAGGAAGGTGTATTGATTTCTAAATTTACTTATGTGATATTGAATATCATTTGGTAGAGTTCTTTTAAAGTTGAAGTTGTATCTTTAGTAAATATATTGCTGTTGGCGAGAAGTAGAGGTTAGTTCAAACATAATTTTTTAGATATAATTTTTGATCGGTTAAAAGCTGAGACAGCTTAAAAAGAGTTGATATAGACCCAACCGATTTTGATTCTCTCCATTTGAAAAATGGAAGTCAAGTTCACAGTGAGATTGAATGTTACTATAACAAATCTGGATTTGGATTCTTTCCATTTGATCATATGGTATTCAATCTCACCATAAACTTAACTCCATCTCAATTATAAATGGAGAAGATCCAAATCCAAACCGAAATACGAAGCTGTGTTTTTTCACTTTTGATCCTGGATCAATTTTGATTAAAAATACTTTCCAAATCAACGTTAACTGACAATGGTATTTATAAATACTAAAATTAATGATTTTTATTCTACAAATACTAAAGTCATCGATGAAAGAAAACCATCTAAGCTTACAAGTAGTAAATTGATATTTATATACCGTTTTAGGTAATTTCAACATTTAAAAGTATTTTTACAACTTATCAATTAAACACATCCGTTAGACTCACAAAATTTTTAATGCAATTTTTACCAAAAATTAAATAATTTTTAACACTAAGACACTTCTAAC
This sequence comes from Bretschneidera sinensis, assembly GCA_023935145.1. Lineage (NCBI taxonomy): Eukaryota > Viridiplantae > Streptophyta > Magnoliopsida > Brassicales > Akaniaceae > Bretschneidera > Bretschneidera sinensis. The sequence continues at coordinate 103,658,803 of CM043703.1, read as the reverse complement.
AATTGTATTAAAATTACTTTTAATCTTTAGAGTATGAATGTATGCGGAAGTTAATGTCAAAAGGTGTGCAAGTGGTAATTGCAAAACCCAAGGCATGCAATTTTTCAACCATAATGAAAAGAAAACATATTTACCCTTCGTTTAGACATACATGTCTGGTCAGTTTCTCTCTAATCTTTGCAGGGAAGCATCTATTAGTATGAATGTAATGTAAAAAGAATATTTTAATGAATGAACATAGCATTAATCTGTTAACTCTCTGTCAAACTTTAGTTGCAGAATTAGGGTCCTCAGATTTGTTTCGTGGTACGAGTTTTCTTCTTGTTTTTCCAGTTCTTTTTGTTTCAGTTTTCATAAGAATCATTTCTTTCTGAAATTGTGCAGTGACATTAAGAAGCTCATAGCTTGAACATCTAAAATATTGTTGCTTTTCTTTGAATATGAATATGTTAGTCAGTTGCAAAGAAATGCTAGACTTAGACTATATTATAGCAGAAGATATGCAATGCTAGATACACCATTTCCCTTAATTTATTTCAAAACATTAATGCTAGAAACAAACACATAGATAGACATAAAACTATGAAGATGACTTCTTGCCTGATTATCAAATCAATCAATTTCTATGGCTCTTACTCCTTTTCTACCTCATTTTCACTTGCCCCTTTCCAAAAGTCTTTAAAATCCATTCATAATGTTTCCTCGTGATGAAGGTGTGCCCAATCACTATCCCAACTACAAGCCCACTTCCATACCCCATCACAACCATTTTCCAATCAAAATGAAATAAGGACTCAGACTCTTCTTCATCTTCTGAATATGGAGACAGTGGTGTTAAGGCCTCAGAGGTACTTCCACATTTCTTCGACAAAGGATTTCCACACAATCCTGGATTTCCATAAAATGAACTGTTATCAAATGTATCAAACTGTTTTCCATGTGGTATAACCCCTTTGAGATGATTATGGGACACATTCAAGAACCCAAGGAATGTGAGTTGTGCAAGCTGTTGAGGGATTTCTCCAGAGAGCTCGTTTTTAGAAAGATCCAAAGATTCAAGCTTTGTTAGGTTCTCCACGGACAATGGAATGTGGCCAGTAAAAAAATTGTTGGAAAGATTGAGGAAATGAAGTCCTTTTAAATCTCCAATGACTCCGGGAATTTCTCCTTCAAACTTGTTGCTTGATAGATCAATAGTTGTGAGGGATTCTAGGATCTTCTCATATACTCTCTCTGTGCCTTTGGCTGTAATTACCATCGAGTAACTGTACTCACTTGTGAATGAATAATTTGATACATCAAATCTTCTGTTAGCTTCCAAATATGCCAACTGATTTATATCGGTATATTTCATGGCATTAAAATTCTCGAGGTATTCAGATGGCAACTTTCCCATGAAATTATTTCGTGATAGATCGATGATGTGCAAATTGGGAAACGTAGAATTGGTTTCTGGTTTCACAATTATACCATGGAATCTATTAGATCGCAAAATGAGAACCCTCAAATCTGGGAGAGTACCAAGCCAATGTGGAAAATCATCACTTATCTGATTGTTTTCAAGATTAAGAAACTCTAACATGGTACAATGGGCCAATGATGTTGGTAGTTGCCCTTGTAGATTATTTTGGCTAAAATCAATCATCCTCAATTTGCTTTTTTTGTTACATGCTTGAGGAATAGAGCCACTGAAGTTGTTGTTTAGTAGATTCAGTACCAACAGAGAATCACTGGAATTGCCCAAACATTGTGGAAGCATGCCACTCAAGTCATTATTTGACAAATCAAGAGCCACAAGAGAAGTCAGATTGCATATCAATGGTGAGACTTCTCCAGTCAATGAGTTTTTGGAAACAGAATAAGTGGAGATGGAAGGTGATGGAATTGGGAGGGATCCTTCAAGCCTATTAAAGGAGAGGTCTAGAAGGCGTATGTTGGTCCATGGAAGAACAACTGGTGGTTGTTCAAAACCTGATAGAAAGTTTGAGTCAAGCTTTAAATTCAAGAGAGTTTCTTTACTCACGTTCCACATCCACTTGGGTATTTGGCCATGAATTCTGTTTCCATCAAGTCCCAAAAAGGCCAATTCATGTTGATCTTTAAGAAAATATGGAAACTCAGTTAAATTACATGAACCTAGTGTTAAAACCTTCAAATTTGGAAGAGTGACATTGGTAATAATGTTGGTGAGCAATGACAAATTGTTATATGCCAATTGAAGGTGAATGAGATTTTCCAAGTTATGAAACAACTCAATTGACAAAGTGCCACTCAAGTAATTCTTATGTAAATAAAGAAATACAAGTTTCACAAGCTTAAAAATTGACTTTGGAATTCGTTTTTTGAAAGGTCTAGTGCTTTTAGCTGGGTGTGGTTCCCTAACCATGATGGAATTTTCCCAGTTAATTGATTTTAGTTAAGGCGTAAAAACTGAAGATTGGGCAACTGAAAAATTCCTGGTGGGAGTTCACCATGCAAACTGCAATTCGTAAGACGAAGAATTGTCAATGAAGAAATATTTGCCATGGTATGAGGTACACTAGAAGATATATTCACGTCAGAGAGATAAAGTTTGCTCAGGAGGGGTAACTTTTCAACCAGAATCTTCAAGCCTAGCTTTTGAAGTTTCATTAAATTTGATGAGAGATCAAGGGACACTAACCTGGAGAGATTAAAGATTTCTAATGGGATTTGACCAGAAAAGGCAGACAAAGAGAGGTCCAGATGTGCTAATCTCGAAAGATTAGAAACTCCGGAAGGTATTTTTGAGTGATTGAAGTGATTGTCATGAAGGTTAAGCCTTTGAAGGTGAATGAGGTGGAAGAGGCTGCTGCTAGAGTTGATGGAGCCATGGAGACAGCTGCTACTTAGATTAAGACCAATGACATGACCAGTGTCCTCGTTACACTCAACACCATCCCATGAGCAGCAATCATCTCCTTCACTTGTCCACGATTCAGCTTTTGGATAAGCAGATGGTTCCGAGGAAGCAGACTCATCAACGCTGAAGCTGTCCTTGAATTGCAATAGAGCAGAGCGCTGATAATCATGGCACATAACTGGCTGGACAGAAAAAAAAGAGTGAGTGACTACTGTGAGGGAAAAATGAAAAGAGCTAATTACAAAGAAGCATGTGAACAGGAAGTAATATAATAATGATGGCTTCATAATGTCTAAATGAACTATGTTTAGCTATACTCTTTGATAAACAAGGCAATGGAGAGGCTTGAAATTTATAGGCACAGTGGACTTGATTAATTCTTGCAAATAGTCTTGGTCTTCAATTTTGTCGTGTAGTAGCCAACATGCAATTAAGGACTAATTCATCTACAAACTCACTTCCAATAACGACAAATCTCCTGCTTGCCGTGTTGATTGTGGTCTTAATTTATAAATTTATAAATAGATAATCAGATGGAAAAAAAGCTGAACTGTTCTTTTGTGTATTTGGTGGACAAATATTATTGGTTTGACGGTAGGATGAGACACCACCACCTCATACTTGTCTATCTCATTTTATCTCCTCTCTCCCCACTAAATATTTTTGGTTTGGTGGACAAGTATATGATGACTTTATCAGTACCACAAAAGCTCATTCAATCTAAATAGACAAGAATTTTCCAATCTAAATGGTAAACGTAGGAGACCAACAACAGAAAATTCAGTTTTCCCCTAATTACATTAGAGGATAAATTACATGATGCAAAACGATTCGAGTCAGATAATGCTGAGCTGTTAGATGGTAAGTGAGTTACCTAAATCGTTTTACATCGTTTAGCGGGTTACAGATTCGGATTGGACTCCGAAGACCCTAGTCTGATTGAAAACGAGCTTCCGGGAAAAACTTAGTATAACATACTAAGTCTTATCGTTTTTAAGTCAAAAAACGAAGTTTAGACCTTCAAATTGACAGTTTTTAGTTTTTAGGAAACCTTTTATTTTATTTAATTTAAATTCGGCCTTAATTTAATTTTCTTATTTTAGCTTCGACCTTATAAATAAGGTCTTAGGGTTTCGTAATATTATTATTGTATTTTTGAAATAAATTAAAATAAAGCATCAGAGTAGTTTTTCTGTATTGTTTTAAGCTTTTTCTTGTGTTACTCCCTGTGAACTATCTGTTCGACTAACCTGCAATATAATCGCTATTCTGTTCGACGTCACTACAAGGCAATAGACCGCCCACCTGCTGTGATGGTAGCATCCTTGACTTGGAAATTTTCATCTGCATTCCAAACAAGAAATTTAAAACTCTATATCCAAATTAAGCATAAGTTCCTAATCACAAAACAATATACACAGCAAGAGATCCATCTAAAATTCCTTGAATTCAATACTTATATACATGAATCCAATCACATGACTACTATGCATTCAGAAACATGTAAGAGTATAGCCAAGCGATATTTTTTCCTTTTGTCAGTTCCCCTTGGATTTTCTACCGGGCAACAATTTTTCCAAGCAGCCAGCAGGGTAGAACGAAAATTCATTTTATGAAGAAAAGAAAATTTTATTGTTTACAGAAAACATTTTTATGTAGAACATTTAATAATTTTTTAAAAGACTCGGTTATATAAAGTAAAACTAGTAACTATACAATAAAAATATAATTAATCTAGAAAAAATGTATTAGATAAAAGTTGTTAATTTTGTCCAACAATTCTTATATTAAAATAATTTATTATTTTGGAAACTTATTAGCTTATACTTATATAAAATAAAACTCAAAATTCTATTAAGAAAATAAAAAATTTTAGCTTAACTAAAAATTAATCATTAGATATGGGAACCAAATTCGTACTATATATGTGTACTATATATGGTTTGATTTCAATTAAAAAGAATTAAAAGACAATATTAAATATCAAGAAACATCAATGTTGTTTTGGAGGAACAAAATCCAATAAACTAATGACATATTATAATTCCATAAAATTTTAGTAAAATATATAAATCAATAATATAGAGTTAATCCTTATCAATATTTTGTTTATGGATTATTTAATCAATTTAATTAAACAGTAATAAATTATTTGTGAAATTTATTTATATAGAAAATTTCATTTGTGAATGATGCCCACCTTTCTCCATTTATGTTGTGATTCATATGCAAAAACGTCAAAGCAGCCAGCCAAAGAGTCCAGCTCAGATTCTGCGTGTGCCTTGTTAAATCAGCACTTATCAGTCCCAGACTGGGACTTTTAGAGCAGTGTGGTTTTGCATCTTTGCATAGCTCACTTAAAAGTTAAAACTCCAAGTGCAACTCTTTTTTTTATAAATAAAAACCTTTTTAAAATGAAAAGGATTTGGTGAAACGCTATTAGTTTATTAGCGGAAAACAATAGAGTTTATATCCAAACAATAAATTTAGAGTTTTAAACTTTACTTTACGAAAACAATTACAATTTATTAAAAATATACAAACCCGAAACACAATAATCCAAAATTTATTTACAACTTTCTGGGTTGTTGGTATTTAATTATGAGCCGCAACACAAATAAACCCAGAAAAAGAAAAAAACAGTTAGAATTTGAATTTCCTTTATTTTTTTTCGTAATTATAACGTGGGAATTGGTCATGCATCATGCATGCATGTAAGATAAATGGTTGAATTTTAAGGTCAACTCACTAACAATAAATTGAGTGGATGATATTAGAGGAGACTTTGAAAGTTCAATGCGAAATTATAGCTTAACTTATAAAACCTACCAGTACCACATTTCTCATACCATACTTCTACAGTATTTCTTTCAAAGTAAACGGTCTCTTTATCTTACAATGGCAATATACAATGAACATAAAAGAAGGTGGTTAATTCTTCCTCTCTTGTAAGCTATGGATCGGTGGTAAAGTAAGAAAAATAAATAATGCAAAAGTTTATTTTATTATTGAATAAAAAATATATCTTTTAAGTTTTTTTCTTATGTGATTCAACGATAAAATAAACTTTTGTGTCGTATATCGTTCATAAACCTGTGCTAAATAAAAATTTCTGAATCATAACAATCCATTCTCGGATTATAGTTTACGTGTTAACTTTGTTTACAAAAAGTTTGTTTATATAGAGTAATGAATTTTAAATCTAATTAAATATTTAAATTGCTAAGAAATTTTCTAAATTTCATCATCAATCTTTATTTTTTTGTCAATTTAATGAATTTATTACATAATAATTAATTATTTGTTAAGAAACATTATATGAAAGTTTGACTTCAAGTTGAAGAGTGGATATCCTACACTCCCAACTTGTGAACCATATGAACAAAGATCTCTTTCCCCAAGGGCTTGGTCAAGACATCTGCTAGCTGATGCACAAAATTTACATATCTTGTAGTCACGGAACTATCTTGAATCTTGTCTCTAATGTAATGGCAATCCATCTCAATGTGTCTAGTTCGCTTATGAAAAATTGGGTTGGCTGCAATGTGTAAGGCAGCCTTGTTGTCGTAATATAGCAAGGCAGATTCATGATGTGAAAGTCCCAACTCTCTCAATAGATATCAGAGCCATGTCAACTCACAGTAAGCTCCCGTCATTGCACGGTATTCCGCCTCGGTGGAAGAAAGAGAAACTGTTTTCTGTCACTTCGACCTCCAAGATATCAAAGAAGGTCCAAGAAAGACACAATAACCCATAGTAGATCTCCTAGTGAATGGCCAACCTACCCAATCCGAGTAACAGTAAGCCCTCAACTTGAAATCACTATTCGAAGAGAAGAATATGCCTTGGTCAGGTGCACCTTTTAGATATCGGACAACCCGAAGAGCTGCCTCAATATGAAGTTTTCGGGGTTGGTGCATAAATCTACTCAAGACATGTACAACATATGTTATATCTGGATTCGAAACAGTCAAGTAAATTAATCTGCCGACTAATCTTCTATGCTGGCCCGGATCTTTAAGCAAGTCGTTCTTGTCTAATAATTTCAAGCCTCGTTCCATAGGAGTATCAATAGAGGTTGCGCCCAACAACCCTGCATCCTCAATGATTTCTAAGGCATACTTACGTTGGGAAATAAAAATCCCGTTCTTAGAAGCAGAAACCTCAATACCAAGAAAGTATTTCAAATCACCAAGATCTTTGAGATGAAAATGACTATGCAGAAATTTTTTAGTTGCAGCAATGCTAACAGGATCATTTCCAGTAATCAGAATATCATCAACATATATCAGGAGAGCAGTAAAGGACTTGCCTTGTTTTCTGGTGAATAGAGAATAGTCGGCTCGAGATTGTACATAACCAGCGGAGCAAATAGCTTCTGAGAACTTGGCGAACCACTGGCAAGATGTTTGTTTCAAACCGTACAATGACTTATAAAGGAGACACACTAAGTTTTCCTCCCCCTATCGCCGAACCTTTGGCGGCGAAGACATATATATTTCTTCAGCTAAGTCGCCGTGAAGAAAGGCATTGTTGACGTCCATTTGATGAAGGGGCTAGCCACGAGCTGCGGCCAACGCAAGAAAGCAGCGAGCTGAGATGATCTTGGTAGTGGGGGAAAAGGTATCCTGATAATTGACACCTTCTAGCTGAGTGAAGCCCTTTGCGACCAATTGGTCTCGATAGACCCATCTGAACGGTGTTTAATTTTATACACCCATCTGCAGCCAATAGGTGTCTTGTCAGTCGGTAGTGGAGCGAGAGACCAAGTGCCATTGGCTTGGAGAGCCTGCAATTCGGAACGCATTGTTTCCTGCTACTCAGGATGACCGGCAGCTTCCAAATAAGACCTGGGTTCCGTGATATTACTGATTTGAGCAACAAAAGATCAATATACAAGCTTATATCTGTGATATGAAACATAATTGGCCAGTGGATAGTGTGTACCTTTGGTCGGACCTGACATTAATGAGGCCGATTGGTCGGAGCAAACGTTGGAGCAGACATAATCGTTGAGCTTGACCGGCGGACCAGTTTGGCGGTTGGAGCGATGAAACGAAGCAAGTTTGGGTGCGGGTTTGAGATCGGGTTCAGATGAGAAGAGAGGTGAGTGGAGACGGATTGGGGAGGGGGTTTGATGAGGATTCTGGCGCCGGAGAGGGTGAAGTGGATGGTGGTGATGGACTTTCAGAGACGATGAGAGAGGATGGGTCACAATGATCGATCGAGAAGGTCGGACTGAGCAGAAGGCTTAGGGCGGTACGCGTATGTGCGTAGGATAGTCAGATGATGGGGAGATGGTGGTTCCGGTGGAGGAAAGGAGGTAGGCGCGGGTTGTGGATTTGGAGAAGAAGGGGGTGCGACTGTATGATTGGGAGGTGATGTGTTTGGATTGGAATCAAAAGAATAAGTGGTGTCGTGGGCCACAAGAGGAATTGGGCTAGAATATGTGTTTGAATGAGAAAGAGTAGAATTGGGCTTGACAGATGCATAAGGAAAAATATTTTCATGAAATCTCACATCGCGGCTAGTGAAAACCTTTTTGGTCGACAAATTGAATAATTTATATGCCTTTTGACCGATGGGATAGCCAATAAAAATTGAGAGTATGGAACGATGGTCAAATTTGTGAGAAGTATGGACATTAGTAGTATAGGCTAAACAACCAAAGACACGGAGATGAGAAAAAGAAGGTGGTTTTGAGTATAGAAGTTCAAAATGAGTTTTGAAAGAGAGAATTGGAGAAGGGAGTCGATTGATGATGTGTACATTAGTAAGAGCACACTCCCCCCAAAATTGGGTAGGGAGTTGAGCTTGAAATTTCAAAGCTCGAGCTACTTGTAAGATGTGACGATGCTTGCGTTCCACAACCCCATTTTGTTGAGGCATTTTAACACAAGAATGCTGAAAAACGACACCATTATCTTGGAAAAAAGAACTAAGTGAGATAAATTCCCTACCATTGTCACTTCAAAAAGTCTTAATATGAGACTCAAATTAAGTGAGAGCATAACTGAAGAATCGTTTTAAAAGTGATTGTGCTTCATCTTTGTGTCGCATCAAGAAAATCCATGTGAAACGTGTATAATCATCAACAATAGTAAGAAAGTAATAAGCACCAGAAAGAGAAAGGTGTCGATAACGACGCCAAATGTCACAATAAATTATCTCAAAAGGTTTTATAGAAAAAATTACACTATGACTGAAAGGTAAACGACTCTGCTTAGCCAAAGGACATATAGGGCAAGCATTATTGGATTGAACGGAAAAATTTAAAAAGTTCTTGGCAATTAAACTTAAACGAGGAGGTGATACACGACCTAAGCGATTATGCCAGAGATCGGTGGATGATATGGTGAGATTGCAGACTGGTCGGTTTGTGGGTGAGGAAGAGTTGGTCACAGATTTCTTCGTCGCTAGTGCCACCAAATAGTATAGTCTGTCACGTTGTTTACCCAAACCAATCATCCTCTTCGTAGCCAGATCCTGCAAAATATACCAATAAGGGAAAAAAGTTACTAAACAATTCAGGCCTCTCGTCAGATGACTAACTGACATCAAATCAACTTTGAATGTAGGTACACATAGCACATCATGCAAATTATAGACGGAATTCAGAGGCAATGATTAATTTGCAACAATATTAGCTTTTTCTCCGCTAGGAAGTAGTACGGGAGGCAACGAGCAATTTTTGTCTTTGCGGAAAAATAATTTAGATGATGAAGAAATATGATCTGTCGCCCTGCTATCAATGATCCAGTTGCAGGTAGCGACTTTAGACAAACCTGGCTTGGTTATGGCATTTTCTTGAGAGCTAGATCCTTCATTTTTGTCGTCAAGAAGCGATAAGAGCTGCTTCAATTGAGCCTCCGAAATCCCAACAACTTGGTTTCCGTCTTCTTTAGAAAAGCCCTCGAACACATGATTAGCTGCAGGCTTGTTATTGTTGCTGAAACGTCTTGGGCCTGAATTATACTTTGCCTTTGGATGGCCCGCTAAATACCCATGTAGCTCATTAGAAGTTTGGACCCAATGGCCCAATTTTCCATAGTAGGAACAATGAGGGTGTCCTCTTCTAGAGCCAAAACGATGTCTGTCTTGGTCAAATTGGCGTCCTCCACTGAAATTCTCTAGCAACTTCTCTTGCTATCAGAAATCCTGTGACCCATATGGGCGGTCGGACTGCTTGGACCTCCCTGTACCCGCCGATGGAGTGGGTTTGCTGCTGTTGCTTCGAACCACCATGGCGGCACTGCTGACAGAATCACTTGCAGCGTGCTTTGAGCTCAAGAGACGCTGTTTTTCTTCTTGAAAGATGGAGGAGTATGCTTGGCGAACTGAAGGAAGGGGATTCATCATGAGGATTTGTCTGCGAATAATACTATAAGAATCATTCAATCCCATCAGAAATTGCATCAATTTTTGTTGATCTTGTTGTGCCCCATGTACTGCATCGCTGTAGGAAGCTAGTTCATCCCATAGGCCCTTCAATTTTGTGTAATAGGCAGAGACAAAGAGTTGTTCTTGTCGAAGACGGGCAATATCTCGCTGAATCTCAAAGATGCGAGGTGCATTGCTTTGAGAGAATCCCTCACGAAGATCTTCCCAAACTTCATGAGCAATAGAGTAATAGATCACACTGTCTGAAATTTCCGAACTGAGAGTATTGACGATCCAGGAGTGGACCATATCATTACACCGAGACCAAGCTGCATAACCTTCAGGATCAACTTTTTCTGAAAGGGCTTTGATTGAACCATTGAAAAAACCTAGCTTGTTTTTGGAATTTAAGGCCAGAGTCATAGCCCTTTTCCAAGTAGAATAATTGTCTCCATTCAAGGGTTTGGAAATCAAAACCAAACCCGAATGATCTGAATGATGAGTGAAATAAGGATTTGAGAGATTCGTCTTTGAAGAATCTGTAGAAGTGTTGGGATTGTTAATTTCCTTGCCAGAGACAGGAGGCGTTGGTGGTACTTCATCATTGGCCATGACAGCTAAAAAGGAGAGATGCTACACCAGAGATTAGAGTGCAGTGATGGGTCAAGATCTTAGTCCTGCTCTGATACCATGAAAGGATGAAAGAAAGATTGAATTTGCTGAAATAATAATTATTGATACTAAATTGTGTATTTGTACAGGGAGATTTCTAATCATTCCTACAAGTCAGGAATCGGTTACTACATTATAAGTTGTCTAACTATAAGTCATGTATTACAATAAGAAAGCTAATATACACAGATCATCTATTCTTAATATGAAATATATGAAAGTTTGACTTCCTAACAGTCTTCATAGCCCTATAAATCCCAAACACCTAAGGATCCTATTAAGTTTTGACAACACCAAAGAAGTAATAGGTTTGTACCCATCTACGCAACAAAGTAACCAATTGGCTAACAAATTCCTATCTTGGACATGCAAGGAACACTTAATTGACCGACTTGTGTTTCGTACCTTTCTAGTGAAGAAGCATAAGTGCATTATTGAATTTGACTACACCGAACTAAAAGGAGTGAATGCCCGGCATATAATATACTAAGAAAAGATGCTTTTTTTTTTCTTTTTTTAATATTTATCTGCAAAAAATAAAAAGCAGTTATATTCACCTTTAAAAAGAAGAGAAGGGGGGGGGGGGGGGGGGGGGCAACAACCATGTCCCCAGTTCCATATTCACAGTTAAGGGACCAGGTGTTCATAAACAAAATTCGCCCAGTCACTATATTGTCATGTGCACTGCAACTTCTGCAGCCATACCCATCTACAAACCCCTTGTTAATCCTCCCTCGTCATGACTTATGACTTGTGAGTAGCACAAAAAACCTGAAAACATTTACACCTACAAAAGAAAAATGTAACCTAAATTAATGGCATTTTACTCTCTTTGTAGACACTTCGGCGCCATTCACACTGTTGTTGTGCCTCCTCACCAAAGGGCCATTACTCTTTGGAATGTCTTCGGCGCCATTCCTTTTTTGGAGATGCAAGGGTCTTTCTCTCCGCAACCGAAAACTGCCCACAACATTGATCTCAGATTCTGCGCCACCATATCCCTATCATAGTTGATGCCATCTGCTGGATTCTGCAAATATATATGGAACCAGTTAAGTGTATCTCGGATTCAATTATCTCAATAGTAAAACTTGACAGTTTTGACACAAGGGATAGAACCCTAGAAGATGAATAAAAAAAAAAAACAAAATGAACTGGCACGAAGCAAATGGTGCATATCCACAAAAAACACATTGCCGCTGTTCAATTAGTGTCATGCCCGATATATTCTTTTAACTCAAAAAGTTTAACTGAAAATATTCTTTTTATCATGATTTTTAGTCATTGCGGGGTCTTTTCCAGTAACGACGGGAATTTCATGAACCCTAAGATGATTTTATATATTATCCTCTAAAGAAAGGCAAAAAATACAAGGGAAGACAGTATAGACAAGCACTCTCACCTGGAAGTTGACAGGGAACTCAAGACTGGCACACTGACATCCACAACCATCACTAAAATTGAGCTTCAGGGCCATTCTGAAAGGCCTTGTTCTAAGCATTTCCCTGGAGTATTGATATTCATGGGGATGAAATGTATATGAGAAACCCACTGCAGAGTTTTATTAATCAAAGCACTGGGAAAGCATTACATATTCATGTAAGTCTAGATTTCTATAAATAAATAAATAAGAAATTTCAATGCTTGCATATGTCAGTATGTTGCTAGTTCAATCAATTATCATGGAAATGACTGCAATTTGGAGAATCGAATTAAAATGCGTTGTTAGCACTTTGCCGAGATGCAATCACATTATAATAATTGATCAAATCAGAAACTTACACTTGATAATCAATTTCATTATATACTTGGATTAATTGCCTCTTTGCAAACAATGCATCCAAATTTGATTGGTCAGTTTGCACCCAACCTCTAAAGATAATAGGAAATATGAATTTACATAACAAAAATGCTCAGCTTCCAGCCACCTGAAGTTTAGGAAAATTGATGTCAAACTAACTTTAGCCATGTCTTTAATTTGAAAACTTTATGAATATTTCACTTACCTTTTTTTATTGGTAAAACACACGCACACACCACTCGAACTTGGGACCTTTAGGACCCAGGACCTCAGCATCACCTACTTTACAATATGAAAATCCAATTGCTTCAATGGTTTGAAGCCTCTAATTAATGATTGTCCAATTGATCTCCAAGATAATCAATAATTAAATTATCTTAAAAGTTTCCTTCAATACACTTTGAATGTGGCGATCCTATATTTCAATTCTTAACATTTAGTTCACTGCATTCTCTTTAAAGAACTATAAAACATCATGGGAAAACTATCTTTTTTTTTATAAGTAAATAAATTGTATAAAAAAAACGCACCAAGAGGGTGCATATACAAGACTATCTCAAACTCCACAAAATCTACTAAATCTAAGCCATTTACAAAAGTACACCTTTTGACACAAAAATTAAGAGCGTTGAACCACCTTTCCATCATGGAAAAACTATCTAACAAAACTATTTATTATTAAGCAAATTTCAAATGCCTGTAGGAAACACATTTCTACACGAAACATTGAAGTTGGAACTCTATGAAAAGATATATATCTAATAAATTTGTGGGACTTGTTTTATAACAGAAGAAGGTCAGGCCAAATTTGACATACAAGTAAACAGTTAAAATTCAGTCCAGTAGAAGATATTGCAGGCAGCAGTTTATGCAAGGAAAGATACCTCTTAAGCGTGAAAGGTTGCTTATCTAAGACAGCTCTTTTTAGTTCTGGCCTCTCTGGGAAAGACACCTGTGTGCAAAAGCGGAGGGATTACTTCTAAATATCAACGAAAGAAGAAGTAAACAATTAGAAACAACGGAACAGCGAGTTTAAAAATAAACTTCTTCCACAGTAAAATTTGTTGCTTTCATAAGATTGCCACTTCACAGAGAAAAATTATACCTCAATTGATTTGATGAATGACAATGGAGCTCTTGGTCCATGTACACTAAATACTCTAAGGGTCCACTTAACATATTTCTACTCTGCATTGTTCTCAAAGTTAAAACTGTTATGAGGCTCACGCATGGTAAACACAAAATAATGAAGCCCGAATAACTGTCATTCACTTAACATACTCTAATGAAAATGTGAATAACTGAATATGGGTGATTGCTGCAAGGTTCAAAATAATCTAAAAGGTAAAAGAAAAGACAAATTAAACAAGTTTTCTGCGGATTGGTGGTAATGATTATTATGTGCTTTGAAGTGAACAAGAAGTACCAAAAATCTTCTAGCTGATTGAAGGAGTTTTTTTTTTTTTTTCTTGACATTCATGAGTGTTATTGCTAAAAATAGTCTCAATTCTTCAGAAATATGCAAAGATGGTTAAAAATTGAGCTTCAGCTTGTCCTGCTCGCTAAGTCGACAGGGGTTCAAGGCGTCTGTGTAGGTTTAAAAAAATTAAGCTTCAGCTTGAGCTTTATTTGGCTTGATTAGTAATACAAGCTCATATAACCTAAGCTCAAGCTTCTGTATAACTTGTCAAGCCAGGCTTGAACACAAACAAAAGCTTGAATCAGTCACAAGCAGATTTCAAACATAATCTTAAGGTAGTCAAGCCGAGTTCAATCATCTCACTACTAGGCTCAGCTCGGATTTTTTGCCGCTTAGGTGGAAATCTGAAACTAGTGGTATTCTATCCTGCTAATGTCTCCATACATACTTTAATAAAAAAGATTTTTAATGCCAGCAAATTGTTAAATATAGCAAATTGTCCACAAGGACTAAAGCACCTAAACCTAGGGGGTAACGAACAGCTACAATATGGTAAAAATATTTACTAAGCATTCAAAATATAAGAATTTGGAACAAAGAAGCTACAGAAAGTTCTACATTAATCCAGAATAAGAAAACAGTACCTTGTCAACAAGCCCATGGATCACCAAACTTGCTTTCTTGCCCTTCGGAGTTGACTGTAAAACCAAATTGAAATGCATATAGAGCAATCAAAATTCTGCTGCATACCCATATACAAAAATAGATACAAAAGAATATCATCATCACATCACGCACCAGCTAAAATATAGAACCTCCTAGTCGGTCATACTTAAATTTTGTCCTAATATTGCAGTGTAGATGCATGAATACAAGTAGGAAGTACCTGAAGGTTTATGATTACAATCTTACCCCCACCACGGAGGCATTTGAAAGGAAGGTTGCAAGCTGGGGTGATCTGCAAGCTGGAAAACAGCAATCTATTTAAACATAAAAAGAATAAAAGAGAAAAAGCACAGACAGGAAAGGATGTTTGCATCACTGTATGATATATTTTTTTAAGAGCCTAAATTCTGATCATACTAACCCACACAGATGATATCTCTACTTCAGATTGTAATTTTGTTACTTCTGCATGACTTTTCCCTTCAATTCAAACATTTAGTCCTTCCCCTCGCTAGGGAACCGATAAAATAATGTCAGTGAGTACAATTGGTTAATATTGAACAGATGAAAAGAAACTAAGATGCACATTCATTGTGGCGGTGTTCGGGAAGCCCCAAAAGATGTAAACAAATATCATAGTTAAAAAAAAACACGTGAACTCAGACTATTTCTTTATAACACCACATCCAAAGGAGATGTAGCTGATCAAGACAACAATCTAAGAATATAGAGTACACAGTTCCTCTATCATATTCTCTTAGGAGGCTAACAAGTTAGTTGACACAATATCAATCTAACCAGCAACAGTTTTTACTTTCAATTACTTAAATTTTTTTTTTGATAAGTCTTTCAATAACTTACTAATACAACTGGATCTCCACAACAGATTTGATTTTTGATGACTCCTGAATCTAGTTCTCTTAAAAGGGTGACTAGTAAGTTAATTTGACATTAATTCAACTAGCTTTTATATATTTTTGTCTTCCAATGAATCCCTACAGGACATTGGATCCTTATATATGAACAGCAACCCAACATTCTGGATGTAATTAAACTCGCCACAAAAAATGAACAGCATAAAGTACCCTGAAACATGATTTCACATTATTGAATAGCTGTGAAAAATGGACAAAAGATAATCAGATATAGCATCCATTCAATTTTCCAACAGCAAGTTAAAAATTAGCAATGACTTATAGAATAATTTGTGAAGCCTACCTGGTCCCCAGGCAAAGTACAACATCAGCCATCCGACAGTGTTGCTCTGCTGGATTCATCTCCTTTGGTGGCAACACATCCTATGATAAACGGGTAAAGCCCATTCATCAGCATCATGAGCTGTAACACTAAGATGATTAAAATCATATCAATTTCCGTATTTTCTAGATCATTTGCCTCTCTAATTGCCAATAAGAATTAATTTAGTAAGTCATCAACTGAACATAAAGCCGTTCAACCCTTTGACCAAAATGCCATTAGTAAATAAATCCAATTCACTGAGCATATCTCTCAGATGTCATGTTCAACAAACAAGATGGTCCAACATCATCTCAAGAAAACAGATACATATTTCTCCATTGTTAATAGCATACTTAATTTGTACTTCTCAAAATATGTCACTTATTCCTCCACAATGTTATTATTTTATAATGCATCCATGTAGTTCCGTATTAAAGAGTGAAGCCATTTATTATGATATAGAACCAGATGACAATAATAAAAGTTTTCCCTCAGCTAAACCTTCTCTACCTTAATGATTGAATGATTTTCATCTTGTGGTTCTTAGAATCTTAGAACTTTGATTATATATCAAATTCTGGATAAGTTCGAAAACCAATATTTCATGAAAGAAAAATAACACTAACAACATTGCACCGGTTTGTGGCTAAGCTAACCACATTGGAGAGCAGGACGCTCTGTTGATGTTTAATCTACCCTGTTATATCTCTTAAACAAATTCCAATTGCTAGCATCTACTCCAGATGTCAACCCTGGAGATTGGTAAATGTACCTGAATATGACATACAAAGATAAAATTTGACAAGACGCAGGCTCACTAACATATCCACAATAGTGAATAAATGATACAGGCACAGTAAAGCAAAGTGAATAAATAATATATATATTTTTTGATAAGTTGAATAAATAATATTATTGATGACCACAGCTAATAATATTCTAAAGTAATATGCAACATATACACTCTAATCACAGGTTATGTGACTGCAGAACAAATGTTACGGAATGATTTGATGATACAAATTGTTGTGTATAAACCACAACTACAGTGATTTGGTTTCATGATTTTAGATTACTATAACACAACCGCACAAAGAAAATGTGAACTTGGTAACGCTGAATTTATTTTGATTCTCAGCATATTGATGCCACATAGCTACATCACACTGACTTGGCCTCAATCAGTTCATCAAAATTCTGCATAACCTCCATCAAGGAAGTTCCACGGCAAAGGAGGACCACTTCCTCAAAGATAGACTCCTTGCAGGCACAAAAACTTGTTTCTTTCTCAATTTGATCACTGTTCAACTTTTGATCTAAACTTCTAATCAGCTATAGGACTAAGGGGCCATAGTTGGATGAATCAAAGCTTTGGCATGTGGCCTCAATCATTAAACAAATGTATTTAATAAAATTAGAGATTTAAATGAATATTACATTGAACATCTTTCCTTTGCCCTCAACAAATAATTTGCATTGCAGAAGATGATCTATGTTATAGTGGTTTAATAAGAACAGTACACTAGAAATCTCGTTTAGGAAAGACCTCGACTGTACAATCCCTTGAATTTTAGCTTTGTCTTTGAATTAGTGAATAAGATTGACCAGAAAATGGAAACCAAGGAGAGTAACTTATTAAACAAGCAAATATACAGTAAAGCTCCAAAAACAATGCAACCAAGCAAAGAAAGATTTAGCTCCCAATCAAGAACAGTGTCTTTTAGTCTCGACCCACACTTAGCATCAGAACAACATCTTGCTATCTCCTTCATGCCTATAGTTTCCACCTCAAAATCACGCAAATACCTGTGCATTTAACTTAATTGAATTTCTGAAATATACCAAAAGAATAAAAGGAAGTTACTTTAAATGCTGAATTGAAAATATTAAATCACATAATGAACAGGCAAAAGAATTCAAAGTTGAACATTACTCTGATCCACATGAAGGGCAAATTTCCCTAAACGAATTGCCATGCAATTTAGCAAGTTTTTCCCTTGGTATTCCAGATCGAAGATGGAGGCTATCCACATTCTGAAATTTGAGATGATCAGACAATTTATCATTAAGAGACAGGAAAAAGAAACTGCTTGGATGTGTACAAGGCTAGATGGAAGAAACCGACAATCTCTAATCTCCCAGCAGAGGCCACAATCACAAGGCTCAATGTGAATGCCGTCACATTCAGTTGAATTAATGATCTGGTATGCGCATTTTTTGTTGGAAATTTCCTCTCACGTGGGTATATATTAATTGAGGATTTGGGTTTTTTGTAAATGAAATGGGATTATTAGTTTAGAGCACAATATGGAGAGGCCCATGTTTGTGTGATTCATAAAGTTCGATGGGCCATAGTGTATCTTTCCAAAATGTATGTGACTGAATTATGGCGTAGAGGCTTGTCTACTGTTTGTTGGGCACTTGGATGGGAGGACCCAAGTACAGTAGAACCCATTAGGTCAGGTCCCACTCCCATCAGTTAAATACCCTACTCCTTACATTCCAAGGAATATACAGATGATAGTTTTCCATCAAAGTTATCTTACAGAGAAACTGAGAGGGAGAGGAAGCTTAGTTTGAGATACATTCAGTATTCTTCACTCACTTAGAAGCTCTTACTTCTTCTTGATGATTAAACCAAAATGGGGAGGGGTATTTATACTACTTAAGAACAATCCTACACCACACAAATAAACTAATCCAAAATTACAATAATCATACACCTCATTTTTCTTGGTGGTTCTAACAATATTTTAGGTTACCAAATGATTCACATGCACAACTACCACACCTATAAAATTCTAGGTAGAATAAGGCTTGTAGTTTTGGATCTTGATTATGGACTTGGACTCCAATTTGATTGGGTTTGGGTTTAGGCTTCCATAATGGATCAAGTTTATGATCCAACACCCCCCCTTAAACTTGATCTTGTTACCCCTAGTGAGTTCCTTAATCTTATGAAGTTTTCGCTTGTCAGTGGCTTAGTAAAAATATCAGCAACTTGATCTTGTGACCTCGCATATTCAACTTGCACATCCTTTCTTGCAACACACTCCCTTATATAGTGGTAGCGAATATCGATGTGCTTGCTTCGATCATGGAATACTGGATTCTTTGCTAAGGCAATGGCTGACTTGTTGTCGACACAAACCTTGGTCGGCTCTTCTTGTATCAAGCCTATCTCCTTCAATAGATTTCTATGCCAAATTGCATGACAAACGCATAAGGTAGCAGCAACATATTCTGCTTCACAAGTGGACAATGTGACAATCGGTTGTTTCTTTGACATCCATGTGAAAGCAGTATCTCCCATAAAAAATACGAATCCAGTAGTGCTCCTTCGATTATCTATGTCTCCACCCCAATCACTATCGCTATATCCAACAAGCTTGTAATCATTAGAAATTGAATAGAACAAGCCAAAGTCAATTGTACCTT
This sequence comes from Bretschneidera sinensis, assembly GCA_023935145.1. NCBI lineage: Eukaryota > Viridiplantae > Streptophyta > Magnoliopsida > Brassicales > Akaniaceae > Bretschneidera > Bretschneidera sinensis. The sequence goes on along the minus strand of CM043703.1, from coordinate 103,639,306 downwards.
TTAGATAGCGAAGAATTCTCTTTGTGGCTTTAAAATGGGTAGTTGTTGGAGATTCCATGTAGCGACTAACCAATCCAATTGCGTGAAGAATATCGGGCCTCGTGCAAGTTAGGTAGCGTAGACTTCCCACCAAACTTTTGAAAAATGTTGGATCTACACTTTCACCTTCTTCATGTTTGGACATCTTGACTCCGTATTCCATCGGTGTGCTTATCGGCTTACAGTTCTCCATCTTGAACTTCTTCAGGATCTCCTTTGCATAGCTTTCCTGTCAAATGAAAATTCTATCCTTTTGTTGCTTAACTTCAATGCCAAGGTAGTATGCCATAAGCCCCATGTCTATCATCTCGAATTCCTTCGTCATCACTTCCTTAAATTCATTGAACATGCTTGGGTTGCTTCCGGTGAAGATCAAATTGTCCACATAGAGGCACACGATCAAAATATCTCCATCTTTGATCTTGATATATAGAGCGTGCTCGTAGGGACATTTGTTGAAGCCATTCTCTTGGAAGTACTTGTCGATTCGGCTATTCCATGCCCTTGGTGCTTGTTTTAACCCGTATAGAGCCTTCTTCAACTTCAACACCTTGTCTTCGTGGCCTTTGACTTCGTAGCCTGATGGTTGCTGAATGTAGACTTCCTCTTCAAGAACTCCATTTAGGAAGGCAGACTTTACATCCATTTGTTGTATCTTCCACTTGTTTTGAGCTGCCATGGAAATAATTAGTCTAACAGTCTCCAATCGAGCAATAGGGGCGAATACCTCATCGTAGTCAATTCCAGCTTTTTGACTGTAGCCTTTTGCAACAAGCCTCGCCTTGTGTCTTTCAATCTCTCCCTTAGCATTTCGCTTTGTTTTGTAGACCCATTTGACACCTATCGCCTTGTGCCCTTTGGGAAGTGAAATGAGTTCCCATGTGTCGTTCTTCTCGATAGCCTTGATTTCTTCATTCATCGCGTCTCTCCACTTCCTCTCTTTCGCAGCTTCATGATAGCTCATTTGTTCACAATTAGCAAATAGACAAAATAATGTAAGATTATCTTGTCGTTCTGTCACTTCATAGAGATCTCGAAGGCTTCTTGTTCGTTGCACATCTCTTTCACTTTGACTCCCACTTGAAGATGATGAAGGTGACTCGTCCCCGTGGGTAGTTGATGTTGGTGAAGTAGGTGGAGTTGTTGGCTCTTGTTGGGCTTCTCCAAGCTGTTCTATTTGTGTCAGCTCATCTTCAAATGGAAGAGAGAAATTGAAGTCATCTATATGAGATCCAAAATCCCATAGTCCTTCTTCGTCAAACACCACATCTCTGCTAATCACAACCTTCTTATTGTTCGGATTGTACAGCTTGTAGCCCTTTGAATTTGTGTCATAGTCGATGAAGATGAAACTCTCGCTTTTATCATCAAGCTTTGTTCTTTTCTCGTCTGGAACATGAACATGGGCTATGCTTCCAAAAACTCTTAGGTGGGAGATGCCGGGCTTTCTTCCACTCCATGCTTCTTGCGGTGTCTTTCCCCAAACACTTCTTGTTGGAGATCTGTTGGATAAGTAGACCGCACACGCCACTGCTTCGGCCCAAAACTCCTTGGGTAGTTTCTTGCTTTTGAGCATACTCCGAGCTATGTTGAGGATAGTTCGGTTCTTTCTTTCCGCTACACCATTTTGTTGAGGGGATCTAGGAACTGTCATTGGTCGACGAATTCCATTTGCTTCGCAGAACTCTTGAAACTCCCTAGAAGTAAATTCTCCTCCTCGGTCGGATCTCATAGCTTTGATCTTTCTACCGCTTTCTCTCTCCACTGCATCTTTGAACTTTTTGAAGACTTCGAAAACTTCTGACTTCTGTTTCAAGAAATATACCCATGTTTTTCTTGAAAAATCATCAATGAAGAGAAGAAAATAGTTATTGTTACCAAGAGAGCTTGGTTTGATCGGACCGCACACATCGGTATGGATGAGCTCGAGTGGCTTCTTGGCTCTTGAGTCTGACTCTTTTGGAAAGCTTTTTCTGAATTGCTTCCTGACTAGACACCATTCACAAAGCTGGTCAGGATGGTTGATGCGAGGTAGTCCCTTCACCATCTCTTTCTTGGATAGCAGCTTTAGACCTCCAAAATTTATATGCCCAAAACGAAGATGCCATAGCCATGATGCATCTCTGTAGCAAGCTTTCAGGCACTTTGCAACATCGTTTTGCATGTTGATCAGGAACATTCTATTCTTTAACATTGGTACTTTAGCAATGAAGTTATTCTTATCATCTTTTATAGAAAGATTATGATCATTCATATGAATATCATAACCTTTCTCTAACAGTTGTCCTAAACTCAAGATGTTACTTTTCATATTGGGCACAAAGTAGACATTGGAAATAAACTGATGTCTCTCGTCTTTCAAACGGATAAGAATGTTACCTCTCCCTTTTATTGCTATTGTGGAATCATCGCCAAATGAGACATTTCCACTTATTGACTCATCCAGCTCCACAAACATGTCTTTCCTTCCCCACATGTGATTGCTTGCACCACAGTCAAGATACCAGGATTTTGTTTGGACACCATCAGTCTCTTTTCGTGCTAGAAGAAGAGTTTCTTTATCATCGGTCTTCTCCTCCACGTAGTTGGCCTTCTCCTCAATTCTGTTGTTAGGAGCTCTACATTCTGAAGCATAATGCCCAAACTTCTGACAATTATAGCATCGAACTTGAAATTTGTCATTCCTCGAGTTTAGATTGCCTCTTCCACGGCCTCGTGTTGAGCTTTCTCCTTTCTCGTAGTTGTTGTTGGAATTGTTGTTGTTGTAATTCCAACCTCGTCCACGACCGCGATTTCCTCCTCGTCCACGGCCTCTACCTCTGCCTCGGCCACGTTGGTTTCTATCATCTCCTTGGATTTCATGCATATCCTTGAATTGCAGCTTGAGGAGTTGATCAGTAAACCCTTGCTTCTTCTTATGTTTCTCTTCGTATGCTTGTAATGATCCTTGGAGTTGCTCGATTGTCATTTCTTCCAAGTCTTTAGTTTCTTCAATCGTCACGATGATGTGCTCAAATTTGGAATCCAATGAACGGAGTATCTTCTCTATTATCCTCACATTCTCTAACTTTTCACCATTTCTTTTTAATTGATTAGAAACAGCTACTACTCTTGAGAAATAATCAAAAATAGACTCAGATACTTTCATGTGTAAGGATTCGAATTCACCTCTTAATGTTTGGAAACAGACCTTCTTCACTTGCTCGGATCCTTTGTAAGAAGTTTGCAGCTTTTCTCACGCTTCCTTAGCAAAGCTTGCACTCTAAATCTTCTCAAAAACATCATCATCTAATGCTTGATAGATGAGGTAGAGAGCTTTCTTGTCTCTCTTTCTCGCATCTTTCAAACTATCCTTTTGAGCTGTGGTCAGCGCAGCTTCGTTATCTGGCTCACCAAAACCTTTTTCTACGATATCTCAAATATCATGCACGCCAAGAAGAGCATTCATCTTGATACTCCAGTTGTCGTAATTGTTGTTGATGAGCGTCGGGACTTGGAAGGATGCCACACCATTTGCCATATCACTCAATATGCTGAGAATTTGGAAATTCTGATTGCGTAGATAGATCCGGAACGTTGAAAAACTTTGGGAGGGACCTGGTCAAAATTTTCAACTTTCGGTCAACGGTCAAAGTCAACACTAACCTGGTCAACAGTTGACTTTGACGGCTCGGTCAACTCAGCTTGGATGGCTCGGTCAACAGGCTTACGGCTCGGTCAACTCAGCTCGGATGGCTCGGTCAAGCGGCTCGGTCAACAGACTTATGGCTCGGTCAACTCGGCTCCAACTCGGCTGACCCAGCTTAACTCGGTGAGTCAACTCGGTTTTCTGGCAGCAATCTTCCGGCGGCTCGTGGAGGCGCGTCTGAACTCTGATCGGGGAGATTCTGGCAGCGTCGGATTTCTCTCGTCGAGACCTTCGATTTGATATGCAATAGTGTATACTTTCCAACTCAAGCTCTGATACCACTTTGTTGGAAATTAAACACTCACACAAACAACTCTTATTCAAACTCAAAGAGATATTACAAGAGCACTCTCACTCAAAAGAAACAAGATACTAGAACTCACTTTTAGAAGACTTTGCTTCTTCACTCACTTAGAAGCTCTTACTTCTTCTTGATGATTAAACCAAAATGGGGAGGGGTATTTATACTACTTAAGAACAATCCTACACCACACAAACAAACTAATCCAAAATTACAATAACCATACACCTCATTTTTTCTTGGTGGTTCTAACAATATTTTAGGTTACCAAATGATTCACATGCACAACTACCACACCTATAAAATTCTAGGTAGAAGAAGGCTTGTAGTTTTGAATCTTGATTATGGACTTGGACTCCAATTTGATTGGGTTTGGGTTTAAGCTCCCATAATGGATCAAGTTTATGATCCAACAGTTTTCAACTCAAGCAAGTGGTATGTTTTTAACCCAACCTTGCTATATTAAATTAATTGATTTAGTTGTTTATGTAACTATTCTAGTCTCTTGCATAGATCTTATTTTCTATCATTTTTTATACAGAATTATTCCCATTAGGTTATCTATTCCACTTAATTAAAAGTCAAGCACCAATCACGTCCACATCAAGAACTAAAATGCAATGTAACCCCTATTGGCACTAGATAACATAAATTTGTCATGCAAGATTACCTACTCCTACAAAAAAAAAAAAAAAAAAAATTATTCAAAAAAATTTGTACAAATTAAGCAGGAAGTTTTGAAAAAAAATTTACCATCTTAAGTATGTATAGTTTTTTTACCAGAAAACTTTAACAGCTAATAATATATCAGAATGTCTCAATAGCAACATGCAGAATACTAACCTAACTAACAACAAACTTTAGAATGCCTGCCTTCTCTAGCTTAACCAGTGCCATGTGAGTCATTCTTGGCACTGCACAATGAAATGGCAAGGATGCTTCAGGAACATCTTTCCCTTCACGCTGTAACTCAACATAAGAGATGGAAAACATGAAATGATCAACCCAAATGCGATGAGAAACAGAAGGAGGTGGAAGCAGTGACAGAGCACAGATATAAGAGTCAGTACTTCTTCAGTTCCATTTAACACTAGATTTCCAAAAAATTAATAGTAAAATCACTATCCTGACCTGTAGTGTCCAAACTCCTTTGGGACCTCGAAAATCTGGTATTCCACATGAAGTTGATATTCCTGCACCTGTGAATGCCACTAGATGTTTACTCTGCAAGTACAGGAAAAGATAGTTCAAATAGTCTATGGTCATTAACCCTGCAATAATGCTTCTATGAGATGTGTAAAGATTCAAACAAAAAGATCAGATACTTAAAAAGTTGAAAACCTTCCGTATCATCGCAGCAAGCTGTTTAATTTGTCAATGTACAACAAAACATATAGGTCAAAATACTTTTATCAAGATAATTTATTTTTTTTGATAAGTAGTTCTATCAAGATAATGGAAGCTTTTAAGAGTATTTTTTATTGCGCAAAAACGGATAACACACATCATATGTAGCTTAGCAACAATAGTCAACGCAAGAATCCTCAGACCAAAAAAAAGAGCCTCTTTTCTTACAGTTGTGCATTTAATATCAAATACTATAAGAAATAATGTGATTATGTTTCACAATTTGTATGACATGTAGATAAGAACACAATTTTTGTTATTCACTCTATAAATTTCCATAAAGTTTTGCATTGTACATTTTGGGAAAAATTCAAAAGTAATAAACCCTTTGCATGTTCTCCTTAATACTCAAACCATGCTCTCCTCCACCATTATTTACCACCAAATTTACTTAATGAAAAAGCTAATGCAAAAGAGAACCCTTTTTTATAAGTGATGCAAAAGAGAACTAATATGACACAACTTCCATTAAACCTTAAATCCCTTGCCAGTGTCAACAAAAGGTTTCAAAGTATAGTATTTCTGAACAGCACGAATGTACAAGTGCATCATCAACGATCAAAACATACTTGAGACACAATTTAATACCAGTAATCCAACCATTTCGAAAATGAAAATCAAAATTCAAACAAACCCATGACATTAAAACCATTTCCAGCCCACCAAAAATATCCCGCATTGAACCCACACACCACATTACCTCCAACATTTAAGCATGCAACTCACACAGAATTTAATGCCAAAGATTATAAGTGCAAATTCCAGTTGAACAAATAATCAACAAGGAACATGCAAAAAAGTTCTAAATAGAATGTACTCAATTCAAAAAGGAAGAAAAATGTGTACTTTTTGTTGCAAAAGGTCGGGTGGGTCGAAAATCTCTGACATTCCAACAATACCCACATCTTCTCTGTAAGAAAGCTTCTCTGTGTAACCAAGAGACATGTTTGTACTATTTTCTTAACAAGCTTTTCCCTTTCTCTCTCTCTCGAAATGGAGAGGACTGTGAGAGTTTTCTGTGTGATTTTCTCTTGAAAATGGGAAGATAGTTCGCGAAATTCTCGACTGATATAGGAGGGATGTACGCATACTTAAATGCCCTTATTTGCCAGGGAAAATTGTTGAGATTATGTCGGTGGTGTGATTAGATATTTTGGACATTTCACTAACATTGATTTGATGCATTTTACCGCTGTGGTTAAAAAAAAAATATTGTGTACACTATTTTTATAGTAAGATGTTAGTATGGAAATTTAATTTAAAATTTTAAGTTGCACAAATAGTTTTGACGTTAAAATATAAATCAACAAATTTAAAATTTTAAGTTGCACAAACTGGTTTATCGTGTTACAACCAATTTAGCTTAAACAGTATAAACTATTTATAGTTTATGGAATAGTTTTTGAAACGTTAATATTATTTAACGTTGGATGAAATAAAACAGTTTTTGACATAAATTTAATTTTTTAAAATACAAATTATTTCATAAATTGTTTTTTTTTGAGATATTTAATTTAATTTCTATATATAAAAAATACTATTTTGTTTTATAAATTTTTTAACCGGTTTTTTAATAACATTTAACATATTTTATATTTAAAAAACCGTAAACCAAAAAGAAAAACTATATTAAATAAACCAGCTAATCCAATTAAGATTTAATCTATGAAGCCATTTCCTTATACTGATCGTCTACTTGTTAAAAACAGAAAGGTAAAGTTATATTAATGGGTTAACGGTTGTATCCACACCATCAATAAATAAATAAAGTTCAATCATGAACATATTTGAGATAATGTTATTACTATTATTAAATCTTTCCTTTCATCTGGTATTTCACCTGCTTCAGTAAATCACATTCATATTGTCTTAATTTCAAAAACAAAGAGTCTTAAGTCGATTACTGAGTATTATCATATTAGTTTGTGCAATGTTATTTACAAAATTATTTTTAAAGTTTTTATTAATATAATGAAAAAGTTTTTGTCAATTATTGTTTCAATTAATCGAAATGCATTTGTTCTTGGTAAACTTATTTGAGATAATGTTGGCTTTTGAGTTGATTCATTATTTGAAAAGCTAACGGTCATATAGCTTTGAAGCTTGGTATGAGCTAGAATAGCTTTGAAGCTTGGTATGAGCTAGAAGTAATAGAGTAGAATGAACTTTTGTGAGACAAATAATGTTGAAGCTTTCATGAGAATTGTGTCCATTTGTTTATAAGTTGTATTTCATAAGCAACTTACTCGGTACTTGTTAATGAGGAGAGTCGAGGCCACATTGTGCCCCATCAAGGTCGCTGTCAAAGAGATTTTCTGTATTTTAATTTATTTGTTCTTTGTATTGAAGGTTTTTCGACACAATTAAAGATAGCAGAGAGGGAAGGAAATTTACATGATTTATCTATTTGTCTGAAATGATCTCGGATCTCACATCTTTTTTTTTAACAGATGATGACCTACTTTTTTTTCAAACATTAGAAAAGGAAGCAAGACGCATTATGGAGATCCTAACTCTTTATGAATTGATGTTTAGACAAAAAGTTAGTATTGCAAAATCCTCCATTTTCTTTGGTAAGGGTGTGAGTGTGGAAATCCAAAATCGGGTCATGGCTACCTTAGGTGTTCAAAATACCAATTTAAATGAGAAATGTCTAGGTCTTCCTTCTCTTAATGGAATATCCAAGCGCCAAATTTTCTAATCTCTTATTGAGAGAGTGTAGAGCAAGATAAAGAGTTAGGAAAAAAAGTTATTATCTAGGACAAAATGAGAAGTTCTCTTGAAATTGATTGTTCAATCCATTTCAACTTATGTGATAATAGGGGCGGAGCCATGCCCCCAAAATAAAAAAGTTACCAATAATGTGAATAAGATTTAGTTTTTTTAAATATTGTATAAAAAGCTTCACACCCCCCTCCAAAAAAAGTTACCCTCCAAAAAAAGTTACCAATAATGTGAATAAGATTTAGTTTTTTTAAATATTGTATAAGAAGCTTCACCCCCCCTCCCAAATAAAAACATTTTTCCCCTAGCCAATAAGAAATTGACATTTGACAATCAAATGAATGCAATGATTCAACTATCAAGTCTTCTCCTACTCCTGCAACTTGTAATCTGAAAACTAATTTTTAGTGTCTATAGGCCTATAGCTCAATCTTACACGCCACCCATTGATTGACCCACGTACCACAAGACAACACATGCCACAAGAGTCAAGACAAGGCATGCCACAAGTCACAAGATAACAGTCTATTCTTCCTTAATTCTCTCGTTCTCTGTTTCTATTATTTTGAAAATTAAAAACCTCTTACAGTCTTATAATGAAAAGGAAAAAAGAAACAATGTTATCCTTCTTCTTCTTTTTCTCTATTTTCTTATACTTCTTTACATTTTAATGGAAAATCAATATATATTGAAGATCAAATGATCAATGGATAATGGGTATGTTTACACTTTTCTTTATTTTCTCAATACTTTATTAAATTGAATGTGCTTGTCAGCTTGCGGATATTTCTATTTCCTTTTATTTTTTTCTCTCATAATTGTTTTTATTTTATAATTAATATTAGTTGTTTTTATTCTTAATTTTTTTATTGATTCATATTTTTTTTTTTGCTATGAAACATCTAATTTGTGGTGTAAAAAGATTTCACATAAAGTATAATTTTCGTTGGTACTTAATTTAAAATGGAAACCAAATGAGTAATATAATGTATTATTAGTTTTATAATATATTATGTTAAAATCAATATTGTTCGTAGCATTCAACTTCCACACCATTTAGTGAATTAGGTATATGAAATCAAAATTGTTTATCTTTGGTATTAGCTATCTTAGATATGTTAGAGTAGGTACATACTTCAACGGGTTCAGATTTATAGAACCCCATACGACCAGAAGTCTCGCTCCCCGATGAGCAAGCGGGGGTTAGGAGGCAGTGCTCCCGAAACTTTCAGGCTCTGTACATGAGTTGGGTCTGGTTTTTTGTTTGGTGGTTTGGGTTTGGGCTCATTAATAGCCGTGGTTTCTAATTAGGTGTCTTAAGTTGCTTATAAATACTCTCTATGTACTGAGCACACATTGTGATAAGAGATTTGTGATGTTGATAATTGTGAAACTTCTGACATGACGTAGCCCCATTCTAAGATGAACCTGAGTAAATCATGTCTTGTTTTCTTTCTGTTTATGATTCATGTGATTGATAATTCTCGAATTGTTCAAGATAAACTTTTATTCTTGTAGTCTTGTGAAACAAAATTTTGCAATCAGTTGTTTTATCTAGCATATTTGTGCTTGAAATTGTTCATTGTACTAGGTAGATTTCAAGGGATTAATAGGGATTTTTGTTTAGTTTTTCTTTCTAATATCCTTTTCTCTTCTATTTAAATAAATGTGAAGAAATGAAAAAGAGAGGTCATTGTGGAAATGTTTTGTGTTAAACTGTTGATAACTTGATATGATCTTGAATTCGCCGTAATGTTGTTAATTTATTAAATTTAGAAGTGATTGTTTTATGCCTGGTTAAGAAATCAGTATCAAACTACTTTAGGTTTTTTTATTTTACTTATCAATCTCCAATCATGCAATTTTTTTTTTGTTCACCTGAACAAAATGATAGGCTAAGGTGTAGTTGAGTTGACTTTATCAATTTTTTTAAAATCAAACTGACAATTTTACAAAAATACGAATGACTGACAAAAAAAAAACATTTGACCACTTCCAACTTTCACCCCAATATTATTACATATTTATAAGCACCTTTTTTTTTCTTATTATTCTAATGGTGTGTAAATACCCAATTATCCATTAGAGAGTGTTAATAATTTTCCATTTTATAGGTTCTGATAATTAATTTAATCTAAATATCAAACTGAGTTTATCTCTGATTTAATTTATATTTATATTATCACTATGTCCCTAGAAAAGATGTAGCATACCCAGCTAATCAAAGACAAACTAGTCACATAAGAATACCACCACCACCAAAGTCTGACAGGTTAACTAACTTTTCCCACCTTAAATCTTTCGCTTCTACTCCAATTTACTTGCCTCTCTCCTTCTTCCTCTTCCACGGGTATGCTCACTCTCTTATTCTAAACCCATATAAATTTTCTATTCATAAAATGAGGCCCTCACTTACTTTGCACATTCTGCTTGGCTTTATTCAATTCCAGTTTTTACAAGGGTTAAATTCATTTCTGTTTGGAAAATCATGATGTGGGTTTGATTTCTTTTGAATGAATTTTTGTTGATTTACTGTCAATTGAGGAGCTTCAATTTACCATGCTTGATTAGAGGTTACATACGAAGTTAATTGCATGTTCATTTCCATTTTTAAATCGTAAAAACTTGATCAGTTTACCGTGCTGTGTAAAAGTCATTGCTATGCTTCTTTTATTTAGTTGGAATTTTGTTTTTCATTCTCCAGGAAGTTGTTATCTTCTCTAACTGCTCGAATGAATTAAATGAGGATATTTGAAGATATAACCTGTAACAAGAGAAAGATGCAGCCCTGTAATATTAGCATTCTTTATTTTATTCTTTTTTACTGACACTTTATCCTAACGATAGATTTGATGTGTGTGCACGTCAACATGAGGAGTAAAATAAGTTTTCTTTCTCAAATAACACAATTATTGTATTTTAAAAAATTATTTCTTGAAGATCCAGATGCCCTTATCTTTTTCCAAACAAAAGCTCGGCAGCATCTGCTTGTGCAGTTTCTTCAGTTGCTAAAAGGGCCTGTCTTGGTAGTAATAATTTGTTTGACCCTCCTTTTTTTGTTCTTAATTCACGCTTTAAACTATGTCATTTCTAAGTTTATGTGGTGAATGGTTAGGTCCCAAGAGTAGAATCCCATCATTGATCGGAAACATGTCCATTTCGACAAGTTCCTTATCAGTTGAGGAAGAGAGAATACCTTAGAATGGAGTTGAATTACTAAGTGCGGTTGCTGATCTATATGGAGAAATTACCGTAAACATGGAGCAACCTATGGATTATGAGGTCTTTGTTTCTAGGCTTAGAGCTTCAATTTCACAGTGGAAGCAACAGGCACACTATTTTTCTTTTCCCCTTCCCTTCTTTATATATATAACTGAACTGTACAACGGGGGTTGCTGCCATATTTAATGTGTTGTAAACATAACCTTTTCCAGGGAAAGAAGGGGGTCTGGATTAAATTGCCGCTTGAAGTTGCTAATCTTGTTGAAGCTGCAGTTAAGGTAAATATCTTTTTCGTAAATATAAAGGGCCTGGTTTATTAGTAACTGATTATGAAACTACTGGTTGAATGATTCTATGGTTCTAGATGACATTATTGCTTCATCATTATCTGTGTTCATACCTTTGTTTTCTCTAATTCTGAAGGAAGGATTTAGGTACCACCATGCTGAACCAGATTACTTAATAATGCTTGTCAATTGGATTTCCAACACTATCAATACTCTTCCATCAAATGCTTCGCATCGCGTGGGTAATGCTGCCTTTGTCATGAACAGTATGAGAGAGGTATCGTTTCCATTGTTGTCACTAATTTTTCTGGGTCATTGGAGAAGTCCAATTCTTTTTCCCTCAAGTTTGACGCATGCCAGCTGTTTGATATCTGGCATTTGATCTATTAGCCAAAACAGATTTCTCTAGGTTGAAAAGTAAACAGTCTTTTGATCATTCTTAAGCTGTGTGTGGATAATGCCAAAGTGAATGTTAACTGGAATCTATTGACCACATGGTTATAACCCTTCATGATCCATGCCTCTGCTTTGTTCTGATTTTTGAACATAGCATTGCTGACTTGCTAATGTTATGGGCTATGATTTTAATACTTCATTTCATATTTGCATCTGTGATCCAATACTGTCCATTCTTTACTGCGCTGGTTTGCTTCTTTTAATTATTAAATTTTTTTATCAGCTTGCAATATGCCCTTATTCAAAAGGGCGATCAGATTTGTTTTTTCCAAATTTTATTTTGCTTTGGTTTTTGTCTCTTCTTTCAGTTTTGAGTGACCTCACTGTGACAGCTTAGCAGTTATGACTTGTCAAAAAAATTATTTCATTCTAGGTGCTCATAGTGCAAGAGAATAGCGGCTCTTTCAGAGGCACAGGCGTGTGGAAGCTTCCTACTGGAGTTGTACATGAGGTAAGTGAAGTAGGACTGGTGTTTTTGGATATCATTTCACTGTGTACTAAAATTTTTTGTTTACAGGGTGAGGATATCTGTACAGCAGAAATTAGAGAAGTTAAAGAAGAGACAGGAGTAAGTAATAGGGATCAAGCTCTTAGGCTTCAATGAAGATAAGATTGTTAGTAGTTTCAGTTTCTTACAAGCTGTTGTAAAATTAAATCCATTTACTTTATTGTGCTTCAGATTGAGACAATGTTCATCAAAGTTTTATCATTCAGGTAAAAAAGTTTGCTTCATAGCAATTAGCAACCGCCATGTTCATATGTAGATACTGTTGAATAAGTAGAGTACAAAACTCTAACTATTTTTAGGAAGAAGAAAATAAAACACTCTAAAGAGAACTCACAAAACACTAATTAGCAAAGCTTTTCTTATTTAGCACTTAGCTTTGTTTTTCTTCTTGATGATTTACAAGGCTTGAGGACTTGAGTATTTATAGCAAACCAAATGAAATCTACACCACACATATAATTAAACTAAATTTATTTACTACCACACAAACCCATTAAGCACTTAATTATGTTGTCTTCCACACAACCCATTAAGCACCTAATTATGTTGTCTTTCACACCACCCATTAAGCACCTCATTATGTTGTCTTCCACACAATCTCACCAATAGCAACATACCTAACTTTGCCCCACTTTGTAATTGTAAGCAATTACATCATCAAACTAGCTATGGGCTTGAACAATATTATTGGACTTAGATTGGGTTGGGAATTACTTATGGTGGGCTAATATTTATTCTCAACATGGACATTATGTGGTGAAGGAAATGGAGATTGGTTTTGATGCTGGGCCTGCTTTGTTCCCACTCTAAGCCAGCAGCTAGGCCTAACATTGACATTGATTCTCAACAGATACTACTTTATTATTTTCATAGTTCTTAACATAGTTTGTCTATTCCAAATTTCCATCCAAATTCTGGACTCTTTAGAATTCATGCCTTTGTTTTCATTGGTTACATACAGGCAAAGCCACAAGTCATTCTTTTGCAAATCTGATTTGGCTTTTCTTTGCCTATTAGAACAATGTTCCTCTGAAATCCAGAAGCACGATTTGGAGATTGAGGCAGCTAAGGTACTTTCTTGTAGGCAATGATGTACTAATTAGTTTGAATTTCATACGTCTGTTTAGTTCCCTTAAAAGCAAAGACGTTGCTGGAGAAATAAACAGAAAATGTCTCAAACAATTATAAAATCCTTGATAGTTATGTGCAAAAATTGAAGCATTAGGCAGGGCCAACTAGTCTTCTTTGCTATTGAGGGTCGGTATTTGAAGCTAAAGATCTAGTTGAACTTTATATAGCATAAGACAGGCATTTAACTCCAATGCATCTGCTACTATGGCAAGTCCTTTTAGAACCCCATCAAGACAACATCATTGAACAGTCGGTTGTGATATAAACTAGTCTAACTTCTTTCTTATTGCCTTGTTGGGCGGCATGAAGAATTTTTCGCTTCTTTTTCCAATCCTAACATTGAATTGCATGAGACCTTCAATAATTTTTTAACAAAGTAATTTTCCCCCTCTTTCAGTGGATGTCAGTTGACGACTATGCAGCCCAATCTTTTAATCGAGAAAATGAAATGTTTTGTTATGCCACCAAAATATGCTTAGCAAAGTCAAAAAAGGATTATTCTGGTTTTTCTCCAGTTTCTACAACCACAGCCTCCGGTAAGATGAGCTACTTGTAACACCAAGGATATGAACCAGCTACTAACCTCTGGTAATCAACAGTAGAAAGGTTCACTAACAGACTGCAGAACAATACTGTATTCTAGAAAGAAATGTTACGATAAAAACTCTATTCAATAACCCATATAAAGTGTTTACATATTAATTCATTTTGTTTCTTTCTATTTTCCCCTTAATCTCAATGATCTAAAAAAGATGCAAGTACAGATCCATTTGCTGTTTGTACATTTATTCGATCGATTTTGGGATTATTAGTCATAGTGACTGATGGAAATGCTTATTCTGAACCAACCTATGTCGTTTGATTTAGGGATAGTAAAAACAAATCCGGCATCCAAAAATTTGATCCACTTGCCTCGGTTGGGGTAGGTTTTTTTCAAGAGGGGTGATTGGTCGGTTGTGGAAGTAAATTTTTATTTTCAGACGAATAATTGGTTTGAAGCGGATGCAACCTTTCATCTCACCTCACCCACCCCTGTGAATTAAGTAAATTATCATATTTACAAAAATATTTATCTTTATACTCATCCCGCTTGAAGTGTTGTTAAAAAAACATAATTTTTTATATAATTATATACACAAGCACAACCGTACATATTTATGGTGATGTTTGAATCCAACTTAAAAGTTAACTTTAAATTTGAGTTTATTTTTTAAAAATTTTAAAAATTTTAATCAAATTAAATCAAATCGCTTATTAATTTATGTTTAATTGTTATTTAATGAAATTTAATAAAATTTGATTCAGTTTTACTAAGCTTTTGGTAAATTTTAAAAAACAAGCTTTAACTTAAAATTAGTTTTAAGTTTGAATTAAATATATCTTCCATGCATGGATAAAACAGTATTTATTTATTTAAAAAAAAAAGGGGTAACAGAAGGTGGATGATTGTCTCATCCTTACAGGGGTGGTAGTGGGATGATAGTGGAAGTGTATGAAGATCCTTTTTCTTCTTATTCTCTATCATTGGGTGCTCTAAAGCAATATATCTTTGTGGTGGGCTTCATAAAGTCAGAATTTAGGTGTCATCCAAACAATTCGGCTAATTTCGATTCCATCCTCGCCAGGATATTATCATAAGAAGTTCCTGGAAATTTGTGTAACTCCTGCTGAATGGCTCCAATTCACTACATTTGCCTTTCTTGATCAATATCTTTGAGTCTCCTCAACTTTTGTGCTGCTTATACGTTTTTACCCCAATTGACGGGACAAAAGAGAACACATGAAAAATTGCATAATGCTTAACAGAACACATGGAAAGAAGACAGAAAAGGTTGACCCAAGTATTCCCTACTCTTCAACAAACTGTCTTGGTCTTCAATTTGGGGTCCAGAAATCCAAAGAATCATTTCTCAAACCCAAAGTGCACGGGATTGTCTCCTCTGGTTCAATCTAAATACTAACTTTAATCGTCCAAAAAGCAATAGTTTAAATTAGCTTGATTAAATCTATTGCAAGACAAAAATTGTCCTAATCCCAAACAACGTCTAGAAAGAAAAGAAAAAAAAATAAAAAGAGGAAAAGAAAGGTTATCCAAAAAAAAACTTGTTCATAAAGATATGTTTGGTGCTGTATTTATTGTAGTTTAAATCCAACTTCTTGTTAAGGTGTAGTGTTAACTTTGTTTCGACTTGAATTTTTGCAATAAAATCTAATTCATTAGCTGTTAAAAAACAAGGATAGCTACAATATTCATCCTATCTCATAAATCATAATACCAAAACAAAGAAAATGTATACTCTAAGGTACCGTTTCGTCTAAGCATTAGTTTTAGTTTTTGGGTTATAAAATGGTTCTGAAATATATTTTGGTAAATCAGCAATAGAGTTAAAATAGGTTTAGTGTTTGGTAAAACAGTTGTTAAAACAATTTTCTTATACAAATTCAGTTTTTTTTAGAAACTATTTTTTAACATTTGATTCTTAAAACGAATGATTGGCCTAACTTGTTGAATATTGGTGGAGAAAAGATTACTGAAAGTGAGGGTTGTGTTGGGATTTGTTCAAGGATTAAACAGAAGGTGTTCAGCATCAGGTTTAGAGGTGTGCACCGCGGCCGAGCCTTGTGCGCCACGGCCTGCAGCAACTCCAGAAGTCCTCCTCTCCTGGCCGCGCCGCGGTATAGCCTCCCCAAGCCGCGGCGCCCAGCAAAGTGAGGAGATGGTGAGGTTTCAACCCTGTGTGCACCGCGACCAGCCCTGTTCTGGGCCCCAACTCCATGCACACCTAGAGTGTGATTTTTCAGCCTCTTGTGATGGTGTGTGAGGCTTGGTTAAAACGCATGGGTTCACTTAGACTCTTAGAGAGCCATGGATCTTTGGTTCTTGAGATCTAAGGGTGGAGATTGATCTCAAAGATTGGATGAGGAAGTCATTGCCCTATATAAAGGGTCATCTAGGAGCCATTCAAGATGGGATGTGAGCATCCATAACATGTGATAACAAGTGAGATCAAGTGTGGAAGTGCAAAGACACAAAACACAAGAGAGACTCATTGTAGAGAGGCTGGTTTTTTAGAGAGAGAGTAGTATAAATTGGGGATTCAAGGGCTTTGTAAAGGAATTTTCTTGGCGAAAATTTCAGGGAAACACTAGTCCTTATCACTTTCTTTTTCTCTTCTTTCGTTCTTCAAGAACAAATGGATTCTTGAAGAGGTGTTGCTGTAATTGTAAGAACTCCATTGATTTAGTGCAGAGAGCTCAGAGGAGCTCACGGGGACGTAGGCACATTACCGAACCTCGATAACAATTGCTTGTGTTCTTTTTTTGATTGGTTTGTTTCTGTTCATTACGAGTCATTCTGGACTTGAGTGTTTGGAAGATCACCACCTAGGCATCTTGAGGTGATTTCCAACAGGTTGTTTATCAAAATAAGTGAGAGAGAGAGAGAGAGAGAGAGAGAGAGAGAGAGAGAGAGAGAGAGAGAGAGAGAGAGAGAAAGTCTTCATTGAGTGACCAAATCACTTTTCTTAAGGTTTAATTCTCCCCTCACGGTGCAAAAGGTTACTGACGAATTTCCTCTAAGATTCAACGAAGTCCTGATGTTATTATGCACTTTACACTAGTGAAGAATAAACAGCTTCTAAGAATTTATGGATGTATAACACTTATGTCTATAAGATTTCTGGACATAAACAAATCAATATTTTTGAAAAGGAAAGAAGAAGAAGAGAGAAAAACCAGAAAATTTAATTGTAATCTGTGTTCTTTTTAATTATGACAGTTACACATTTATATAGTGTTGAAATGCATGTATTTCCATTAGAGACAATTTGTTTCAATTTAAAACTAAATTAAACTGAATATCAAGTGTTCCTTCACAAAATATAATTCTTTTCACGTTCAAATTTCATAAAACGTTCTGAAATTTCAAAACTTTTTGAACATCCAATCGACTAGACCAAGTTTTCAGTCGACTTCAAAAGTTACAGAGAGTTCTAGGAATTTTCTTCCTTCCATCTAGTGGACTGTATGAAGCTTACATTCGACTGTATCAACTCTTAAAAGCCAAAATTCGTTTTTCGTTTTTTTTTTCATTTCCTTTGATTTTCTAAAATATCCCAAAATTAAAAACAAATTTATTTCGAAAATCATCAACATAACTTCTGTGTATAGGAAACTAATTCAAATTCAAAGGTTATTTTACCTTAATTTGTGCCAAAATCCGTCACATCAATTTCCCTTGCTAATAAATTTATATTTTAAAAAATCTAAAAAAAGTTGCTAGAGTATCTTATGATAAACCTGAAGTTCATTAGTACGTACTTTGAAATTTGAAAAGCTCTTAGTACCAAAAAAAAAAATCTTAATTAAAGTCATAAGAGAGATTAATTAGTTTAATGGTGAATGTATTTTGACAAGATGTTTCTTGTTCTTTTTTCTTTTGTCGAAGAATCCTTACAATGAAATAAGAAGCAGGCCTTTTATTAATGCATAATTCATGTTTGTGCATCCAATTATATATGAAAACAATGTCTTCCATGGAAACCAAAAAGGTGATCTCATCACATCAAAGCATCTTATATAGTTTCCTCTTCAAATAATAATATACTACGGCTACCAACCAATTCCTAGCAAAAGAAAGAGCTTTTTAATTAGATGATGGTCAGGGGAGTAACTATTTGGTTATCTCATGAGGTTGGATTTTGGCCAAGCAAGGAAACCCTGGAGTCCTCTAAGACAGAAAGCATATAATAAAATATCACTTAAGAAAAAGAAGGTGAGAGGAGAGGAGGGTATTGTTGTTTTGTATTGTGTTGGACACATTTGAATTCTTTGTTCCCTATTCTTTTGCTGAAAGGGAATTTGATGATTGCAAGAGTACAAGAAGAAACTCGTAAAGTGCGCAAAAAATTATTTTTTAATAGTTTCACTCACTCTCTCAACGACTATCATTTGTACTTTGTTCTTGTAAAGTACGTGACACATGCTAATAGGTCAACTTACATAACCTCAGTTTTTTTTTTGCCCTTCAAAATCCACCAATTTTAAGACCATGCAAACATATCCTTTTGTAGGGTACAACCCCACTAAAATTCTAGAAGCCCAATAATCCATGGCCCATCAAATTGACCATTCACTGAATATTTTCAACCCCCAAATGAATTGACAAGTTGCTTCTAATGTAGTATATTTCTAGGAAGATGTATTGATTTCTGAATGTACTTATGTGATATTGAATATCATTTGGGTAAGTTCTTTTAAAGTTGTATCTTTAGTACATATATTGTTGTTGGTGAGAAGTAGAGGTTAGTTCAAACATCATTTTTTAGATATGATTTTTGATCGATTAAAAGCTGAGACAGCTTAAAAAGAGTTTATATAGATCCAATGGATTTTGATCTTCTTCTTTTGAAAAATAGAAGTCAAGTTCATAGTGAGATTGAATGTCACTGTGACAAACCTAGATTTAGATTCTTTCTATTTGATCATATAATATTCAATCTCACCATAAACTTAACTTCATCTCAATTATCAAATGGAGAAGATCCAAATCCAAACTGAAATACGAAGCTGTGTTTTCTCACTTTTGATCTATGATCTGTTTTGATTAAAACTACTTTCCAAATAAACCTTAATTGGCAATGGTATTTATAAATACTACAATTAATGATTTTTATTCTACAAATACTAAAGTCATCGATGAAAGAAAACCATCTAAGCAATCAGGTATTAAATTCATAATCATATAGGGCATGTTTGGAAGCTCTTTTGAAAACTATTTTTAGTTTTCAAAAACTAAAATCAGTTTTCAAAAACTCAAAAACATGTTTGCAAAACACAAAGTTTTTGAAAATTGCTTTAGAAAATTACTTTATGTTTTTCAAACATGTTTTTGAAAACTGTTTTTAGTTTTCAAAAGCTCAAAAACATGTTTGAAAAACACAAAGTGATTTTCTAAAACAATTTTCAAAAAATTTCTTTTCAAAAACAGCTTTTAGGAAACTCCGAATTGGAGTTTTCAACCTAATTTTCTAAAACACTCACTGAAAACTCTTTTCTCTTTTCCCTACTCTTACAACTCTTTTCTCAACTCTCACAACTTCTTACCAACTATGACATCATTTAAAATTATTTTCTTAGTTTGAATGTGATTTGTTTTCTTTCTTTCCTTTATTTCCATTGTTTTTGAGTAGCATGTCAGGAAGAGAGCTGTAATTTTTTTCAGATGAACAAACCCGCCGACATGTCCGCGCGGGAAGCAAGTCCTCCCCACTTTGCTTCATAAACTCACTAGATTGGAAGCTGAATTAGCTGCTTTTGGAGGAAGAGAGAGAATTGGAGTTGCAGCTCAGGCTGAGTTAATCCATTCGCGGGGCAAGGAGAGAAAATAGAAAGTTTTTCAGTGTCTTTTGTTTCTTATTTTTTGGTTGGGGGTATTGTTTTCATGTTTCTCTATGATGGGTGCATGCTGGGTTAATGAGGTTATGTTTGGGTGTTAATGATTTCTGGGTTTTTGTATGAATTTGATGGGTGTATTGTAATGGGCACAACCTGTTCGTAAAAATGCTTGAAAGAGCCCTAAGTTTTGACTTTGTGGAGATGAACTTGTTTAGCTTTTTATTGTTGACATATGTGTTGTGTTTCACATGGGAAGCAGATGTCTATTTTTGTCCAACCTCAACCTGATATTTTCTTAGATTTTTTTTTACAAATTTTCTTTGGGTCATTTCTATTGTATCCTATAGTGTTCCTTGAGGTAGCATTGATTTAGATAACGGATAACTATTTGCAAAGGCTTTAGATAACAAATTGGACAGTTTAAATTTCTTCTAGCAATTATCATTCCATTCAAGTTGATGCTAGTTTTCTTATTGGCATGGCACTACTGTTGGTACTTTTTTTTATTATGCTTCTAGAGTGCATAAATTATAGACCCCAGCTAAGAAAGTTTCATTCTATTGGTATATGTCTAAGGATTAAACGGGAAAAAATTTAGCATGTTCAACATCAGGTCACGTCACGGCACAACCTTCCCAGGCCGTAGTGCCCAGACCTGGAGGAGGTGTGCACCGCAGCTCAGCCTCCCCTAGGCCGCTGTGCCCAGAAGCTTGAAGAAGTGTGCCCTGCCCTGGGCCGTGGCCTACCCTGTTCTGGGCCGCAGCGCCAGGCACACTAATGCACACATGTTTCAGTGTTTTGAGTAGTGCATGATGCATGGTTAATATGCATAGGATCACTTGAGATTGATGAAGGGCTATGATTGATTGATGCTTAAGATCTAAGAGTGGAGGTTGACCTTCAAGATTGGTCAAGAAGTTGGTGCACTATATAAAGGGTCACCTAGCTTCAATCTCAACACAAGTGACATGACATGGAAGTGTGTGTGAAATAGAACACATGGTGTGTGAGAGTGCAAAGACACTAAACACAGGAGAGACTCATTGGAGAGGCTCCTTGTTTAGAGAGAGATAGTAGTATAGATTGGGGATTCAAGGGACTTGTAAGTGGAATTTTTTTGGGGAAAATTCCAGGGTAACTCAAGACCTTGTCACTTTCTTTTCTCTCTTCTTTCGTTCTTCAAGAACTTGAGATTCTTGAAGAGGAGTTTTTGTAACTTGTAAAAACCATTGATTTATTGTGGAGAGTTCGGAGGAACTCACAGGGACGTAGGCTATTGCTGAACCTAAATAACAATTGCTGGTGTCCTTTTTTGATTGGTTTTGATTCCTGTTTTGTTTCGATTGTATTACAAGTCACTCTAGACTTGGGTGTTTGGAAGATCACCACCTGGGCATCTTGAGGTGGTTTCCCAATAGTGGTATCAGAGCCGGAGAAGCTTTAGACAGCGAGTATCAGAGCAAGAACAGAAGATATCAGAGCAAGACTCCAAGAATCAAAGATCAACTTCTTGGGTGATTCAAGAACGGAGTAAATATCAAGATTTGATTGTGTTCTTGAGGTTGATTCAAGAACAGTATTGAGATCAATCTCTGATTATGTTCTTGAGATTTAGAAGAAGTTGGAAAGCAATTGTGGGTGCTGCATAAATCTGGGATTTTCTCCGCAAGATGGCTTCAAATTTTATTGTTGAGAAGTTTGATGGAAAGGGAGACTTTGCCCTTTGTAAGCAGAAAATCAAGGCGGTTCTTATGCCACAAAAGGTGGACTTGGCGATTGGAGAAGATGATGCTTTTCTAGCAAGTACCATTGAGGTCCAGCGGAATGAGATAAAGAAGATAGCGTACAACACCATCTTTCTGAACATGTCGGATAATGTCACAAAGGAGTGTGGAGACTCAGAAGATCCAACTGTCATTTAGAAGAAACTAGATGAGTTGTTTCTTACCAAAACTCTCCCTAATAAGATATATCTTCTTAAAAGAATCTTTACTTTTAAAATGGATCATGATAAAGAGTTGCAAGATAATCTTGATGTGTTTAATAAGCTAGTTCAAGATTTGAATAGCTGTAGTATAACATTCCCGGATGAATAATTGGCTGTTATTTTGTTAAATTCTCTTCATAGTTGTTTTGATAGTTTGGTTAATGCTATTAAATATGGAAGAGATACACTAACTAAGGAAATTGTGATCAATGCTATAAGGGCTCATGATTTCAAAGCCAAGATAAGGGAAGCATCAAGTGGAGAAGGGCTGTTCGTTAAAGGAAGGCCAATAACTCGATATGACAGTAACATACATGGCTATTACTGGGACAAAGGTAGAGGACAAAGCTATGGGAAAATGCACTCTAAATCGAGATTTGGAGGGAAGAGATGCTTCTACTACCATAAGGAGGATCATTTCAAGAAAGATTGTAAGGAGAAGATGAGGGATGAGGGAAGAAGCCATACCAAGAATGGAGAGGCTTCGGTTCCCAAGGGAGAACAGCAAGATGATGTTCTTGTTATGTGCTCAAGTGTGAGTAGGGGGCAAAGATGCAGCGGGAAATGGATCTTGGATTATGGGTGCACTTATCACAGGTGCCCTCACCGGGATTGGTTCAAGAATTTCAAAGAAACCAATGATGGAAAGGTTTTCCTGGGGAATGATACTTCTTGCCAAATGAGGGGGATATGAGACATCCAGTTGAGGATATTTGATGGAATGAAAATGCTGCTGAAAAATGTGAGATATCTTTCGGAGTTGAAAAAGAATTTAATTTCATTGGGGCAGCTAGATTCCATGGGCTACACATACAAAGAAGAGGGATGAAAGATCAACGTAACCAAAGGATCTTTGATAGTGATCAAAGCAGCAATGAAGGATGGTCTCTATGAGATGATCGGAGACACGAAGATCAAGGATCAAGCAGCAAGCTTGATGGCTGAGATGGATAAGGCAACCATTTAACACACTCACTAGGGACATATGAGCGAAAAGGGCCTGCTAGTTCTCAACAAGGATGGTCTACTTGGTGGTGACAAAGTAGAGAAACTTGATTTCTCCGAGTGTTGTGTTCTTGGAAAGCAACACTGGGTCAACTTCAACATAGGAGTGCACAAGTCTAAGGGCATTCTTGACTACATTCATGCGGATCTTTGGGGGCCAGCAAGAATACCAACACAGGGAGGTAATCTTTACTTTTTATCTTTAATTGATGATTATTCTAGAAAGGATTGGGTTTATTTGTTTAAAAATAAATCAGATACTTCGAATAAATTTGTGGTGTGGAAAAGTCTAGAAAAGACTCAAACGGGCAGGGTAGTTAAGGTATTAAGAATCGATAATGGCTTAGAAGTTTTTAACAAGGAACTTGATCAATTCTATAAATTAAATGAGATTCTAAGACACAAAACGGTTGTGAAAACCCCTTAGTAAAATGGAGTTGCTGAAAGGATGAATAAGATCCTTATAGAAAAGGTTATGTGCATGATTATGGGATTCGAATTACTCAAATGTTTTTGGGGGGAAGCGATGTCTACTGCTGCATATTTGGTTAATAAATCACCCTATAGGGTTGTAGACCTTAAGACTCCATTGGAGATGTGGAGTGGTAAACCCTCTAAGTTGGACAACCTTATAACTTTTGGGTGTGCTGCGTATGCATATCAAAATGAACCCCTCCACGCACCTAGCCTTTGAGCCACTGTGCCATTCACCCGTTCTCTCTCTATTTTCAAGTAATCTGCCATTCAAGCTGTTGTAAAGCTACTGTGCCACCTTTGGGTTACGTGAAGAAGGTGAAATCGCTGCCTCGACAGTGCGCAGCCACTTTTATCTCCGGTAAGCCATTGCTTTCCACCCTGTCATCCGCCGTTCTCATTCTTGGAAGCTAACGGGCTTCAATTGTTCGATCCACAGCCATTGTCACACTGTAGCTGAAGCACTTCTGCTGGTGCCAGTGCCTTGGGATCCCAGACCATCTCGCCAAGAATGTGGCCTTGATTCGCGAGATCAACGGCAATATCTTGAAGGTTCTTTCGATTTAGTCTTATTTGTCTGTCAATTTCTTGAACGTTGTCCATCAACGGAAGGATCAAGAAGTGGGAATTTCAAATTATATTATGTGTACTATGTTGAGACATAAGTGAGCCATTTTTGGATTTTCCATGATTATGATGTAGGTCTAGAATATGTTTATTTAGGCTTGGGAATTCTTCTCATCAGGAGCTTTATGCAGTGCATATGGAAAATGATTTTCTTCAGGAGCTATTTACTTTTTGATTAATGAAAGTATTTGCTGTTCCTAATTTTTGTGATAAAATAACTATTGTTGATTCTTCACTATTTCAGTTCTGGTAGTTTAATTATTATTCTGATGAGTTTTTATGCTTATGAAAAAATCACTTCTGATGTGTTGTAGCTTGCTAAGAAGTTCCAATTGTTCAGAATAGTTAGTATGATTCAGAACAGCTATGTTGATTCAGTGTCTGTATAGCTTCTGCAGAACAGCAAAGGATTTCTTTGCTTGGTGGCCTATCTCTAAGAATAGTTTTTTTTATCAGTGCCAATCTCTAAGAATATTATTTGGGGAAAGGATGGCTATGCTTCTAAATTGCTTTTGCAGGAAGCTATATAAAATATCCTTTGAAATCAAAATATCCACAATGTACTTTCAGCTCCTATTTGGACCTAGTGAGGTCTATTACCTTGGTTGAACTAATCTCTTTTAAGTAGTATAATTTTACAAGTAATTTTTTAATCAGACTCGATGAGTTGCGGTCTGGAATTTGAGGCTCGGTTTCTGTCCTTCTAGTTTTTCCTTCAATTATTGTCTATTACGGAAAGTTGATCTTAATTCTTGAATATCTTGAGTATATGTTCTCTTTGTGCAGCCTTCTGCATCTCACTAATTTTAGCTGGCTGTTTATTTATTGGACGATTGTTTGTGTTGTATATGGAAGATGTCCTCTTGAGCTTTGTCGTAGGTAATTTGTCACAAGTTCATTTCTGTTATAGAAGGGGAAGAGAATGTTGATTGATGAACTCTGTTTTGGTTTCTGAATAGGTATGTGACTACTGGAGCAGCATGGCTTTCAGTAAGGTTGCAAAAGCTGGATAGGTTGCTGGTACAAAAACCAGAGAAAAGTTCCATATAGCCGTATCAAACTTGACTGCCAAGGTGAGCTTCCTTCACTGGTAGTATATTCTCAATAAATAAAACAAAGTCTGCCTCTTGATAATGATAGATTAAGGAAACCAACAATCTGCAATAGTTTTTTTTTTTTTTTCCTGGTGCAAATAATGTAATACTAGCTGATGTGGGCAGCAGGCTGACAGAAGGCTCTCTCTGAAATTGGACCGCAATTCGTTTGGTAATTGCATGACTACTATGAACTTTGATTTCCTTCTACTGTTTGGTTGAGTCAACTTTGTCTATATTCACTTGGTCTTCTGTGGTGCAATTGTGAGAGGCACAAAGTGAATTATATTAGTGTGAAAATTTAATTACTGATTAGAAGCTTACATGCCCCATGGATATCTTCACATGTGCGAATTTCGTTATTTCACTTTATTAAGTTTAACTGTGACAGTTTAATCTGGACCACATATGTTTCATTAATCAAATCCAATTTGGAAAAGTCCCTTAGATTTCTTGATAAGTTTGCACCTAACAACTTGCTTATTGTCACTTATATTAGTCTTTTTTTCTGAGATTTTGCACCAAGCCTGAATCTAATATGTAGGCTGGGGGATCTGCATGTTGTAAAAAACCTGAAAATTGCTGTAAATTCATGTGTATGATCATGTTATGGAAGATATAGCGTTTATTTTATTTCTTTTGTTTAATTTTCTAGCTCTTAATTTTATGATGAGTGCATGGCCTACATACGTGCACATAGAAGAAATTTGAACGGTTGATCATGAAGATCGCGTGGTTAAAAACTTAAAATATAAAGAAATTACCTTTATCAACTGCTAATTTACTTGGGCTTTTTTGGCATGTATAGTTCCAATGTTCTTGATGTAACTGGACAGTGAAAGGTGCTAAAAAAGAGCTTATGGATGTCTTATATCCCGCTGAAGATTAAGTGACTCATTTACTTGGCCAAGCTGTTAGATAAAACAGTAGAAATTAAAATTTAGTGGGTGATGTGTGTATTTAAGTTAATTGTTTAGGTTCTCGTTACCATTTCTTGTTTACCTTTCCAGTAGCAATATTTTACAAGCATCATCTGAAAAATTACGTGTTTCCTCCTTTGTTTGAATTCTGAATGCTTAGATAATTAATTTATTTGTGTTTCAATTTTAATTTTATTGATAATGATATTTTTTCTTTGCTAACAAATTGTTTTTTTGTGGCTGTTATTGTATCTAATAGGTGGGTGGCAGCACAAAGCGTATTCTATCATCTCTACAACCAAGTGTCATACATGTCCCTAGATGAGATCTCTCCCTTGACATTTAGTGCCGGTAACACCATAAAAAGTATATTTGTCATAGTCTCCTCCATTATTATCTTCCGCACTCCTGTTGATGCAGGAGGATCCGAGTCAGATGATGCTGAGTTGTCAGATAACACGTTGGCACTAAGATACCTTGAGTTGGCAGATCAACGCAAAAATGGCAGGTGGACTACCTAGAACGGTTGACTGTCGTTGATTCTGTTTTAGGCCTTCAAATTTACAGTTTCCAGTTTTAAGAAACTTTCCATTTGCAATTTCATTTTGTATTCAAGTCAGAATTGACTATCGTTGATTCTACTTTAATACAATCGCTTAATTTTAGTAATTTCCTTAGTTTTCCCCAGGATTATGTTTTCGGGGATTTTTTCCTTTTTTTGCTTTGACATTATAAATAAAGAGACCACATATTGAAAAGGCAGATTATCATTATTATTGAATTCGCAAAATTTTAAATTAAACATCAGAGATGTTTCTCTGTGTTTTTAGGGTTTCTCTTGTGTTTTTCCCTCTGAAATATCTGTTGAAAACTAGCCTGTAGAATAATCGCTATTCTGCCCGGTGTCAGTTGGTATCAGAGCTTCAGCATCTTCCTGGGGTGAGATTTCATCAGTTTCCATGGCTGGCGGTTGTGGTCATGTCGTCACGGGCAGGATTCCGAATGAGGAAGCCCCACGCCGTGATCGTAACATTTAGGATGCGATGATTGAGGATTTACAGAGGCAAGTTGCAGAGTTAACCAAGCGTCTAGTGGCGCAGAATTTCGGTGATCGTGAGATGGAAGATCACGATTCCGATTCTAGTTTCGAAAACCTGTATCACAATCTTGCTCGATTCTGGGAGCACCATGGTCGGGAGAATCGTTATGGAGACCTCGATTTCAAAGTGGATCTGCCCGAGTTTTTTGGTACGTTACTGGGCGAAGGATTCGTCGATTGGTTGAATGAAGTAGAGCGTATTTTTAAGTATAAGGAAGTCCCAGATTGTCTCAAAATGAAACTGGTCGCCATCAAACTCAAAGGCAGAGCATCTGCGTGGTGGGAGTAGTTGAGGCGCTCACACGATCAGCTGGGCAAGGCCAAGATCCCAGATTGGGAGAGGATGAAGAAAAAGATGAAGGGTCACTTCCTTCCTTTCGGCTACACTTAAACCTTGTTTCAGCGACTTCATTCGTTGAGGCAAGGCACAAGATCGGTGGATGATTACAAGGAGGAGTTCTATCAATTGATAGCCCGGAATGATTTATCCGAGCCAGAATAGCATATGGTGGCACGGTATTTGAGGGGATTACGGCAACCTCTGCAGGATGTCCTCAACTTTCACTCATTGTGGACCGTTTCTGAAGCATACAAGCGTGCACTTGCGGTGTAAAAACAGCAGAACAGGAAGCCAGTGATCAGAAACGATCAAAGTAGTCGGCCAGTTCACCCTCAAGAATCCCATCCTGCCCAGTAGCTACCCCAGGGTAACTCTAACTCAAATATTAGATGTTTCTCTGTGTTTGTAAAATTTTAAATTAAACATCAGAGGTGTTTTTCTGTGTTTTTAGGGTTTCTCTTGTATTTTTCCCTGTGAAATATCTGTTGAAAACTAGCCTGCAGAATAATCGTTATTCTGCCCGGTGTCAGTTAGTATCAGAGCTTCAGCATCTTCCTGGGGTGAGATTTCATCAATTTCCATGGCTGGTGGTCATGGTCATGGTTGTCACAGGCAGGTTCCAAATGAGGAAGCCGTACGCCATGATCGTAACATTCAGGATGCGATGATTGAGGATTTACAGAGGCAAGTTGCAGAGTTAACCTAGCGTCTAGTGGCGTAGAATTTCGGTGATCGTGAGATGGAAGATCACGATTCCGATTCTAGTTTCAAAAACTTGTATCACAATCCTTCTCGATTCTGGGAGCACCATGGTCGGGAGAATCGTTATGGAGACCTCGGTTTCAGAGTGGATCTGCCCGAGTTTTTTGGTACGTTACAGGCCGAAGGATTCATCGATTGGTTGAATGAAGTAGAGCGTATTTTCGAGTATAAGGAAGTCCCAGATCATGTCAAAATGAAACTGGTCGCCATCAAACTCAAAGGCAAAGCATCTGCGTGGTGGGAGCAGTTGAGGCACTCACACGATCGGTTGGGTAAGGCGAAGATCACAGATTGGGAGAGGATGAAGAAGAAGATGAAGGGTCACTTCCTTCCTTTCGGCTACACTCAAACCTTGTTTCAGTGACTTCATTCGTTGAGGCAAGGCATGAGATCAGTGGATGATTACACGGAGAAGTTCTATCAATTGATAGCCCGAAATGATTTATCTGAGACAGAAGAGCATATGGTGGCACGGTATTTGGGGGGATTACAGCAGCCTCTGTAGGATGTCCTCAACCTTCACTCATTGTGGACCGTTTCTGAAGTATACCAACGTGCACTTGCAGTGTAAAAACAGCAGAACAGGAAGCCAGTGATCAGAAGCGATCAAAGTAGCCGGCCAATTTACCCTCAAGAATCTCGTCCTGCCCAGTAGCCACCCCAGGGTAACTCTAACTCAAATATTAGATGTTTCAGATGTGGCAAACAGGGACATAAAGTGACTGAGTGTAGGAAACCTACTAATCAGAAGGTCAAAAATCTTCTGATTGAGGACAACATGGTAGACAAGACTGAGGAGATTAGAGAGTCTGTGTATGACGATGATGAAGATGGAGATGTGTTGTATGGAGATGGCTATGAGACTCTGGTCGTTCGTAAGAGTCTACTGACCCCCAAGGGCGATACAGGGGACGATTGGTTGAGAACCAATATTTTTCACACGACCTGCACAGTTGCAGATAAAGTCTACAAGATGATCATTGATAGTGGTAGTTGTGAGAATGCAGTGTCTGAAGAGACAGTCCAAAAACTGCAGTTGAAGACAGATCATCATCCTAAGCATTATAAATTGTCATGGCTGAATAAAGACAGTGAGGTAACAGTAGATAGGCGATGCCTAGTGTCTTTTTCTATTGGTAGGAAATATTTTGATAATGCTTGGTATGATGTTGTGTCTATGGATTCTTGTCATGTATTGTTAGGCAGACCTTGGCAGTATGATCACAGTGTTATTCATGATGGGCAAAAAAATACATATTCCCTTAGCATCAAAGGGAAGAAGATTGTGTTGGCACATCGTCAGGAAGGAACCACTCCTACCCCGGTAGCCAATAATACTAATCTGCTTTCGATGTCCAGGTTTTTAGCTGAGATTGAGCGTGGAGACATGGTCCATGCTCTACTACCTTGTGGGAATAGTGCAGTAGACATGAATCCAGATTTATCAGCAGAGGTGCAGCAGCTACTAGCAGAGTTTTCTGACCTGATACCAGAGGATCTTCTTCCTCGGTTGCCGCCTGATGTCTTTAATGTGAAACACCTGAGTCCTTGTTTTGTGGATTCCGATGAAGCTATTGTGAACTCGAGGACGAGTTTTTTCCAACCCGAGGCGACTGATGCAGGAGGATCCGAGTCAGATGATGCTGAGTTGTCAGATAACACGTTGTTGGCACCGAGATACCTTGAGTTGGCAGATCAGCGCAAAAATGGCAGGTGGACTACCTAGAACGGTTGACTGCCATTGATTCTGTTTTAGGCCTTCAAATTTACAGTTTCTAGTTTTAGGAAACTTTTCATTTGCAATTTCCTTTTGTATTCAAGTCAGAATTGACTGTCGTTGATTCTGCCTTAATACAATCGCTTAATTTTAGTAATTTCCTTAGTTTTCCCCAGGATTATGTTTTCAGAGATTTTTTTCTTTTTTTGCTTTGACCTTATAAATAAGGAGGCTACATACGGAAAAGACATATTATCGTTATTATTGAATTTGCAAAATTTTAAATTAAACATCAGAGGTGTTTCTTTGTGTTTTTAGAGTTTCTCTTGTGTTTTTCCCTGTGAAATATCTGTTGAAAACTAGCCTGCAGAATAATCGCTATTCTGCCCAGTGTCACTTGTCCAGCCGGTCAATGCTCTTGGAGCAGCCATCGCAATCCTTGGAACCTTCTTGTACTCCCAGGTAAATGGCTCATACTCTTTATGAATTCAGCAAGATTGTGTATAATTGATAGACAACTCTATGTTTGAAAGGACTAGTATACCCTTAAAAGATTGTTATTCTGTCCAAACTTGATGACTTAATATAGGGATGAATTTTGTTTGTAATCTTCTCACTATAACTTGTTTGTATAACATAGATGCCAACAAAAATGGGTATTGTGGGCTCATAACAGAAGTATTGCAACCTCAGCCAAATTTGTTGTCCTCGTTTCACTTTTTAGAAGTATTGCTAAATAATTCGGATCATAGGTAGAATATCAGACCATTCCCAGAATTCAATTGAACTTGTGACAGTTACAACCTTTAAATCCACTGAAGTGCTTGGATAAGGCTTATTAAGACCATGACCCAAACCTGGAGCAGCCTTGAGCTGTGATATGTTAGCTTATACTTATATAAAATAAAACTTATAATTCTATTAAGAAAATAAAAAATACTTAATTAAAAATTAATCATTAAATATGGGAACCAAATTCGTACTATATATGTGTACTATATATGGTTTAAGAAAGAATTAAAAGATAATATTAAATATCAAGAAACATCCATGTTGTTTTGGAGGAACAAAATCCAATAAACTAATGACATATTATAATTCCATAAAATTTTAATAAAATATATAAATCAATAATATAGAGTTAATTATTATCAATATTTTGTTTATGGATTATTGAATCGATTTAATTAAACAGTAATAAAGTGAAAATTATTTATATAGAAAATTTCATTTGTGAATGAATTGTTTGTATATAGCCTCAAAATTTAAAATATTAAGAAAAAATAATTTTATTCTAATATAAGTAAAATTTAATATATTTATTAATTTATTAATATGATAAAAATATAATTAAATAGTGAATAGAAATTATAAATTTTATTCTCATAGATTTTTATTTTATTTAATTGATTTATATACATAAAAGGTAATTATTTGTGTAAACAAAGTTCATACTAATGAAATTTTTTTAAATGTCCTAAAGCAAAAGTTAATTTAATCGATTTAATTATATTAAAAAAGTATTTTGTTTACAAAAAGTTTCTTTATATAGAGTAATGAATTTTAAATCTAATTAAATATTTAAATTGCTAAGAAATTTTCTAAATTTGATCATCAATCTTTATTTTTTGTCAATTTAATGGATTTATTACATAATAATTAATTATTTGTGAAGAAACTTGTTCATATAGAATAATATATATTTTTTTGAAATAACTTGTTTATATAAAGTAAAACTAAAGCCTGAGTAAAAGGAATATAAAATTTTAGTTCAACTAATTCAGTTATATAGAGTATTTATTTAAATCAATTTGATGGATTTAATTACATAGTAATCAATTGCTGGTTGAAAAGCTTGATATAAAGTAATTATGTTTTTGTATATGACTTGCTTATATACATTTAAACTAAAACCTAATTATAGGTGCAATTTTTATTTTAATTGATTTAATTATAATAACAATTTATTGTTTGTGAAAGACTTTATTTATATAAAATAGTAAAATATAAATTTAAATAAATATTTTAAAGTACATAGTAAATTTTTAAATTTAATCCTTGTAATTTTCTATTCGATCAATTTAATAGATTTCATTACAAATGAATAATTTTTTGTGGAAAAATTTGTTAATATAGAGTAGCTAGTGAACTTTTGTAAATGATTTGCTCATGTAAAGTAAAACTAAAACTTAATTATATGAAGAAAAATACATTTAGGTTGATCATAGACATTATATTTCATTATTGACTAAATTTAAATCTTCCTACTATTTCATATTATATAATTTATTTATGATTGTATAAATATTTGTTATGTTTAATATATTATTTATGAATATTTAATATATTTTAATTTAATAATGTCTTAATAGCCCTATAAATCCCAAGCACCTAAGGATCCTATTAAGTTTGGACCACACCAACAAAGTATAGGTTCGTACCAACTGGCTAATAAATTCCTATCTTGAACACGCAAGGAACACTTAATTGATTGACTTATCTTCCATTCGACCTTTCTCGTGAAGAAGCATAAGTGCATAACCCACATTTACAGCTAGGTTGGCATTATTGAATTTGAGTACACTGAACTAAAGGAGTGAATGCCCAGGCATATAATATACTAAGAAAAGATGCATTTTTTTTCTTTTTTTTAATATTTATCTGCAAAAAAAAAAAAGCAGTTATATGCACCTTTAAAAAAAGGAAGGGGGGGGGGGGGGGGGGGAGGAGAGACAACAACCATGTCCCCAGTTCCATATTCACAGTTAAGGGGACCAGGTGTTCATAAACAAAATTCACCCAGTCACTATATTGTCATGTGCACTGCAACTTCTGCAGCCATACCCATCTACAAACCCCTTGTTAATCCTCCTTCCCTCCTACAAACCCCAGGTTAATCCTCCCTCCTCATGACTTATGACTTGTGAGTAGCACAAAAAACCTGAAAACATTTACACCTACAAAAGAAAAATGTAACCTAAATTAATAGCATTTTACTCTCTTTGTAGACACTTCGGCGCCATTCACACTGTCGTTGTGCCTCCTCACCAAAGGGCCATTACTCTTTGGAATGTCTTCTGATAATTTCAAGCTTTCCAATAAACTGCAGTAGGAAACAATGTTGGTTGCAACAGTATATACTGAAATTTCCTTTTTTGGAGATGCAAGGGTCTTTCTCTCCGCAACTGAAAACTGCCCACAACGTTAATCTCTTATTCCCGCATCTCTCAGATTCTGTGCCACCATATCCTTATCATAGTTGATGCCATCTGCTGGATTGTGCAAATATATGGAACCAGTTAAGTGTATCTCGGGTTCATTTATCTCAAGAGTAAAACTTGACAGTTTTGACACACAGGATAGAACCCTAGAAGATGAAAACAAAAAACAAAATAAACTAGCACAAAGCAAATGGTGTATATCCGCAAAAAACACATTGCCACTGTTCAATTAGTGTCATGCCCGATATATTCTTTTAACTCAAAAAGTTTAACTGAAAATATATTTTTTTTATCATGATTTTTAGTCATTGCGGGATCTTTTCCAGTAACGATAAGGGAATTTTATGAACCCTCAGATGATTCTTATATATTATCCTCTAAAGAAAGGCAAAAAATACAAGGGAAGACAGCATAGACAAGCACTCTCACCTGGAAGTTGACAGGGAACTCAAGACTGGCACACTGAAATCCACAACCATCACTAAACTTGAGCTTCAGGGCCATTCTGAAAGGCCTTCTTCTAAGCATTTCCCTGGAGTACTGATATTCATGGGGATGAAACATATATGAGAAACCCACTGCAGAGTTTTATTAGTCAAAGCAACTGGCAAAGCATTACATATTCATGTAAGTCTAGATTTCTATAAATAAATAAATAAGAAATTTCAATGCTTGCATATGTCAAAGTATGTTGCTAGTTCAATCAATTATCATGGAATTGACTGCAATTTGGCGAATCCAATTAAAATGCATTGTTTGAACTTTGCAAAGATGCAATCACATTATGATAATTGATAAAATCAGAAACTTACACTTGATAATCAATTTCATTATATACTTGGATTAATTGCCTCTTTACAAACAATGCATCCAAATTTGAATGGTCAGTTTGCACCCAACCTCTAAAGATAACAGGAAATATGAATTTACATAACAAAAATGCTCAGCTTCCAGCCACATGAAGTTTTGGAAAATTGATGGCAAACTAGTGCTTTAGCCATATCTTTAATTTGAAAATTTTATGAATACTTCACTTACATTTTTTTTATTGGTGAAACACATGCACACATCACTCGAACTTGAAACCTTTAAGACCCAGAGCCTCAGCTTCACCTACTTTACAATATGAAAATCCAATTGCTTCAATTATGGTTTGAAGCCTCTAATTAATGATTGTCCAATGGATCTCCAAGACAATTAATCAATAATTAAATTATGTTTGAAGTTTCCTTCAATACACTTTGAATGTGACTATCTTATATTTCAATTTTTAACGTTTAGTTCACTGCATTCTCTTTAAAAAACAATAAAACATCATGGGAAAACTATCTTTTTATTATAAGTAAATAAATTGTATAGAAAAAACGCACCAATGTGGTGCATGTACAAGATTATCTCTAATTCCACAAAATTTACTAAATCTAAGCTATTTACAAAAATATGCCATTTGACCCAAAAATTTAGAACGTTAAACTACATTTTCATCGTGGAAAAACTATCTAAGATAACTTTTTATTATTAAGCAAATTTCAAATGCCGGTAGGATTTCTACTCGAAACATGGAAGTTGGAACTCTATGAAAAGATATATATCTGACAAATCTGTGGGAATTGTTTTATAACAGAAGAAGGTCAGGCCAAATTTGACATACAAGTAAACAGTGTGAAAATTCAGTCCAGTTGAAAGATACTGCAGCAGTTTATGCAAGGAAAGATACCTCTTAAGCATGAAAGGTTGCTTATCTATGACAGCTCTTTTTAGTTCTGGAATCTCTGGGAAAGACTCCTGTGTGCAAAAGCGGAGGGATTAAAATAAACTTCTTCACAGTAAAATTTGTTGCTACTTCTCAGAGAAAAATTATACCTCAATTGATTTGATGGATTACAATGGAGCTCTTGGTCCATGTACACTAACATATTTCTGCTCTGCATTGTTCTCTAAGTTAAAACTGTTACGAGGCTCACGCACGGTAAACACCAAATGATGAAGCCCGAAAGAAAATTCTCACATAAGCACAAACTCACATATAAGAAAATATATATAAACACAAAGTTACGACATTCCAGTCTCTCAAGCACAGTAATCACTGTTCGGTCGAAAAAAAAAGTGAAATGTGTATGGTTTATGGTTTATGGTTATCGAATGCCGCTGATCTCCAATATCTCATCACCTTTGTCTTCTTCCTTTAAGTGAAATGTGTAT
Organism: Bretschneidera sinensis; assembly: GCA_023935145.1. NCBI lineage: Eukaryota > Viridiplantae > Streptophyta > Magnoliopsida > Brassicales > Akaniaceae > Bretschneidera > Bretschneidera sinensis. The sequence goes on along the minus strand of CM043703.1, from coordinate 103,603,699 downwards.
GGTCTATGGTCATCAAATGCCGCTGATCTCCAATATCCCTCAATGATTATCATTTGTACTTTGTTCTTGTAAAGTACGTGCCACATGCTAATAGGTCAACTTACATAACCCCCGTTTTTTTTTTTTTTTGGCCCTTCAAAATCCACCAATTTTAAGACCATGCATACATATCCTTTTGCAGTGTATAACCCCACTAAATTCTAGAAGCCCAATAATCCATGGCCCATCAAATTGACCATCACTGAATCTTTTCAACCCCTTCATGTTTCTAAGTTTTTGAGTTTGATTCATTTGTATATATATATGAATTGACAAGCTCCTTCCGAAGTAGTATATATATATGGGAAGGTGTATTGATTTTTTGGTAGAGTTCTTTTAAAGTTGTACCTTTAGTAAATATATTACTGTTGCCGAGAAGTAGAGTTTAGATCGAACATCATTTTTTAGATATGATTTTTTGACCAATTAAAAGCCGAGACAGCTTTAAAAGAGTTGATATCTCCATTTGAAAAATGGAGGTCAAGTTCATAGTGAGATTGAATGTCACTGTGCAAATCTGGATTTAGATTCTGTCCATTTGATTATATGGTATTAAATCTCACCATAAACTTAACTCCATCTCAATTATCAAATGAAGAAGATCCAAATCCAAACCGAAATACGAAGCTGTGTTCTTTCCCTTTTGATCCTTGATCAATTTTGATTAAAAATACTTTTCAAATCAACCTTAACTGACAATGGTATTTATAAATACTAAAATTAATGATTTTAATTCTACAAATACTAAAGTCATCTATGAAAGAAAACCAATATCTATGCTTACAAGTAGTAAATTGATATTCACATACCTTTTTAGGTAATTTCAACATTTAAAGGTACTTTTATATCTTATCAATTAAACAAACCATGTAATCTAACAATATATTTAACACAATTTTTACCAAAAACTAAATAATTTTTAACACTACGACACTTCTAACAATTGTATTAAAATTACTTTTAATCTTTAGAGTAGAAACGTATGCGGAAGTTAGACTAAACGACTAGTTGTATTTAATGTCAAAAGGTGTGCAAATGATAATTGCAAAACCCAAGGCACACAATTTTTCAACCATAATGAACATAAAACATATTTATCCTTCTGTTTAGACATACATGTTTGGTCAATTTCTCTCTAATCTTTGCAGGGAAGCATCTATTAGTATGAATGTAATGGTTAAAGAATAAATATATATTAGGCATTTGTTTGATCAATGTATGTATGTATGTGTAAAGGCACATTTTTGAGTCCCTTCAACCAAGTAGATAAATGATAAAGCTTGGAAACAAAGTAAACAAAACAAAACAAGTAGATAGAAGATAAACAGAATAGGACTTAGAAAAACAAACAATATGTGAAATTACAGCCAGGTTTCTAAATCAATTCCATATATGACAGACATCCTTCCCTAACTGCTCTCTTAGATTAAATGGAATTGTACCTGTGCGTAACAAAAAAAGAAAAAAAAAAGAAAAGAAAAGGAGAATCAAACCCCGCTAATATAAGCCCAACAGAAAAAGAAAAATTTCCAGAATCCAGATGTGTGCAACTGGGTATATGATGAGCATATTAATCTGTTAACTCTCTGTCAAACTTTAGTTGCAGAATTAGACTACTCGGATTTGTTTCATGGTACGATTTTTCTTCTTGTTTTTCAAGTTCTTTCTGTTTCAGTTTTCATAAGAATCATTTCTTTCTGAAATTAATTAGTGGCAGCTTGAACATCTAAAATGCTGTTGCTTTTCTTTGAATATGAATATGTTAGTCAGTTGCAGAGAAATGCTAGACTATATTATAGCAGAAGATATGCAATGCTAGATACACCATTTCCCTTAATTTATTTCACAACATTAATGCTAGAAACAAACACATAGATAGACATAAAATTATGAAGATGACTTCTTGCCTGATTATCAAATCAATCAATTTCTATGGCCCTTACTCCTTTTCTGCCTCCTTTTCATTTTCCCCTTTCCAAAAGTCTTTAAAAGCCATTCATAATGTTTCCTCGTGATGAAGGTGTGCCCAATTACTATTCCAACTACAAGCCCACTTCCATACCCCATTACAACCATCTTCCAATCAAAATGAAATAAGGACTCGGACTCTTCTTCATCTTCTGAATATGGAGACGGTGGTGTTGAGGCCTCAAAGGTACTTTCACATTTCTTCGACAAAGGGTTTCCACACAATCCTGGATTTTCATAAAACGAACTATTATCAAATGTATCAAACTGTTTTCCATGTGGTATAACCCCTGTGAGATGATTACAGGACACATTCAAGAACCCAAGGAATGTGAGTTGTGCTAGCTGTTGAGGGATTTCTCCAGAGAGCTCATTTTTAGAAAGGTCCAAAGATTCAAGCTCTGTTAGGTTCTCCAAGGACAGTGGGATGTGGCCAGTAAAAAAATTATTGGAAAGGTTGAGCAAATGAAGCGCTTTTAAATCTCCAATGACTTCGGGAATTTCTCCTTCAAACTTATTGCTTGATAGATCAATAGCTGTGAGGAATTCTTGGATCTTCTCATATTCTCTCTCTGTGCCTTTGGCTGTAATTACCATTGAGTAACTGTACTCACCTATGTATGAAAAATTTGATACACCAAAACTTCTGTCAGCTTCCAAATATGCCAACTGATTTATATCGGTATGTTTCATGGAATTAAAATTCTGGAGGTATTCAGATGGAAACTTTCCCATGAAATTATTTCGAGACAGATCAATGATGTGCAAATTGGGAAACGTAGAATTGGTTTCTGGTTTCCCAATTATACCATGGAATCTATTAGATCGCAAAATGAGAACCCTCAAATCTGGGAGAGTACCAAGCCAATGTGGAAAATCATCACTTATATGATTGTTTTCAATATTAAGAATCTCTAACATGGTACAACGGGCCAATGATGTTGGTAGTTGCCCTTGTAGATTATTTTGGCTAAAATCAATCATCCTCAATTTGCTGTCTTTGTTACATGCTTGAGGAATAGAGCCACTGAAGTTGTTGTTTCGCAGATTTAGTACCAGCAGAGAATCATTGGAATTGCCCAAACATTGTGGAAGCATGCCACTCAGGTCGTTATTTGACAAATCAAGGTCGTTAAGAGAAGTCAGATTGCATATCAATGGTGAGACTTCTCCACTCAATGAGTTATTGGAAACAGAATAACTGAAGATGGAAGGTGATGGAATTGGGAGGGATCCTTCAAGCTTATTAAAGGAGAGGTCTAGAAGGCGTATGTTGGTCCATGGAAGAACAACTGGTGGTTGTTCAAAACCTGATAGAAAGTTTGAACGAAGCCTTAAAAAAAAAAAGAGTTTCTTTACTCACGTTCCACATCCACTTGGGTATCTGGCCATGAATTCTGTTTCCATTAAGTCCCAAAAACTCCAATTCATGTTGATCTTTAAGAAAATATGGAAATTCAGTTAAATTACATGAACCTAGTTTTAACCACTTAAAATTTGGAAGAGTGACATTGGTAATAAGGTTGGTGAGCAATGACAAATTGTTGTATGACAACTGAAGGTAAGTGAGATTTTTCAAGTTATGAAACAACTCAATTGACAAAGTGCCACTCAAGTAATTATCTTGTAAAGAAAGATATTCAAGTTTCACAAGCTTAAAAATTGACTCTGGAATTGGACCGTCCAATTCGTTTGATGAAAGGTCTAGTACTGTTAGCTGGGTGTGGTTCCCTAACCATGATGGAATTTTCCCAGTTAGTTGATTATGGTAAAGGAACAAATACTGAAGATTGGCCAACTGAAAAATTTTTGGTGGGAGTTCACCATGCAAACTGCAATTCGAAAGATAAAGACGTGTCAATGAAGAAATATTTGCCATGGTATGAGGTACACTAGAAGATATATTCACGTCAGAGAGATCAAGTTCACTTAGGAGGGGTAACTTTTCAACCAGAATCTTCAAGCCTGGCTTTTGAAGTTTCATCGAATTTGATGAGAGATCAAGGGACACTAACCTGGAGAGATTAAAGATTTCTAATGGGATTTGACCAGAAAAGGCAGACATAGAGAGGTCCAGATGTGCTAATCTCGAAAAATTAGCAACTCCAGAAGGTAATTTTGAGTCATTGAAGTCATTGTCATAAAGGTTAAGCCTTCGAAGGTGAATGAGGTGGAAGAGGCTACTGCTAGAGTTGATGGAGCCATGGAGACAGCTGCTACCCAGATCAAGACCAATGACATGACCAGTGTCCTCGTTACACTCAACACCATCCCATGAGCAGCAATCATCTCCTTCACTTGTCCATGATTCAGATTTTGGATAAGCAGATGGTTCCGAGGAAGCAGACTCATCAACGCTGAAGCTGTCCTTGAATTGCAATAGAGCAGAGCGCTCATAATCATGGCACATAACTGGCTGGACAGAAGAAAAAGAGTGAGTGACTACTGTGAGGGAAAAATGAAAAGAGCTAATTACAAGGAAGCATGAGAACAGGAAGTAATATAATAATGATGGCTTCATAATGTCTACGTAAACTTTGTTTAGCTCTACTCTTTGATAAACAAGGCAATGGAGGGGCTTGAAATTTATAGGCACAGAGGACTTGATTAATTCTTGCAAATAGTCTTGCTCTTCAATTTTGACGTGCAGTAGTCAACATGCAATCAAGGACTACTTCCTCTACAAACTCACTTCCAATAACGACAAATCCCCTGCATGCCGTCTTAATTTATAAATAGACAATCAGATTGAAAAAAAGCTGAACTATTCTTTTGTGTATTTGGTGGACAAATATTATTGTTTTGAGGGTAGGATGATGCACAAATTAAGTCATCATCCTTTTGTCAGTTCCCTTTGGATTTTCTGCCATGCAACAATTTTTCCAAGCAGCCAGCAGGAAATGTACACAAACTACATGACACAATCATCCTTATTAGGATTATATCAAATAACTAATGCTAAAAAGACTCGGAACAAAACTTGCAGAACAAGCTAGAAAACAACCTAGACAGAAATAGATCAAAGCATCAGCTAGACTAGTAAGATCCCAACATTTCTGAGATAGGCAACTGTCAATAGTAATACAATTCTTAAGAATAGGAGCCCCCAAAATTCTACATTAGTCTTACATAGTATCTGGTGCCAAAATTGCTTAGAAGAGGACCTTAAGGTACCAATTACCATACCAGAAGTGTATTCTCCAGCCATTTCTCGGACCATATATGTTTTAGAAGAGGCTTAGCAATAGGAAGAATATGCAGGAGCTTCCACCATGCCCAACTATAAAGCTTGATATGTTTCTATATTCACCTTGTTAAGGTGTAGTAATGATAGCTCACTTCCAATAACGACAAATCCCCTGCTTGCCGTTTTGATTGTGGTTTTAATTTATAAATAGACAATCAGATGGAAAAAAAGCTGAACTATTCTTTTGTGTATTTGGTGGACAAATATTAATTTTTTGAGGGTCGAATGATGCACAAATTAAGTCATCATCCTTTTGTCAGTTCCCTTTGGATTTTCTACCAGGCAACAATTTTTCCAAGCAGCCAGCAGGAAATGTACACAAACTACATGATACAACCATCCTTATTAGGATTATATCAAATAACTAATGCTAAAAAGACATGAGGACAAAACTTGCAGAACAAGCTAGAAAACAAACAGAGAAAACAACCTATACAGAAATGGATCTAAACAGCAGCTAGACTAGTAAGATCCCAACATTTCTGAGATAAGAAACTGTCAATAATAATACAGTTCTTAAGAATATGAGCTCCCAAAATTTTACATTAGCCTTACCTAGTATCTGGTGCCAAACTTACTTAGAAGAGGACCTTAAGGTACCAATTACCATACCAGAAGTGTATTCTCCTGCCATTTCTCGGACCATATATGTTTTAGAAAGGCTTAGCAATAGGAAGAATATGCAGGAGCTTCCACCATGCCCAACCATAAAGCTTGATATGTTTCTATATTCACCTTGTTAAGGTGTAGTAATGATAGCTCACTTCCAATAACTACAAATCCCCTGCTTGCCCTTTTGATTGTGGTCTTAATTTATAAATAGACAATCAGATGGAAAAAAAGCTGAACTATTCTTTTGTGTATTTGGTGGACAAATATTATTGTTTTGAGGGTAGGATGATGCACAAATTCAGTCATCATCATCTTGTCAGTTCCCTTTGGATTTTCTACCAGGCAACAATTTTTCCAAGCAGCCAGCAGGAAATGTACACAAACTACATGACACAACCATCCTTATTAGGATTATATCAAATATCTAATGCTAAAAAGACTTGAGAACAAAACTTGCAGAACAAACTAGAAAACAAACAGAGAAAAAAACCTTGACAGAAATGGATCTAAACAGCAGCCAGATTAGTAAGATCCCAACATTTCTGAGATAGGCAACTGTCAATAATAATACAGTTCTTAAGAATAGGAGCTCCCAAAATTCTACATTAGCCTTACTTAGTATCTGGTGCCAAACTTGCTTAGAAGAGGACCTTAAGGTACCAATTACCATACCAGAAGTGTATTTCCCTGCCATTTCTTGGACCATATATGTTTTAAAAGAGGCTTAGCAATAGGACGAATATGCAGGAGCTTCCACCATGCCCAACTATAAAGCTTGATATGTTTCTATATTCACCTTGTTAAGGTGTAGTATTAACTTTGTTTCGACTTGAATTTTTGCAATAAAATCTAATTCATTTGCTGTTAAAAAACAATGATAGCTACAATATTCATCCTATCTCATAAATCATAATACCAAAACAAAGAAAATATATACGCTAAGCTACCATTTCGTCTAAGCATTAGTTTTAGTTTTAGGGTTATAAAACGGTTTTGAAATATTTTTTGGTAAACCAGCAATAGAGTTAAAATATGTTTAGTGTTTGGTAAAACAGTTGTTAAAACAATTTTCTTATACAAATTCAGTTTTTTAGAAACTATTTTTTAACATTTGATTCTTAAAACGAATGTTTGGCCTAACTTGTTGAATACTGATGGGAAAAAGATTACTGGAAAGTGAGGGTTGTTTATCAAAATAAGTGAGAAAGAGAAAGGTTTCAACGCGTGACCAGATCACTTTCCTTAAGGTTTAATTCACCCCTCAAAGTGCAAAAGTTTACCGGTGAATTTCCTCTAAGATTCAACGAAGTCCTGATGTTATTCTGCACTTTGCACTAGTGAAAAATAAGCAACTTCTAAGAGTCTATGGATGTAAAACAATTATGTCTGGAAGTTTGTAAGATTTCTGGACATAAGTGAATCAGTATTTTTGAATGGAGAAGAAGAAGAAGAGAGAAAAACCAGAAAATCTGATTATAATATGTGTTCTTTTTAATTATGACAGTTACACATTTATTTAGTGTTGAAATGAGTGTCTTTCCATTAGAGACACCTTGTGTCTTTCCATTAAACTGAACCAAATGTTCCTTCACAAAAGACACTTATTTTCACGTTCAACTGTTATAGAATGTTCTGAAATTTCGAAATTTTCGAACATCCAGTCGACTTCAAAAGTTATAGAGAGTTTTAGGAATTTTCTTCCTTCCATCTAGTCAACTGAATGCTTTATTCAGTCGATTGTATACACTATTCAGTCAATTGTATGAAACTTATAGTCGACTGTATCAAGCTTGCAGTCGACTATATCAACTCTCAAAAGCCAAAATTTGTTTCTCCTTTTTTTTTTTATTCATTTCCTTTGATTTTTTAAAAAATCTCAAAATCAAAAACAATTTTATTTCGAAAATCATCAACATAACTTCTGTTTATAGAAAACTAATTCGAATTCAAAGGTTATTTTACCTTAACTTGTGCTAAAATCCATCACATCAATTTCCCTTGCTAATAAATTTATATTTTAAAAAATCTAAAAAAAGTATGCTAGAGTATCTTATGATAAACCTGAAGTTCATTAGTATGTACTTCGAAATTTGAAAACCTTTTAGTACAAAAAAAAATCTCAATTAAAGTCATAAGAGTGATTAATTAGTTTAATGGTGAAGGTATTTTGATGAGATGTTTCTTGTTCTTTTTTTCTTTTGTTGAAGAATCCTTACAAAGAAATAAGAAGCAGGCCTTATTAATGCATAATTCATGTTTGTGCATCCAATTATATATGAAAACAATATCTTCAATGGAAACCAAAAAGGTGATCTCATCACATCAAAGCATCTTATATAGTTTTCTCTTCAAATAATAATATATCATGGCTACCAACCAATTCCTAGCAAAAGAAAGAGCTTTTTAATTAGATGATGGTCAGGGGAGTAACTATTTGGTTGTCTAATGAGGTTGAATTTTGGTCAAGAAAGGAAACCCCATAGTCCTCTGAGACAGAAAGCATATAATAAAATATCACTTAAGAAAAGGAGAGGAGAGGAGGGTATTGTTGTTTTGTATTGTGTTGGACACATTTGAATTCTCTGTTCCCTATTCTTTTGCTTAGAAGGAATTTGATGATTGCAAGAGTACAAGAAGAAACCCGTAAAGTGCACTAAAAATGATTTTTTCACAGTTTCACTCACTCCCTCAATGACTATCATTTGTACTTTGTTCTGGTAAAGTATGTGCCACATGTTAATAGGTCAACTTACATAGCCCCAGTTTTTTTTTTTTTTTTTTGCCCTTCAAAATCCATTGATTTTAAGACCATGCATACATATCCTTTTGCAGGGTACAACCCCACTAAAATTCTAGAAGCCCAATAATCCATGGCTCATCAAATTGACCATTCACTGAATCTTTTCAACCCCTTCATGTTTCTAAGTTTTTGAGTTTGATTCATTTGTATATATATGAATTGACAAGCTGCTTCTGAAGTAGTATATATCTAGGAATGTATTGATTTCTGAATTTACTTATGTGACACTGAATATCATTTGGCAGAGTTCTTTTAAAATTGTATCTTTAGTAAATATATTACTGTTTCCGAGAAATAGAGGTTAGATCAAACATCATTTTTTAGATATGATTTTTGATCAGTTAAAAAGCTGAGACAACTTAAAAAAAGTTGATATAGACCTAACCGATTTTGATCCTCTCCATTTGAAAATGGAAGTCATAGTGAGATTGAATGTTATTGTGACAAACCTGGATTTGAATTCTTTCCATTTGATCATATGGTATACAATCTCACTGTAAAGTTAACTCCATCTCAATTATAAATGGAGAAGATCAAAATCCAAACCAAAATAGGAAGCAGTGTTTTCTCACTTTTGATCCTTGATCAATTTTGATTAAATATACTTTCCAAATCAACCTTAACTGACAATGGTATTTATAAATACTAAAATTAATGATTTTTTATTCTATGAAGCTGTGTTAGGCTAAACGGCTAGTTGTAGTTAATGTCAGAAAGTGTGCAAGTGGTAATTGCAAAACCCAAGGCATGCAATTTTTCAACCATAATGAAAAGAAAACATATTTATCCTTCTGTTTAGACATACATGTTTGGTTAGTTTCTCTCTAATCTTTGCAGGGAAGCATCTATTAGTATGAATGTAATGTAAAAAGAACATTTTAATGAATTTACATAGCAACAAGCTGGGTCAAGGAAATATATATTAGGCATTTGTTTAATCAATGTATGTGTGTATAAAGGCACATTTTTAGTCCCTTCAACCAAGTAGATAAATGATAAAGCTTGGAAACAAAGTAAACAAAACAAAACAAGTAGATAGAAGATAAACAGAATAGGACTTAGAAAAACAAACAATATGTGAAATTACAGCCAGGTTTTGAAATCAATTCCATATATGACTGATATCCTTTCCTAATTGCTCTCTTAGATCAATGGAATCGAACCTGTGCATAACAAAAAAAGAAAAAAAAGAAAAGAAAAGAAAAGGGGAATCAAACCCTGCTAATATAAGCCCAAACAGAAAAAGAAAAATTTCCAGAATCCAGATGTGCGCAACTGGGTATATGATGAGCATATTAATCTTTCAACTCTGTCAAACTTTAGTTGCAGAATTAGAGTCCTCAGATTTTTTTTCTTGTTTTTCCAGTTCTTTCTGTTTCAGTTTTCATAAGAATCATTCCTTTCTGAAATTGTGCAGCGACATTAAGAAGGTCCTGGCTTGAACATCTAAAATGCTGTTGCTTTTCTTTGAATATGAATATGTTAGTCAGTTGCAGAGAAATGCTAGACTTAGACTATATTATAGCAGAAGATATGCAATGCTAGATACTATTGGATCATAAACTTGATCCATTATGGGAGTCCAAAACCAAACTCAATCAAATTGGAGTCCAAGTCCATAATCAAGGTCCAAAACTACAAGCATTCTACCTAGAATTTTTTTGGTGTGGTAGTTGAGCATGTGAATCATTTGGTAACCTAAAATATTATTAGAACCACCAAGAAAAATGAGGTGTATGGTTGTTGTAATTTTGGATTAGTTTATTTGTGTGGTGTAGGATTGTTCTTAAGTAGTATAAATACCCCTCCCCATTTTGGTTTAATCATCAAGAAGAAGCAAGAGCTTCTAAGTGAGTGAAGAAGCAAAGTCTTCTAAGAGTGAGTTCTAGTATCTTCTTTCTTTTGAGTGAGAGTGCTCTTGTAATATCTCTTTGAGTTTGAATAAGAGTTGTTTGTGTGAGTGTTTTATTTCCAACAAAGTGGTATCAGAGCTTGAGTTGGAAAGTATACACCATTGCATATCAAATCGAAGGTCTCGACGAGAGAAATCCGACACCGCCAGAATCTCCCCGATCGGAGTTCAGACGTGCCTCCACGAGCCGCCGGAAGATTGCTGCCAGAAAACCGAATTGACTCACCGAGTTAAGCTGGGTCAGCCGAGTTGGAGCCGAGTTGACCGAGCCATAAGCCTGTTGACCGAGCCGCTTGACCGAACCGCTTGAGCCGAGTTGACCGAGCATTCAAAGTCAACTGTTGACCAGGTTAGTGTTGACTTTGACCGTTGACCGAAAGTTGAAAATTTTGACCAGGTCCCTCCCAAAGTTTTTCAACATTCCGGATCTATCTACGCAATCAGAATTTCCAAATTCTCAACATATTGAGTGATATGGCAAATGGTGTGACATCCTTCCAAGTCCCGACGCTCATCAATAACAATTACGACAACTGGAGTATCAAGATGAAGGCTCTTCTTGGCGCACATGATGTTTGGGATATCGTAGAAAAAGGTTTTAGTGAGCCAGATAACGAAGCTGCGCTGACCACAGTTCAAAAGGATAGTTTGAAAGATGCGAGAAAGAGAGACAAGAAAGCTCTCTACCTCATCTATCAAGCATTAGATGATGATGTTTTTGAGAAGATTTCGAGTGCAAGCTTTGCTAAGGAAGCGTGGGAAAAGCTGCAAACCTCTTACAAAGGATCCGAGCAAGTGAAGAAGGTCCGTCTCCAAACATTAAGAGGTGAATTCGAATCCTTACACATGAAAGTATCTGAGTCTATTTCAGATTATTTCTCAAGAGTAGTAGCTGTTTCTAATCAATTAAAAAGAAATGGTGAAAAGTTAGAGAATGTGAGGATAATAGAGAAGATACTCCGTTCATTGGATTCCAAATTTGAGCACATCGTCGTGACGATTGAAGAAACTAAAGACTTGGAAGAAATGACGATCGAGCAACTCCAAGGATCATTACAAGCATACGAAGAGAAGCATAAGAAGAAGCAAGGGTTTACTGATCAACTCCTCAAGCTACAATTCAAGGATATGCATGAAAGCCAAGGAGATGATAGAAACCAACGTGGCCGAGGCAGAGGTAGAGGCCGTGGACGAGGTTGGAATTACAACAACAACAATTCCAACAATAACTACGAGAAAGGAGAAAGCTCAACACGAGGCCGTGGAAGAGGCAATCTAAACTCGAGGAATGACAAATTTCAAGTTCGATGCTATAATTGTCAAAAGTTTGGGCATTATGCTTCAGAATGTAGAGCTCCTAACAACAGAATTGAGGAGAAGGCCAACTATGTGGAGGAGAAGACCGATGATAAAGAAACTCTTCTTCTAGCACGAAAAGAGACTGATGGTGTCCAAGCAAAATCCTGGTATCTTGACAGTGGTGCAAGCAATCACATGTGTGGAAGGAAAGACATGTTTGTGGAGCTGGACGAGTCAGTAAGTGGAAATGTCTCATTTGGCGATGATTCCACAATAGCGGTAAAAGGGAGAGGTAACATTCTTATCCGTTTGAAAGATGGGAGACATCAGTTTATTTCCAATGTCTACTTTGTGCCCAATATGAAAAGTAACATCTTGAGTTTAGGACAACTGTTAGAGAAAGGTTATGATATTCATATGAAGGATCATAATCTTTCTATAAAAGATGATAAGAACAACTTCATTGCTAAAGTACCGATGTCAAAGAATAGAATGTTCCTGATCAACATACAAAACGATGTTGCAAAGTGCTTGAAAGCTTGCTACAGAGATGCATCATGGCTATGGCATCTTCGTTTTGGGCATCTAAATTTTGGAGGTCTAAAGCTGCTATCCAAGAAGGAGATGGTGAAGGGACTACCTTGCATCAACCATCCTGACCAGCTTTGTGAAGGGTGTCTAGTCAGGAAGCAATTCAGAAAAAGCTTTCCAAAGGAGTCAAACTCAAGAGCCAAGAAGCCACTCGAGCTCATCCATACCGATGTGTGCGGTCCTATCAAACCAAGCTCTCTCGGTAACAATAACTATTTTCTTCTCTTCATTGATGATTTTTCAAGAAAAACGTGGGTATATTTCTTGAAACATAAGTCAGAAGTTTTCGAAGTCTTCAAGAAGTTCAAAGCTGCAGTAGAGAGAGAAAGTGGTAGAAAGATCAAAGCTATGAGATCCGACCGAGGAGGAGAATTTACTTCTAAGGAGTTTCAAGAGTTCTGTGAAGCAAATGGAATTCGTCGACCAATGACAGTTCCTAGATCCCCTCAACAAAACGGCGTAGCGGAAAGAAAGAACCGAACTATCCTCAACATAGCTCGGAGTATGCTCAAAAGCAAGAAACTACTCAAGGAGTTTTGGGCTGAAGCAGTGGCGTGTGCGGTCTACTTATCCAACAGATCTCCAACAAGAAGTGTTTGGGGAAAGACACCGCAAGAAGCATGGAGTGGAAGAAAGCCCGGCATCTCCCACCTAAGAGTTTTTGGAAGCATAGCCCATGTTCATGTTCCAGATGAGAAAAGAACAAAGCTTGATGATAAAAGCGAGAGTTTCATCTTCATTGGCTATGATGCAAATTCAAAAGGCTACAAGCTGTACAATCCGAACAATAAGAAGGTTGTGATCAGCCGAGATGTGGTGTTTGACGAAGAAGGACTATGGGATTTTGGATCTCATATAGATGACTTCAATTTCTCTCCCCCGTTTGAAGATGAGCTGACACAAATAGAACAGCCTGGAGAAGCCCAACAAGAGCCAACAACTCCACCTACTTCACCAACATCAACTACCCACGGAGACGAGTCACCTTCATCATCTTCAAGTGGGAGTCAAAGTGAAAGAGATGTGCAACGAACAAGAAGCCTTCGAGATCTCTATGAAGTGACTGAACGACAAGATAATCTTACATTATTTTGTTTATTTGCTGATTGTGAACCAATGAGCTATCAAGAAGCTGCAAAAGAAATGGAGTGGAGAGATGCGATGAATGAAGAAATCAAGGCTATCGAGAAGAACGACACATGGGAACTTATTTCACTTCCCAAAGGACACAAGGCGATAGGTGTCAAATGGGTCTACAAAACAAAGCGAAATGCTAAGGGAGAGATTGAAAAACACAAGGCGAGGCTTGTTGCAAAAGGCTACAGTCAAAAAGCTGGAATTGACTACGATGAGGTATTCGCCCCTGTTGCTCGGTTGGAGACTGTTAGACTAATTATTTCCTTGGCAGCTCAAAACAAGTGGAAGATACAACAAATGGATGTAAAGTCTGCCTTCCTAAATGGAGTTCTTGAAGAGGAAGTCTACATTCAGCAACCATCAGGCTACGAAGTCAAAGGCCACGAAGACAAGGTGTTGAAGTTGAAGAAAGCTCTTTACGGGTTGAAACAAGCACCAAGGGCATGGAATAGCCGAATCGACAAGTACTTCCAAGAGAATGGCTTCAACAAATGTCCCTATGAGCATGCTCTATATATCAAGATCAAAGATGGAGATATTTTGATCGTGTGCCTCTATGTGGACGATTTGATCTTCACCGGAAGCAACCCAAGCATGTTCAATGAATTCAAGGAAGTGATGACGAAGGAATTCGAGATGACAGACATGGGGCTCATGGCGTACTACCTTGGCATTGAAGTTAGGCAACAAAATGATGGAATTTTCATTTCACAGGAAAGCTATGCAAAGGAGATCCTGAAGAAGTTCAAGATGGAGAATTGTAAGCCGATAAGCACACCGATGGAATACGGAGTCAAGATGTCCAAACATGAAGAAGGCGAAAGTGTAGATCCAACATTTTTCAAAAGTTTGGTGGGAAGTCTACGCTACCTAACTTGCACGAGGTCCGATATTCTTCACGCAGTTGGATTGGTTAGTCGCTACATGGAATCTCCAACAACCACCCATTTTAAAGCCGCAAAGAGAATTCTTCGCTATCTAAAAGGTACAATTGACTTTGGCTTGTTCTATTCAGTTTCTAATGATTACAAGCTTGCTGGATATAGCGATAGTGATTGGGGTGGAGACATAGATAATCGAAGGAGCACTACTGGATTCGTATTTTTCATGGAAGATACTGCTTTCACATGGATGTCAAAGAAACAACCGATTGTCACATTGTCCACTTGTGAAGCAGAATATGTTGCTGCTACCTCATGCGTTTGTCATGCAATTTGGCTTAGAAATCTATTGAAGGAGATAGGCTTGATACAAGAAGAGCCGACCAAGGTTTATGTCGACAACAAGTCAGCCATTGCCTTAGCAAAGAATCCAGTATTCCATGATCGAAGCAAGCACATCGATATTCGCTACCACTATATAAGGGAGTGTGTTGCAAGAAAGGATGTGCAAGTTGAATATGTGAGGTCACAAGATCAAGTTGCTGATATTTTTACTAAGCCACTGACAAGCGAAAACTTCATAAGATTAAGGAACTTACTAGGGGTCACAAGATCAAGTTTAAGGGGGGGTGTTGGATCATAAACTTGATCCATTATGGGAGTCTAAAACCAAACTCAATCAAATTGGAGTCCAAGTCCATAATCAAGGTCCAAAACTACAAGCATTCTACCTAGAATTTTTTTGGTGTGGTAGTTGAGCATGTGAATCATTTGGTAACCTAAAATATTATTAGAACCACCAAGAAAAATGAGGTGTATGGTTGTTGTAATTTTGGATTAGTTTATTTGTGTGGTGTAGGATTGTTCTTAAGTAGTATAAATACCCCTCCCCATTTTGGTTTAATCATCAAGAAGAAGCAAGAGCTTCTAAGTGAGTGAAGAAGCAAAGTCTTCTAAGAGTGAGTTCTAGTATCTTCTTTCTTTTGAGTGAGAGTGCTCTTGTAATATCTCTTTGAGTTTGAATAAGAGTTGTTTGTGTGAGTGTTTTATTTCCAACAGATACACCATGTCCCTGAATTTATTTCAAAACATTAATGCTTGAAACAAACACATAGATAAACATAAAACTACGAAGATGACTTCTTGTCTGATTATCAAATCAATCAGTTTCTACTGCCCTTACTCCTTTTCTGCCTCCTTTCACTTGCCCCTTTCCAAAAGTCTTTAAAAGCCATTCATAATGTTTCCTCATGATGAAGGTGTTCCCAATCACTATTCCAACTACAAGCCCACTTCCATACCCGTCACAACCATCTTCCAATCAAAATGAAATAAGGACTCGGACTCTTCTTCATCTTCTAAATATGGAGACGGTGGTGTTGAGGCCTCAGAGATACTTTCACATTTCTTTGACAAAGGGTTTCAATACAATCCTGGATTTCCATAAAACGAACTGTTATCAATTTCTCCAAACAACAATTTTTTCCTTTTGTCAGTTCCCCTTGGATTTTCTACCAGGCAACAATTTTTCCAAGTAGCCAGCAGGAAATGTCCACAAACAACATCACACAACCATCCTTATTAGGATTATATCAAATAACTAATGCCAAAAAGACTTGAGAACAAAACTAGCAGAACAAGCTAAAAAACAAACAGAGAAAACAACCTAGACAGAAATGGATCTAAACAGCAGCTAGACTAGTAAGACCCCAACATTTCTGAGATAGGAAACTCTCAATAATAATACAGTTCTTAACAATAGGAGCTCCCAAAATTCTATTTTGTACATCTCTAGTTATGCTCTCCAATACAATAGAATTCGAGTGAAAAACAAATTGATGGGATCTTAATCAAATGTTTCTCTCCCTCCATATATGATAGAGAAAAGCATTCCAAACAATCTTCAACAATATAACTGAGAAGGTTTCCACTTTTTCCTTTAAGCCTAGTGATGGCCCATTAATTCCACTTCTTCTTTCCAAGTAACCACTGTGTTTTTGCTACATCAGCCTTACCTAGTATCTGATGCCAAACTTGCTTAGAGTAATAACACTCGAAGAAAAAATGATATACCTCTTTTACACATCATGGTTACAGAAAGGAAAAACAATCTTAAGTTGCAAACCCCACTTTTGCTGTGACTTTGGTAGAGAATCTGTTCTATATAGCTAACCAAGCTATAAAGCTGTGTTTTTTAATGTGAAGAGTAAACAAAATGAGCCTATTCCGTGGGAATTTTGGTTTTCTCAAGTCTAAGGTGCTCCCAAGTAGTTTTTAAATGAAATTGACCAGACTTAGACGGTTGCCAGAGAGTATAGTCTTATGCATCTGTAGGAATAAGATCACAAATTGCATATTGAATATAAAGTAAGCTATCATATCTAGCAGGAGGCCAAAGCCACTGACCATCTTTGATGATGTCAGCTACAAGAGTTTGCTCTGGGTGCCTGAATCATATAAAACCCTTCTGCTGAAAATGATCAAGAAGAGGACCTTAAGGTACCAATTACCATACCAGAAGTGTATTCTCCTGCCATTTCTCGGACTATATATGTTTTAGAAGAGGCTTAGCAATAGGACGAATATGCAGGAGCTTTCACCATGCCGAACTATAATCAGAGGGAGGATTTGGGGACCAAAAACTTCTCCCCTTAAGTTTCTTGAAAACTCAATGCTTGTAGTATAGTTTAGTTGTGTTTTTCTTTATTGGTTCACATGCACACCAGACAATGATAAAACATCCCATGGCCTGAAAAAGAAGAATGAATGCCCAGAAAAGTTGTTATATGAAAGGTCCAAAACACTAATCTTAAAGTCATTGTAAGCAAGATGTCATTTGTGTAGATATTATTACTGGTGGCCATGGATTGGCTTGATAGCAATTGTTGATTCTAACATCGGCTTCAAGAACAGCATCATGATGAGTACAAGTGAAATTGTTGAAGTTGTAATGTTCGTTTTGTTGTTTATCCCAACCTTTGTCCTCCATTTTTTTTATTCGATGAACAACATTTATTATTAATCTGCAAACATATATAGAAACATGCCAATTAATAAGTCCTTAATATTCTCTATTTCAATAACAAGACTAATATCAAGTGTATGTACCAATTAAAGCGCAAAGTGTACGAACAAGAAGCCAAATTTATATGATGATCCAACTCATTCGTATGAAGCCTTACATATTCATGTAAGTCTAGATTTCTATAAATAAATAAATAAATAAGAAATTTCAATGCTTGCATATGTCAAAGTATGTTGCTAGTTCAATCAATTATCATGGAATTGACTGCAATTTGGCGAATCCAATTAAAATTGCAATCACATTATGATAATTGATCAAATCAGAAACTTACACTTGATAATCAATTTCATTATATACTTGGATTAATTGCCTCTTTGCAAACAATGCATCCAAAATTGACTGGTCAGTTTGCACCAAACCTCTAAAGATAGCAGGAAATATGAATTTACATAACAAAAATGCTCAGCTTCCAGCCACATGAAGTTTTGGAAAATTGATGGCAAACTAGTGCTTTAGCTATATCTTTAATTTGAAAATTTTATGAATACTTCACTTACCTTTTTTTATTGGTGAAACACATGCACACATCACTCGAACTTGAAACCTTTAAGACCCAGAGCCTTAGTTTCACCTACTTTACAATATGAAAATCCAATTGCTTCAATTATGGTTTGAAGCCTCTAATTAATGATTGTCCAATGGATCTCCAAGATAATTAATCAATAATTAAATTATGTTTGAAGTTTCCTTCAATACACTTTGAATGTGACGATCCTATATTTCAATTTTTAACATTTAGTTCACTGCATTCTCTTTAAAGAACTATAAAACATCACGGGAAAACCATCTTTTTATTATAAGTAAATAAATTGTATAGAAAAAATGCACCAAGGGGGTGCATGTAAAAGATTATCTCTAATTCCACAAAATTTACTAAATCTAAGCCATTTAAAAAAATATGCCATTTGACCCAAAAATTTAGAGCGTTAAACTACCTTTCCATCATGGAAAAACTATCTAACATAAGTTTTTATTATTAAGCAAATTTCAAATGCCGGTTAGGGTTTCTACTCAAAACATGGAAGTTGGAACTCTATGAAAAGGTGTATATCTGATAAATCTGTGGGAATTGTTTTATAACAGAAGAAGGTCAGGCCAAATTTGACATACAAGTAAACAGTGTGAAAATTCAGTCCAGTGGAAAGATATTGCAGCAGTTTATGCAAGGAAAGATACCTCTTAAGCATGAAAGGTTGCTTATCTATGACAACTCTTTTTAGTTCTGGCATCTATGGGAAAGACTCCTGTGTGCAAAAGCGGAGGGATTAAGTTTTAAATATCAACGAAAGAAGAAGTAAACAATTAGAAACAACTGAATAGCGAGTTTAAAAATAAACTTCTTCCACCGTAAAATTTGTTGCTACTTCTCAGAGAAAAATTATACGTCAATTGATTTGATGGATTACAATGGAGCTCTTGGTCCATGTACACTAACATATTTCTGCTCTGTATTGTTCTCAAAGTTAAAACTGTTATGAGGCTCACGCATGCTAAACACCAAATGATGAAGCGCGAAAGAAAATTCTCACATAAGCACAAACTTGCATATAATAAAATATATATAAACAGAAAGTTACGACATTCCAGTCCCTCAAGCACAGTAATCACTGTTCAGTCTGAAAAAAAAAAAAAAGTGAAATGTGTATGGTTTATGGTTATCGAATGCCGCTGATCTCCAATATCTCATCACCTTTGTCTTCTTCCTTTAAGTGAAATGTGTATGGTCTATGGTCATCAAATGCCGCTGATCTCCAATATCCCTCAACGATTATCATTTGTACTTTGTTCTTGTAAAGTATGTGCCACATGCTAATAGGTCAACTTACACAACCCCAGTTTTTTTTTTTGCCCTTCAAAATCCACCAATTTTAAGACCATGCATACATATCCTTTTGCAGGGTAGAACCCCACTAAAATTCTAGAAGCCCAATAATCCATGGCCCATCAAATTGACCATTCATTGAATCTTTTCAACCCCTTCATGTTTCTAAGTTTTTGAGTTTGATTCATCTGTATATATATGAATTGACAAGCTGCTTCTGAAATAGTATATATATGGGAAGGTGTATTGATTTCTTAATTTACTTTTGTGACACTGAATATCATTTGGCAGAGTTCTTTTAAAGTTGTGTCTTTAGTAAATATATTACTGTTGCCGAGAACTAGAGGTTTGATCGAACATCTTTTTTAGATATGATTTTTTGATCAATTAAAAGCCGATACAACTTAAAAAAAGTTGATATCTCCATTTGAAAAATATAGGTCAAGTTTACAATGAGATTGAATGTCACTGTGCAAATCTGGATTTAGATTCTTTCTATTTGATCATATGGTATTCAATCTCAACATAAACTTAACTTCATCTCAATTATCAAATGAAGAAGATCCAAATCAAAACCGAAATATGAAGTTGTGTTCTTTCCCTTTTGATCCTTGATCAATTTTGATTAAAAATACTTTCCAAATCAACCGTAACTGACAATGGTATTTATAAATACTAAAATTAATGATTTTAATTCTACAAATACTGAAGTCATCTATGAAAGAAAACCAATATATATGCTTACAAGTAGTAAATTGATATTCATATACCATTTTAGATAATTTCAACATTTAAAGGTACTTTTACATCTTATCAATTAAACACACCCAACAATCTTACAACACTTTTAACACAATTTTTACCAAAAACTAAATAATTTTTAACACTACGACACTTCTAACAATTGTATTAAAATTACTTTTAATCTTTAGAGTAGAAACGTATGCGGAAGTTAGGCTAAACGGCTAGCTGTAGTTAATGTCAAAAGGTGTGCAAGTGATAATTGCAAAACCCAAGGCACGCAATTTTTCAACCATAATGAACAGAAAACATATTCATCCTTCTGTTTAAACTTACATGTTTGGTCAGTTTCTCTCTAATCTTTGCAGGGAAGCATCTATTAGCACGAATGTAATGGAAAAAGAATCTTTTAAAGAAGTTACATAGCAACAAGCTGGATTAAGGAAATATATGTTAGGCATTTGTTTGATCAACATATGTATGTATGTATAAAGGCACCTTTTTTAGTCCCTTCAACCAAGTAGATAAATGATAAAGCTTGGAAACAAAGTAAACAAAACAAAACAAGTAGATAGAAGGTAAACAGAATAGGACTTACAAAAACAAACAATATGTGAAATTATAGCCAGGTTTCTAAATCAATTCCATATATGACAGACATCCTTCCCTAACTGCTCTTTTAGATTCAATGGAATCGAACCTGTGCGTAACAAAAAAAGAAAAAAAGAAAGAAAAGGGGAATCAAACCCGGCTAATATAAGCCCAAACAGAAAAAGAAAAATTTCCAAAATCCAGATGTGTGCAACTGGGTATATGATGAGCATATTAATCTGTTAATTCTCTGTCAAACTTTAGCTGCAGAATTAGACTCCTCGGATTTGTTTCATGGTACGATTTTTCTTCTTGTTTTTCCAGTTCTTTCTGTTTCAGTTTTCATAAGAATCATTTCTTTCTGAAATTGAGTAGTGGCAGCTTGAACATCTAAAATGCTGTTGCTTTTCTTTGAATATGAATATTTTAGTCAGTTGCAGAGAAATGCTAGACTATATTATAGCATAAGATATCACTACAAGATAATTGACATATGCTGGTGCTTTATTTCCGCCGCTTCAGAAAAACGTCGTAATATAACAACCGCCAGCGCTTTTTTTGTGGCGCTTTCTTGAAGCGCCGCAATATCCAAAGACTATATAACAGCGCTTCAAAGTGCCGTTAAATGCAAATCTTAGTACATATTCCGGCGCTTTAAAGCGCCGAAATAGGGTGCCTTTCATATACCGGCACTTTGAAGCGCCGGCATATGCTATTTTCATATTCCGGCGCTTTGAAGCACAGGAATATGAAATGGGTCTCGAGCATATACCGGCGATTTGAAGTGCCTAAATATGCTCGAAACCCATTTCATATTCCGGCACTTCAGTGCTTCCTTTCATATACCGGCACTTTAAAGCGCCGGTATATGCTCCTTGAAGTATTTCGGCGCTTAAAAGCTCCGGAATATGCTAAAAAATTCAGATATAAAAGCTTGCCGCGAATATTTGTTTTTCCCCCAAAATTTTCTTTCTGCTCTCTTCGATCCACCGCGCCGTTTCCCCCAAATTTCGGTTCTCTACACTTTGCTTACTCACTAGGTCTGCTTCCCTGCTTTCCACCGCCGTCGTCAGCTCTGCTTCTCTACTTTCCACAGCCGCCGTCAGCTCTGCTTCTCTGCTTTCCACCATCGCCGTCAGCTCTGCTTCTCTCCTTCAACATTACTAACTGGGAAAAACAAACGGTGAGTGTGAGCTATGTTTATTCCTTCAAGTTTGTGAAATTGAACTCTATACTATTTGTTAAAATGTCTATGTGGTAGTTGGTATAGATTCATTTGATTTTTTTTAGTTTTTATTAATCTATTATGGTCTTCCTATAACCTAACGTCCAAGGTGCTACGAGTACACAAATTACATGTATGAAATGTCTATGCTTTTGGAGAAGAACCTTTCTTTGAGAGTTGAACAGAGCTGCTCTTTGCGATATACATTTAGGTTTACCAAAAATATTATGTTTATTCTGTAATTTGATGAATTTACAGCTAAATAGAATAATATTATAGTAGTTTTTGGAGAAGAACCTTTCTCCATTTGTCATATTATCCCATTTTGTTCAATTACTTATTTTCTCCATCTCTATGCTACAGAGAATGCACGTGCCAGAACATATCTTTAGTAGTTACCAACTTATCATCCTTGTGGGTGATGATTAAATGATTTTAAAGTTGCGTTAGTATGCAATTGAAGCTTAGAGTTGGAAGTGGAATTAGAATTGAAATTGAAGTAATATCATTTTTTTTACAGTAAAATTGTTGGAAAAATCCATTATTTTGTCTCAATTTTATGCAATCAAACATGAAGTATGTATATTTCTTTGGTTTTTTAGGGAATTTTGTACCTTAAATTATTAGAGGTGATTACTCCCTTTCTTTTTCCTTCATTAGCCTTATTGTTTTGTCTCATTGATGTTTTGTATTATTTAGCTGTATAGGAGTGAGTACTAAAACAATAAGTGCAAGTTGAATAATTATTTTAAAGTCCCACCGGTTTAGCATTTTTTGTATTCAACATTAGCTTTGCCCGAATAATTTAGGTGCTAATTTCGTATCTGTTAAGTTTTTGAAATGATTTAAGTTCTGTAATATCTTTTTCAGCACATAACAAGGTTATCCATTTTAGTACACAATTGGATCCTTTTCTTTTTTTTCCTGTTATGGTTTAAATAGCTGTGAATATAGAAAAAATAATTGATCGTTCTATAATTTTAGTTCTAGCCTAACTTCTAACTAAAGCACAGTGTAGATATTTTTTTTCCTTAGCCGAATTTGCTCTCTCTGACCTAATACCCTATCATGTAGAGCTTGCATGAAAGACAATATCATAATGTGCATATGCTTTTGGCTGCAATGTCATAATAATATCATGTTATTGTTGTCCACAGTTTAGTGCTGTTTTGATTTTTTTTTTTCTGGATTAGTCTTCTGCCTCCAAGTAACATTATCAAACTCAGTGAACTATATATATTGTGGATTTGATTACATTCAGGAAGTAGGACACTTTCTTGCTGTTTTCCCAAAGAAAGTGAAGTTAAGCATTTCTACAGCTTTGAAGGAACTAGGACACTTGGATGATGCACATGAACTTCTAGATACTGCCATTTCTATAGCTTTGAAGGAAAGCAAGCCGGTTTATCTTAGTAGAAGCTGTAATCTGCCTAGAATTCTTCATCCAACTTTCGCTAGAGATCCAGTGCCATTCTTTCTTCCACCTAAGTATGGTTTCGATCTCATTACTATATTAGTTTTTATTCCTGAAGTTATATGAATTTGATAAGTTCTCATGATTTGTGCTACAATTGGTTTAAAAATCAATGAAATGGAGCTGTTGAATTTTAGGCTTGACTTCAAATACTCGATACACCTTAGTATGATTCAAAAGGATAACAATTAAGATTAAAAGGAAATGACTTAGTAAATCCAGAATAATGTGAATAATGTTAGTCTTGGTTGAGTTGAACTTGTGCCTGTAAGAGCTGTGATGACAAAAAACATAGGAAAAAACTTGCATGGTAAAATGAATTGTTATGTATGCACATGAGACATCATGAAGCATAAAAATGCTGATATACGTGAAAAAATCATTTAATTGAAACAATAATAATAATTTTATTGTATATAATAATTATTATTATGATAATTTAAATAATTTTTAGAATTAAAAATTATTTTTATAATAATACAATTATTTTGAATATTAATATTAAAATGTCTTATTATATCGTAATAGTACTATTATGATCATATACATTATAATGTTTATTATTATTTTATTTCTACTTATTATATATATATTTTTAATTGTTATTATAATTAATAAGGTTTTTTATTATAATAATAATAATTTTATAATTTCATATTTAGTAATAATATTTAGTATTATTTAAATAAAAATAATATATTATTATTTTCATAAATTATTATAATAATATGAACATATTTTAATAATAGTAATAATAATAATTATTTATAATAAATTACTATAAAATCATATAATTATTATAAATACTTATATTTATTATTATTATTATTATTATTATTATTATTATTATAGTATTACTATTATTATTTCAATAATTTTTATGTTACTAATTTATATTAAGACTGTAATAATTATTAATATTAATTATTTGCTGAGACCAATTGCCAACATGAGTTTGTATCAATTTGTTGTTATAAATTTCAGTTCATCCACTTACCAATCAAATCGAAGTTTGTGATTATGCCTTCTTTTGCCAAAAATATTACAATTCTGATTTTATTAACATTGTTTTAGGAAAGTCTATTGGCGTCATCTAAAAATGGATAAAAGTTGGATAGATAAACCGAGGTCGAGTAAAGCCTATATGGATGGTGTTGCAAACTTCATTAGATTTGCGTGTCAGAAAGCTTGTGGTCTGGTAGTATTGTTTGTCCATGTAGAAGATGTGGTAATTGTTATTCATTTGACCTAGAAATTGTTCAGGAGCATCTATTGTATAATGGGTTTAGTCCAAGTTACACCGAGTGGGTTTTCCATGGGGAGAAAGTCTCTCGTATAGACCACACTCACACTAGTTCACAATCCACTAGTGTTCCAGGTGGTTTCATGGGACGAGATGACGTGTTGGGTTTGCTCTGAGGTGCCTTCGAGATTTCTTGTGAAAACCCAAACAATGAACCGTTAAGTATAGGAATCGAAGTGGGATATTCAAATGAGCATGGTGAAGAGCAACAGGCTCATGGTGGGTTTCAGTTCAATAATTTTGGTGATCCTTCACACATCGAACATCCAGTTCATTCTGCTATTGATAAGATGACTCAGTATCGCAATTTGATGAAAGATTACGATATTGAACTTTATCTAGGTTGTCAGAATTTTAAAAAGTTAAGTTTAATGTTATATCTACTACACCTCAAATGTTTGAATGGGTGGTCTGGCAAATCTCTGACTATGTTACTTGAGTTTATCAACATGGCATTTCCAATGTGTGCTCCATTTCCATCAAATTATTATAAAGCCATGAAGATTATCAAAGGATTGGGTCTTGAGTATGAGAAGATTCATGTTTGTCCTAATGACTGCACACTATATTGGGGTGAGCATGTGAATAATGAATTTTTTCATGCGTGTGGAGTGACACAGTGGGTCAAAAAAGAAAAATCCAGCTAAGGTATTGATTGAAGAGGATATATATATCATCTAAAATGGCTTCGTTGATGAGATGGCATGACAAAGATCGGACAAAAGATGGGATTTTAAGACACCCTGCGGATGGATTAGCTTGGAATGAATTGGATAGATTGTATCCTTATTTTGCAGCTAATCCTCAGAGTGTTAGGCTTGGCCTAGCTAGTGACGGGTTCAATCTCTTTCGAAAAATGAGTTCAACTTATAGCACATGGCCCATTCTTTTGGTCCCATACAACTTGCCACCGTGGTTTTGCATGAAGCAAACATCCTTCATCCTTTCCATGGTGATTCCTGGTGAGAGAAGCCTCGGTAATGATATTGATATCTTTTTACAGCCCCTAATGGAAGAGTTGAAACAATTATGGGATGGTGTTGATGCGTTTGATGCGTCCACCAATCAAAGCTTTAA
The DNA here is from genome assembly GCA_023935145.1 of Bretschneidera sinensis. Taxonomy (NCBI): domain Eukaryota; kingdom Viridiplantae; phylum Streptophyta; class Magnoliopsida; order Brassicales; family Akaniaceae; genus Bretschneidera; species Bretschneidera sinensis. The sequence continues at coordinate 103,577,895 of CM043703.1, read as the reverse complement.
GCTGCGTGTTTCTCTTCTTTGGACCATTAATGATTTTCCAGCCTATGCGAACTTATCTGGTTGGAGCACCAAGGGGCGGGTTGCTTGTCCATGTTGTGGGGAATCTACGCATTCTATATGGTTAAAGCACGAGGGAAAGTTTTACTATATGGGTCATCGTCGATGGTTAGCAGAAAACCATGAGTTTCGTTTTCAAAAGGATCAGTTTGATGGCACCATAGAGTTGGGATCTGCTCTTGTTCCACCATCAGGGTACGATGTTTTATGACAACTAGAGGGTGAAAACTATAGCTATGGTAAAACCTCGAATCCTTCTAAGAAGAGGACAAGAGAGGATGTTGGTACCTCTACGGGCCAAGTGCTAATGGATGAAGTTGATAACCTTTTCGAGGGTGTGGATGATTTCCTTGAAAATGTTGATAATGAGGATATTCCCATGGATGGGGGAGTTGTACATACGTTGTGGAAAAAAAGAAGCATTTTTTTTTAGTTAGCATATTGGAAAAACAATATATTGCGTCATAATTTAGATGTGATGCATATAGAGAAGAATGTATGTGATAATTTGATTGGAACAATATTGAATATAGATGGTAAGACTAAAGATAATAAGAAGGCACGCCGCGATCTCGAGGAAATTGGTATTAGGAAAGACCTCTATTTAGTTGTTCTTCCTAATGGAAAAAATCACTTGCCTCCAGCATGCTACACTATGTCCATGAAGGAGAAGCACAATTTTTGACAGTTTTGGCAAATCTTAAAGTTCCTGATGGGTATGCATCAAACATCTTCAGATGTGTCAACCTAAAGGATCGTAAGCTGTTAAACTTAAAGAGTCATGACGGTCACATATTAATGCAAGAAATCCTTCTGATTGCCTTAAGAGCATCTTTGCCTAGACATGTTGTAGCAGTTGTGTCTGAGTTATCATTATTTTTCAAAGCTTTATGCTCTAAAGCCCTTGATCCCCATGAGCTAGACTTATTTGAGTCATGTGTTTCTTTAACACTCAGCTATTTGGAGAAAATATTCCCCCTAAGTTTCTTTACCATTATGGTTCATCTTATCATTCACTTAGCCTCTGAGGCTAGACTTGGGGGTCTCATACACTACAGGTGGATGTATCCCGTTGATAGGCTAGATGTTCAAAGTTATTTTGTGCACTTTGTTTTTTTTTTTCTTGTATATTGGATACTTCATTTATCTTTAATTTTTTGGCTTTGCAAGGTATTTAGTGCGCTTGAAATCTTACTTACATAATAGAAGTCGACTCGAGGGGTCAATTGCTGAAGGGTACAATGGGGAAAAGTGTCTAACATATTGCTCTCAATTCTTCAAAGGTGTAGAGACAAGATTCAACCACCCCCAAAGGAACAATGATACTGTAAATTTTCCAGATGAATACATGCTTTCCTCTTGTGGATGGATAATGGGAAAGATTGTGAGTGTTGAGCTCGATGACATGTCATTGGCTCAAGTACATCGTTATGTGTTGTTACATAATGATAAACTTTATAACCTTTGTAGGTTAGTATCAATAAAGGAACTTAATTAGTAATCATGTGTTTAAATTGAGTTTTTATTATCGATTGTTATCACTATGATGGCTAACAGTTACATAAAAACATCAACTATTGCAGCGAATTTTTGGCTGCTCAAAGGCTAACCAACCGTTCAAATTGAGCAATACAAAGTCTCGAACAAAAGTGGTTGGTTGAGAAATTTCCCTCATGGCTTATGAGACAGGTTAGGCATAATAACAAGAGTCTTCGAATGTTATAAGTGTTTTCAATAAAACATTGAATGTTGTTGTCTTATATTAATTGTTGGAAAATGTTTAGGTGCCATGGATGGTGGATAACAATTATTCAGATGAACTAATTGCCTTTGCTCGAGGTCCGAATAACATTGTTAGGAGATTCAATGAATTCAACATCAACGGCTTTAAATTCCATACAAAGGAACGTGAGAGGTGTAGACGATCTCAAAATTCGGGAGTTATGGTTGAAGCTGATGATAAAATGTATTATGGTATGCTCAACGATATCATCGAGTTCGATTATTATGGGACGTTTAAGATTGTGTTGTTCCGTTGTGATTGGGTGGATATTAATTCACCCAGGGGTTTAAAAAAAGATGCAAGTGGGTGCATTCTCGTGAACTTGAATAGGTTAATTCACACTGGTCAGTTATTGAAGGATGACTCGTTCGTACTTTCATCTCAAGCGAAACAAGTGTTTTATATGCAAGACCCAACAATAAAGGAATGGTATCATATTGTGATCACAACGCCAAAGGGACCTATATGAAATGGAGGAAAAACGCAGGAAGAGGATGATGACACTTACAATTAGTGCATGCCTTCTAATGTAGTGGTAGATGATCATTTAGATTGTATCTCAACTTGGGCTAGGATGGACATTGACGAAGATACCAACTAGTTTTATATGCATTTCCATGTAATTATATTTGGATGTGTATTTATGTGATGGATATGTGTGTTAACGAGTTTTGTAAGGTTTTATTGTAATCTATCGGGTTACTGTTGCTTTGTATCACACATAACAAGAGTCCTGAACTTTTTTGCGTATAGTTTGTGGAATTCTACTTTAGAATGTCGTAAATTTCTGTTTTGGTTGTATCATTGATTATTGCTTGTTCTTTAAATCTTATTTGAATCACTTATTTGTTCATTTGTTCTCAGGTACTCTGAAGTTATTGATTGCTGCATTTGCTGGGACCCCTTGACCATTCCTATCTTTCAGGTGTGGTTCTTCTAATTCTTGTTAACTTTTAATGCATTCTTGATAGTGTGAGATATAATCATTTTAATGTTTTTATGTATACAGATTGCAAGATGTATAGGTCAAAAAATATCCCTCCATCAGTTAGAGATAACATGCCAAATCAGTATGCAGCTAAGTCTTCACACCATCAAGAAGATATTTACCATGAGTATGAGTATCACCTTGATGATGATCATGACTCGCAAAATGATTCTGAGACTGATCCAATAACAATGGGAAGTGATCACAATGATAGTGAACAGTACGAGATAATTGGTAATTTTTATATTAGAATACATTCTCTTTATAACTAGTTTGATACCACATTATTATACTAATTATAAAATATATGTTTTCAATGTATAGATTCTAAAGGGAGGGTGAGGAAGCAAACACGTCTCCTTAGAACCTCACAAGTGTGGTCCTTTGAACGTGGGGAAAAAATTGTGGTCCACTTCAATGCACGTCATCAACCTATTAAGAAAGGTGGCCAAATGTTAAGTAGCTGGTTGGATAAGGTTGCAAAAAGAGGGAATCTTTGTCCACTTAATTACACGGATTGGAAAAAGGTCCCTTCTAGCTACAATAAGGACCTTGTTATATTGATTCGGGTAAGTAACAACTTAATAACCATTGATTGCCTCCAAATTTATTTTTTGTTTTTTTGTATTCGTGGTGTTGTAAATGCATAATCCCTAACACCAATAATGCTTATTTGACATCGATTTCCTTTCTTTGTGGTTGAGGAAGTTCCATTACCCTACGATTGAAGCGATAGACAAGATTTTGTTGAGGATGATAAGGAAAAAATGGAGGGACTACTGATATGTGCTGAAAAGGGACTACGTGAGGAACAAAACAAAACAACAAGTTTTAAGCAATAATGTTCCAAAAGGCATAGATCAAGACCAATGGAAGCAACTGGTGAACTACTGGTTCTCTGACTAGAGTGAGGCTGTTTTAAGATAATTATATTCATTTGGATTCTCATTGTTTCTATTTTTCTAATAATGACTGATTATTCAATTGGTTTATTATTGGTGTAGAAATATTCTACTATAGGGACAGTGGCACATAAAAGACAACAATGTCCTCACACGTCCGGTTCAAAGAGTTTTGCTAGAAGACGGGATGAATATGTGAGTTAATTTTCTTCATTCATCCAATCTTTCAATTGAGATGTAGTGTATTGAGTCACAATTTGAACTATTTTCATACATGGTAAGAGATGACACATGGGAATGAGCCCGGGCGCGTAGAGTTTTTTGCTGAAACTCATAAACGCAAGGATGAGACTTTTATTGATGATGCATCATGACAATTTATGGTAAATTCAATGTACATTTGATGATTTGGATATGACTTGTGTGTTTCTAACTTGTTAGAACTGTGAATAACTTTGTATCGAACTCTCCTTAAGTGAAAAAAAAAAAGGATCATTGAATGCCCTGGTTAGGAATTATCCATTTTAAAAGTGTCTTTTACATTGAAATACTTCCTAAATAGATTGAAGAATTTAAATTGGGTTCGTTTGCTTAATGGGGTTGTTGCTCTAGAGAGGGAGAGAGATAAGTTTCCTTTTTGGCAGGTTTAAGGTTTTGTTGAGATAAAATTAAAAGAAAAAGGCAAGAGCTGGTCTGTTTAATTGAGTATAATCAGTGTCCATCTAAAGTGATATGTGGAGTCTTATGTTAAAAGTGAAAGACATGGCAATGAATTGATAATTGGTATATGCTTTTAAGTGCTAGAGCTGGTCTGTTTGACTGAGCAAGTGAATATTCTGAATTTCTACTACATCAATGCAGTTGAGTGGCTTCAAATTTATTCTAGCCTCATATGGTGGCTATTATGTATTGCTTTTCACTTTTCTCTTTTGATGTTTGCTACAGATTCTTGAATTTTTATTTTATGTCATGCTGTAGTGCATTTCTGTTCTGAGTATATTCTTTGTATTTGTTATTAATAAGTAATTCCAGATGTTTTGTTTTGTTCTTGCAATGAGTCTACTGGAGCATTATTTTCAAATTTGTGCTTGTCATGTGATGTAGGAGGATCCGAGTCAGATGATGCTGAGTTGTCAGATAACATATTGTTGGCACTGAGATACCATGAGTTGGCAGATCAGCGCAAAAATGGCAGGTGGACTACCTTGAACGGTTGACTGCCGTTGATTTTGTTTTAGGGCTTCAAATTTGTAGTTTCCAGTTTTAGGAAACTTTCCATTTGCAATTTCCTTTTGCATTCAAGTCAGAATTGACTGCCGTTGATTCTGCCTTAATACAATCGCTTAATTTTAGTAATTTCCTTAGTTTTCCCCAGGATTATGTTTTCAGGGATTTTTTTCCTTTTTTTGCTTTGACCTTATAAATAAGGAGGCCACATACGGAAAAGACATATTACCATTATTATTGGTATTTGTATAATTTTAAAAAAAGCATCAAAGCTGTTTCTCTGTGTTTTTAGGGTTGTTCTTGTGTTTCTCCCTGTGAAATATCTGTTACGACTAGCCTGCAGAATAATCGCTATTCTGCCCGGTGTCAGTTGGTATCAGAGCTTCAGCATCTTCCTGGGGTGAGATTTCATCAGTTCCATCGCTGGTGGTCGTGGTCGTGGTTGTCGCGGGCAGGTTCCGAACGAAGAAGCTCCACACCATGATCATAACATTTAGGATGCGATGATTGAGGATTTACAGAGGCAAGTTGCAGAGTTAACCCAGCATCTAGCAGGGCAGAATTTCGGTGATCGTGAGATGGAAGATCACTATTCCGATTCTAGTTTCAAAAATCCATATCACAATCATGCTCGATTCTGGGAGCACCATGGTCGGGAGAATCGTTATGGAGACCTCGAGTTCAGAGTAGATCTGCCTGATTTTTCTGGTACGTTACGGGCTGAAGGATTCATCGATTGGTTGAATGAAGTAGAGCGTATTTTCGAGTATAAGAAAGTCCCAGATCGTGTCAAAGTGAAATTGGTCGCCATCAAACTCAAAGGCAGAGCATCTGCGTGGTGGGAGCAGTTGAGGCGCTCACGCGTCCGGTAGGGCAAGGCTAAGATCATAGATTGAGAGAAGATGAAGAAGAAGATGAAGGGTCACTTCTTTCCTTTCGGCTACACTCAAACCTTGTTTCAGCGACTTCATGCGTTGAGGCAAGGCACGAGATCGGTGGATGATTACACGGAGGAGTTCTATCAATTGATAGCCCGAAATGATTTATCCCAGAAGAGCAGATGGTGGCACAGTATTTGGGGAGATTGCAAAAGCCCCTACAGGATGTCCTCAGCCTTCACTCATTGTGGACCGTTTCTGAAGCATACCAGCGTGCACTTGCGATGGAAAAACAGCATAACAGGAGGCTAGTGATTAGAAGCGATCAAAGTAGTCGGCCAGTTCACCTTCAAGAATCCCATCCTGCCCAGCAGCCACCCCAAGGTAACTCTAACCCAAATATTAGATGTTTCAGATGTAGTGAACATGGGCCTAAAGCGACTAAGTGCAAGAAGCCTATTAGTCATAAGGGCAAAAATCTCCTGATTGAGGACGACAGGATAGACGAAATTGAGGAGATTGGAGAGCCTGTGTATGACGATGATGAAGATAGAGATGTGTTGTATGGAGATGGCCTTGAGACTCTGGTCATTCGTAAGAGTCTATTGACCCCCAAGGGCGATTCAGGGGACGATTGGTTGAGAACCAATATTTTCCACACGACTTGCACAATTGTCGATAAAGTCTGCAAGATGATCATTGACAGTGGTAGTTGTGAGAATGTAGTGTCTGAAAAGACTGTCCAAAAACTGCAGTTGAAGACAGATCGTCATCCTAAACCGTATAAATTGTCGTGGCTGAATAAAAGCAGTGAGGTAACAGTAAATAGGCGATGCCTAGTGTCTTTTTCGATTGGTAGAAAATATTTTGATAATTCTTGGTGTGATGTTATGTCTATGGATGCTTGTCATGTATTGTTAGGCAGACCTTGGCAGTATGATCGTAGTGTTCTTCATGATGGGCGAAAAAATACATATTCCCTTAGCATCAAAGGGAAGAAGATTATGTTGGCACCTCGTCGGGAAAGAACCACTCCTACCCCGGTAGCCAATAACATTAATTTGCTTTCTATGTCTAGGTTTTTAGCTGAGATTGAGTGTGGAGACGTGGCCTATACTCTGCTGCCTTGTGGGAATAGTGCAACAGACATGAATCCAGATTTATCGACAGAGGTGCAACAGCTACTAGCAGAGTTTTCTGACCTGATGCCAGGGGATCTTCCTCCTGGATTGCCGCTTGATGTCTTTAATGTGAAACACCTGAGTCCTTGTTTTGTGGATTCTGATGAAGCTATTGTGAACTCGAGGACGAGTTCTTTCCAACTCGAGGCGACTGATGTAGGAGGATCCGAGTCAGATGATGCTGAGTTGTCAAATAACACGTTATTGGCACTGAGATACCTTGAGTTGGTAGATCCGCGCAAAAATGGCAGGTGGACTACCTTGAACGGTTGACTGCCATTGATTATGTTTTAGGCCTTCAAATTTGCAGTTTCTAGTTTTAGGAAACTTTCCATTTGCAATTTTCTTTTGTATTCAAGTCAGAATTGACTGCCGTTGATTCTGCCTTAATACAGTCACTTAATTTTAGTAATTTCCTTAGTTTTCCCCGTGTTTATGTTTTTGGAGATTATTTCCTTTTTTTGCTTTTACCTTATAAATAAGGAGGCCACATACAGAAACGAAAGATTATCATTATTATTGGTATTTGCATAATTTTAAAAAAAGCATAAGAGCTGTTTCTCTGTGTTTTTAGGGTTTTTCTTGTGTTTCTCCGTGTGAAATATCTGTTACGACTAGCCTGCAGAATAATCGCTATTCTGCCCAGCATCAGTTGGTATCAGAGCTTTAGCATCTTCCTGGGGTGAGATTTCATCAGCATCTTCAGGATAGTTGATGGAGATAGGAGATGACATAGATGAAGAAGATAAATGTAACTCACCCCAAACCTCAAGGGGTTTCTATAATTTACCCTTTGGCTGAACCCTCAAATAATTTAGTTGAATAAGAGAGCAAAAAGGTTGTGTTTCGTTATCTCTACTACTGGTCTTTTACAGTTCTATTGATACTTTTATCTCTTATCCTATGGTTTGGCATGGTTATTTTAAGTCTAGGTTGTGTTTCGTTATCTCTTATCCTATGGTTTGGCATGGTTACTTGATTGATATTTATGCTGTTCTCAATTAATAGTCCAATATCTTCTTAGATTGGTATTGCTAACTTTTAGTGGAAATAAAGTGATTGCAGCATTTTATGAGACACAGGAAGAAGATAAAGAGAAAAAAGTAGGTACCTTTTTAATACCTAACATTTTCTCAATAGGGTTATCGAAGTCTGAAAGGTTTGTACTACTATGATGTATGGTTTTACGTACATGTTTCTAACTAAATTTGGTTTTATAACAAAATATATGTTCCACCACAGAAAGTTATCCCCACATGGTACCTGGCTGCATGTTTCACAAAACATATGGTCCTTATCTTCCAGTCGTATTAGGTTTTCTTCTACTTGAATATATTGCCTCAATTTCTCCAGTCGTATGTAAAATGTCAATGGGTCTCCTTTAACCCTGTACTGTACCAGACTCTCTTCTATCAGATAGGTTTAAGGTGATCATATCTTGAAGCACATATTGACTTTTCTTACACGCCTGGGTTCATATTTGTCAATTTAGGTCACCTCTTATGAACGAACAAATATTCAATTCAACAGATAAAAGTAACAAAAACAAGTATTAACAGATACCCTTTTGAAAACCATTATAGTTAGAAGACCATGGTTTTGAAACATTTCCCTTTTCCATCCCTTTGTATTTCTGGTTGACTACTGATTGAATGAAAGCAGTTAAAATTGGTTGTGAATTGGCTACATTGTTTGGATTGTATATTTGTTTTTCTTGCAGGAGGTTTTATAGAAAAATAGGGGAAATTCTGCCCGTTTTTCTATAAAATATGATAAGAACCTTTTGTTTTATGTATATTACGCTGTAATTAGCTACTAAAGGAGTTTAATCTTTATTGTTTCCTAATTGTAGGTGACAGCTGAAGCTCGTGTTGTTGAACTTGTTGCAGCTTCAGGATCCTTTGATGCTAGCAATAATTTAGCAATACAAAATGAAGTCTTCACCGAGCTTATGGGTGAAAAGAGTTTCGGTCGTGTCTGAGGTCAGGGTTTTGAAGTTACACCCTCTGCTGTGTTTGGACTTTCAGCTCAAATGAGGAATGAAATGGGATACCATGGGGCTTATGCTGAAGAGATAAATAGTCTGAGAGCACAAATGGAAGAAACCAATCAACAGCATGCGCATTAGATTGAACAGTATGCGCATCAGATTGAACAACAGTCACATCAGATTGAACAGCAGTCACATCAGATTCAAGAAATTACAGCTAAGCACGATGATCAAATGAACAGTATGCAATCCCAAATGGATGAGCTGAAGTCTTTACTAAAACAATTGGTTAGTAAATGACCTTAAAATTGATGTCAAGTGTGATGGTAACTATGATTTTTTTTTTTTTTTTTTTGTACATGAGATAACTTTTGTACTAAGTAAAAGAATTTTTATGGATGATAGTATATTTTATATATTGAAGAACATTTTGAAATTTTATGGTACATTTATATATTGAAGAGCATTTTAAATTTTATGGTACATTCTATTTATTGAAGGGTTCATTTTATTGTACAATATTAAATCAGAATAATGTGTAAAAAAAAATTAAAACAGTTATATATATCGGCGCTTAAAAGCGCTGGTATATTTTGGAAAAGGGCCAAAATATATTAGCGCTTGTAAGCGCCGAAAAAATAGGCACATTGCGGTGCGGCGCTTTCTCTAAGCGCCGGAAATGCATATTCCGGCACTTTAAAGCACCGAAATATGCAGAAAAAAGCACCGACGATAACCTTTTATCTTGTAGTGTATGCAATGCTAGATGCACCATTTCCCTTAATTTATTTCACAACATTAATGCTAGAAACAGACACATAGATAGACATAAAACTATGAAGATGACTTCTTGCCTGATTATCAAATCAATCAATTTCTATGGCCCTTACTCCTTTTCTGCCTCCTTTTCACTTGCCCCTTTCCAAAAGTCTTTAAAAGCTATTCATAATGTTTCCTCATGATGAAGGTGTGCCCAATCACTATTCCAACTACAAGCACACTTTCATACCCCATCACAACCATCTTCCAATCAAAATGAAATAAGGACTCGGACTCTTCTTCATCTTCTGAATATGGAGACAGTGGTGTTGAAGCCTCAGAGGTACTTTCATATTTCTTCGACAAAGGGTTTCCATACAATCCTGGATTTCCATAAAACTAACTATTATCAAATGTATCAAACTGCTTTCCATGTGATATAACCCCTGTGAGATGATTACGGGACACATTCAAGAACCCAAGGAATGTGAGTTGTGCTAGTTGTTGAGGGATTTCTCCAGAGAGCTCATTTTTAGAAAGCTCCAAAGATTCAAGCTTTGTTAGGTTCTCCAAGGACAGTGGGATGTGGCCAGTAAAAAAATTGTTGGAAAGGTTGAGCAAATGAAGTGCTTTTAAATCTCCAATGACTTCGGGAATTTCTCCTTCAAACTTGTTGCTTGATAGATCAATAGCTGTGAGGAATTCTTGGATATTCTCATATTCTCTCTCTATGCCTTTGGCTGTAATTACCATCGAGTAACTGTACTCACCTATGTATGAAAAATTTGATACATCAAAACTTCTGTCAGCTTCCAAATATGCCAACTGATTTATATCGGTATGTTTCATGGAATTAAAATTATGGAGGTATTTAGATGGAAACTTTGCCATGAAGTTATTTCGTGACAGATCAATGATGTGCAAATTGGGAAAACGTAGAATTGGTTTTTGGTTTCCCAGTTATACCATGGAATCTATTAGATCGCAAAATGAGAACCCTCAAATCTGGGAGAGTACCAATCCAATGTGGAAAATCATCACTTATATGATTGTTTTCAAGATTAAGAATCTCTAACATGGTACAATTGGCCAATCATGTTGGTAGTTGCCCTTGTAGATTATTTTGGCTAAAATCAATCATCCTCAATTTGCTGTTTTTGTTACATACTTGAGGAATAGAGCCACTGAAGTTGTTATTTCGCAGATTTAGTACCAACAGAGAATCATTGGAATTGCCCAAACATTGTGGAAGCATGTCACTCAGGTCGTTATTTGACAAATCAAGGTCGTTAAGAGAAGTCAGATTGCATATCAATGGTGAGACTTCTCCGGTTAATGAGTTATTGGAAACAGAATAACTGAAGATGGAAGGTGATTGAATTAGGAGGGATCCTTCAAGCTTATTAAAGGAGAGGTCTAGAAGGCGTATGTTGCTCCATGGAAGAACAACTGGTAGTTGTTCAAAACCTGATAGAAAGTTTGAACAAAGCCCTAAAACAAAGAGAGTTTCTTTACTCACGTTCCACATCCACTTGGGTATCTGGCCATGAATTATGTTTCCATTAAGTCCCAAAAGCTCCAATTCATGTTGATCTTTAAGAAAATATGGAAACTCAGTTAAATTACATGAACTTCGTTTTAAACTCTAAAATTTGGAAGAGTGACATTGGTAATAAGGTTGGTGAGCAATGACAAATTGTTATATGACAATTGAAGGTAAGTGAGATTTTTCAAGTTATGAAACAATTCAATTGACAAAGTGCCACTCAAGTAATTATCTTGTAAAGAAAGATATACAAGTTTCACAAGCTTAAAAATTGACTCCGGAATTGGACCGTCCAATTTGTTTGATGAAAGCCCTAGTTCTATTAGCTGGGTGCGGTTCTCTAACCATGATGGAATTTTCCCAATTAATTGATTTTGGTTAAGGTGTAAAGACTGAAGATTGGGCAACTGAAAACTTCCTGGTATGAGTTCACCATGCAAAACCACAATTCGTAAGATGAAGATTTGCCAATGAAGAAATATTTGCCATGGTATGAGGTACACTAGAAGATATTTTCACATAAGAGAGATAAAGTTCGCTCAGGAGGGGTAACTTTTCAACCAGAACCTTCAAGCCTGACTTTTGAAGTTTCATTGACTTTAATGAGAGATCAAGGAACACTAACCTGGAGAGATTAAAGATTTCTAATGGGATTTGACCAGAAAAGGCAGACATAGAGAGGTCCAGATGTGCTAATCTCGAAAAATTAGCTACTCCGGAAGGTATTGTTGAGTCATTGAAGTCATTGTCATAAAGGTTAAGCCTTCGAAGGTGAATGAGGTGGAAGAGGCTACTGCTAGAGTTGATGGAGCCATGGAGACAGCTGCTACTCAGATCAAGACCAATGACATGACCAGTGTCCTCGTTACACTCAACACCATCTCATGAGCAGCAATCATCTCCTTCACTTGTCCATGATTCAGATTTTGGACAAGCAGATGGTTCCGAGGAAGCAGACTCATCAACGCTGAAGCTGTCCTTGAATTGCAATAGAGCAGAGCGCTCATAATCATGGCACATAACTGGCTGGACAGAAGAAAAAGAGTGAGTGACTACTGTGAGGGAAAAATGAAAAGAGCTAATTACAAGGAAGCATGTGAACAGCAAGTAATATAATAATGATGGCTTCACAATGTCTAAATGAACTTTGTTTAGCTCTACTCTTTGATAAACAAAGCAATGGAGGGGCTTGAAATTTATAGGCACAGTTGACTTGATTAATTCTTGCAAATAGTCTTGCCCTTCAATTTTGTCATGCAGTAGCCAACATGCAATCAAGGACTACTTCCTCTACAAACTCACTTCCAATAACGACAAATACCCTGCTTGCCATTTTGATTGTGGTCTTAATTTATAAATAGACAATCAGATGGAAAAAATGCTGAACTATTCTTTTGTGTACTTGGTGGACAAATATTATTGTTTTGAGGGTAGGATGATGCACAAATTAAGCCATCATCGTTTTGTCAGTTCCCTTTGGATTTTCTACCAGGCAACAATTTTTCCAAACAGCCAGCAGGAAATGTACACAAACTACATGACACAACCATCTTTATTAGGATTATATCAAATAACTAATGCTAAAAAGAATGAGAACAAAACTTGCAGAACAAGCTAGAAAACAAACAGAGAAAACAACCTAGACAGAAATGGATCAAAACAGCAGCTAGACTAGTAAGATCCCAACATTTCTGAGATAGGCAACAGTCAATAATAATACAGTTCTTAAGAATAGGAGCTCTCAAAATTCTACATTAGCCTTACCTAGTATCTGGTGCCAAACTTGTTTAGAAGAGGACCTTAAGGTACCATTTACCATACCAGAAGTGTATTCTCCTGCCATTTCTCGGACCATATATGTTTTAGAAGAGGCTTAGCAATAGGAAGAATATGCAGGAGCTTCCACCATGCCCAACTATAATCAGAGGGAGGATTTAGGGACTAAAAACTTCTCCCCTTAAGTTTCTTGAAAACTCGATGCTTGTAGCATAGTTTGTTGTGTTTTTCTTTATTGTTTCACTTGCACACCAGACAATGAAAAAATATCCCGTGGCCAGAAAAAGAGAAATGAATGCCCAGAAAAGTTGTTATATGAAAGGTCCAAAACGCTAATCTTAAAGTCATTGTCAGCAAGATGTCATTTGTGTAGATTTGGCTTGATAGCAATTGTTGCTTCTAACATCTGCTTCAAGAACAGCATCATGATGAGTACAAGTGAAATTGTTGGACTTGTAGTGTTCTTGACGCCGGGCAGAATAGCGATTATTCTGCAGGCTAGTTTTCAACAGATAATTCACAGGGAAGAAAATAACACACAGGAAAAAACCCTAAAAAAACAGAGGAACAACTCTGATTTTATTCAAAATTATGCAAATCAATAATAATAATAATCTGTCTTTTCCGTATGTGGCCTCCTTATTTATAAGGTCAAAGCAAAAAAAGGAAAAAATCTCCGAAAACATAATCCTGGGGAAGACTAAGGAAATTACTAAAATTAAGCGATTGTATTAAGGCAAAATCAACGGCAATCAATTCTGACTTGAATACAAAAGGAAATTGCAAATGGAAAGTTTCCTAAAACTGAAAACTGCAAATTTGAAGGTCTAAAACAGAATCAACGGCAGTCAACCGTTCTAGGTAGTCCACCTGCCATTTTTGTTCTGATCTGCCAACTCAAGGTATCTCAATGCCAACAACATGTTATCTGACAACTCAGCATCATCTGACTCGGATCCTCCTGCATCAGTTCTTGTTTATCGCAACCTTTGTCCTCCATTTTTTTTTATTCGACGAACAACATAGTTATTATTAATCTGCAAATGTATATAGAAACATGTTCATTAATAAGTCCCCAATAATCTCTATCTCAAAAACAAGACTAATATCAAGTGTACGTGCATAATTCATGCCCCTCATATTCCAAGTATAATTCATGCCTCTTGTGGGCCAAGTATAATTCATGCCTCTCGTGGGCCAAGTATTCATGCCTTTCATGGGCCAAGTATAATTCATGCCTCTTATGGGCAAAATATAATTCACCAATCATCAATGAAAGAATGCAATGCAATGCGATGCGATGCGAGTTCACTTCTTTAATAATTTTTCTTCATCTCAATTTCACTTCATTTTTATTTTCCTCTCATTGGGCTAATCATATAGTAACCGGGACGTCTTCCCATGTAAATAATTTGGATCTCTTCCTTACCCCTTACTAGGCGGAGTCCTAACATCTTAACAATTTGTATCTTCTTCCTACCCCTTACTAGGCGGACTCTTTACATTTTAATATCTAAGAAACAATTAGGATCTCTTCCTTACCCCTTAGTAGGCAGAGTTCTTACATTTAAATAACTAGGAAACAATTTGGATCTCCTCCCTACCTCTTACGAGGCAAAGTCCTTGCATTTAAATCATATGCAATAATTATAAATCATGATTCAAATAAATCCTCAAATCAAGCATCCATCAAACTACGCAAATTATTAAATTCTTAACTTATATAATTGTGTACTCAATCTCACAACAATTTACTATACTAGTAAAGCAATGATTCATCAATTAAATTAAACAATTATTTATTTCACATAAGTCCATACATTAGTTATTTCCATTTAAGGATGTACATTTACCAGTTTTTAATACGTAAGCATCAAGTCATTTCTATGTTCAATTCTTATACAATCATAACACTTCATATATGTATACATTTCTCATTTTCATTATTGATTATAATTCAATAACTTTTCAATTAGTAGTCATAAACTCAAATAGTATATTATTCATACTAGAGAGGCTATACCAAAATCTTATATAAGCTATCATATATATGTCAATGTATATAGTTACGTACTAAGTTCTAAATTTCAAATAGTTTTAGGGTATGGTTTTAATTGTTATACCCGTTATATTCTCATACGTCTATCATTATAGGTTATCACTAAACCTCAACCTCTATGTACGCATCAATCTCAATATACTAATATTTTTGAATTCATAATTAAATTATATTTCATACTTTATCTTTTAAATGCTATTAAACATGCTATAGCGCTTACTAAAAGTAAGCTGAACCTAACCTTTGTCGTACCAAGCTCCAAACTTGGATTACTTCTTAGCCTTTGGTGTTTTCTCCGATCACACATAATATATATAATTACTTAGTATACTTATTCAAGAAACATATAATTTAAATATACCCAAGCATACCCTAAAGCTCATACTAGCAAACAAAACTAGAGGTTAAGTCACAAATCTTCTTCCCTTTGTTTAAAGCTTTTGTAAAACTTGTTCTAGTATGGATTTAAAACCATAAAACCCTGTCAAAATCTTAGATTTCAAAGCTTCAACATGTTCTTCAACTCATAGCACCTTTAAGAAGTCTATGGTTGAAATACCTTGATAAGAGTGACTTATTTTGGGAAAACGGGGCTAGGGCAATCAACTGTCCATATTGAGCAATCGACTATAGGCTTCTAGAGATTAATGGACAGTTGGCTATCCAAGATCTAGAGAGTTTCACAGGTGCACTTTGGACAGTCAACCATCTGATCGTGAATTCAGAAAATTTTAAAGCAAAAACTTCATTTTTCTTCAAAATAACTTCTTGCCTCCCATGGAAATTCTAGCCAAACCAAATACAAGTTTTCAAGGGTTTCAAATCAAATATTAGTCTATGGGACTTATTAATTAACATGTTATCAACTAAAACTTAATTATATGAAGAAAAATACGGTTAGGTTTATCATAGACATTGTATTTCATTATTGACTCAAATTTAATTCTTCTTACTATTTCATATTATATAATTTATTTATCATTTATTTATAATTGTATAAATATTTGTTATGTTTAATATATTATACATGAATATTTAATATATTTTAATTTAATAATATCTTCATAGACCTATAAATCCCAAACACCTAAGGATCCTATTAAGTTTTGACCACACCAACTAAATAATAGGTTTGTACCCATCTATACAATAAAGTAACCAACTGGTTATCAAATTCTTATCTTGGACATGCAAGCAACACTTAATTGACTGACTTATGATATTTAAAACATGAAGAGATTGTAGCAATTTTCATGTGCCTTCCAAACAAGAAATTTAAAACGGCATATCCAAAGTAAGCATAAGTTCCTAATCACAAAACAATATACATAGCAAGAGATCCATCTAAAATTCCTTGAATTCAATACATACATGAATCTAATCACGACTACTATGCATTCAGAAACTAAAGGAATTTGAGTACACTGAACTAAAGGAGTGAATGCCTGGCATATAATATACTAAGAAAAATGCCTTTTTTTATTTTTTTAATATTTATCTGCAAAAAATAAAAAGCAGTTATATGATCTTTAAAAAGGGAGGTGGGGGGGCGGGGGGGAGGGGGGAGGGGGAGGTGGGGACAACAACCATGTCCCCAGTTCCATATTCACAGTTAAGGGACCAGGTGTTCATAAAAAAAATTCACCCAGTCATTATATTGTCATGTTCACTGCAACTTCTGCAGCCATACCCATCTACAAACCCCTTGTTAATCCTCCTTCCCTCCTACAAACCCCTTGTTAATCCTCCCTCCTCATGACTTATGACTTGTGAGTAGCATAAAAAACCTGAAAACATTTACACCTACAAAAGAAAAATGTAACCTAAATTAATGACATTTTACTCTCTTTGTTGACACTTCAGCGCCATTCACACTGTCGTTGTGCCTCCTCACCAAAGGGCCATTACTCTTTGGACTGTCTTATGATAATTTCAAGCTTTCCAATAAACTGCAGTAGGAAACAACGTTGGTTGCAACAGCATATACTGAAATTTCCTTTTTCGGAGATGCAAGGGTCCTTCTCTCTGCAACCGAAAACTGCCCACAACATTGATCTCTTATTCCTGCATCTCTCAGATTCTGCACCACCATATCCCTATCATAGTTGATGCCATCTGCTGGATTCTGCAAATATATGGAACCAGTTAAGTGTATCTCGAGTTCATTTATCTCAAGAGTAAAACTTGACAGTATTGACACACCGGATAGAACCATAGAAGATGAAAACAAAAAACAAAATGAACCGGCATGAAGCAAATGGTGCATATCCACAATTTACGACTGTTCAATTAGTGTCATGCCCGATATATTCTTTAAACTCAAAAAGTTTAACTGAAAATATTTTTTATCATGATTTTTAGTCATTGTGGTATCTTTTCCAGTAACGATAGGGGAATTTCATGAACCCTAGATGATTCTTATACATTATCCTCTAAAGAAGGGTAAAAAATACAAGAGAAGACAGCATAGACAAGCACTCTAACCTGGAAGTTGACAGGGAACTCAAGACTGGCACATTGACATCCACAACCATCACTAAAATTGAGCTTCAGGGCCATTCTGAAAGGCCTTGTTCTAACCCACTGCAGAGTTTTATTAGTCAAAGCAACTGGCAAAGCATTACATATTCATGTAAGTCTAGATGTCTATAAATAAATAAATAAGAAATTTCAATGCTTGCATATGTCAAAATATGTTGCTAGTTCAATCAATTATCATGGAATTGACTGCAATTTGGTGAATCGAATTAAAATGCATTGTCAGCAGTTTGCAGAGATGCAATCACATTATGATAATTGATCAAATCAGAAACTTACACTTGATAATCAATTTCATTATATACTTGGATTAATTGCTCTTTGCGAACAATGCATCCAAATTTGATTGGTCAGTTTGCACCCAACCTCTAAAGATAACAGGAAATATGAATTTACATAACAAAATTGCTCAGCTTCCAGCGACATGAAGTTTAGGAAAATTGATGTCACACTAGAGCTTTAGCCATATCTTTAATTTTAAAATTTAATGAATACTTCACTTACCTTTTTTTATTGGTAAAATACACGCACACACTGTAACGACATATCCCGGGTTGGCCACCCTCGAGACGGTGTCATCACATTTTGAAAATCCCAGCATGACACATATATGCAACAATGAAAATAAATAACACCAAAGAGATTTTTACATCAATCCTCAATCCTCAACCCTCAATAGGAGAGTTACATCAATCTGATCTTTAAACATTATATACAACGTAAAATGCATGCATATTTACAAATAAATTTTTTATTTTATTTTCTCATTAGTATGAGGATGTTGACACGTACGTGGCTTATAGAAAACGATTTCGTCTGACTCTCGACCCACCAGATTATTTGTCATGTCTGCCACATGAAATCATTGTACAATGAGAGATGAACTTTACAAACTCAGTGAATTAAATTTACTATAAGTACTCAATTTGTATAAAAGGTCTTTCAATATAAAATCATTTATATCTCATACAACTTGACACTAACATTCTACTATCACTACACATGTCATATGATCCATTCTTTATCAACCTCTTTCTTGTATTTATTGGTTCACCTTAAGACCATCAATTATCTCATAATTACCTCGTAATGAGGTTCACATCATAAAATCTACCATTTAGATGGTTCTGATCGCCATAATTGTCTCTCTGTGAGACTCATCCATCTATAAATAAATTCGCAATAACACACCGCACATCAGCATTTCGATAATGCAAGAAATAATTAAAACAGATGCAATGCATGAATTATTATTATGGGAACGTCTTCCCACATGTCGACATGTTTTTATTATCTTAGACCGGCCCCCTCCCGGTTCTTTTCTTTACAGCTTATCCCGGCTATCACGGATTTATTCCCAGCATATACCAGCTGTCACAGTGTCCCTTTTATTTCCAACCCACATCGGCTGTCAAGGTTTTTCAATTAGACCGGCCCCTTCCCGGTTCTTTTCTTTTATTTAATGCATATGCATATGAACAATGATATGAAATATGCATATGAACAGTAATATAAAAACAACATGAAATCAAAATATTTAAATTTAGCTATCCAGTCTTTCCTCAAATTATTATAAAATATTTCACTAAATTCCTCTCATCATAAATCATTCATTACAGCTTGTCAAGATCCACTAAATTTCATCTACTCATAATTCGTATCAAAACATCAACCATAGTTCATCAAGAATTTATTTATCACCATTATTATTAAATCAACTCATTATTCTAATAATATTTCTTCTCACATAATAATTTTTCTACGTGTTCAATATTCATATCATATCTATCACCAAAACATAAGCTAATAATTTATTTTAATATTATCACTAGATTTTTCATTTTTATTTAGATTACTTAAAGTAAATCCAACTCACAACGTAGCACTTAAAGCTACCCGTGGATCACCTCCTTGCCTTTCCTGTTCCTCTCCGAAATTTCTCATGGTTGTTGATCGTTAACACCTGATATAATATTTGTAATAAATTTCTAATTATTTCTTCAATTCTTCATAAACCACACCCTTTGAAAATTCTCACTTTGAATTCAGGGAAATTTCATGAACACTAAAAATTCAAAAATAGACATTATATTATTACCTTATGTTTTTTTATAGCTTCTTGTGATTCTCTATAAAATTCTGCAATAAACCTCTTTAAAATTTTGCTCTTTTAACATTTTTTTCGGTCCCCAAGTGTTTTGAGAAATAAAGTAATTGAAGGAAAACAAACAAAATTCAGATAAGTAAAAATTTATGATATATATAATTAATTTTTTTGTAAATTTTTGGCAGTTCAAACTGCCTTATTAACAATTGAGAAGGCCTCCACATTTCAAAAACGTGGAGGACATGCATGCTTTAGTCCATATTTTGGCAGCAGGTGGCTACCACGTTTCAGCTTTTTTTTTTTTTTGAAAACTTAAAAAAAAAATTCTTTTTTTTTTCTTTTCTTCTGGACGTTTTGACATCTAATTTTTTTTTTCTTTTTCTTCTTTTTGTAACTTTGCCCTCACGCGTCAATTTTTTTCTTTTTTCCAAAAGAATTATTTTATTCAATACTAATCCTTCATGTAAATATGTTATTTTAATTTCATGTCATATTTTATTAAATTAATTCTTTACCTTTACTTTACGATTACGAATATTACAAATCTGCCCACCTTATAAAAATTTCATCCCCGAAATTTCCTTACTTAACTCCAGAAACAATTGTAGATAATATTCCTTCATAATTGTCTCACTCTTTCATGAAATCTCTTCAACATCTTTATTCCGCCACATGACTTGAACTAATGAAATTCTTTTATTATACAAGATTTGTTCTTTTGTCTAAAATCCTCACTGGTACTTCGATATAGACCCAATCTTTTTGAATTTCTACAGCTTGGCTCGAAATATTATGAGATCTATCAAGTAAGCGTTCTCGCCAAAGAGAAACATGGAATACGTTATGTCACTGCTTCAACTCTGGAGGCAAATCCAGGCTACTCACAACTAGCTCAACTTTCTCAACAATCTCATAGGATCCTACTTACCTCAGATTCAACTTTTTTTTTTTTTTATTTTTGATCCTCAACATACCTTTTCATGGAGATGTTTTTAATTACACCCAATCACCTACTTGAAAATTCAAGAGGTTTTCTCTTAGTATCAACATAGCTATTCGGTCTACTCTGTACTGTTTTACGGTTCTCTCTAACCAATTTGATCCTCTCAGTTGTTAACTCAATAATGGATAGACCATATATATTCATCTCTCCAACTTTTTCCCAGTATACTAGAGTTCTACTCCTCCTACCATATAAAGTCTCTACGGGTGCCATCCCAATACTAGTTTGATACTGGTTATTATAAGCAATTTCAATCGATGACATGTAAGCATTCAAAACTTGCTGAGAAATCATCACATTTGCCCTTAACATATCTTCTAGTACTCTAAAATTCATTCTGTCTGAGCATGAAAAATTATATTAAATTACAACGGTGTACCCATGGCCTTTTGAAAACCTCTCCAAAACCAAAATGTAAATCTAGCATCTCTAAATGACACTATTCTTAATAGTACTCCATATAACCTCACAATCTTAGCTACATCCTCCTTCAATCCTAGCCACCAGAAATTTTGTCTCAATCCTCTGTACAACTTATTGTTACTTGGTTACATAGAATCTACATCATCATATACCTCTATCAATATCTTCTTTCTCAACTCTGCATCATCGGGAACACGAATCCTATGTTCAAATACCACAATACTTTCACTTCAAATTTTGAACTCATAATCTTTTCTATCTCTTCATCTCTACCTTGCATATCTAAAACATTTTACTAGGGACTGTACAACCATATTCGTTAACCATGATCCTCTATCAATGATATTCAACTTCATTCTTATCTTTTTTAAATCTATCATCAATTTCACATCAGGACTCCCAATAGCCATTAAACTTCTTGTAGACTTTCTACTCAATGCATCAGCTATCACCTTCGCATTTTCTAGATGATAGTGAATTGTACAATCTTAGTTACTAATCAACTCCATCTACCATCCTTGCCTCAAATTCAACTCTATTTGGGTAGGTAAGTAGGTCAAACTCTTATAACCCATGAATATCTCACAAGTGACTCCATACAGATGATGTCTCCAATCTTTAAAGTACACACTATAGCAACCAACTCTAAGTCATGAGTAGGGTAATTTCTATCATAAATCTTCAATTTCCTAGAAATATGGGCCACAACTTTCCTAAGTTACTGTAATACCTGTATTCATGAATTAAGGGTAAATAAGTAATTTGATAAATATATCATGAATTTTAATTAATATATTTATGCGAAGGATTAATATTGAATAAAATAATTCTTTTAAAAAAAACGTGAACAGTAAATTATGAATAGTAAAAAAATGGGCCGTGAAAGTCCCAGACCAAAGACAAGAATAAATAAAAAATAAAAAAAAGGAGAAAGGAAAAATTAAAGGAAAAGAAAAAGAGTTTTGTTAAAAAAATGGGTAGTGGAAATCATGCTCCCACCATTATCTTTTAGTGGAGACTTTTTTTTTTTAAAAAAAAATGAGAGAGTTAGGTGGGGGGGGGGGGGTGCTAAAGACTAAAACGTGGAGTTTTTTTTAGAACAAAATTGAAAGTTAGGTGGAGAGAGGGCAGCTCACTCTTCCTATATATGCATATATGTATAAACTGAACGAAATCGTTCAGTTTCTTTCTTCAAATTCTTGTATTCTTAAAACACTTGGGAGTTCAAAGAAAAAGTCGAAAGAGCAGAATTTTGAAAGGATTTTCTGCAGAATTTCATAGAGGATAATGAGAAGCTATTAGTATTATGAGGTAATAACATAATATTTATTTTTAAATTTTTAGCGTATATTAAATTCCCGGAACTCAAAGTGGGAATTTTCATAGGGAGTGGTTTACGATGAATTTAAGAAATAATTAGAAATTTAATATAAATATTATGTCAGGTGTTGACTATCTACAACGGGAGAAATTTCTGAGAATAATCGAAAAAGACAAGAAGGTGACCCACAGGTAGCTTTAAGTGCTACGGGGTGAGTTGGATTTACTTTAAGTAGTCTAAATGAAAAATCAATTATTTGGTGATAATATTAATTTTAATTATTTAAGTATGCTTGGGTGATAGATGAAAAATTGATTTATAGGTATGATAGAAAATTTAGACATGTAGAAATATTTTTCGGTGAGAGATGATATTTTTAGAAATCATAAGTTTATTTGAGAATAAAAGAAATAAATAAATTATCGATGAGAAATATTGATGTTTTAATACGAGTTATGACGAGATGAATTTTAGTAGATCTTGACAAATTTTGGTGGATGATTTGAGGTGAATTTTAGTAGATCTTGACAAATTTTGAGGTGAATTTTAGTATATCTTGACAAATTTTGGTGGATGATTTGAGATGAAATTTAGTGGATCTCGACAGACTTTAATTGATTATTTGATGTGATTTGGGAAGAGAAGAATTTAGTAGAATTTTTATATAATCTGATAAAAATCAGGATGATTGGATGTAAGAAATTTTTAAAGAAACTTTGATATATAAAATTTGTGGATAATCAGGATAGCCAAATTAAGTAGTTTGAATCTTTATATTGTTTTTATATTACTGTTTCATATCATTGTTCATGTGCATATGCATTTAATAATATAACCGAAAGAACCGGGAAGACAACCAGTCTAATGAAATAACCGTGACAGCCGGTATATGCTGGGATGAAAAGTGAAAACCGTGACAGTCGGTATATGCTGGGATGAAAATTGAAAACCTTGACAGCCGGTATATGCTGGGATGAAAAGTAAAAACCGTGACAGCCGGTATATGCTGGGATGAAAAGTGAAAACCGTGACAGCCGGTATATGCTGGAATTAACCGGGAAGGCAGCCGGTCTAATGAGAATAAAAGAACCGGGAGGGCAGCCGGTCTAAGATAATAACAACCTATCGACAGGTGGGAGGACGTTCCCATCATAATCATTCATGCATCTGCATCTGTTTTAATTATCGTTGCATTATTTGAAATGCTGAGATGTGGTATATTAATTATGAATTAAATTATAGATGGTTGGGTCTCATAAAAAGAGACAGCTAATGATGAGATTTTTGAGATGCTGAGAAGTGGTATATTAATTGTGAATTAAATTATAGATGGCTGAGTCTCATAAAAAGAGACAGCTATGATGATGAGATTTTTGATATGCTGAGATGTGATACTTTTTGTGAATTTAATTATAGAAGGTTGAGTTTCATAGAAAGAGGCAGTAGGGTGATAAGACTTACCTAAATGATGGACTTTTTGATATAAACCTCATTACGAGGTAATTAGGAGATAATTGATAGTCTTAAGGTAAACCGGTGATTGAGAAGAAGAGATTGATAGTAGAAAGTTGTCATCAGGTTATGCAAAAATAAATTTTTAATATTAAAGGATTATTGATGGAATTTGGAATACTTTCAGTAAATTTAATTCGCTGAGCTTGTGAAGCTCACTCCTCACTGTTCAATGATTTCAGGTAACAGTCAAGATAAATAGTCTGGTGGGTTGAGAATCAGACGAGATCTTTTTCTGTAGGCCAAGTACGTGTCATTATCCTCAGACAATCGAGTTAAAGACTTGTAAAAATTTTATTGTAAATATTCATGCATTTATGTATATTATTTTTAAGTGAATATCAGATTTCTTTACCTCTCCTGTTAAAGGATAAGGAAAAAAAAATCTGGTAATATTACATTTATTGTTGCATATATGCGTCGTGCTTGGATTTTCAAAATGTGATGACACTGTCTAGGGGTGGCCAACCTGGGATGGGTCGTTACAATTTTGGTATCAAAGCATTAGGTTTTATGATTCTGTAGACTGCATAAAAAGTAAGAAAGTGGAAGATTAAAGTAAATTATAATGAACAGTCTGTGGATGACCCGTGGACGCGCTAGAGCTAGATTTAAAATTATTGATTTGAGAGGGTATGGTAGGCCTACAATATTTTTGATAAGTCAAGGTTGAGTCTGAATCTGTGGTTCATAGAAGAGAACATGTTGATAATATGATTGATAATAGTAATATAATTGAGGTATGAGAGAATTTGAAGTTGAAAGAGATGAGCTAAGATAAGCTCTTGCTCATGCTTTTGAGAAAATGAATGTATCAGATGATCGAGTGGATAACTTATAGCATAAACTTGATAAACAGACTAGAGTAGTGCCTGATGTTGTTAATCCAGTAATGGTAGACACTTAAAAAGGGGGAAAAGTGGATTTATACATAAGATGCAAGGAGATATAATTAAGCTAAATGCTTTGTTGTTTAAAGGATCTATGAATCCTTTTACGCTTAAGTTTCGGAGAAATATATGGAGACATTATTTAGTGTTTTACAACAGATGATTGCCTTTACTTCATTTGCATTAGAAAGAGACGTTTTGTGAATGATGGAAGGATATTTTTCCCAAGGTAAGTACAAATGTTGATAGACCCTGAACCTGAAATAGGTTTAAGGAAGTTTTTTTTTTCTTGATAGATATTTTCCTTATATCTTTATAGCTCAACAAGATAGATATATTATTTAAATGTGTTAACTGTGGCTCGGTATGATAGCAGATTTATGGTTTTGCCAATGGTTGTACCAAAAATGGTAGACCTAGAGGAGAAGAAACGTAAGAGGTTTAAAGATGAACTATGTTTTAAGGTTTGATCAAAACTATCTTACATGAGGCATATGAATTATGTCAGATTGTTGGGTATATTATTTCAGATCGAGAGAGATGTGATGGAATTTAAGGGAAAGAGAAAGAGTCGTTAAAGAGGCTTAGACATGAAAGTTATGGAGGTAGTGGCAATATGATTGTGCAGGGTAGGAGACCACCCAAAGGAAGAGTTCCTTGTCCCAGGAAACTGAAGAAAACAGAGTCAGAGGAACTCATGACCTATTACTTCTGTAGCTCAGAATACTATTGGTGAGACCCTTAGATTTGGGAGACAGATTATAAGAACTGGAAATCATGGTAGAGGAAGTAAGTACGCCACCAAGTAGAAGTGGCAATCTGGTGTATGATTGAGATATAAAAGTTTATTATAATCAGAAAAGATATTTATCCCAGAATTTTCAAATTTTGAAATACTTTATGTGTGGAGAAGGTGGACATGTCAATGTTGGTTGACTTTGAAGCAACTCATTCTTTTGCATCCAGTATTCATATAAAATCTATTGAAGAATTTATTAGTCCTTGGATTACAAAATATCCTTGTTAAAGTTCTCACTTGAGATAGAGTGATAATCATGAATATTCATGAAGGATTGTGTGATTCGTACCAGTGACAAAAAAATCTAAAGTTGATTTATTATCTTTGAATATAATTTATTTTGGGAAATAATTGGTTATCGATGTTTTATGTCTGGATTGATTATTCCAGAAAGAAGGTTCAAGATATAGACGTGAGATACTTTTAACTATTTTATTTTTGCTCTAAGGAGTATTGGACATATATCATGAATTATAAAAATGAGATAGTGATGAAAGAATATTCTAAATTAATTTTTGATGAGTTGTTTAGGTTGCCTCCAAGTAGGGAGATTAAAGTCTCTATTGATGTGATACCAGGATTATCATATATATTTAATAGCACCCTACAGAATGACGTCAGCTGAATTGAGAAAGTTGAACGTACCGTTTTAAGAATTTGTGGATAAACAATTTATCTAACCTAATGTATTTGGGGAGTCAGGTGTTATTAGTGAAGAAGGAAGGTGGAACGATAAGGATGTGTATAGACTACAGATAGTTGAATAAGAATAAATACATTTTTACCAGGATAAATGAATTGTTTAAGCAGTTGCAAGGATTGAGAATGTTTTCTAAGATAAACCTGAGATCAGGTTATCACCAATGGAGGATAGAGAAGGGAGACGTGCCTAAGACTACTTTTAGGACACATTATGCTCATAAGCTTTCGTGATGTCATTTGGATTAACTAATGTTCCAGAAACATTTATGGACTTGATGAATAAAATATTTAAATTGTTTCTTGATAATCTTATGGTTGTGTTCAGTAATGACATTCTGATATATTCTGAGAAGGAAAAACAACATATGGACCATTAAATAGTGTGCCAGAGATTCTAAGGAGAGAGAAATTATAGGCAAAGTTTCTAAGTGTGAATGTCGGTTGAAGGAAATAACTTTCTTGGAACATATAATATTCGGAAACGGCATAACAGTTGATCCACAAAAGGTAGAGATAATGTTAAGTTGAGAGAAACCAACTAAAATAACTGAGATTAGAATCTTCTTGGGATTAGCTGGTTATTGTAGAAGATTCTTTCAGAATTTTTCTATTATTGAATTGCTGTTGAATAGATTGACCAGTAAAGATGTGAGATTTGTATGGTGAAGGAAGTGTGAGAAAAATTTTCAATTACTAAAGGAGAAATTGATTACAGCTCCGGTATTGGTGTTTCCTTCTGTTGATGAAGGATTTGTGGTGTATAATGATAAGTCATATCAATGATTGGGATATGTGTAACATAGAAAAGTTATGGGCTATACTTCTAGGAAATTGAGGATTTATGATAAGAAATTTCCTTACTCATGACTTAGAGTTGGCTGCTATAGTGTTTACTTTAAATACTGGAGATATCGTCTTTATGGAGCCACTTGTGAGATAGAAAAGTTGGACATACTTACCTAACCAGAGGGAGTTGAATTGGAGGCAGAGATGGTATATGAAGTTGATTAGTAACGATGATTGCACAGTGCACTATCATCTAGAGCATACGAAGATGATAATTGGTACTTTGAGTAGAAAGTCTACAAGAAAGTTAACTGCTATTGGGAGTCCTTATATGAAATTAATAGAAATAAGAATGAATTTGAATACCAATGATAAAGGATCATGGTTAATAAATATGGTTGTATAGTCATCCATAATGAAATGTTTTAGAGATGCAAGGTAGAGATAAAGAGACAGAAAAAGATTAAGCATTGAGTGCTTACCAGAAAGCATTTTGAGTTCAAATATGAAATGAAGGTAGTTTGGTGTTGGTACATGGATGGTGTCCCCAATCAAGTAACAAAAAGAAATATAGAGGATTGAGACAGAAATTCTGATGGTCAAGATTGAAGAAGGATGTAGTTGAGATTGTGATATTGTATGGAGTATCATTGAGTATAATGTTAAAGAAAGATACTAGATTTACATCTTGGTATTGGGAGAAGATTTCAGAAAGCCACGGGTACACAGTGGTAATATAATAAAATTTTCATGCTCATATTGGATTTTTAGAATACTAGAAAATATGCTAAGAACAAATGTGATGAATTTTTCAGTAAATTGATATGCTTACATGCCATTGATTGAAGTTGTTTATAATAATCAAGTATCAAATTTGTATTGGGATGGTACCCATTGAGACATCGAAAGATATGAGGTATAGAACTCCTATATGTTGGGAAGAAATGAAAGAGAAAAATATATCTGGTCTATTTATTATTGAGCTAGAGATGATCAAATTTGTTAGAGAAAACCGTAAAGCAATATAGAGTAGACCTCTTAAGTCTTAAGTAGGTGATTGGGTGTATTGAGAAATATCTCAATGAAAATGTGTATTGAGATTTAAATGGAAAAAGAAAGTTGAATCCGAAGTATGTGGGACCTATAAGGTTATTGAGAAAGTTGGATTAGTTGTGAGTAACTTGAATTTGCCTCCGGAATTAAAACATTTATATAATGTATTTCATGTTTCACTTTTAAGAAAGTGTTTACATGATATTTCAAGCTAAGTTATGGAAATTCAAAAAAAAATTTGGACCTATATACAAGTACCAGCGAGAATTTTGGACAAAAAAAGTAAGTCTTGTGTAAAAGAATAATTTCACTAGTGTAAAGTTCGATGGTTGAATAAGGATGTTGAAGAGATTTCATGAAAGCGTAAGACAAGGATGAAGAAGGATTATTTATATTTTGATTATGGAGTAAAGTAAAGAAATTTCGAGGACGAAATTTTTGTAAGGTGGGTAGAATTATAATACCTGTATTCATGAATTAAGGATAAATAAGTAATTTGATAAATATATCATGAATTTTAATTAATATATTTATGCGAAGGATTAATATTGAATAAAATAATTCTTTTAAAAAAAACGTGAACAGTAAATTATGAATAGTAAAAAGGGTGAATAGTAAAAAAAATTGGGACGTGAAAGTCGCAGACCAAAGACAAGAATAAATAAAAAATAAAAAAAAAGGAAAAAGTAAAGGAAAAGAAAAAAAAGAAAAAGAGTTTTGTTAAAAAAATGGGCAGTGGAAATCATGCTCCCACCATTATCTTTTAGTGGAGACTTTTTTTTTAAAAAAAAATGAGAGAGTTAGGTGTGTGGGGGGGGGGGGGGGGGGGGGGGGGGGCTGCTAAAGACTAAAACGTGGAGTTTTTTTAGAACAAAATTGAAAGTTAGGTGGAGAGAGGGCAGCTCACTCTTCCTATATATGCATATATGTATAAACTGAACGAAATCGTTTAGTTTCTTTCTTCAAATTCTTGTATTCTTAAAACACTTGGGAGTTCAAAGAAAAAGTCGAAAGAGCAGAATTTTGAAAGAATTTTCTGCAGAATTTCATAGAGGATAATGAGAAGCTATCAGTATTATGAGGTAATAACATAATATTTATTTTTAAATTTTTAGTGTATATTAAATTCCCGGAACTCAAAGTGGGAATTTTCATAGGGAGTGGTTTACGATGAATTTAAGAAATAATTAGAAATTTAATACAAATATTATGTCAGGTGTTGACTATCTACAACGGGAGAAATTTCTGAGAATAACCGGAAAAGGCGAGAAGGTGACCCACAGGTAGCTTTAAGTGCTACGGGGTGAGTTGGATTTACTTTAAGTAGTCTAAATGAAAAATCAATTATTTGGTGATAATATTAATTTTAATTATTTAAGTATGCTTGGATGATAGATGAAAAATTGATTTATAGGTATGATAGAAAATTTAGACATGTAGAAATATTTTTCGGTGAGAGATGATATTTTTAGAAATCATAAGTTTATTTGAGAATAAAAGCAATAAATAAATTATTGATGAGATATATTGATGTTTTAATACGAGTTATGACGAGATGAATTTTAGTAGATCTTGACAAATTTTGGTGGATGATTTGAGGTGAATTTTAGTAGATCTTGACAAATTTTGAGGTGAATTTTAGTATATCTTGACAAATTTTGGTGGATGATTTGAGATGAAATTTAGTGGATCTCGACAGACTTTAATTGATTATTTGATGTGATTTGGGAAGAGAAGAATTTAGTAGAATTTTTATATAATCTGATAAAAATCAGGATGATTGGATGTAAGAAATTTTTAAAGAAACTTTGATATATAAAATTTGTGGATAATCAGGATAGCCAAATTAAGTAGTTTGAATCTTTATATTGTTTTTATATTACTGTTTCATATCATTGTTCATGTGCATATGCATTTAATAATATAACCGAAAGAACCGGGAAGACAACCGGTCTAATTAAATAACCGTGACAGCCGGTATATGCTGGGATGAAAAGTGAAAACCGTGACAGTCGGTATATGCTGGGATGAAAATTGAAAACCGTGACAGCCGGTATATGCTGGGATGAAAAGTAAAAACCGTGACAGCCAATATATGCTGGGATGAAAAGTGAAAACCGTGACAGCTGGTATATGCTAGAATTAACCGGGAAGGCAGCCGGTCTAATGAGAATAAAAGAACCGGGAGGGCAGCCGGTCTAAGATAATAACAACCTGTCGACAGGTGGGAAGACGTTCCCATCATAATCATTCATGCATCTGCATCTGTTTTAATTATCGTTGCATTATTTGAAATGCTGAGATGTGGTATATTAATTATGAATTAAATTATAGATGGTTGGGTCTCATAAAAAGAGACAGCTAATGATGAGATTTTTGAGATGCTGAGAAGTGGTATATTAATTGTGAATTAAATTATAGATGGCTGAGTCTCATAAAAGAGACAGCTATGATGATGAGATTTTTGATATGCTGAGATGTGATACTTTTTGTGAATTTAATTATAGAAGGTTGAGTTTCATAGAAAGAGGTAGTAGGGTGATAAGACTTACCTAAATGATGGACTTTTTGATATAAACCTCATTACGAGGTAATTAGGAGATAATTGATAGTCTTAAGGTAAACCGGTGATTGAGAAGAAGAGATTGATAGTAGAAAATTGTCATCAGGTTATGCGAAAATAAATTTTTAATATTAAAGGATTATTGATGGAATTTGGAATACTTTCAGTAAATTTAATTCGCTGAGCTTGTGAAGCTCACTCCTCACTATTCAATGATTTCAGGTAACAGTTAAGATAAATAGTCTGGTGGGTTGAGAATCAGACGAGATCTTTTTCTGTAGGCCAAGTACGTGTCATTATCCTCAGACAATCGAGTTAAAGAGTTGTAAAAATTTTATTGTAAATATTCATGCATTTATGTATATTATGTTTAAGTGAATATCATATTTCTTTACCTCTCCTGTTAAAGGATAAGGAAAAAAAAAATCTGGTAATATTACATTTATTGTTGCATATATGCGTCGTGCTTGGATTTTCAAAATGTGATGACACTGTCTAGGGGTGGCCAACCTGGGATGGGTCGTTACAGTTACACATCTCAATCATTGATGTGATGTGTCACTATACACCAGACATCCTTCATCACCAGAAGGAAACACCAATACTGGAGCTGTAGTCAATCTCTCCTTTAGTAATTGAAAAAAATTTCTCACACTTCCCTCATCATACAAATCTTACCTTTTTCCTGGTCCGTCTATTCAACAGTATTACAATAATAGAAAAATTCTGAAAGAATCTTCTATAATAACCAACTAGCCCCAAGAAGATTCTAATCTTAGTCACATTAGTTGGTCTCTCCCAACTTAACATTGCCTCTACCTTTTGTGGATCAACTGTTAGACCATCTCCGGATCTTATATGTTCCAAGAAAGTTATTTCATTCAGCCAACATTCACACTTAGAGAACTCTGTATATAATTTATCTCTCCTCAGAATCCCCAACACACTGTCTAATATTTCACATGTTGTTCTTCCTTTTTAGTTTATCTCAGAAAGTCAAATACAATCATAAACTTGTTAAGATATAGTTTAAACACTCTATTCATCCAGTCCATGAATGTTTCTGGAACATTAGTTAATCCAAATGGTGTCACAAAAAGCTTATGACAATAACGTGTCCCAAAAGCAGTCTTAGGCACGTCTCCCTTCTCTATCCTCAATTGATGATAACATAATCTCAAGTTTATCTTAGAAAGCACTCTCACTCCTTGCACTGCTCAAACAATTTATTTATCTTGGGAAAAATGTATTTGTTCTTATTCAACTATTTGTAGTCTATACACAATCTCATCGTTCCATCTTTCTTTTTCACAAACAACACAGGGGTTCCTCAAATACATTAGGTCCAATAAATTGTTTATCTAAAAATTCTTGAACTTTCAGTTCTCTTAACTCAACGGGTGTCACTCTGTATGGTGCTATTATATATATATATATGATGATCCTTGTATCACATCAATAGAGAATTTGATCTCCCTACTTGGAGGCAACCTAGACAACTCATTAAGAATTCCATTAGAATAATTTTTCCCCATTAAGCTTTATTCTAACTTCCTATTCTCTTTTTATAATCCATTATGTATGCCAAATACTCCTCACGACCCTTCTTCAACCATCTTCTAGTGGTCAGACTAAAATAAGATAGTTCGAGAGTATTTTATGTTCTTTTTGGAAGTTACACCACTCATGTCCATATCTTGAACACTATATTCTTTTTGGAACAATCAACCATAACAAAATACGTCGACAACTAATTCATTCTCAAAATTAAATGAAATTGTATTCAAAGATAATAAATCAACTTTAGATTTTCTATCACTAATACGAATCACACAACCCTTGTAAACATTTATGATTATCTCTCCATCTCTAGTGGGAACTTCAAAAAAAATATTTTTGCATCAAAGGACTAATATATACTCCAATAGACTTTATATGAATACTGGATGCAAAAGAATGGGTTGTATCAAGATCATCCAACATTGATATGTCAACCTTTTCTATATACCAAGCACTTCAAATTATGACAATTCCAGGATAAATATCTTATCTGAATATATCTATAACAAACTTCTATCTCCCAATCATACATCAGATTACCACTTCCCCTTGGTAGCATACTTACTTCCTCTGCCATGACTCCCAGTTCCCATAACCTGTCTCCCAAATCTAAGGGTCCCACCAATATTAATCTGAGCTACAAAAGCAACAGATTATGCTTGCCTCTGACTTTGAACTAAAGTTCTCTGTGACAAGGAACGCCTCCTCTGAGTGGTTTTCCACCCTGTACACTCATACTGGTACAACCTTTGGGTTCCTCAAATCTAGACCTCTTTTGCCAATTCCTCATACCTCTAATTTCCATCACATCTTTCTCAATCTAGAGTGTTATATTTACCAATCTGACATTATTTATATGCCTAATGTAAGATAGTTTTGATCAAATTTTAAAAATAATTCATCTATGAATCTCTTACACTTATTCTCTTCCAGGTCTACCATTTCCGATACAACCATTGACAAAACCCCGAATTTGCTATCATACTGAGCCACAGCCAACCCATTAGCCTCAGATAAATAAAATTTCTATCTTGTTCGGCTCTAAAGGTCTAAGGAAAGTATTTATCAAGAAAAATCTTCCTTAAACCTATTCATGGTTAAGGGCCTATCAACATCTATACTTACCCTGTGAATAATATCCTCCCACCATTCTAGGGCCTCTCTCTCTAACTTGAACATAGTAAAAAAGACCCTCTGCCTGTCAGTCATTAGTAAAATATCTAATAATCTCCCTACTTGTTGCTCCAAAAACTCAGGCTTATAAGGATTCATAGATCCTTTAAACAACAAAGCATACACTTAATAATCTCCCTGCATCTCATGCCTAAACTCACTTTTCCACTTTTGAACATTTATCATA
The DNA here is from genome assembly GCA_023935145.1 of Bretschneidera sinensis. Classification (NCBI taxonomy): domain Eukaryota; kingdom Viridiplantae; phylum Streptophyta; class Magnoliopsida; order Brassicales; family Akaniaceae; genus Bretschneidera; species Bretschneidera sinensis. The sequence continues at coordinate 103,544,132 of CM043703.1, read as the reverse complement.
ACTTGGTTAAAAACCTCAAGCACTACTCTATCCTGTTTATCAAGTTTATGCTATAGGCTACTAACTCTATCATCTGTTACATTCATTTTCTCAAGAGCATGTGTAAAGGCTTATTTTAGCTCATCTCTTTCAATTTTAGATTCTCTCACACATTTACTAATATCAACTATACTGCTAATATCAATCATACTATCAACACGTTCCTTTCTAGGAACCACAGATTCAGACTCAATCTCAACTTATCAAAAATATTGGGCCAACCACGCCCTTTCAAATCAACAGCTCTAACTCAAGCTCTAGCACGTCTACGTGTCATCTTCAAACTATTTAAAATATAAATTATTTTAATCTTCTACTTTCTTACATTTTATGCAGTCTACTAAATCATAAAACCTAATGCTCTGATACCAAAATTATAACGACCCATCCCGGATTGGCCACCCCCGAGATGATGTCGTCATATTTTGAAAATCCCAGCACGACACATATATGCAACAATGAAAATAAATAACACCAAAAGAAATTTTTACATAAATCTTCAACCCTCAATAGAGGAGTTACATCAATCTAATCTTTAAACATTATATACAACGTAAAATGCATGCATATTTACAAACAATTTTTTATTTTATTTTCTCATTAGTCTGAGGATGTTGACACATACATGGCTTACAGAAAATGATTTCACTGGACTCTCAACCCACCAGACTATTTGTCTTGTCTGCTACCTGAAATCCATGTACAATGAGGGATGAGCTTCACAAGCTCAGTGAATTAAATTTACTATAAGTAAAATGATCTTTCAGTATTAAATCATTTATATCTCATACAACTTGATACTAGCATTTTACTGTCAGTACACATGTCATACTATCAATTCTTTATCAATCTCTTTCTCATATTTATTGGTTCACCTTAAGACCATCAATTATCTCATAATTACCTCGTAATGAGTTCACATCATAAAATATACCATTTAGATGGTTCTTATCACCATAATTGTCTCTCTGTGAAACTCATCTATCTATAAATAAATTCGCAATAACACACCACACATCAGCATTTCAATAATGCAAGCAATAATTAAAACAGATGCAATGCATGAATTATTATTATGGGAACGTCTTCCCACATGTCAACATGTTTTTATTATCTGAGACCGGCTCCCTCCCGGTTTTTTCTTTATAACTTATCCCGGCTGTCACGGATTTATTTCCAGTATATACTGGCTGTCACGGTGTCCCTTTTATTTCCAGCCCACATCGGCTGTCACGGTTTTTCAATTAGACCAGCCTCTTCCCGGTTCTTTTCTTTTATTTAATGAATATGTATATGAACAATTATATGAAATATGCATATGAACAGCAATATAAAACCAACATGAACTCAAAATATTTAAATTTAGCTTTCCAGTCTTTCCTCAAATTATTATAAAATATTCCACTAAATTCCTCTCATCATAAATCACATCAAATCATCCATTACAGCTTGTAAAGATCCACTAAATTTCATCCCAAATCTCATCAAATAATCCATCAAAGTTTGTCAAGATCCACTAAATTTCATCTACTCATAATTCGTATCAAAACATCAACCATAGCTCATCAAGAATTTATTTTTCACCATTATTATTAAATCAACTCATTATTCTAATAATATTTCCTCTCACATAATCATTTTTCTACGTGTCTGATTATGCTCAAACTAATACGCAGTTATTGTGTATAGTTGAGGTGTCGATCCCATGAGGAAAAGCGAACTACAAAGAAAAGTGTAAACCTTACCACGAACAATAAAGATCAAGTGAGAAAATTTGTGTTTTGATAGTTAAGTGATATGAGAAAATTGCATAAATAGAATGAAGAATATAATAGAGAAACAACAAGTGTCTGGAAATCCTCCCTAGGTTCGTTGCCTTATTCCAATCTTGATTCAGTTGTTTTTATCTTGATTGCCAGTTTCACATCCCAAACAGGCAATCGACAAATATTCAATTAAAGCATATGTAAACCTTAATGCAATTGCTATAAAATACTATTTACTTTCGATTTAAGCACGCATGAGCTATCCTATAGATTTATCAAGAAACGACAATATATCTTAATGACAATATTACAGTAATGGACAAACCTAAAAGATAAATCTACCGGACTCAATCGTATCCAACAATCTTGACATAAGAAGAGCATGACTAAACTTATATCGAGGAGGAAGATACAATCACCGGATTAAGAGAAAATCTTCTAATTAAATCAAAGAGTAAATCATAACAATGTTTTGACAATAAATCCAAACTACAACTGAATCAATAATGGAAAATAAGAACAACTACACCTAGGGATTGATCCCTTTGTCTTGCTTGGAGATTAGTTGGCCATGGGGTTCACGCTTGAACACTTTGATGGAGAGTGTGGTAGCCTTCTTGAGTTTTCTAGCCTTAATGATGTTTTCTTTAAACCCTAAGTGATCTATTTATAATATAAAGGTCCAAGGCCAGTTTAGGTCTAATCAATCAACTAAAACACTAATTAGGAAAACAGGGGTTCATGTGCGCGCCGCGGCTCTCACTTACTCGCATCGCGGCTCTGGCTAGTCTTTGTTCTGGAGAACTTCTGGGCGGTGAGGCCCTCACTAGTCTAGGTCGTGGCTCTACCTGGTGCGGAGCTTATGCATGCTCTGGGCGTCGCGGCTCTGTTTGACGGTTTCCTTGCTCTTTTGGGTTTGGTTCTGGAGGCTGAGGCTTCGACTTCTTCGGGCTACAGCACCCATACTTAAGACTTAGTTTCTCTTCATTTTGTCCTTCTGCAACCATGCCCTCACTCGAATGTGCATCGAAGCATTGTGCTTTAAGCTATGATAGCTTTCCATCTCTTTTGAACTCAAAGTACTTGAAAATGCATCGAAATAAGTCAATGATCCAGTAATATCACTTTAGAGATATTAAGGTATAAAAGTGTAATTCAAACCTCGATCAACCCTAAAATAAGTACGGTTACAATGCATTTTATGACTCTCATCATAACCCCCAGCTAGCCTATTGCTAGTGTAATGACCCGTCCCGGGTTGGCCACCCCGAAACAGTGTCATCACTTTTTGAGAATCCCAGCACGACACATATATGCAGCAGTAAAAATAAATATTACCAAAAGAACTTTACATCAATCCGAAAAATGCATGAAGAGTTACAAATAAAATTTTATTTTATTCTCTCATTAGTCTGAGGATGATGACACGTACGCGCGTTACAGAAAATTATTTATTCTGAACCTCAACTCATCAAACTATTTGCTAAGCCTGCTACCTGAAAATCATTGTACAATGAGGGGTGAGCTTCACAAGCCCAGTGAATTAAATTTACTAGAAGTATTCCAAATTTCATAAATAATTCTTTATTATTTAATCTTTTATTCTTCTCTATCAATATCTTCTTCTCAATCATTATTCCATCTTAAGACCATCAATTATCTCATAATTACCTCGTAATGAGGTTCACATCATAAAATCTTCCATTTAAATAAGTCTTAACACCATAACTGTCTCTTTCTATGAGACTCAACCATTTATAATTAAATTCACAATAATGTCCCACATCTCAACATTTCAATAATCTCATTATCATAGCTGTCTCTTTTTATGAGACTCAACCATCTATAATTAAATTCACAATAATACGCCACATCTTAGCATTTTAATAATCTCGTCATCATAGCTATCTCTTTTTATGAGACTCAGCCATCATACACGACAATATACCTCATATCAGCTTTTTAATAATATTTTCATCATAACTATCTCTTTCAGCGAGACTCAATCATCTATAATTATTTTCACGATAATAAATCACAACTCAGCATCTCAATAATCTCATCATTATAGTTGTCTCTTTTTATGAGACTTAGCCATCTATAATTAAATTCACAATAAAAATACCACATCTCAGCATCTCAAATAATGCAACAGTAAGTTAAAAATGATGCAAATGCATGAATGATTATGATGGGAACGTCTTCTCACCTGTCGATAGGTTGTTATTATCTTAGACTGACTGCCTTCCCGATTCTTTTATTCTCATCAGACCGGCTGCCTTCCCGGTTAATTCCAGCATACACCGGGTGTCGCGGTTTTCACTTTTCATTCCAGCATATACCGGCAGTCACGGTTTTCACTTTTCATCCCAGCATATACCGGCTGTCACGGTTATTTCATTAGACCGGCTGCTTTTTCGGTTCTTTCGGTTATATTATTAAATGCATATGCACATGAACAATGATATGAAACAGTAATATAAGCAGTAATATAGAAACAATATAAAAATTCCAACCACTTAAATTAGCTATCCTAATTATCCACAAATTTATCTAACAAAGTTTCTTAAAAAAATTTCTCACATCCAATCATCCTGATTTTTATCAAATTATATAAAAATTTCACTAAATTCTTCTTTTTCCAAATCACATCAAAGAATCCATTAAAGTCTGTCAAGATCCACTAAATTTCATCTCAAATCATCCATCAAAATTTGTCAAGATCCACTAAAATTCCTCTCATCATAATTCGTATTAAAACATCAATATATCTCATCAATAATTTATTTATCGCTTTTATTCTCAATAAACTTATGATTTCCAAAAATATCATTTCTTGCCGAAAAAATATTTCTACCTGACCAAATTTCCTATCATACCCATAAATCAATTTTTCATCTATCATCCAAGCATACTTTAATAATTAAATTTAATATTATCACCAAATAATTGATTTTTTATTTAGACTACTAAAAGTAAATCCAAGTCATCCCGTAGCATTTAAAGCTACCCACGAGTCACCTTCTTGCCTTTCCCGGTATTTCTCAGAAATTTCTTCCGTTGTAAATAGTCAACACCTGACATAATATTTGTACCAAAAATTTCTTAAATTCATCATAAACTACTCCCTTTGAAAATTTTCACTTTGAGTTCCGGGAATTTCATATATGCTAAAAATTCTAAAAATTAATACTATACTATTACCTTATAATACTGATAGCTTCTCAGGATCTTCTAGTATTCTAAAAAAATCCAATATGAACATGAAAATTATATTAAATTACCATTGTACACCCGTGGCTTTCTAAAATCCTTTCCCAAAATAGCATCTTTATTTGACACTATGACTAATGGTACTTCATACAACCTCACAATTTCAGCTACATCCCTCTTCAATCTTGACCATCAGAATTTCTGTCTCAATCTTGTGTACATCTTATTGTTACTTAGTTGCATCAAATCTACATCATCATGTACCTTTCTCATTATCCCCTCTCTTAACTTCACATTATTTGGAACACAACTTCTAAGTTCCAATACTAAAATACTCTTACTTCAATTTTAACCTCATATTACGTTCTAATAAGCACTCAATGCTTAATCTTTTTCTATCTCTTGATCTCTACATTGCATCTCTAAAACATTTCATTATGGATGACTGTACAACCATATTTATTAACCACGATCCTCTGCCACTGTTATTCAACTTCATTATTATCACTTTTAAATCTATCATCAATTTCACATCCGGATTCCCATAGTAGTTAACCTTCTTGTAGAATTTTCTACTCAATACATCAGCTATCACCTTTGCATTTTTAGAAGATAATGAATTGTACAATCATAGTTACTAATCAACTTCATCCACCATCTTTGCCTCAAATTCAACTCTCTCTAGGTAGATAAGTATGTCCAACTCTTATAACCCATGAATATCTAACAAGTGGCTCCATACAATTGATGTCTCCAATCTTTTAAATTATCACTCTAGCAACCAACTCTAAGTCATGAGTAAGGTAATTTTTATCATGTATTTTCAATTTCCTAGAAGTATGGTTCACAACTTTCCTATGATACACATATCCCAATCATTGATGCGACATATCACTATACACCACAAATCCTTCATCATTATAAGGAAACACCAATACCGGAGTTGTAGTCAATTTCTCCTTTAGTAATTGAAAATTTTTCTCACACTTCCTTCACCATACAAATCTCATATCTTTACTGGTCAATCTATTCAATAGCAATTCAATAATAGACAAATTCTGAAAGAATCTTCTATAATAACCAGCTAATCCCAATAAGATTCTAATCTCAGTTATATTAGTTGGTTTCTCCCAACTTAACATTATCTCTACCTTTTGTGGATCAACTGTTATGCCGTTTCCGAATATTATATGTTCCAAGAAAGTTATTTCCTTCAACCAACATTCACACTTAGAAACTTTGCCTATAATTTCTCTCTCCTCAGAATCTCCGGCACACTGTTTAATGGTCCATATGTTGTTTTCTCAGAATATATCAGAATGTCATTACTGAACACAACCATAAGATTATCAAGAAACAGTTTAAATGTTTTATTCATCAAGTCCATAAATGTTTCTGGAATATTAGTTAATCCAAATGACATCACGAAAGCTTATGAGCATAACGTGTCCTAAAAGTAGTCTTAGGCACGTCTCCCTTCTCTATCCTCCATTCGTGATAACTTGATCTCAGGTTTATCTTAGAAAACATTCTCACTCCTTGCAACTGCTTAAACAATTCATTTATCTTGGCAAAAATGTATTTATTCTTATTCAACTATGTATAGTCTATACACATCATTATCGTTCCATCTTCCTTCTTCACTAACAACAGCTGACTCTCCAAACACATTAGGTCAGATAAATTGTTTATCCACAAATTCTTAAAATAGTATGTTCAACTTTCTCAATTCAGCTGACATCATTCTGTAGAGTGCTATTAAATATATGTGATAATTGTAGTATTCACATCAATAGAGACTTTAATCTTCCTACTTGGAGGCAACCTAAACAACTCATCAAAAATTAATTTAGAATATTCTTTCATCACTATCTCCTTTTTATAATTCATGATATATGCCCAATACTCCTTAAAACACTTCTTCAATCATCTCTTATTGGCCATAGCAAAAATAAGATAGTTAAAAGTATCTCACATCTATATCTTGAACCTTCTTTCTGGAATAATCAATCCAGACATAAAACATCGATAACCAATTATTTCCCAAAATAAATTATATTCAAAGATAATAAATCAACTTTAGATTTTTTTTTGTCACTGGTACGAATCACACAATCCCTCATGAATATTCATGATATCACTCTATCTCAAGTGAGAACTTTAACAAGGATATTTTGCAATCCAAGGACTAATAAATTCTTCAATAGATTTTATATGAATAGTGGATACAAAAGAATGGGTTGCTTCAAAGTCAACCAACACTGACATGTCCACCTTCTCCACACATAAAGTATTTCAAAATTTGAAAATTCTGGGATAAATATCTTTTTTGATTATAATAAACTTTAATATCCCAATCATACATCAGATTGCCACTTCCACTTGGTGGCATACTTACTTCCTCTACTATAACTTCCAGTTCTCATAATCTGTCTCCCAAATCTAAGGATCTCACCAATAGTATTCTGAGCTATAGAAGTAATAGGTCATAAGTTCCTCTGACTCTGTTCTTCGGTTTCCTGGGACAAGGAACTCCTCCTTTGGGTGGTCTCCTACCCTGCATAATCATATTGCCACTACCTCCATAACTTTCATGTCTAAGCCTCTTTAACGACTCTTTCTCTTTCCCTTAAATTCCATCACATCTCTCTCGATCTGAAATAATATACCCACCAATCTAACATAATTCATATGGCTCATGTAAGGTAGTTTCGATCAAACCTTAAAACATAGTTCATCTTTGAACCTCTTATATTTTTTCTCCTCTTGGTTTACCATTTTTGGTACAACCATTAACAAAACCATAAATCTGCTATCATACCGAGCCATAGTTAACACATTTACCCCAATAAATAATATCTCTGTCTGGTTGAGCTCTAGAAATATATAAAAAATATATATATATATATATATATATATCTATCAAGAAAAACTTCCTTAAACCTATTTCAGGTTAAGGGTCTATCAATATTTGTACTTACCTTAGGAAGAATATCCTTCCATCATTCACAAAATGTCTCTTTCTAACTCAAACGAAATAAAGGCAATCATCTGTTGTAAATATACTAAATAATGTTTCCACATATTTCTCCGAAACTTAAACATAAAAGGATTCATAGATCCTTTAAACAACAAAGCGTTTAGCTTAATTATATCTTCTTGCATCTTATGCATAAATCCACTTTTCCCCCTTTTTAAGTATCTACCATTACTGGATTAACAACATCAGGCAGTGCTCTAATATGCTTATCAAGTCTATGCTATAAGTTATCCACTTGATCATCTGATACATTCATTTCTTAAAAGCATGAGTAAGAGCTTATCTTAGCTCATCTCTTTCAACTTCGGATTCTCTCATACCTCGATTATATTACTAATATCAATCATATTATTAACACGTTCCCTTCTAGGAACTAAAGATTCAGACTCAACCTCGACTTTATCAAAAATATTGTGGGCCTACTACGCCCTCAATAATTCTAACTCTAGCTTTAGTGCATCCACATGTCATCCTCAGACTGTTCATTATAATTTACTTAAATCTTCCACTTTCTTACTTTTTTTTATGCAGTCTACAGAATCATAAAACCTAATGCTCTGATACCAAAATTTGTAAAGACCCATCCCGGGTTGGCCACCCCGAAACGGTGTCATCACATTTTGAGAATCCCAGCACGACACATATATGCAGCAGTAAAAATAAATATTACCAAAAGAACTTTACATCAATCCGAAAAATGCATGAATAGTTACAAATAAATTTTCATTTTATTCTCTCATTAGTCTGAGGATGATGACTCATATGCGGCTTACAGAAAATGATTTCTTCTGAACCACAACTCATCAAACTAGTTGCCAAACCTGCTACCTGAAAATCATTGTACAACGAGGAGTGAGCTTCACAAGCCCAGTGAATTAAATTTACTAGAAGTATTTCAAATTCCATAAATAATTCTTTATTATTTAATCTTTTATTCTTCTCTATCAATATCTTCTTCTCAATCATTAGTTCATCTTAAGACCATCAATTATCTCATAATTACCTCGCAATGAAGTTTACATCATAAAATCTTCCATTTAAATAAGTCTCAACACCATAACTGTCTCTTTCTATGAGACTCAACCATTTATAATTAAATTTACAATAATGTCCCATATCTCAACATTTCAATAATCTCATTATCATAGCTGTCTCTTTTTATGAGACTTTGCCATCTATAATTAAATTCACAATAATACGCCACATCTCAGCATTTCAATAATCTCGTCATCATAGTTGTCTCTTTTTATGAGACTCAGCCATCATACACGACAATATATCTCATCTCAGCTTTTCAATAATATTTTCATCATAACTATCTCTTTCAGCGAGACTCAATCATCTATAATTATTTTCACGATAATAATCACACCTCAGCGTCTCAATAATCTCATCATTATAATTGTCTCTTTTTATGAGACTTAGCCATCTATAATTAAATTCACAATAAAAATACCACATCTCAGCATCTCAAATAATGCAATAATAAGTTAAAAATGATGCAAATGTATGAATTATTATGATGGGAATGTCTTCCCACCTGTCGACAGGTTGTTATTATCTTAGACCAGCTGCCCATCCGGTTCTTTTATTCTCATCAGACCAGCTGCCTTCCCGGTTAATTCCAGCATATACCGGCTGTCGAGGTTTTCACTTTTCATTCCAGCATATACCAGCTGTCACGGTTTTCACTTTTCATTCCAGCATATACCGGCTGTCACGGTTTTCACCTTTCATCCCAGCATATACCGGCTGTCACAGTTATTTCATTAGACCGTCTGCCTTCCTGGTTCTTTTGGTTATATTATTAAATGCATATGCACATGAACAATGTAATATAAACAGTAATATAGAAACAATATAAAAATTTAAATCACTTAAATTAGCTATCATAATTATCCACAAATTTATCTAACAAAGTTTCTTAAAAAAATTTCTCACATCCAATCATCTTGATTTTTATCAAATTATATAAAAATTTCACTAAATTATTCTCTTCCCAAATCACATCAAAGAATCCATTAAAGTCTGTCAAGATCCACTAAATTTCACCTTAAATCATCCATCAAAATTTGTCAAGATCCACTAAAATTCCCCTCATTATAATTCGTATTAAAACATCAATATATCTCATCAATAATTTATTTATTGCTTTTATTCTCAATAAACTTATGATTTCCAAAAATATCATTTCTCACCGAAAAAATATTTCTACCTGACCAAATTTCCTATCATACCCATAAATCAATTTTTCATCTATCACCCAAGTATACTTTAATAATTAAATTTAATATTATCACCAAATAATTGATTTTTTATTTAGACTACTAAAAGTAAATCCAACTCACCCCGTAGCATTTAAAGCTACTCATGGGTCACCTTCTTGCCTTTCTCGGTTCTTCTCAGAAATTTCTTTCGTTGTAAATAGTCAACACCTGACATAATATTTGTATCAAAAATTTCTAATTATTTCTTAAATTCATCATAAACTACTCACTTTGAAAATTTTCACTTTGAGTTCTGGGAATTTCATATATGCTAAAAATTCTAAAAATTAATTCTATACTATTACCTTATAATACTGATAGTTTCTCAGGATCCTCTATAAAATTTCACAGAAAATTTCTTTAAAATTTTTCTCTTTCAGTATTTCTTTGAGCTCCCAAATGTATTGAGAAAAATAGAGAAATTTGAAAGAAAGCTAACGAAATCGGTAAGGAAAACAATTTGCATTTACAGTATGTGCATATATAGAAGCTGGCTGCAACGCAAAACTCTCGACAGCCAAAAGCATTTTCAACTTAAATAGCCATTTTTCCTCTCCACCCTACACGCGTTTTACACTAATTCTTCTTTAAACACTTTAGCCTAACTTTGGCCTTTTTGACAGCAAATGGCTACCACAATTTCAACATTATTATTATTTTTTTTTTTTGTCTTTTGTCTCTCTTTTTTTTTTTTTGACTTTCTCTTCTTTTTTTTTAACAAAACCTTTTTTTTTCTTTTCCTTTTTCCTTCTTGATTTTTGTTTTGGTCTGGGAACGTCCCAGAATATATATATATATATATATATATATATATATATATATATATATATATATATATATATATATATCTTTTCGTCTTTTTTACTATTTACGTTTTTTTTTCCAATACTAATCCTTCACATAAAAAAAATATTATTTAAATCACATGACATATTTATCAAATTATTTTTTACCCTTAATTCACGAATACGGGTATTACAATTCTACCCACCTTACAAAATTTCGTCCTCGAAATTTCTTTACTTTACTCCAGAATCAAATATAAATAATCCCTTTTCATACTTGTCTTACACTTTCACGAAATCTCTTCAACATTCTTATTCCGCCACCGAACTTTACACTAGTGAAATTATTCTTTTACACAAGACTTACTCTCTTTGTCCCAAATTCTCACTGGTACTTGTATATAAGTCCAGTTTTTCTGAATTTCTATAACTTAGCTCGAAATATCATGTAAACACTTTCTTAAAAGTGAAACATGAAATAAATTATATAAATGTTTTAATTCCGGAGACAAATTCAGGTTACTCACAACTAATTCAACTTTCTCAACAACCTCATAGGGTCCCACATACTTCGAATTCAACTTTCCTTTTCTGTTTAAATCTCAATACACCTTTTCATTGAGATATTTTTCACTATACCCAATCACCTACTTGAGACTCAAAAGGTCTACTCTAGGTTGCTTTACGATTCTTTCTAACAAATTTGATCTTCTCTATTGTTAGCTCAATAATAGATAGACCAGATATATTTTTCTCTTCCATCTTTTCCCAACATATAGGAGTTCTACACCTCCTATCATACAATATCTCAATGGGTGCCATCCCAATACAAATTTGATACCGATTATTATAAACAACTTCAATCAATGGCATGCAAGCATCTCAATTTACTGAGAAATTCATCACATTTGTCCTTAGCATAACTTCTAGTATTCTAAAAAAATCCAATATGAACATGAAAATTATATTAAATTACCATTGTACACCCGTGGCTTTCTAAAATCCTTTCCCAATATAGCATCTTTATTTGACACTATGACTAATGGTACTTCATACAACCTCACAATTTCAGCTACATCCCTCTTCAATCTTGACCATCAGAATTTCTGTCTCAATCTTGTGTACATCTTATTGTTACTTAGTTGCATCAAATCTACATCATCATGTACCTTTCTCATTATCCCCCCTCTTAACTTCACATTATTTGGAACACAACTTCCAAGTTCCAATACTAAAATACTCTTACTTCAATTTTAACCTCATATTACGTTCTAATAAGCACTCAATGCTTAATCTTTTTCTATCTCTTGATCTCTACATTGCATCTCTAAAACATTTCATTATGGATGACTGTACAACCATATTTATTAACCATGATCCTCTGCCACTGTTATTCAACTTCATTATTATCTCTATTAAATCTATCGTCAATTTCACATCCGGATTCCCATAGCAGTTAACCTTCTTGTAGAATTTTCTACTCAATACATCAGCTATCACCTTTGCATTTCTAGATGATAATGAATTGTACAATCATAGTTACTAATCAACTTCATCCACCATCTTTGCCTCAAATTCAACTCTCTCTAGGTAGATAAGTATGTCCAACTCTTATAACCCATGAATATCTAACAAGTGGCTCCATGCAATTGATGTCTCCAATCTTTTAAATTATCACTATAGCAACCAACTCTAAGTCATGAGTAAGGTAATTTTTATCATGTATTTTCAATTTCCTAGAAGTATGGTTCACAACTTTCCTATGATACACATATCCCAATCATTGATGCGACGTATCACTATACACCACAAATCCTTCATCATTAGAAGGAAATGCCAATACCGGAGTTGTAGTCAATTTCTCCTTTAGTAATTGAAAATTTTTCTCACACTTCCTTCACCATACAAATCTCACATTTTTACTGGTCAATCTATTCAACAGCAATTCAATAATAGACAAATTCTGAAAGAATCTTCTATAATAACCAGCTAATCCCAATAAGATTCTAATCTCAGTTATATTAGTTCGTTTCTCCCAACTTAACATTATCTCTACCTTTTGTGGATCAACCGTTATGCCGTTTCCGAATATTATATGTTCCAAGAAAGTTATTTCCTTCAACCAACATTCACACTTAAAAACTTTGCCTATAATTTCTCTCTCCTCAGAATCTCCGGCACACTGTTTAATGGTCCATATGTTGTTTTTCCTTCTCAGAATATATTAGAATGTCATTACTGAACATAACAATAAGATTATCAAGAAACAGTTTAAATGTTTTATTCATCAAGTCCATAAATGTTTCTGGAATATTAGTTAATCCAAATGACATCACGAAAGCTTATGAGCATAACGTGTCCTAAAAGTAGTCTTAGGCACGTCTCCCTTCTCTATCCTCCATTGGTGATAACTTGATCTCAGGTTTATCTTAGAAAACATTCTCAGTCCTTGCAACTGCTTAAAGAATTCATTTATCCTGGGAAAAATGTATTTATTCTTATTCAACTATCTATAGTCTATACACATCATTATCGTTCCATATTCCTTCTTCACTAACAACACCTGACTCTCCAAACACATTAGGTCAGATAAATTGTTTATCCACAAATTCTTAAAATGGTATGTTCAACTTTCTCAATTCAGCTAACATCATTCTGTAGAGTGCTATTAAATATATGTGATAATCCTAGTATTCACATCAATAGAGACTTTAATCTCCCTACTTGGAGGCAACCTAAACAACTCATCAAAAATTAATTTAGAATATTCTTTCATCACTATCTCCTTTTTATAATTCACGATATATGCCCAATACTCCTTAAAACCCTTCTTCAATCATCTCTTATTGGCCATAGCAAAAATAAGATAGTTAAAAGTATCTCACGTCTATATCTTGAACCTTTTTTCTGGAATAATCAATCCAGACATAAAACATCGATAACCAATTATTTCCCAAAATAAATTATATTTAAAGATAATAAATCAACTTTAGATTTTTTTTTGTCACTGGTACGAATCACACAATCCCTCTTGAATATTCATGATATCACTCTATCTCAAGTGAGAACTTTAACAAGGATATTTTGCAATCCAAGGACTAATAAATTCTTCAATAGATTTTATATGAATACTGGATACAAAAGAATGGGTTGCTTCAAAGTCAACCAACACTGACATGTCCACCTTCTCCACACATAAAGTATTTCAAAAATTGAAAATTCTGGGATAAATATCTTTTCTGATTATAATAAACTTTAATATCCCAATCATACATCAGATTGCCACTTCCACTTTGTGGCATACTTACTTCCTCTACCATGACTTCCAGTTCTCATAATCTGTCTCCCAAATCTAAGGATCTCACCAATAGTATTCTAAGCTACAGAAGTAATAGGTCATGAGTTCCTCTGACTTTGTTCTTCGGTTTCCTGGGACAAGGAACTCCTCCTTTGGGTAGTCTCCTACCCTGCACAATCATATTGCCACTACCTCCATAACTTTCATGTCTAAGCCTCTTTAACGACTCTTTCTCTTTCCCTTAAATTCCATCACATCTCTCTCGATCTGAAATAAAATACCCACCAATCTGACATAATTCATATGCCTCATGTAAGGTAGTTTCGATCAAACCTTAAAAAATAGTTCATCTTTGAACCTCTTATATTTTTTCTCCTCTTGGTTTACCATTTTTGGTACAACCATTAAAAAAACCATAAATCTGCTATCATACCGAGCCATAATTAACACATTTACCCCAAATAAATAATATCTCTGTCTGGTTGAGCTCTAGAAATATATAAAAAAAAATATCTATCAAGAAAAACTTCCTTAAACCTGTTTCAGGTTAAGGGTCTATCAATATTTATACTTACCTTAGGAAGAATATCCTTCCATCATTCACAAAATGTCTCTTTCTAACTCAAACAAAATAAAGGCAATCATCTGTTGTAAATATACTAAATAATGTTTCCACATATTTCTCCGAAACTTAAACATAAAAGGATTCATAGATCCTTTAAACAACAAAGCATTTAGCTTAATTATATCTTCTTGCATCTTATGCATAAATCCACTTTTCCCCCTTTTTAAGTATCTACCATTACTGGATTAACAACATCAGGCATTGCTCTAATATGCTTATCAAATCTATGCTATAAGTTATCCACTTGATCATCTGATACATTCATTTCTTAAAAGCATGAGTAAGAGCTTATCTCAGCTCATCTCTTTCAACTTCGGATTCTCTCATACCTCGATTATATTACTAATATCAATCATAGTATTAACACGTTCCCTTCTAGGAACTAAAGATTCAGACTCAACCTCGACTTTATCAAAAATATTGTGGGCCTACTACGCCCTCAATAATTCTAACTCTAGCTTTAGTGCATCCATGTGTCATCCTCAGACTGTTCATTATAATTTACTTAAATCTTCCACTTTCTTACTTTTTTTATGCAGTCTACAGAATCATAAAACTTAATGCTCTGATACCAAAATTTGTAAAGACCCATCCCGGGTTGGCCACCCCGAAACGGTGTCATCACATTTTAAGAATCCCAGCACGACACATATATGCAGCAGTAAAAATAAATATTACCAAAAGAACTTTACATCAATCCAAAAAATGCATGAAGAGTCACAAATAAATTTTCATTTTATTCTCTCATTAGTCTGAGGATGATGACACGCACGCAGCTTACAGAAAATGATTTCTTCTGAACCACAACTCATCAAACTAGTTGCCAAGCCTGCTACCTGAAAATCATTGTACAATGAGGGGTGAGCTTCACAAGCCCAGTGAATTAAATTTACTAGAAGTATTCCAAATTCCATAAATAATTCTTTATTATTTAATCTTTTATTCTTCTCTATTAATATCTTCTTCCCAATCATTAGTCCATCTTAAGACCATCAATTATCTCATAATTACCTCGTAATGAGGTTCACATCATAAAATCTTCCATTTAAATAAGTCTTAACACCATAACTGTCTCTTTCTATGAGACTTAACCATTTATAATTAAATTCACAATAATGTCCCATATTTCAGCATTTCAATAATCTCATTATCATAGCTGTCTCTTTTTATGAGACTCAACCATCTATAATTAAATTCACAATAATACGCCACATCTCAGTGTTTCAATAATCTCGTCATCATAGTTGTCTCTTTTTATGAGACTCAGCCATCATACACGACAATATACCTCATCTCAGCTTTTCAATAATATTTTCATCATAACTGTCTCTTTCAGCGAGATTCAATCATCTATAATTATTTTCACGATAATAAATCACACCTCAGCATCTCAATAATCTCATCATTATAGTTGTCTCTTTTTATGAGACTTAGCCATCTATAATTAAATTCACAATAAAAATACCACATCTCAGCATCTCAAATAATGCAACAATAAGTTAAAAATGATGAAAATGCATGAATGATTATGATGGGACTGTCTTCCCACCTGTCGACAGGTTGTTATTATCTTAGACCAGCTGCTCTCCCGGTTCTTTTATTCTCATCAGACCGGCTGCCTTCCCGGTTAATTCCAGCATATATCAACTGTCGCGGTTTTCACTTTTCATTCCAGCATATACCAGCTGTCACGGTTTTCACTTTTCATTCCAGCATATACCGGCTGTCACGGTTTTCACTTTTCATCCCAGCATATACCGGCTATCACGGTTATTTCATTAGACCGGCTGCCTTCCCGGTTCTTTCGGTTATATTATTAAATGCATATGCACATGAACAATGTAATATAAACAATTATATAGAAACAATATAAAAATTCAAACCACTTAAATTAGCTATCCTAATTATCCACAAATTTATCTAACAAAGTTTCTTAAAAAAATTTCTCACATGCAATCATTCTGATTTTTATCAAATTATATAAAAATTTCACTAAATTATTCTCTTCCCAAATCACATCAAAGAATCCATTAAATTCTGTCAAGATCCACTAAATTTCACCTTAAATCATCCATCAAAATTTGTCAAGATCCACTAAAATTCCTCTCATCATAATTCGTATTAAAACATCAATATATCTCATCAATAATTTATTTATTGCTTTTATTCTCAATAAACTTATGATTTCCAAAAATATCATTTCTCACCGAAAAAATATTTCTACCTGACCAAATTTCCTATCATACCCATAAATCAATTTTTCATCTATCACCCAAGTATACTTTAATAATTAAATTTAATATTATCACCAAATAATTAATTTTTTATTTAGACTACTAAAAGTAAATCCAACTCACCCCGTAGCATTTAAAGCTATTCATGGGTCACCTTCTTGCCTTTCTCGGTTCTTCTCAGAAATTTCTTTCGTTGTAAATAGTCAACACCTGACATAATATTTGTATCAAAAATTTCTAATTATTTCTTAAATTCATCATAAACTACTCACTTTGAAAATTTTCACTTTGAGTTCTGGAAATTTCAAATATGCTAAAAATTCTAAAAATTAATACTATACTATTACCTTATAATACTGATAGCTTCTCAGGATCCTCTATAAAATTTCACAGAAAATTCCTTTAAAATTTTGCTCTTTCGGTATTTCTTTGAGCTCCCAAATGTATTGAAAAAAATAGAGAAAATTGAAAGAAAGCTAACGAAATCGGTAAGGAAAACAATTTGCGTTTACAGTATGTGCATATATAGAAGCTGGCTGCAACGCAAAACTCTCGACAACCAAAAGCATTTTCAACTTAAATAGCCATTTTTCCTCTTCACCCTACACGTGTTTTACACTAATTCTTCTTTAAACACTTTAGTCTAACTTTGGCCTTTTTGACAGCAAATGGCTGCCACAATTTCAACATTATTATTATTTATTATTTATTTTTTTTTATCTTTTGTCTCTTTTTTTTTGTTTGACTTTCTCTTTTTTTTTTAACAAAACCTTTTTTTTTTCTTTTCCTTTTTCCTTCTTGATTTTCGTCTTTGGTCTGGGAATGTCCCAGAATATATATATATTTTACTTTTCACTTTTTATTTACGTTTTTTTTTTTCCAATACTAATCCTTCACATAAAAAAATATTATTTAAATCACATGACATATTTATCAAATTACTTTTTACCCTTAATTCACGAATACGGGTATTACAACTAGTCCCTAGCAATTCAAGCGAAAACAAGACAATATGAAATGAATTCTTTGGTAGGAATCAAACAAAGTAGAGCAATGTTAGCATTAATCCTAGAGTAATTCACTTTTTGTCTCAAAAATCGTACATAACATAAAGCACATAGAATCATTAAATATCACCCAAGTCCATAAGAAATCCAAACATCAATCTTAAAATTGTTATCGACTCTTAACATTCATCTTACCACAATCCATTAATCCGAACACCCGGATGATTTTATGCATAACATTCATGAATACAAGTCTTGGCCTCTAGAATATTTAATTTGCGTTATATTAATCACACAAAAAAAAAAAAAAGCTTCGTTGGCTTACTTTTCAAATCACTCTCCACTATTGTAGAAAAATCACACTACCTAGGATCAATAGGTCTTTAATAAGCTTGTAATGTTAGGCTAAGGTAAAGGTTAAGAAAGAACGGGAAGGTTTCAACAAATAAAAGAACTTAATCTCTTAGTTTTAAACACAACCTACTTTAAGCACTGGATAACCTTACTTCAACACCCAACTCTTTCAACCATTTTTTTCCGACCATTTTTTCTCAATAAATTACCACATTTTTTTTCTTCTTTCTTTGCCATAATTCACTTCTTTTTTACTTTGGCATAAGACCATTCACCTTCTTTTTCATTCTTTTCTTTTCCACAACCCCTAACTTATCTCCTTTAATGTACTTGGGTTATGGTAGTAATATTTTTTTTTTCATATTTCCATCCTTACTCCTCTCAAGTGCTTCTCAACAAATGTGTATAACTAAGTTCTTTCAAAAGAAGGGTAAGGATAAAATATTTTTAGGCTCATAAAGGTAAGTAAATGGGTTATCGAAAGAAACAAAGCTCAAATTTTTTTTCGAGAAAAGGCTCAAACAGATGACTAGCGATAAATATAGCAAGGGTAAGTTTGAAAGGCTTAAACGGTCCAAAAATGGCCTATATCATATCCTAAGTAATGTGCATTCTAGGAATTCGCCTCAAGTGATTACCGATAAGTTTTAGAGCTTTTCGAGACCTCAAAAATATTCACACAACAATCAAATATAAAACTTCTCTAAATGTCTTAGACTAATCATGCAATCTTACCGCAAACCAGAGTCTCAAACCAAATGAAGATTGACACTTAAATTATTCGTAAACCAAAGCAAAATTTAACTTCTTCTAAATGTTGTATGCTATCTCAATTAAGCTCATATCATTGACATGTGAATTAACTCTAAGGCTTAACACAAAGCATGCTAAAAACAAGCAGAATGGGAAAATGACACCAAGTAGTTCAATGGAAAAAAAGAAATACGTTTCCTCCACCCCCAACTTAAAAATTGTATTGACCTCAATGTGAAAGAAAAGGTAAAGTAAACTCCCTTTGTAAGCAAAAGTGCACAAAAGTTGAAAATTGTGCACCACCGTTTAAATTGCATGTCGTGCTGCTTGCTGAAATTTCGATCTATAACATAGAACAAAACAAACAAAAAAAAAAGCAACTGCGGTGTAACATTAAGATTCCCACTGTATCTTAGGTTAACACATGAAATGGAAATAAATAAAAACGAAAATAAAGTACGAAAAATAAAATAACAAAAAGGAATACGCAATAAATGTTAGTACAGTCATCCAATAATAATAATAAAAAAATTAAAAGGGAACAAACAAGATATCACCCAAAACTAATCTTCTATGTCTTCATTCTCTTCTTTATTCTCTTCACCTTCCTCTAGAGTTGGATCAAAAGACGAACCTGGATAGGGTGGCAAGGTGGGAAAGTTATCCATGTCACAACCAGTAGCGGAGGCAAGGTATTGGTACATTTGACTAAAAGATGAATATACTCCCGCTTGATAATTGATGCCGGGCAGAATAGCCATTATTCTGCAGGCTAGTCGAACAGATAGTTCACAGGGAGTAACACAAGAAAAAACCCTAAACAATACAGAAAAACAGCTCTAATTTTTTATTTAAAATTATGCAAATACAATAATAATGATTACTAAACCCTAAAACCTTATTTATAAGGTCAAGTTAAAATAGAAAAATTAAATTAAGGCCGAATTAAAACTAATTGCAAATAAAATAAAATGTTTCCTAAAAATTGGTAATTGCAAATAAAATAAAAAGTTTCCTAAAATTGAAAACTACCAAATTTGAAGCACTAAAACAGAATCAATGGCAGTCAACCGTTCTAGGTAGTCCACCTGCCATTTTTGCGCTGATCTACCAACTCAAGGTATCTTAGTGCCAACAACGTGTTTTCTAACAACTCAGCATCATCTGACTCGGATCCTCCTGCATCAGTCACTTTGGGTTGGAAAGAACTCGTCCTCGAGTTCACAATAGCTTCATCGGAATCCACAAAACAATGACTCATGTGTTTCACATTAAAGACATCAGGCGGCAACCCAGGAGGAAAATCCTCTAGCATCAGGTCAGAAAACTCTGCTAGTAGCCGTTGCACCTCTGCTGGTAAATCTAGATTCATGTCTGTTGCACTATTCCCACAAGGGAGCAGAGCATAGACCACGTCTCCACGCTTAATCTCAGCTAAAAACCTGGACATCGAACGCAGATTAGTATTATTGGCTACCAGGGTAGGAGTGGTTCCTTCTCGACAAGGTGCCAACACAATCTTTTTCCCTTTAATGCTAAGGGAATAGGTGTTTTTTCGCCCATCATGGATAACACTACGATCATATTGCCAAGGTCTGCCTAACAATATATGACAAGCATCCATAGACACAACATCACACCAAGCATTATCCAAATATTTCCTACCAATCGAAAAAGATACTAGGCATCGCCTATCTACTATTATCTCACTGTCTTTATTCAACCACGATAATTTATACGGCTTAGGATGACGTTCTGTCTTCAACTGCAATTTCTGGACAGCCTCTTCAGACACTACGTTCTCGCAACTACCACTGTCAGTGATCACCTTGCAGACTTTATCTGCAACTGTGCAGGTCGTGTGGAAAATATTGGTCCTCAACCAATCGTCCCCTGTATCGCCCTTGGGGGTCAGTAAACTCTTACAAACAACCAAGGTCTCATGGCCATCTCCATACAACACATCTCCATCTTCATCATCGTCATACACAGGCTCTCCAATCTCCTCAGTTCCGTCTACCATGTCATCCTCAATTAGGAGATTTTTACCCTTTTGACTAGCAAGCTTCCTGCACTCAGTCGATTTATGTTCTTGTTCACCACATCTGAAACATCTAATATTTGAGCTAGGGTTACCTTGGGGTGGCTGCTGGGCAGGATGGAATTCTTGAGGGCGAACTGGCCGATTGCTTTGATCGCTGCTTCAGTTCATTGGCCTCATATTCTGTTGTTTTTCCACCGTAAGTGCATGCTGGTATACTTCAGAAATGGTCCACAGTGAGTGAAGGCTGAGGACATCCTGTAGGGGCTGTCGTAATCCCCCTAAATACCGTGCCACCATCTGCTCTTCTATCTCGGATAAATCATTCCGGGCTATCAATTGACAGAACTCCTCCGTGTAATCATCCACTGATCTCGTGCCCTGCCTCAACGAATGAAGTCGCTGAAACAAGGTTTGAGTGTAGCCGAAAGGAAGGAAGTGACCCTTCATCTTCTTCTTAATTTTCTCCCAATCTATGATCGTAGCTTTGCCCTGCCAATCGCGCGAGCACCTCAACTGCTCTCACCACGCAGATGCTTTGCCCTTCAGTTTGATGGCGATCAGTTTCACCTTGACACGATCTGGGACTTCCTTATACTCGAAAATACACTCTACTTCATTCAACTAATCGACGAATCCCTCAGCCTGTAACGTACCAGAAAACTCGGGCAGATCCACTCTGAATCCGAGGTCTTCATAACGATCCTCCCAACCATGGTGCTCCCTAAATCAACCAGGACTGTGATACTGGTTTTCGAAACTGAAATTGGAATCGTGATCTTCCGTCTCGCGATCACCGAAATTCCACGCCGCTAGACGCTGGGTTAATTCTGCGACTTGCCTCTGTAAATCCTCAATCATCGCATCCTGAATGTTACAATCACGGTGTGGGGCTTCCTCGTTCGGAACCTGCCCGCGATGACCACAACCACGACCACCAGCTATGGAACTGATGAAATCTTGCCCTAGGAAAACACTGAAGCTCTGATACCAATTGACGCCAGGCAGAATAGCGATTATTCTGCAGGCTAGTCGAACAGATAGTTCACAGGTAGTAACACAAGAAAAAACCCTAAACAATACAGAGAAACAGCTCTGATGTTTTATTTAAAATTATGCAAATACAATAATAATGATTACTAAACCCTAAAACCTTATTTGTAAGGTCAAGCTAAAATAGGAAAATTAAATTAAGAACGAATTAAAAGTAATTTCAAATAAAATAAAATGTTTTCTAAAAACTCGTAATTGCAAATAAAATAAAAAGTTTCCTAAAATTGAAAACTACCAAATTTGAAGGCCTAAAACAGAATCAATGGCAGTCAACCGTTCTAGGTAGTCCACCTGCCATTTTTGCGCTGATCTGCCAACTCAAGGTATCTCAGTGCCAACAACGTGTTATCTGACAACTCAGCATCATCTGACTCGGATCCTCCTGCATCAATAATCAGCTTGCCTAGCCAAGAATCGTTCTTGACGATCAAATCTATCATGCAAGAATTTCATATGCTCATCAAAACGAATCTCTAAATGCTCAAGGCGCTTGGCAACAGTGAAATGCCTAGAGGGAGGAGGGGGGGGCAGCAATCATCGCTCTCTCTCCCGGAGCTGGTGGCCTTAATGCTTTAATCAGAGTGAGCATACCATCATCGATTGGCTTCTTGGGTTGCTAGGCCTCCTTATCAGGACTGCACTAGACGACAGCTTGGATGCATAATTGGGCAATTAATGAAGGGAAGTACAATCCAAGCTTTTGTCCCACAATGTGTATGATAAAGTTAAATATGATTTGGCTCACATCAGTAGTCATGCCCATCAAAATGGCATAAATCAGAACAACTCTCTCAACAATAAGGTCACTATAATGCGTAGCAGGCATCAATCTCTGACATACAAAATATTGCCAAGCTCGAGCATTGACAGTCAGAGAAATACATGGCAAGGTTATAGGGGTATCACCCGTCATTTTCCATATAGTTCCCGGAATACAGAGAGTATTGCAAATCTCTTCATAATTAATATTAGACGCATATGCAATATACTCACTGTTTTCTATGTCAGGTAGCCCATAGAATCTATTGATAGATGTGCTGCTAAAAGAAACTATTTTTTCTCTCACCCTCACCTTACCATTCCTATGTTCTGCATTAGCGTAGAATTCTCTAGCCACATTTGTGATGGAATGAGATGGTTGTCTAGCAAATGTACCCCAATGCCTATCCAGAATCATTCTAAATAAGGTTGGGTTCCCCCTCTCTATAATATTGAATCCTCTCTTAGGAATGGGTTTTCTAGTCTGCATCATCCTAACATATCTCTCATTAGCCTCAAAACTAACAAATTTGCTCTCATCAAATTCTTGAGGTTGTCTCTCCTTTGGTCTCTTAGTCTTATGGGTCATTTGAATCAAATGTATAGAACAATAGAACTAATTCAAAATTAACCACCCAAATAGCACAAATAAACAACAAAGAGAAAAAATTGGTCTTACTTGATACCCAAAGTTGGAGAGAGAAAGAGTACCCACCAATATTAAAATCTTTTTTAAGAGCCCAAAATTATCTTAGAACCAAGCTTTGTGGAGAAATTTCCAACAAAATCTGCAATATTAGTATTAAATCCTCTAAGAAATGATGTTAGAATCAAGAAATTTTGAGTAAAAGTGAATGGGTAAGGGAGGTTTTTGGAGAGAGGATGAGAGAGAGTGTGTGTGCTCTGTTTTTGTAGAGTTAGAAATGAAGAATGAAGTGCAGAGCTAGGCTTTTTTTAAGGTGCAAACACGGATGTGCGCCACAGCTCTAACATATGTGCGCTGCGGCTACTGTGGCGTGGGTGTGCTTGGCGTGCTGCTGGGCGATGCAGTGTTCAAGGAGCTAGGCCGTGGAGTGGGTTGGTGTGGGTGCTGTGGGCCGGGCCTAGGCGCGCACACTAGTCCTAGTTCTAAACAAAACACCTTATTTGTGGGAAAAAATAAACGTGAAAATAAAATTAATAAAAAAAATAACCCTTAAACTAAGAATTAGATTAAACCAAATTAAAAACCAAAAATTTGAAATAAACTTAATTGAAAACAAAACAAAATAAAAATAAATAAATACACACCTTTGTGATGTGGTCAAGGTGAATAGACCGGATCCATAAGTGGAATGTCTTCTACTTCCGGATCTTGCCTATCGATTAAGATTTTAAAGTGTTGACCATTTATTTTAAAAATCCGACATCTCTAGTATCCTCTATTTCCACCGCCCCATTTGTAAAAACATTTTTCACTATAAAAGGACCGGTCCACCTAGACCGAAATTTTTCTGGATGCTTATGGAGTCTAGAATCGTATAGGAACACCAGATCATTAGGCTTGAATGTTTTTCTCAAAATATTTTTATCATGAAACACTTTCATCTTCGCCTTATAGATTCTAGAGTTCTCATAAGCATCATTTCTCAACTTCTCTAACTCGGTCAACTGAAATTTCCTAAGCTTACTTGCTTCTCCTATGTTAAAATTGAAAGACTTGATGGCCCAATAAGCTCGATGCTCGAGCTCCATAGATAAGTGGCAAGGCTTTCCAAAAACAAGCCTATAAGGTGACATACCTAAGAGGGTTTTGAAAAATGTACGGTAAGCCCAAAGCGCATTAACTAGTCTTAAAGACCAATCCTTGCGATCCGGTTGATCGTTTTTTCTAGAATTTGTTTAATTTCCCTATTTGTAAGTTCTACTTGTCCACTTGTCTGAGGGTGATAGGCAGTAGAGATCTTATGTAACACTCCATATTTTCTCATCAAAGCTTCAAAAGAACGGTTGCAAAAATGTGTGCCTTGATCACTAATTATAGCACATGGTGTACCAAATCGAGATAACACATTTTCTTATAGGAATTTAATTACCATTCTATTATCATTGCTTTGGCAAGCTGCTGCCTCTACCCATTTTGATACATAATCTATTGCCACAATAATATATTGATATCCAAAAGAAGGAGGAAATGGTCCCATAAAATCAATGCCCCAACAATCGAAGATTTCAATCACTAGAATTGGGTTTAAAGGCATCATATTATGACGAGACACAACTCCTAACTTCTGACACTTTTCGCATAAGAAACAATAGATGTTTGCATATTTAAACAAGGTGGGCCAATAAAATTCATACTGCATAATTTTTGCAGCGGTTTTTTCATTGAAAAGTGGCCTCCACAAGCTTGGGGGTGACAAAATTCCAAGACGCTGGCAATCTCTTCATTAAGGATGCACCGCCTTAAAATTTGGTCAGGGCAATACTTGAAAAGACAAGGGTCATCCCAATAAAAGTTACATACCTCATTCAAAAACTTCCTCTTGTCTTGAGCGTTCCAATCCACTGATATCTTACCGATAACAAAATAATTCACGATATGAGCAAACCATGGTAGAGAAGTAATAGAGAGTAATTGCTCATCGGAAAAATCATCCTTGATTGGCATGTCATCAGAGGTGTCCTCAAATGTGAGCCTCGATCGATGGTCAGCCACTATATTCTTTACTCCTTTCTTGTCTTTGATGGTGATGTCAAATTCTTGTAAGAGTAGAATCCATCGTATTAGTCGTGCCTTAGCATCCTTCTTTGTAAGAAGGTACTTGAGGGTTGCATGATCTATGAAAATAAGAATAGGAGAACCAATTAAATATCACGAAATTTGTCCAAAGCAAATACTACAGCTAGCAATTCTTTTTCAGTAGTGGAGTAATTCATTTGAGCACTATTTAGAGTTTTAATAGCATAGTAAATGACAAAAGGTTTCCCCTCCCTTCGCTGTCCAAGAACAGCACCGACAGCAAAGTCACTAGCATCACACATTATTTCAAAAGGTAAAGTCTAATCAGGTGACTGCATTATGGGTGCTGAAGTAAGCTTGCCAATCAGCATTTTAAAGGCCTCTTGACAAGATTGTGTCCACTCAAATGGGGCATCTTTAACTAGCAGGGCACATAGTGTTCTAGATATATTGGAAAAGTTTTGTATAAACCTCCTATAAAAACCAGCATGACCAAGAAATGATCTCACATCCTTTACTGTCTTAGGCATAGGAAATTTAGAAATTAATTCAATCTTAGGTTGATCAACCTCTATCCATTTAGAAAAAACAATATGCCTTAAGACAATACCTGAAGGTACCATGAAATGACATTTTTCCCAATTTAAGACTAATTCATTTTCCTCACAATGAATTAATACTCTCTCTTAATTCAATAAGCGTGCATCAAATGAAGATCCAAAAACAGTTAAGTCATCCATAAAAACTTCCATGCAATTTTCAACCGCATCACTAAAAATGGTCATCATGCAACATTGAAAAGTAGTAGGTGCGTTACACAATCCAAATGGCATTCTATGAAAAGTATAAGTACCAAAGGGACAAGTGAAGGTGGTTTTATCCTGGTCTTCTAATGCAATTTTAATTTGATATAACCAGAATAACCATCTAAGAAATAGTAAAAAGGATGACCAGCTACACACTCAAGAATTTGATTGATAAAAGGGAGTGGGAAATGGTCTTTCCAGGTGGCAGCATTTAATTTTCTATAATCAATGCACATTCGCCACCTAGTCATAAGTTTTGTAGGGACTAACTCTCCTAGGTCATTCTTTACTACAGTGACACCGGATTTTTTAGGAATGACTTGTGTAGGACTTACCCATTTACTATCAGCTATGGGATATATAATTCCCGCATCTAATAGTTTTAACACTTCATTTTTCACTACTTCTTTCATAGTGGGGTTAAGCCTACATTGAGGGTCTCTACGAGGACTAGTTCTTTCATCCAAATTTATCTTATGAGAACAGATTAGGGGACTAATACCTTTTAAATCAGCCATGCTATAACCTAAGGCTGATTTATGTTCATTTAGGGTCCGAATTTCTCACCTTGAGACTCGGACAATTCAGATGAGATAATAATAGGAAAAGTATCACCTGAACCGAGGAAGACATGCTTCAAACCCTTAGGTAGTGGCTTCAATTCAATTTTGGGCGCTTCCACACTTGAGGGGATTTGTTTCTTGCTTCTCTCGGGCAACTCCTCAAACTTTGGTTGCCATGCTCGAGTGCCATAATCCTGAAATTTATCAAAAATAGCACAAATATCAATTATATCATATTTATCATTAATTGAATCAAACTCAGAATTAATAAGAAAATACTCAAGAGGATAAAAATCATGAGCTGTGGAAACTCCTTTATTGATGAGTGACTCGATCATGTATAACTGGTGGTTCTCGTCCTCATCTTCGGGTTTTTTTACAACATTGAAGATGTTCACCTCGATGGTCATGTTTCTAAAGGACAGCTTCATGAGTCTATTCCTACAATTAATTAGAGCATTTATAGTGGCAAAGAAAGGTCTACCCAAAATCAAAGGAATTTTAGAGTTAGTGTCAACAGTAGAAGTAGTATCAAGGATTAAGAAATTAACAGGATAATAAAATTTATCAATTTGAATTAAAACATCCTCTGCCACACCTCGGGGTATTTTGACTGATCGGTCAACCAATTGCAATACCACAGCGGTTGGTTTGATTTCTCCCAAACCCAGCTGCAAATAAATAGAAAATGGCATCAGATTTACACTAGCTCCTAAATCTAGAAATGCTTATCCAACCTCATGATTTCCAATGCTACATGCAATGGTTGGACAACCAGGATCCTTGTATTTGGGGGGAATCCTTTGCTCAATTAAAGCACTAACTTGCTTTGTTAGGAATGCTATTTTCTTTAATGGTGCTTCCTCTTAATGGTACACAAATCCTTGAGAACTTTTGCATAGGTAGAAACTTGTTTAATCACATGCAAAAGAGGAAGATTAAGTTTTACTTGCTTTAGGTTCTCTAAGATTTCATTGTTTAGGTCCAGATTTTTCTTGTTTGATTTTAAGGCTTAAGGGAATGGTGCCTTAACAGGGCTCTTAGTAACCTCAGGGTCCTTGGGCAGCTCGGCATCCCTACTACCTTGAGGTTTTTTCCACATCCTCGGATTTGTTCGTTGTTGGGATGTGTAATGACTTACCACTTCGTGTCACAATGGCATTCACATCTTTCAGATTTGCTTGTGCCATGTGTTGACCATGGGGGGTGGACTGAGCTTGGAAAAGGAACTTACCTTGCTCATTCACACTCAAGGAGCCCATTAATTTGGACACTTGGCTCCTTATTTCCATATTCTCTTTAACAACCTGTGTAATTAATGCTTCACACATTTGGTTTGTCTTACCCTGTGCCTTAATGAAAGCATGCAAAGTGTCTTCTGAAGAACTCCTAGAGGATAAGGGTGCATGATATGGTGCAGGGTATGATCTAGGGGGTTGTGCAAGCTACTGGTTTTCAGACTTCCAGCTGAAATTGGGGTGATTGCGCCATCCCAGATTATAGGTGTTAGAAAAGGGTGCAAGAGGCTTCTTGTACATGCCTAAGTCATTACATTGTTCCTCATACATCCCTCTCATATCAACAAATATGGAGCACTCTTGGGCAGGATGGCCTACCCCGCCACACACAAAACATGGTTCCAAAGATTCAGCTTGATTAGCCATGTGTGTTGGCTGAGCCTTTAGTTTTTAATGCATCTAACTCCCTAGTGAGCATCTCGACCTTAGCTTTTAGGTTGTCTTCTTCCCTAAGATGGTATATTCCACCACCACTTGGGTTTTCTACAGGTCATGACCTATTTGTGCTTTCAATAGCACTAGGTCCAGTCCAAGTGTGAGATTTTTCAGCAAGCTCATTGAGGTATTCTATGGCCTTATTAGGATCTTTTTGTAAAAATTCACCATTACACATCATCTCTACAAATTGGCGCTCTCTATAGGTAAGTCCCTCATAAAAATAGCTCATTAAGTGCCAATTCTCATACCCATTGTGAGGACACACACTTAACAGCTCCTTAAATTTCTCCCAAGACTGATACAGAGTCTCATTGTCCTTTTGTGCAAAGGTGGAGATTTGTCTTTTTAAAGCATTGGTCTTATGTTGAGGGAAGTATTTATTAAAGAAGACCTAGGTTATCTCATTCCATGACCCAATAGATCATGGCCTCAGCGAGTATAGCCAACTCTTAGCTTTATCCTTCAAGGAAAAAGGAAAAAACTTGAGTCTCACGATATCATCAGTTGCATCTTGACTATGGAAAGTTGCAATTACTTCCTCAAACTCCCTAATGTGTACATATGGGTTTTCATTTTCCAAGCCATGAAATGTAGGGAGTAATTGTATCATCCCTGTTTTAAAATTTTGATGGCGAGTATTGGCTAGAAACATGATGCATGATAGTGTGGCTATTCGACTAGGATGCAAGTAATCCTTAAAGGTCCTAGCAACATTCTCATTGGGGTTATCAGCTATGTTAACGAAATCCTCTAAGTTCTCGTTTGGGTGTTCACTATGGTTTGATCTAGGCAAGGTTTCACTAACGGACGAGGAATGAGAGGGTGACTCTATTTCAGGTCCCTTAATGAATCTACCTCGCGAATCTCTCAATCTAAGCATACACCAAATGAGTTAAAGGGAAAATAAATAAAACAGAATAATAAAAGAAAATCAAAAAATCAAAAACTTAGAGAAAGGAACAATACTACCGTCTTGTCTCAAAGTTGACAATCTTCATTGTACTTAAGCGCGTTTCCTTGGCAACGATGCCAAAATTTGATTACGCTCAAACTAATACATGGTTATTGTGTATAGTTGAGGTGTCGATCCCATGAGGAAAAACGAACTACAAAGAAAAGTGTAAACCTTAACACGAACGATAAAGATCAAGTAAGAAAATTTTTGTTTTGATAGTGAAGTAATATGAGAAAATTGCGTAAATAGATTGAAGAATATAATAGAGAAACAACAAGGGTCCGGGAATCCTCCCTAGGTTCGTTGCCTTATTCTAATCTTGATTCAATTGTTTTTATCTTGATTGCTAGTTTCACATCCCAAACAGGCAATCGACAAATATTCAATTAAAGCATATGTAAACCCTAATGCAATTGCTATGAAATACTCTTTACTTTCAATTTAAGCACACATGAGCTATCCTATAGATTTATCAAGAAACAGCAATATATCTTAATGAAAATATCGTGGTAATGGACAAACCTAAAAGATAAATCTAACGGACTCAATCATATCTAACAATCTTGACATAAGAAGAGCATGACTAAACTTATATCGAGGAGCGAGATACAATTACCGGATTAAGAGAAAATCTTCTAATTAAATCAAAGAGTAACTCATAACAATGTTTTGACAATAAATCCAAACTATAGCTGAATCAATAATGGAAAATAAGAACAACTACACCTGGGATTCATCTCTTTGCCTTGCTTGGAGATTAGTTGGCCATGGGGTTCATGCTTGAACACTTTGATGGAGAGTGTGGTAGCCTTCTTGAGTTTTCCAGCCTTAATGATGTTTTCTTTATCAAACCCTAAGTGATCTATTTATAATACAAAGGTCCAAGGGCGGTTTGGGTCTAATCAATCAACTAAAACCCTAATTAGGAAAACAGGGGTTCGTGTGCGCTCCGCGGCTCTCACTTACTCATGCCCCGGCTTTGGCTAGTCTTTGTTCTGGAAAGCTTATGGGCGCCGCGGCACTCACTAGTCCAAGCTGCAGCTTGGCCTGGTGCTGAGCTTGTGCATGCTCTGGGCGTCCCGGCCCTCACTGGTCCAGGCCGCGGTTCTGTCTGATGGTTTCCTTGCTCTTTTGGGTTTGGTTCTGTAAGCTGAGGCTTCAACTTCTTCGGGCCGCAGCGCCCATACTTAAGACTTGATTTATCTTCATTTTATCATTCCTTAACCATGCCTTCACTTGAATGTGCATCGAAGCATTGTGTTTTAAGCTATGATAGCTTTCCATCTCTTTTGAACTCAAAGTACCTGAAAATAAACCAAAATAAGTCAATGATCCAAGAATATCACTTTAATGTTATTAAGGTATAAAAGTATAATTCAAACCTCGATCAATCCTAAAATACTAACAAATAAGTACTATTATGATGCATTTTATGACTCTCATTAGTGTCTAATATTCATATCATATTTATCAATCAAATCTTTATCTATCACCAAAACATAAGCTAATAATTTATTTTAATATTATCACTAGATTTTTCATTTTTATTTAGATTACTTAAAGTAAATCCAACTCACAACGTAACACTTAAAGCTACCTGTGAATCAACTCCTTGCATTTCCCGTTCCTCTCCGAAATTTCCCCTGGTTGTTGATCGTTAACACCTGATATAATATTTGTATTAAATTTCTAATTATTTCTTTAATTCTTCATAAACCACACCATTTGAAAATTCTCATTTTGAATTCGGAGAAATTTCATGAATGCTAAAAATTCAAAAATAGACATTACATTATTACCTTATGTTTTTCCGATAGCTTCCTGTGATTCTCTATAAAATTCCGCAATAAACCGCTTCAAAATTTTACTCTTTTAATCTTTCTTTCGATGTCCAAATGTTTCAAGAAATAAAGTAATTGAAAGAAAACTAACGAAAAAGTAAAAATTTACGATATATATATATATATATATATATATATATATATAATTAAATTTTTGGCAGTTCAAACTACCTTATTAACAATTGAGAAAGCCTCCACGTTTCAAAAACGTGGAAGACATGCACGCTTTAGTCCGTATTTTGGCAACAGGTAGCTGCCATGTTTCAGCTTTTTTTTTTTTTTTGAAAACTTAAAAAAAAATTCTTTTTTTTTCTTTGTTTTTCTTTTCTTCTGGACGTTTTGACGATCATTTTTTTTTTAACTATGCTCCCACGCGTCTATTGTTTTCTTTTTTTCCAAAAGAAATATTTCATTTAATACTAATCCTTGACGTAAATATATTATTTTAATTTCATGTCATATTTTATTAAATTACTTCTTTACCTTTACTTTACGATTACGGGTATTACACACACCACTCGAACTTGGTACCTTTAGGACCTAGGGCCTCAGCTTCGCCTACTTTACAATATGAAAATCCAATTGCTTCAATGGTTTGAAGCCTCTAATTAATGATTGTCCAGTGAATCTCCAAGATAATCAATAATTAAATTATGTTTGAAGTTTCCTTCAATACACTTTGAATGTGGCGATCCTATATTTCAATTCTTAACATTTAGTTCACTGCATTCTCTTTAAAGAACAATAAAACATCATGAGAAAACTATATCTTTTTTTTTATAAGTAAACAAATTGTATATAAAAAAATAAATAAAAAAACGCACCAAGGGGTGCATGTACAAGGCTATCTCAAACTCCACAAAATCTACGCAATTTACGAAAGTAAGCCACTTGACTCAAAAAGCGTTGAACCACCTCTTCATCATGGAAAAACTATCTAACAAAACTATTTATTATTAAACAAATTTCAAATGCCAGTAGGAAACACAATTCTACTCGAAACATGGAAGTTGGAACTCTATGAAAAGATATATATATATATATGAGATAAATATATATATATATATATATATATATATATGAGATAAATATATGGGAATTGTTTTATAACAGAAGAAGGTCAGGCCAAATTTTACATACAAGTAAACAGTGTGAAAATTCAGTCCAGTAGGAGATACTGCAGCAGTATATGCAAGGAAAGATACCTCTTAAGCATGAAAGGTTTCTTATCTATGATAGCTCTTTTTAGTTCTGGCCTCTGTGGGAAAGACACCTGTGTGCAAAAGCGGAGGGATTAAGTTTTAAATATCAACGAAAGAAGTAAACAAATAGAAACAACGGAATAGCGTGTTTAAAACTAAACTTCTTCCACAGTAGAATTTGTTGCTTTCATGAGATTGCCACTTCACAGAGAAAAATTTGTTGCTTTCATAAAATTTGTTGAAGAATCCTTACAAAGAAATAAGAAGCAGGCCTTTTATTAATGCATAATTCATGTTTGTGCATCCAATTATATATGAAAAAAATTTCTTCCATGGAAACCAAAAACGTGATCTCATCATATCAAAGCATCTTATATGGTTTCCTCTTCAAATAATAATATATCATGGCTACCAACCAATTCCTAGCAAAAGAAAGAGCTTTTTAATTAGATGATGGTCAGGGGAGTAACTATTTGGTTGTCTCATGAGGTTGGATTTTGGACAAGAAAGGAAACCCCAGAGTCCTCTGAGACAGAAAGCATATAATAAAATATCACTTAAGAAAAAGGAGGGGAGAGGAGAGGAGAGGAGAAGAGAGGGTATTGTTGTTTTGTATCGTGTTGGACACATTTGATTTCTCTGGTCCCTATTCTTTTGCTGAGAGGGAATTTGATGATTGCAAGAGTACAAGAAGAAACCCGTAAAGTGCGCAAAAAATTATTTTTTCACACTTTCACTCACTCCCTCAACGACTATCATTCGTACTTTGCTCTTGTAAAGTACGTGCCACATGCTAATAGGTCACCTTACATAACCCCAGTTTTTTTTTCCCTTCAAAATCCACCAATTTTAAGACCATGCATATGTCACGACCCACGTGGGACCTGCGTGTTCTAGGGTTTCCTAATACACTTTTTGATTATAACGTACAACATTGTACTGCACGTACACTACAAGGTAGTACCTTGTACTTTCGTACTACACTTGTACTACATTTATAGTACCGTACGATTGTGACACTTGGAAAAATGTTAGCCATGGATGTAAGGGAGCTCTCCCTATATAAAGAGGCCTCCCCCTCACTTGTAAAGCATTCAATCATTCAAGCAATAGCAAGCTTTCTAGCTTTGTCTCATATTCTCTCTTGTGTTGGCTTATTTCTTTTGAGTGGGACTAGCTTCGAGGGTGGTTCTCTTAAGTATCTAAAAGGAAGGCTGACTTAGGCATTCAAAGGAGGTGTTTCCGAGTCTAAAGCCGCACGGTTAGCGATTTAAGTTTGCAACTCGTGTCAAGTGGTATCAGAGCCCGGTTCATCAAGACTTTTGAGAAGAGATGGTGACCGCTTCTGATGCTAACAAACTAGCTCACAACAGTCATGAGACCCGAGGGAGGGCGGCCAAGAAGGCTAGTTCAAGGGATGTGATGTCAAACATGGATGTTCGCTTGGCTAAGGTAGAACTAGCCGTGGGGGAAATGTGGGACAAGTTCGAGGATACTGATGGTAGCATCGAGGAGCTAAACTCCATGAGGGAGGATCTCCAAGGAACGATGCAAGGTGCCCTCAACGAGGCCGTAGACATGCTCACGCAAAAGAACGATACCTTTGAGGCCATGGTGGTGTCTATGCGAGAAGAGATGGAAGAGCTCAAGCGAGAGCTTTCAGCTTGCAAAATAGCCTTCAAAGGTCGTATGCTTGCTATGACACCCAATCATAGGGTGGATGTGCCTAAGCCAAAGGAGTTCAAGGGCATCCGAGCTGTAAAGGATGTGGACAACTTTCTTTGGGGGATGAAGCAATATTTCCGAGTGATGAACATCATGGATGACGTAACAAAGGTAAACACAACCTCTATGTATCTTGTTGATATTACTTTATTGTGGTGGCGACGTAGGTGTGCGGGTGCTGCCATTGTTATATGGGAAGAATTCCAGAGGGAATTCCGCCAACAGCTCTATCCGGAGTATGCAGAAGATGAGGCACGAGCCACACTGCGAAGGCTCACCCAACGTGAGGAAGTACGGGAGTATGTGAGAGAGTTTTCGGAACTCATACTCCAAATTTTTTATCATGGAGAGAGGGAGGCTCTCTTCTCCTTCATGGATGGCCTCAAACCATGGGCTAAGCAAGAGTTGCAAAGAAGGGGTGTCCAAAACCTCACCCGAGCCATGTCCGTGGCGTAATCTTTGGTAGAGTTCAAGAAACAAGAGAAATTTGACTCCTCCAAGAACAAAGTCAAAGGTGGGAGAGACAAAGACAAGTATCAGAAGGGTGGTCCGGGGAAACCACCCATTCACAAGTGGAAGTCCGCCAAGGAAGGGGACAAAAAGAAAGAGCCATTAGCATGCTTCTTGTGTGAAGGTCCTCATCGGGTACGGGATTGCCCGAAACGAACCAAGCTCTCTGCCATTGCTAGGGAAGAGGGGGAAACGAAGAGAGATACCCTCAAGCTTGGCTCTATCATACTTAACTCGATCAAAGCCAAAAGGTTTGAGAAACGGAAAAGGCTCATGTTTACAGACATCATGGTGGCTGGCACCAAGGTTAGTGCTCTTGTAGAAGATGGGGCTTCTAATCTCTTTGTATCCGAGGAAATGTCTAAGAGATTAAGCCTTAAGGTGAAGAAAGGCAATGGGTGGATCAAGACAGTCAATTCCAAAGAAGTTCCGATAATGGGTGTAGCACGAGGGGTGGAGCTACAACTAAGAGATTGGAAAGGCAAGGAAACTCTTGAGGTAATCCCACTTGATGATTATAACTTTGTAATTGGGTTAGATTTTCTTGATCGGATTAATGCTTTGCTAGTGCCATTTGCCAACTGTATGTGCATCCTTGATTCTTAGTGCCAATGCTTCGTGCCGGTAAGACGAGACTCTAGCCAAGCTAATCGAGTTTTATCGGCAATACAACTAGCCAAGGGGGCGAGAAGAGATGAAGTCGCATACTTGGCCACCTTGAAACTTGAGGAGGTCCTAGAGTCCAAGGAAGAGACTCCTCTTGAGGCACTTGAGCTTTTAGAGTCCTTTGTTGATGTGACGCCCCTGGAGTTACCTAAGAAACTCTCACCTAAGAGAGAGGTAGATCATAAGATTGAGTTGGTATCTACTGCCCAACCTCCAACCAAGGCTCCATACCTAATGTCGCCTCCCGAGCTTGAGGAATTGAGGAGACAACTTAAGGAGTTGGTTGATGCGGGATTTGTGCGACCTTCCAAGGCACCCTACGGTGCACCAGTTTTGTTCCAATGGAAGCACGATGGTTCTATGAGGTTGTGCATTGATTATAGAGCTCTCAACAAGCTCATGGTGAAGAACAAGTACCCCATCCCACTCATTGCGGACTTTTTTGATCAACTTGGGGATGCTAAATGGTTCACCAAGCTAGATTTGAGATCGGGGTACTACCAAGTTCGGATAACCAAGGGGGATGAGCCAAAGACAGCGCGTGTCACTCGCTATGGTTCTTATGAGTTTCTTGTGATGCCTTTCAGACTCACCAATGCTCTAGCAACTTTTTGCACTCTAATGAACAAGGTACTCCAACTCTTTCTAGACTACTTTGTGGTTATTTATCTTGATGATATTGTTATCTATAGTCGATCTCTGGAGGAGCATGTGAGGCACTTGAGACAGGTATTCCAAGTTTTGAAAGAGAATGAGATCTATGTGAAGAAAGAGAAGTGTTCATTCGCCCAACATGAGGTACCATTCCTTGGCCACATAGTAGGTGGGAGAAAGATTCGGATGGATGGGGGCAAGATTCAGGCTATTGTTGATTGGGAGCCAGCGACCAAGGTTACCAAGTTGAGATCATTCCTTGGGTTGGTGAACTATTATTGGCGTTTCATCAAGGGTTATTTAACCATCACCACACCCTTGACCGATATGCTCAAGAAGGGGAGAGTATGGGATGGAGTTCAGTTTGTCAAGGGGCCTTTGAGCAGTTGAAACGGGTCATCACAGAGGAGCCAGTCCTAGCCCTATCGAATCACACCAGGCCCTATGAGGTCCACACGGATGCATCCGACTTTGCTATTGGAAGGGTCTTGATGCAAGGTGGTCATTTGATTGCTTTTGAGAACCGAAAGCTCATTGAGACCGAGCGGCGGTACAATGTTCAAGAGAAAGAGATGAAGATCGTGGTTCATTGCTTGCGCACATGGAGGCACTATCTTTTAGGGTCCAGGTTTGTGGTGAAGACCGATAATGTGGCCTACAAACTTGAGCTATCATCCAAGCTCAAGGTGCACCCGGTCTTCCAGGTGAGTATGTTGAAACCATTCCATGAAAACCAAAATGATCCGGATCGAGGTGAGTCACAGTGAGCCCCTATAGGAGTTAGGGTCTCTTATGACCGAGACATTGAGAGTATGCTGGCCGATCGAGTTTTGAGACAGAAGAACTATAAGCCAAGGCATGAGTACTTGATACAATGGAAGGGACAACCCGATAGTGAGACTAGTTGGGAACTAGCCGAGGCCTTGTGGCAATTTCAGACGAAGATCAACCAGTTTCATGCCGAGAGTGCAACGAGGAAGTTGCCAGATTGAGTGGAGGAGAATATCACAACTCGCGTGGGACCCCCGTGTTCTAGAGTTTCCTGGTGCACTTTTTGATTATAATGTACCACATTGTACTGCACGTGCACTACAAGGTAGTACGTAGTACTTCTGTATTACACGTACCACACTTATAGTACCGTAGGATTGTGACACTTGGCAAGATGTTAGCCATGGATGTAAGGGAGCTCCCCCTATATAAAAGGGTCTCCCCCTCACTTGTAAAGCATTCAATCATAAGCAATAGCAAGCTCTCTAGCTTTGTCTCATATTCTCTCTTGTGTTGGCTTATTTTCTTTAAGTGAGTCTAGCTTCGAGGGTGGTTCTCTTGAGTAGCTAAGAGGAAGGCTGACTTAGACATTCCAATAAAGTGTTTCTGAGCCTAAGGCCGCACGGTTAGCGACTTAAGCTTGCAGCCCGTGTCACATATATATCCTTTGGCAGGGTACAACCCCACTAAAATTCTAGAAGCCCAATAATCCATGGCCCATCAAATTGACCATTCACTGAATCTTTTCAACCCCTTCATGTTTCTAAGTTTTTGAGCTTAATTCTTCAAAAATATTCAAAGATGGTTAAAAATTGAGCTTCAGCTTGTCCTGCTTGCTAAGTCGACAGGGGTTCAAGGCGTCTATGTAGGTTTAAAAAAATTAAGCTTCAGCTTGAGCTTTATTTGGCTTGATTAGTAATACAAGCTCATATAACCTAAGACTTGTCAAGCCAGGTTTGAACACAAACAAAAGCTTGAATCAGTCACAAGCAGATTTCAGACATACTCTTAAGGTAGTCAAGCAGAGTTCAATCATCTCACTACTAGGCTCAGCTCGGATTGTTTGCAGCTTAGGTGGAAATCTGAAGCTAGTAGTATTCTATCCTGCTAATGTCTCTATACGTACTTTAAAAAAAAGATTTTTAATGCCAGCCAAGTGTTAAATATATCATTATTCTTAACTCTCGGTGGCACACATTGTCCAAGCTTGCTTTCTTGTCCTTCGGAGTTGACTGTAAAACCAAATTGAAATGCATATAGAGCAATCAAAAATAGATACAAAAGAATATCATCACCACATCACGCACCAGCTAAAATATAGAACCTCCTAGTCAGTCATACTTAAATTTTGTCCTAATATTGCACTGTAGATGCATGAATACAAGTAGGAAGTACCTGAAGGTTTACAATTACAATCTTACCCCCACCACAGAGGCATTTGAAAGGAAGGTTGCAAGCTGGGGTGATCTGCAAGCTGGAAAACAGCAATCTATTTAAACATAAAAAGAATAAAAGAGAAAAAGCAGAGACAGGAAAGGATTCTGATCACACTAACCCACACGGATGATATCTCTACTTCAGATTGTAATTTTGTTACTTCTGCATGACTTTTCCCTTCAATTCAAACATCTAGTCCTTTCCCTCACTAGGGAACCGATAAAATAATGTCAGTGAGTAAAATTGGTTAATACTGAACAGATGAAAAGAAACTAAGATGCCCATTCATTGTGGCAGTGTTCGGGAAGCCCCAAAAGATGTAAACAAACATCATAGTTTAAAAAAACACGTGAACTCA
Organism: Bretschneidera sinensis; assembly: GCA_023935145.1. NCBI lineage: Eukaryota > Viridiplantae > Streptophyta > Magnoliopsida > Brassicales > Akaniaceae > Bretschneidera > Bretschneidera sinensis. The sequence goes on along the minus strand of CM043703.1, from coordinate 103,504,952 downwards.
GACTATTTCTTTATAACAACACATCCAAAGGACATGTGGCTGATCAAGACAACAATCTAAGAATATATAGTACACAGTTCCTCTATCATATTCTCTTAGGAGGCTAACAAGTTAGTTGACACAATATCAATCTAACCAGCAACAGTTTTTACTTTCAATAACTTACTATTTTTTTTTAATAAGTCTTTCAATAACTTACTAATACAACTGGATCTCCACAACGGATTTGATTTTGATGACTCTTGAATCTAGTTCTCTTAAAAGGGTGACTAGTAAGTTAATTAGACATTAATTCAACTTGCTTTTATATATTTTTGTCTCCCAATGAATCCCTACAGGACATTGGATCCTTATATATGAACAGCAACCCAACATTCTAGATGTAATTAAACTGGCCACAAAAAATGAACAGCATAAAGGACCCTGAAACATGATTTCACATTATTGAATAGCTGTGAAAAATGGACAAAAGATAATCAGATATGACATCCATTCAATTTTCCAACAGCAAGTTAAAAATTAGCAATGACTTATAGAATAATTTGTGAAGCCTACCTGGTCCCCAGGCAAAGTACAACATCAGCCATCCGACAGTGTTGCTCAGCTGGATTCATCTCCTTTGGTGACAACACATCCTATTATAAACAGGTAAAGCCCATTCATCAGCATCGTGAGCTGTAACACTAAGATGATTAAAACCATATCGATTTCCGTATTTTCTAGATCATTTGCCTCTCTAATTGCCAATAAGAATTAATTTAGTAAGTCATCAGAACTGAACATAAAGCCGTTCAACCCTTAGAGTCCATAATATATTTCATGACATGCTGTTTTCCATCTGACCAAAATGCCATTTGTAAATAAATCCAATTCACTGAGCATGTCTCTCAGATGTCATGTTCAACAAACAAGATGGTTCAACATCATCTCAAGAAAACAGATAGATATTTCTCTGTTGTTAATAGCATACTTAATTTCTACTTCTCAAAATATGTCACTTATTCCTCCACGATGTTATTATTTTATAATGCATCCATGTAGTTCCGTAATAAAGAGTGAAGCCATCTATTATGATATAGAACCAGATGACAATAATAAAAGTTTTCCCTCAGCTAAACCTTCTCTACCTTAATGATTTAATGATTTTCATCTTGTGGTTTTTAGAATCTTAGTACTTTGATTATATATCAAATTCTGGATAAATTTGAAAACCAATATTTCATGAAAGAAAAATAACACTAGCAACATTGCACCGGTTTGTGGCTAAGCTAACCACATTGGAGAGCAGGACGCTCTGTTGATGTTTAATCTACCCTGTTATATCTCTTAAACAAATTCCAGTTGCTGGCATCTACTCCAGATGTGAACCCTGGAGATTGGTAAATGTACCTGAACATGACATACAAAGATAAAATTTGACAAGACGCAGGATCACTAACATATCCACAATAGTGAATAAATGATACAGGCACAGTAAAGCAAAGTGAATAAATAATATTTTTTTGGTAAGTTGAATAAATAATATTATTGATGACCACAGCTAATAATATTCTAAAGTAATATGCAACATACACACTCTAATCACAGGTTATGTGACCGCAGAACAAATGTTATTGACTGATTTGATGATACAAATTGTTGGGTATAAACCACCACAACAGTGATTTGGTTTCATGATTTTAGATTACTATAACACAACCGCACAAAGAAAATGTGAACTTGGCAATGCTGAATTTATTTTGATTCTCAGCATATTGATGCCACATAGCTACATCACACTGACTTGGCCTCAATCAGTTCATCAAAATTCTGCATAACCTCCATCAAGGAAGTTCCACGGCAAAGGAGGACCACTTCCTCAAAGATAGACTCCTCGCAGGCACAAAAACTTGTTTCTTTCTCAATTTGATCACTGTTCAACTTTTGATCTAAACTTCTAATCAGCTATAGGACTAAGGGGCCATAGTTGGATGAATCAAAGCTTTGGCATGTGGCCTCAATCAATCTTCTTCTTGGTCTTGAGGTCCTGAAAAATACAAGAAGTAGGAGTGAAAAGAATTTCACGCTGTAACGCTTTTGTCAACTGACTAACAAAGAGTAAATTAAAAGGAAAATTAGGAATATAAAGACTAGAAGGTAAGGAGAGAAAGGTGGTGGGATGGAGAGCACCTTGTCCATGAATAGGCCGAGAAGAGCCATCAGCTAACACAACATGATGATTAGCAGGTGTTAAATCAGAAAAACAATACGATAAACCAGAGATATTTTTGGTAACACCAGAATAAATAATCCATGAAGAGGGAGAAGCTGTGACACATGCAATATTACCTGAATTGGCTAAGGTAGCAGTAGAGGAGGAAGAAGGCTGTAAAGAAGGAAGTGCACTGCACAAGTGCTGAACGAGAAGCTCGCCAAGTTGAGTACTAAATGTATCACGAGAACCAGAACTAGAAAAAGCAGATCTAACAGAGGTGGGTTGTGACTGTACCATACTTGGAGATTGTGCTACACCATCACTGACTTGATTCACATAATTCGGCTTACTATATTTCTGAAAGCAATAAGGTTCAGTGTGATTTGTACCCTCACAATAATTGCACTTCTTGTCACTACGTCCACCAACGCGACCACCACCACCATGAGAAACACCACGAAAATTACGGCCTCCATGGCCACCGCGGAAACCACCACGAAATCCTCCATGGCCTCCATTGTTAGAGACCAAGGCAGTAGTCTCTGAAAAAGTAACAGGGGAACTAATCAAGGGAGAATACTGTCCTAGGGAAGAACGCAATAGCCAGGAATAGGCATTAGCAGCCGTAGGCAAGGTCTCACTTGCAAGGATATGATCTTTAAAGCCACGAAGATCAGAGTCCAAACCAGACAATAAGCTAGCAATCATAAACTCCTCCCATTACTTCTTCTGCTGCTCTAAATTAGTGGTAAAAGGCCTATGCTGCAATAATTGATCCCACAAATTCTTAAGTGTGCCATAATACTAAGCTAAAGGTTTCCCAGACTGTTTGGTGATGAAAATTTTCTCATAGAGCTCATACACACGAGAAACATTACTCTGATGAGAAAATGAATCTGCAATTGAGTCCCAAATTTTCTTGGAGGAGTCACAAAATTCAACGGTGGTAGCAATATTGGGATCCATACTATGCCATAGCAATCCCATAACAGTGGAGTCCTCACAAATCCAATCTTCATAAGTTGGATCACTAGCACTAGGAGGATTGTCAGTCAAATACTTCAACTTTCGATGTGCACGTAAATAAACTATAACTGCATGTGCCCAAGCCATGTAATTCAAACCATTCAACTTTTTCGAACTGATAGATTTAGGCAAATCATTGTTAACATTAAAAATGGGGAGTTTTTTTTCAGTCTTAGTGCTAGATTTCTCTTCTGCCATCTCAAACACAAGGTTCAAACAACAAAAACAGATACGATACTAAACCAATAGACCCTTAAATTAGTCAAAGAATTAGTCAAAGAAGTAGTAACAGACTTGATAAAAGGAAAACCTCCCAAAACACTTGAGAAATCCACAACAAGATCAACAAATTGATGGAAAGGCACATAAACAACCCTCTTTACACAGCAAGATGAATTACAACAAGGCTACAACCACCATACCAAAGCAGTAAAAGCAGGAAATCATGAAAACAGAGGCCAGACTTCAAGAAAAAACACAGTCGACTCTTCGAATCATATAAAAAAAACAACCAATTGTGATCCAAACATCAAAACAACACCAAAGCCACTCAAGAATCACCTAGTCGGCACCCATAGAGACTACCCAAGCAACAAAGTCGATCCAAAGTCCCAAAAACTGAAGTTTTTTAAAAAATCGCACTAAAATCTGGAAAAATGGAAGAAAAATTCAAAAACCATACCAAGTGACCTCGGATCGCGACGAAACTTCATCAAAAATTTTCTCTGGGTGAGTCTACCAGATCGGGGGGATCGACTCACCTTCTTACGTCGTATGCTAGCGTCAACATCTACGTTGATGACATCAGCAGATCTGTGTTGATGATTTCTTGCTGTATTCCTCGTCTATTCTTCAGATTTGTCACACAAGGATCGATTAGGAGGCTCTGATACCAAGTTGGGTTGTAATCTAGGGTTTAGGTTAGATATGAGAGAGAGAAAGAGAGAAGAATATGGAGAATAAAGGTTTAGGGTTTTATTCTCTTAAGCCTTCACCTGCTAACATATTATTTATATATGAGATAGATAAGTCCATATTATTTATATATGAGATAGATAAGTCCAAGTACAAAACTACCCTTCACGAAAAATAAAGGAAATAAAAATAATAACTCTAATAGTATTTAATAAAATTAGAGACTTAAATGAATATTACATTGAACATCTTTCCTTTACCCTCAACAAATAATTTGCATTGCAGAAGATGATCTATGTTATAGTGGTTTAATAAGAACAGTACACTAGAAATCTCGTTTAGGAAAGACCTTGAATTGTAGCTTTGTCTTTGAATTAGTGAATATGATTGACCAGAAAATGGAAACCAAGGAGAGCAACTTATTAAACAAGCAAATATACAGTAAAGCTCCAAAAACAATGCAACCAAGCAAAGTAAGATTTACCTCCCAATCAAGAACAGTGTCTTTTAGTCTCGACCCACACTTAGCATCAGAACGTCTTGCTGTCTCCTTCATGCCTATAGTTTCCACCTCAAAATCACGCAAATACCTGTGCATTTAACTTAATTGAATTTCTGAAATATACCAAAACCTTTTACCCAAAAGAATAAAAGGAAGTTACTTTAAATGCTGAATATAAAATATTAAATCACATAATGAACAGGCAAAAGAATTCAAAGTTGAACATTACTCTGATCACATGAAGGGCAAACTTCCCTAAACGAATTGCCATGCAATTCAGCAAGTTTTTCCCTTGGTATTCCAGATCGAAGATGGAGGCTATCCACATTCTGAAATTTGATATGATCAGACAATTTACATTAAGAGACAGGAAAAAAAACCGCTTGGATGTGTACAAGGCTAGATGAAAGAAACCGACAATCTCTAATCTCCCAGCAGAGGGCACAATCACAAGGCTCAATGTGAATGCCGTCACATTCAGTTGAATTAATGATCCGGTATGCGCATTTTTTGTTGGAAATATCCTCTCACATGGGTATACATTAATCGAGGATTTGGGGTTTTTGTAAATAAAACGGGTTTATTAGTTTAGAGCACAATACGGAGAGGCCCATGTTTGTTGTGATTCATAAAGTTTAATGGGCCATAGTGTATCTTAGCAAAATGAATGTGACTGAATTATGGCGTAGAGGCTTGTCTACTATTTGTTGGGCACTTGGATGGGAGGACCCAAGTACAGTGTAACCCATTAGGTCAGGTCCCACTCCCTTCAGTTAAATACCCTACTCCTTACATTCGAAGGAATATACAGATGATAGCTTTCCATCAAAGCTATCTTACAGAGAAACTGAGGGGGAGAGGAAGCTTAGTTTGAGACACATTCAGTAGTGTATGCTGTGGGAGGCTTATAATATTTAAATAATTGTCAGTTTTAGCAGTTCTTTTGACAGGCATCAAATTCGCATCAATGGCGTTTTCAACTCAAGCAAGTGGTATGTTTTTAACCGAACCTTGCTATGTTAAATTAATTGATTTAGTTGTTTATGTAACTATTATAGTCTCTTGCGTAGATCTTATTTTCTATCATTTTTTATACAGAATTATTCCCATTAGGTTATCTATTCCACTTAATTAAAAGTCAAGCACCAATCACATCCACATCAAGAATTAAAATGCAATGAAACAACTATTGGCACTAGATTAAATAAATTTTTCATGCAAGATTACCTACTCCTCGTACAAAAAAAAAAAATTGTTTAAAAATATTTGTACAAGTTACGCAGGAAGTTTTGAAAAAAAACAGCTACCATCTCAAGTACGTATAGTTTTTTGACCAGAAAACTTTAACAGATAAAATATATCAGAATGTCTCAATAGCAACATGCAGAATACTAACCTGACTAACAACAAACTTTAGAATGCCTGCCTTCTCTAGCTTAACCAGTGCCATGTGAGTCATACTTGGCACTGCACGATGAAATGGCAAGGATGCTTCAGGAAACACCTTTCCCTTCACGCTGTAACTCAACATAAGAGATGGAAAACATGAAATGATCAACCCAAATGAGATGAGAAACAGAAGGAGTTGGAAGCAGTGACAAAGCACAGATATAAGAGTCCGTACTTCTTCAGCTTAATTTAAAACTAGACTTCCAGAAAACTAATAGCAAAACCACTGTCCTAACCTATAGTGTCCAACTCCTTTGGGACCTCGAAAATCTGGTATTCCACATGAAGTCGATATTCCTGCACCTGTAAATGCCACTAGATGTTTGCTCTCCAAGTACAGGAAAAGATAGTTCAAATACTCTATGGTCATTAACCCTGCAATAATGCTTATATGAGATGTGTAAAGATTCAAACAAAAAGATCGGATACTTAAAAAGTTGAAAACCTTCTGTATCATCACAGCAAGCTGTTCAATCTGTCAATGTACAACAAAACATATACGTCAAAATAGTTCTATCAAGATATAAAAAATTAAAAAATTAAAAAAAAATTTGACAAGTAGTTCTATCAAGATAATGGAACCTTTTAAGAGTATTTTTTATTGCACAAACACAGATAACACACATCATATGTAGCTTAGCAACAATAGTCAACGCAAGAATCCTCAAACCAAAAAAAAGGGCCTCTTTTCTTACAGTTGTGCATTTAATATCAAATACTATAAGAAATAATGTGATTATGTTTCACAATTTGTATGACATGTAGATAAGAACAAAATTTTTGTCCTTCACTCTATTTATTTCCATAAAGTTTTGCATTGTACATTTTGGGAAAAATTCAAAAGTAATAAACCCTTTGATGTTCTCCTTAACTTTCAAACCATGCTCTCCTCCACCATTATTTACCACCAAATTTACTTAATGAAAAAAGCTAATGCAAAAGAGAACTTTTTTTTTATAAGTGATGCAAAAGAGAACTAGTATCACACAACTTCCATTAAACCCTAAATCCCTTGCCAGTGTCAACAAAAGGTTTCAAAGTATAGTATTTCTGAACAACACGGATGTACAAGTGCATCATCAACGATCAAAACATACTTGAGACACAATTTAATACCAGTAATCCAACCATTTAGAAAATAAAAATCAAAATTCAAACAAACCCATCACATTAAAACCATTTCCAGCCCACCAAAAATATCCCACATTGAAGTCACACACCACACATTACCTCCAACATTTAAGCATGTAACTCACACAGAATTTTATGCCAAAGATTATAAGTGCAAATTCCAATTGAACAGAAAAAACAATAAGGAACATGCAAAAAAGTTTTAAATAGAATGTACTGTTAGAACTTAAATAAAATCTAAACATGCTAAACAACTTAAATAGCATATAGATTAAATGTAAAATTATAAAGACCGTAAACATACTTCCAGCCATTGAAGTTTTTCACTTACACAATCCGCTATTCTCTCGATATTGGTTCTTCTAGACTCTCAGAACTCTCTTCAATTTGATGGTGTATGAAAGAAAATAAGAAGTACCGAGTCTAGGAACCAAACCTGTATTTATACATGTTCTTCCATCAAGAACGTCCGTCCGTATTCCATACGCTTGTTACCACAATCAATGGATGACCAAAGGGTTAAACATGGACCATATATATGTTGGTTACATATACCTTGTACTCTTAATACAACCATTGAGAATATGAACCAACATACCTTAAGCATACATCTTGTATTTTCTCTCTAACACTCTAACTTGCTAACTCTTAATATGCTCTATAGTTATCCTATTTATAGGAGAAATGCACTAAGAATAATTAAATTAATTTGGCCATAATTAATGCTTAGTGGAGCACATCTTCCTCCACTTAATTGCCACAATTAATGCTTGAATTTATTACGTCTACCTCCACTTATTAATTGTCACAATTAATGATTGAATTTATTACATGTACTCCATTCAAAAATGAAGAAAAATATGTACTTTTTGTTGCAAAAGGTGGGTCGAAAATCTCTGACATTCCAACAATACCCACATCTTCTCTGTAAGAAAGCTTCTCTGCGTAACCAAGAGACATGTTTGTACTATTTTCTTAACAAGTTTTTTCCTTTCTCTCTCTCTCCCGAAATGGAGAGAACTGTGAGAGTTTTCTGTGATTTCAAGAGAGAACTGTGAGAGTTTTCTGTGTGGTTTTCTCTTGAAAATGGGAAGATAGTTCACGAAATTCTCGACTAATATATGAGGGATGTACGCATACTTAAATGACTTAAATGGTGTGATTAGATATTTTGGACTTTTCACTAATATTGATTTGATGCATTTATTGTTATACAACCAATTTTGTTTAAACAGTATAAACGACTAATAGTTAATAAAACAGTATAAACGGTTAATATTATTTAGCGTTTGATGAAATGATAACAAAAGCAGTTTTTGATACAAATTTAGTTTTTTAAAATATAAATCATTTTATAAATTATTTTTTCAAGATATTTAATTTAACTTCTATATATAAAAAAAATACTATTTTGTTTTATAAATTTTTTAAACAAATTTTTAATAATATTTAACATATTTTATATTTAAAAAACCGTAAACAGAAAAGAAAAGCTATATTATATAAACCAACTAATCCAATTAAGATTTAATCTATGAAGCCATTTCCTTATACTGATTGTCTACTTGTTAAAAACAGAAAGGTAAAGTTATATTAATGGGTTAATGGTTGTATCCACACCATCAATAAATAAAGTTCAATCATGAACATATTTGAGATAATGTTATTACTATTATTAAATTGTTCTTTTCATCCAGTATTTCACCTGCTTCGGTAAATCACATTCATATTGTCTTAATTTCAAAAACAAAGAGTCTTGAATCGATTATTGAGTATTGTCATATTAGTTTGTGCAATGTTATTTACAAAGTTATTTTTAAAGTTCTTATTAATATAATGAAAACGTTCTTGTCAATTATTATTTCGTTTAATCAAAGTGCAATTGTTCTTGGTATTGAAGGTTTTTCAACACGATTAAAGATTGTAGAGAGGAAAGAAAATTTACATGATTTATCTATTTGTCTGAAATGACCTCGGATCTCACATCTCTTTTTTTAGCAGATGATGGCTTACTTTTTTTTCCAAACATCGGAAGAGGAAGCAAAACGCAGTATGGAGATCCTAACTCTTAATGGAAGATCCAAGCGGCAAATTTTATAATCTCTTATTGAGAGAGTGTAGAACAACAAGATAGCACATGTCACAAGAGTCAAGACAGGGCATGCCACAAGTCACAAGACAGCAGTCTATTCTTCCTTAATTCTCTCGTTCTCTGCTTCTATTATTTTGAAAATTAAAAACCTCTTACAGTCTTATAACGAAAAGGAAAAAAGAAACAGTGTTCTCCTTCTTCTTCTTCTTCTTCTTCTCTATTTTCTTCTACTTCATTACATTTTAATGGAAAATCAAGATATATTGAAGATCAAATGATCAATGGATAATGGGTATGTTTGAGCTTTTCTTTATTTTCTCAATACTTCATTAAATTGAATGTGCTTGTCAGCTTGTGGATATTTCTATTTCCTTTTTTTCTTTTCTCTCATAATTGTTTCAATTTTATAATTAATGTTAGTTGTTCTTATTCTTAATTTTTTTATTGATTCATATATATATTGCTATGAAACATCTAATTTGTGGTGTAAAAAGATTTCACATGAAGTATAATTTTCATTGGTACTTAATTTTAAATGGAAACCAAATGAGTAATATAATGTATTATTGGTTTGATGATATATTATGTTAAAATCAATATTGTTGGTAGCATTCAACTTCCACACCATTTTTTGAATTACGTATATGAAATCAAAATTGTTTATCTTTCGTATTAGCTATGTGAGATATGTTAGAGTATGTACATATTTCAACAGGTCCAGATCTATAAAACCACAAATGACCACGAGGTCCTGCTTCCTGGTGAGCGGGCGGGGGTTAGGGGGCAGCGCTCCCGAAACTTTCAAGCCATGTACATGAGTTGAGTCTGGTTTTTTGCTTGGCGGTTTGGGCTTGGGCCCATGAATAGCCATGGTTTTGCAGCAGAGCGGAAACTCTAATTAGGGCGCCTTAAGTTGCTTATAAATACTCTCTATGTACTGAGCACACATTGTAACAAGAGATTTGTGAGGTTGATAATTGTGAAACTTCTAGCTGGACATAGCCCTATTCTGGAGTGAACTTGAGTAAATCGTATTTTGTTTTCTTTCTGTTTATAATTCGCGTGATTGACAGTTCTCAAATAGTTCAAGATAATCTTTTACTTTTGTAGTCTTGTGAAACAAAAATTTGCAATCAGTTGTTTTATCTAGCATATTATTGTACTAGGTAGATTTCAAGGGATTAATAGGGACTTTTTTTTTTGTTTTTCTTTCTAATTTTCTTTTTTCTTCAATTTAAGTAAGTGTGAAGAAAAGAAAAAAAAAAGAGGATGAACTGTTGATAACTTGATATAATCTTGAATTCGCCGTAATGTTGCTAATTTATTAAATTTAGAACTGATTGTTTTATGCCTTTGTGTGGTTAAGAAATCAGTACCAAACTAATATATTGTTGACCCCCGCCCGTATTTTAATGATGGCAAAACACAACTGTTATTTAACTAACATGTTTAAACTAAGTTGTGTTAAGGATCAAACACATTCAACCAAGGATCAAAGTGCAAAAACTCGAACCAAATCAAGTATCAAGTGAAGACTGAAGATCTAGTATAGGTCTTAAGGTTTAGAACCAATGTAAGTCTCACTCATACATTGTATTAGCTTGTTTAATGGCTCAAACACAAATGGTTTTTCTAAAACCATTAATTTTAAAATGTTTTTAATGAAAAACAGAAGAAAAACTGGGTTGGAAGACAACCCAGTCGACTGGGTACATATACCAGTCGACTGGTATATGGGTCAGAAGGTACCCAGTCGACTGGATGAATTAACCCAGTCGACTGGTACTTTGACCAGTAATTTCCCAGTCGACTGGATGAATCAACCCAGTCAACTGGCACAATGGACAGAAAGTCCCCAGTCGACTGGATGATATATACCAGTCGACTGGATACCCAGAAGGTCTGAAAACGTATATTTTTCAAGTGAACCCAGTCGACTGGTATCTCGACCCAGTCGACTGGTAGTTCAAAAATATGACCGTTGGACTCCAAATCTGAACGTTTTAAAGTAAATCTTTTTCAAATTAAAGTCCAAAACGGCCATATTAATTGATTGCTATATAAACCCTCTCAGCAAAGCATTCAATAACAAGCAGCACATATTCAAAAAGAGTTGATCTCATATAATCAAGTTTTTATACTCTTGAAACACAAAAAGCTTTGAAATAATCTTATTGAGCCATTTCTTCAAGCTTTACTTTGAAAGAGAGACATTTCTGTTGTAATAAGCTTTCATTTGTTGTCTCTCTACCTTTTACTTTACATCATCTTTGTAAAGGGATTACTTCCGAGAGGAAGGGGAAACTTCCGAGAGGAAGGGGAAACTTCCGAAAGGAAGGGGATTTTTCGGTTTAACCAATTCCTGTAAATTGCTTGTGTACGGTTTGTGCAACACCCGGCTAAGTTGTGCGACTAAGCTTTCTTAGTGGATTACTTCAAGGAGTTCCTTGAAGAGAGTGGACGTAGGGTCGGAACGAATCCGATATTGCCGAACCACTATAACTGTGTTTGCATCCTCTTTCCTTAAACTCTTTATTTACAGCTTTCTACTTGTATTAATTATTTGTTGCTTATCAGTTTTTATAAACTTGTATAAATTCCGCGAAAGTTTTTAAAAACCCAATTCACCCCCCCTCTTGGGTTGAAACCTCGAGCTACAATTGGTATCAGAGCCTCGTTCTCTTTATAAGGCTTAAATTCCTAGAGTTGATCCAATGGCAGCAAATAGCTACTCTGAGGGACACTCTTATACTAGACCTCCATTGTTCAATGGATCAAATTATAACTACTGGAAAAATAGAATGAAAATCTTCGTCGAAGGACAAGATTACAATCTATGGAGAATTATAGAAGAGGGACCTAAAATTCCCTCAAAAGAAATAGTTATTGGAGAGACTCTTCATACAATGCCTAAACTCAAAACTGAGTTTACTGACGAGGATTGTAGAACAATGTCTCTCAATAGCATAGCAACAAGCATGCTACATTGTGCTTTAGATATTTCTGAATATAACAAAATATCTGCATGCGTTTCTGCTAAAGAAATATGGGACAAATTGCAAGTCACATATGAAGGAACAAGTGAAGTAAAAAAGTCTAAAATTTACATGCTAATTTCTGAATATGAATCTTTTAAGATGTCTCCTAATGAAACCATTTCTGAAATGCACTCACGATTTACTACTATTATAAATAGTTTAAAATTGCTTGGCAAGAATATTGAGGAAGTTGAACTAACCAGAAAAATCTTAAGATCTCTACCTCCAGAATGGAAACCAAAGAGGACAGCCATTCAAGAGGCCAAAAATCTTGACAAGCTTGATGTTGAGACGCTGCTTGGGTCATTATTGACATACGAGATGGAAGAAATGACTCCCATCGTCAATGATGATGAGAAGAAGAAGAAGCAAATTGCTCTCAAAGCTTCTACGAGCAACAAAGAAAAGGAATTAGAACAAGAAGCAGAGAGCAGTGAAGAGGATGGTGAAATGGCTTTAATCACCAGACGATTCCATAGGTTCTTGAAGAAAAGCAAGAAACCTTACTCAAAGGATCCCACCTCAAAAAGGGAACCACTTATGTGCTATGGCTGCAAGAAGCCAGGACATATAAAAGCTGACTGTCCAGTTTCAAGCAAACCATACAAGGGCTTCAAGAAGAAAGCTATGGTAGCAACTACCTGGAGCGATGACGAAGAAGATGAGTCATCAGACAAAGAAATTGGATACGAAGAGATTGCCAACCTCTGTTTAATGGCAATCGATGATGAAAGTGAGATTTGCCTTCACACCAAGGAGAAAGGTAACTGTTGGTACCTTGATAGCGGTTGCTCGAAGCATATGACCGGTGATAAAAGCGTATTCAAGGAGCTAACTCTAAGAGATGGTGGACTTGTGACCATTGGAGACAATACTAAAATAAAGATCATCGGGCATGGAAAAGTCGGTAATGATTTCTCAACTTTAGATAATGTATTGCTAGTACAAGGCTTAAAGCCAAATTTACTTAGCATTAGTCAATTATGTGACAAAGGATATAAAGTCACATTTGAAACCTCTCATTGTCTAGTTATAGACATCAAGAGCAACAAGATCAAATTCATTGGCCATAGACATGAAAATGTCTATATAGTTGATTTGAAATCCTTACATTCCAATAATGAAAAATGTTTTCCTGCTTTTAGTGAAAATCAATGGCTATGGCATAGAAGGCTTGGTCATGTAAACATGAACTTGCTAAAAATTGTTTCAAGAAAAGATTTAGTTATTGGTCTTCCTAAAATCAATTTTGAGAAAAACAAAATTTGCAATGCTTGTCAAATGGGAAAACAAACTAGGATATCTTTCAAAGCAAAAAATGTTGTCTCAACTACTAGACCTTTGGAACTTTTGCATATGGACTTATTTGGTCCAATTAGTACCATTAGTCTAGGTGGCCATCAATATGCTCTTGTTATTGTTGATGACTATTCAAGATATACCTTTGTTATTTTTATTGCTTATAAGGATAAAGCTTTCAAAGGATTTGAAAAGTTTTGCAAAAAGGTACAAAATGAAAAAGGAATTTGTATTTCAAGCATAAGAAGTGATCATGGCAAAGAATTTGAAAATCAAAGCTTTTCAAAATTTTGTGATGAAAATGGAATTAATCACAACTTTTCAGCTCCTAGAACTCCTCAACAAAATGGAGTTGTTGAGAGGAAAAATAGAGTTCTAGAAGAATTTTCAAGAACAATGCTTTGTGAAAATAATTTACCAAAATATTTTTGGGCTGAAGCCGTGAATACTTCTTGCTATATTTTAAATAGAATTTTGATAAGGCCCCTGCTTGATAAAACTCCTTATGAACTATGGAAAGGGAGAAAGCCAAATATTTCCTATTTTCGTGCCTTTGGTAGTAAGTGCTTCATCTTAAATAACAATAAAACTAACTTGGGTAAATTTGATTCCAAGACCGATGAAGGGATATTTTTAGGATATTCTACTACTAGTAAGGCTTATAGAGTTTTCAATAAGAGAACTCTAGTAGTAGAAGAATCTGTGCATGTAACTATTGATGAATCTAACCCAATGAGTAGTGGAGAAGTTTCCTTTAAAGATGATGCAGATTTTATTCCAAGAATGGAAACTTCTACTCCCATTGTTGACCCAAAAGTGAGTTCTTCTCAAACAAATGAAGGGATGGCAACTCCAAATTTGGACCAACCATCCTCAAGTCAACAAGAGGAAAATCTACCCAAGGATTGGAGGTATGTAAATCATCATCCAATTGATCAAGTAATTGGTGATCCTTCACAAGGGGTAAGAACTCGCTCTTCCATTAGAAATACTTGCAATTTTGCAGCTTATTTGTCTCAAGTAGAACCTAAGACATTTATAGAAGCTGAAAAAGATAATGATTGGATAATTGCAATGCAGGAAGAGATAAATCAATTTGAGAGAAACAATGTTTGGAAACTAGTTCCAAGACCAAAAGATCATTCAATAATTGGAACTAAATAAGTATATAGAAATAAAATGGATGAAAATGGTATAGTAACTAGAAATAAAGCTAGATTAGTTGCTAAGGGATATAACCAAGAGGAAGGAATAGATTTTGATGAAACCTATGCTCCCGTAGCTAGATTAGAAGCTATTCGAATGTTATTAGCCTTTGCATGCTTTAATAAATTCAAGCTATTTCAAATGGATGTGAAAAGTGCCTTTTTAAATGGCTTTATAGAAGAAGAGGTTTATGTTGAACAACCTCTTGGTTTTGAAAACCCTAGTCTTCCAAATCATGTCTACAAGCTTTCTAAGGCTTTATATGGGCTGAAGCAAGCACCAAGGGCATGGTACGAAAGACTAAGCAAATTTTTGATTGATAATGATTTTGTAAGAGGAAGAATAGATACAACTCTCTTCACAAAAACTCACAAAAATGACACTTTGATAGTTCAAATATATGTTGATGATATTATATTTGGTGCTACTAATGAATCTATGTGTCAAGAGTTTGCTAAGTGCATGCAAGGTGAATTTGAAATGAGCATGATGGGAGAACTTACCTACTTCCTTGGACTGCAAATCAAGCAATTAAAAGGAGGTATCTTCATCAATCAACAAAAATACATCAAAGATCTACTAAAGAGGTTCGGGATGGAAAGCTCAAAGCCAATTGGAACGCCTATGAGCACAACCACCAAACTTGATCTTGATGAAGGAGGTAAAACTGTAGATTCTAAATATTATAGAAGCATGATAGGTGCTTTACTGTACTTGACTGCAAGTAGACCTGATATAATGTTCAGTGTATGCATGTGTGCTAGATTTCAATCTAATCCTAAGGAATCACATGTAGTTGCAGTAAAAAGAGTCCTTAGATATCTTCAAGGGACTCAGACCATAGGATTATGGTATTCTAGAGAATCATCTTTTGAGCTAGTAGGATATTCGGATGCTGATTTTGCTGGATGTAGGTTAGATAGAAAAAGCACAAGTGGAACATGCCAATTCTTAGGTGCTATGTTAACTTCTTGGTTCTCCAAGAAACAGAATTCAGTTGCACTATCAACCGCTGAGGCGGAATATGTAGCAGCTGGCAGTTGTTGTGCCCAAGTACTATGGATGAAACAACAACTAGAAGACTATGGCATGAATCTCAAAAATATTCCTATATTTTGTGATAATACTAGTGCCATCAACCTAACCAAAAATCCTATTCAGCATTCTAGAACCAAGCATATAGAGATTAGACATCATTTCTTAAGAGACCATGCTCAAAAAGGTGATATAAGATTAGAATTTATACCTTCAGAAGATCAAATAGCTGATATTCTTACAAAACCCTTAAGTGAAGCTAGTTTTTGCAAAATAAGAAAGTTGATGGGATTGCTTGATTTTGATAAATTGAATGTTTGATTGCATCTCATTTCATCATTTGCATGTTTGACATTGAGTGAAAGAGTATTAATCATTGTTTAATTATTTCCCTCACTCAAAAATGTCATAGATAGAACAAATTCGTGCTTAAAATAAGAGTCTGGAAATTTTGCTAAGACTCCAGTCGACTGGTACATATAACCCAGTCGACTGGTAAGTCTCTGCCTGTTTTTCCAGTCGACTGGTAATTTTGATCCAGTCGACTGGTAACTCTCTGCCAAAAACTCCAGACGACTGGTAAGTCTTCTCCAGTCGTCTATAAGATCAAATTGGAGCCAAATTTTTTGTATTTTTATGAACCTCCAGTCGACTGGTAACGATAGCCCAGTAGACTGGTATCTCACTGTCAGTTAATCCAGTCGACTGGTACGTTTACCCAGTCGACTGGTAAGAGAACTGTTCATCTTTTCAAAGGGGCCCAGTCGACTGGTAAGTTTACCCAGTCGACTGGTATCGCGATTCTATAAAAGGGACAGTTCATTTTCGCCCTTCTTACGCCATTTTCAAAGAGCCCAAGCTTTCTCTCTCTAGAAAAATTCATCTTTTTGATCTAAAAACCATCCAAATCCCTTCTAAACACACCGATCTACTCATTCCTAAAGAGATTTTTAACTTTCTACGGTTAAAATCTCTCATTTTTACCAAATTTCATTTTTCCAAAAACTTCAAATTTCTCGAAAATGAGTGACAAAATCCGTATAAAACTCACAACAAGTGGACCTAATGCGCCCAAAAAGCCTAGATCTTCAAAACCTTCGGCTTCGGAATCAAAAGGGAAGGGAGTAGCAGGGTCATCCAGCAAGGAGCCCAGAACAGAGTTGGAGCAGGCTCTGTTTTTCAGCCCAGCTGCTCATAAGAGGTATAACTCTATAATCCGTCACAAGAAAATCATGACGGGTAGAGTCGTTGATTTGGACTCCATTCGTCATGGTAATTTCGATATTCTACCAGCCTTTGAGGCAATAAATCTGACCCCACTGGTCAGAATTCATGAAAAATATTACCCGCGACTGATTCACCAGTTCTATGCTAACTTGGTGAAACCCAGTCCTCTGGCTCTGAGATTCAGAACCAGAGTTAGCGGTGTGGAGTTTGAGGTCAACACTGACCTCTTGATGAGCATTCTGAGAATCCCTATAAGGGGGGTTCAATGGAGTCTGGATGGATAGCCAGACAACTTTGAAGTTGAGGAGGCCTGTCGGATAGTCAGGGGCGACCCTAACTATGTGTACAGACCCACTACATTTCACACATGTAGTGACTTGCCCCTCGACTCAAAAATGTTTCAATTGATTGTCAGTTGGACCATCCACCCGAGACTCGGGAGTCGAGGGTATCTATCTAAAATAGATACGGTATTGATTTGGTGCCTAAAATCTGGGCACCACTTCAATATATATCCTCTGCTGCTCGCCAACATGATAAACGGTGAAGCAAACGACTCCGGGTGTCTTCCTTATGGGATGCTCATTACACTCATCCTCCAGCACTTCCGGGTACCTTTGCCTGCCTCCGAGGCTCAGGATATCGGATTGACGGATATCATCAACATCTCATCTCTAAAGAAGATGGGATGTACTGTTCGTGAAGGGTTTCTCTATCCTAAGGCTGGAAAGCGCCTAAGGATTCGAGAGGATGCGAGTGACAGTGATGAGGATGCTGATACGGCTGCTGAGATGGAGACAGATACCCGAGCACCTCCCATTGGTGACTCGAGTACTGGTCAGACTGGATATGGTGACATCCTACGAGCTATCGCGAGTCTTCAGATGACGATGGAGTCTGGTTTTCAGTCCATGCAGTCCGATTATCAGAGGCTGAGCTCCTCCATAGACCACCTACGGGATGACTTCGAGTTACATCGAGAGCACACCGAGGGTTCCCTAGCTGAGATTAGGGAACTTCTTCGTGACAGCTCGGACTCTCCCGCACCATGAGTCTCTCAGTTCTTAGCACTTTTCCAGTATTTGTCACATAGCACGGACATCTCATGTTTGTTTTTCTTAGTTATGGCCCTATAAGACCCTACTTGTATTGACTTTTTCTATGATGATGTAATACTATAAGCCATATTTCTTGCATTTATTTAAGCTATTTGTGATATGTTAGAACTGTTTTTAAATATCTGTTTGTCTCATAGCTTATTTGTTAATTGTCATGCCCTTTGGTTGCTGTTGTCAAAACGGGGGAGAAAAATGAGAAAAACGAGAAAATCTAAGTAAAAACGCAACCAATGCATAGATTTAGGGGGAGCATTGCTCCATATCCTTGTAAAAATGTTTATTGATTGGTTGAGTTTAATTCTGGATTGGTTGAAAGATATATAAACTGTGTTTGCTTGTTTACAGGGTGGTTTTACTCAAAAAACAGAGGAGACTCTGTCCAAATTTCCGTAAAATCTTAACACTTAGTTTTTAAAACTGTTTTTACATTATTAGTTTTGTCATCATCAAAAAGGGGGAGATTGTTGACCCCCGCCCGTATTTTAATGATGGCAAAACACAACTGTTATTTAACTAACATGTTTAAACTAAGTTGTGTTAAGGATCAAACACATTCAACCAAGGATCAAAGTGCAAAAACTCGAACCAAATCAAGTATCAAGTGAAGACTGAAGATCTAGTATAGGTCTTAAGGTTTAGAACCAATGTAAGTCTCACTCATACATTGTATTAGCTTGTTTAATGGCTCAAACACAAATGGTTTTTCTAAAACCATTAATTTTAAAATGTTTTTAATGAAAAACAGAAGAAAAACTGGGTTGGAAGACAACCCAGTCGACTGGGTACATATACCAGTCGACTGGTATATGGGTCAGAAGGTACCCAGTCGACTGGATGAATTAACCCAGTCGACTGGTACTTTGACCAGTAATTTCCCAGTCGACTGGATGAATCAACCCAGTCGACTGGCACAATGGACAGAAAGTCCCCAGTCGACTGGATGATATATACCAGTCGACTGGATACCCAGAAGGTCTGAAAACGTATATTTTTCAAGTGAACCCAGTCGACTGGTATCTCGACCCAGTCGACTGGTAGTTCAAAAATATGACCGTTGGACTCCAAATCTGAACGTTTTAAAGTAAATCTTTTTCAAATTAAAGTCCAAAACGGCCATATTAATTGATTGCTATATAAACCCTCTCAGCAAAGCATTCAATAACAAGCAGCACATATTCAAAAAGAGTTGATCTCATATAATCAAGTTTTTATACTCTTGAAACACAAAAAGCTTTGAAATAATCTTATTGAGCCATTTCTTCAAGCTTTACTTTGAAAGAGAGACATTTCTGTTGTAATAAGCTTTCATTTGTTGTCTCTCTACCTTTTACTTTACACCATCTTTGTAAAGGGATTACTTCCGAGAGGAAGGGGAAACTTCCGAGAGGAAGGGGAAACTTCCGAAAGGAAGGGGATTTTTCGGTTTAAGCAATTCCTGTAAATTGCTTGTGTACGGTTTGTGCAACACCCGGCTAAGTTGTGCGACTAAGCTTTCTTAGTGGATTACTTCAAGGAGTTCCTTGAAGAGAGTGGACGTAGGGTCGGAACGAATCCGATATTGCCGAACCACTATAACTGTGTTTGCATCCTCTTTCCTTAAACTCTTTATTTACAGCTTTCTACTTGTATTAATTATTTGTTGCTTATCAGTTTTTATAAACTTGTATAAATTCCGCGAAAGTTTTTAAAAACCCAATTCACCCCCCCTCTTGGGTTGAAACCTCGAGCTACATATATATTTTTTCATTTGACCTGTCGATCTCCAATCATGCATTTTTTTTTTTGTTCAAATGAACAAAATGATAAGCTAAGATGTAGTTGAGTTGGACTTTATCAATTTTTTTAAAATCAAACTGATAATTTTACAAAAGTACGAATGACTGTGACAAAAAAGAAACATACTATAAACATTTGGCCACTTCCAACTTTCACCCCAATATTATTACATATATAAACTGAGGCAGTGTACGTGGTGAAGAAGAAAATTCGCAGATCAAAACTCGTTGATTCACGAAGAATACCGAGAAATTGATTAAGGATTGAGAAAACTCAATTAGAATTAATCATCAAAATTGTCTAGCCGTCAAGCAGCGTTATAAGCATTATAAAGAAAAACCCTAAATGTATAAAAATAAAAATTGCAGAAGAGAACCATAAACTATCAAAAAATTGCACAATTACAAGGTCTTTTGGGCCTTCGGGTGCTCTCTTTGGGCTAAGAAATCCCACTCATGTTGTACTGCATCACACTCTCCTAGGTGGAGAAGATTCGTCCTCAAATCAGAAACCTGTTCATTATCAGAAGAACTGTCACCAGAGTAGGGAATGAGATGCTTAACATTAAAGACATCAGACGTGTGGATATAACTAGGAAGCTGTAAGTGGTAGGCATTCAGATTAATCTTCTCGACGATCTCCACCGGACCTATTTTTTGAGCGGCCAGCTTGTTGTATTCATGAGCGGGAAAGCAATCCTTAGTTAAGACAGCCCAGATATAATCCCCGACATTGAGGTCAACAGGTCTACGCTTCTTGTTCGCCTGCATCTTGTATTTTTAAGTGGAGGCAATCAATTACGACTGAGTCTGTTTGTGAACTTCCTAGAGCTGGGTGATGAAATCTTCTGCGGTCACATGAGTACGCACCTGACTTGGTAAAGTGAGAAGATCAAGAGGGCCACGGGGGACCAATCCATATACTACCTGAAAAGGGCTATAGCCAGTGCTACGATTAACCGCATGGTTGTGAGCAAATTCGGCTTAGGATAGCTTCAGATCCCAGGACTTCACATTGTCGCCCACCAAACTACGCAATAAATTACAGAGTGAGCGGTTGACCACTTCTGTTTGTCCATCAGTCTGTGGATGGTAAGCACTACTAAAATTGAGGGTAGTATTAATCAATCTCCAAAGACTCCGCCAGAAATGACTGAGAAATCGAGTATCAAGATCAGACACAATGGAGGCAAGCAACCCATGCAAGCGATAAACCACCCGAAAATATAACTGAGCAACATGAACAGCGTCAATGGTATGCTTACAAGCGATGAAGTGAGTCATCTTGGAAAACCAATCGACCACAACAAAGATGGAATCACTGCCACGCTGTGTGCACGGAAGACCAAGCACAAAGTTCATACTAACGTCTGTCCAAGGTTGGCTAGGTATAGGAAGAGGCATATATAAACCAACATTAGTGGACATACCTTTCGCCAACTGACAAACACGACAACGAGCAACGAATCTGCCCACTTCCTTTCGCATAGTTGACCAAAAATAAGAAGTAGAAACCAGATTCAAGGTGTGATCACCGCCGACATGGCCCTCATTGTGTAATTCCTAAATGATCTTCAAACGTAAGCTGCTGTCCGGAATACAAAGTTGGAGGCCACAGAAAAGGAACCCATCTTGCAACACAAAATCTGTCCTCTCGCCATTCTGGATCTTTAATAGAACTGTTGCAAAGAACGGGTCCGTAGTATATAAGTCCATAAAAGAATCAAAACTAGGAACTGTGATCCGCATCTCAGCAAGTAGGCTATGACGGCGACTCAGAGCATCGGCCACGCTGTTCAGGGATCCCACTTTGTGTTTGAGCACAAAAGTAAATTGCTCCAAGTATGATTGCCAAGAGGCATGACGAGATGAAATTTTGTCCTGACTAGAAAGGTGTCGGAGGCCGTAATGGTCCGTAAAAAGTACAAATTCCCGCTGAAAGAGATAGTGGCGCCAATGCTTCACAGCTTGAACAACAGTGTATAATTCAACATCATATGTGCTGAAACGGAGTTTAGCACCAAAAAGTTTCTCACTGAAGTAGGTGATTAGGCGACCACCTTGGCTGAGAACAACGCCAATACCAGTTTTGGAAGCATCACAATGAAGTTCAAATGGCTGTGCAAAATCAGGAAGTACAAGGATTGGTGTTGTGGTCAGTTTTCGTTTGATCTCTTGAAAGGCGACATCGGCATCAGATGTCCAAGTGAACTTAGTACCCTTCATGCAATCAATAATGGGCGCCATAATGCTGCTGAAGTGAGGGATGAAACAGCGGTAGAATGAGGTGAGACCATGAAAACTCCACACATCTGTAATAGTTTTAGGCTGTGGCCACTGCTGTATGGCCTCTACTTTGGTATTGTCCACCGCGAGTCCATCCTTGGACACTGTATAACCCAAAAATTGAACAGTATTAGTCATAAAAGCACACTTACTAGTTGCAGCATAGAATTTTTCCCTACGAAGGACCATCAAAACCTCCCGCAAGTGTTGGAGATGCACCTCTGGATTAGCACTATAAATAAGGATATCGTCAAAGTAAACCACAAGAAATTTACCAATGAAAGGGCGCAATGCTTAATTTATAACTCGCATAAACGTGCTAAGGGCATTAGAGAGGCCAAAAGGCATCACTAGCCACTCATACAAACCCTCATGAGTTTTAAATGCTATTTTCCATTCATCGCCACGTCGGATTCGAATTTGATGGTATCCACTCTTCAAATCTAACTTGCTAAACACCGTTGCACCTCCTAATTGATCAAGCAAGTCATCCAAGCGAAATATAGGAAAGTGATAGCGTACCGTGATCTTGTTAATTGCACGACTATCCACACACATACTCTAAGTACCATCCTTTTTGGGGGTTAGGAAGGCAGGTACAACACATGGACTAAGGCTCTCTCGAATGTGACCCCTTTGCTAATAACTCCTCGACTTGGCGACGTAATTCCTCATGTTCTTTGGGACTCATCCTATAATGCGGTCGGTTGGGCAAAACAGCTCCTGGAATCAAATCAATCTGATGTTGAATGTCACACAATGGAGGTAATTCGTTGGGAAGTGCTTCAGGAAAGACATCGGTAAATTCTGCTAGTAATAGTTGAACGACAACTAGTATAGTAGAAATTATGCTGGCAGTTTTTGTATAAAGCACATAAACAACCCCCGATTCTGCCATGGCATGTTCGAAGTGAGCTCTGGACAAAAGAGTGATAACATCTCTAGTGGGTGAGACAATTTTATCTTTACTGGGTAGCAACACCATCTTCTTCCCACGAAACATGAACGAGTACGTATTGGCACGGCCGTGGTGAATGGCCTCTCGATCGAACTGCCAATGGCGCCCCAGTAACGAATGACATGCATCCATGGGTACCACATCGCAGTATATCTCATCAGTGTAGGTAGGTCCAATGGAAAATGAAACCAAGGCACGACGGGAAATAGTGATATTCGTACCTTTATTAAGCCAAGCGAGCTTGTATGGTTTTAGGGTGTTGTTCTACTTTCAAACCCAATTTCTCCACTACTGATTCGAACAACACATTCTCACAACTACCAGAATCAATAATAAAGCAGCATACCTTCCCCCCAATTATGCACGTGGACTGAAAAAGAGTAGTACGACGCCAATCATCATCCAAGGCACAGGGAGTGAAAAAGGCTCGTCACAGCATTAATAACGGGCCGATATCACCTTCTAAAATCTCCTCTTCAACTTCTGCGTCATCATAGGTATCAAAAATGGGGTCTGTATTAGTATCCATATCATTAGCAAACAATTCCCTAGTGTTAGGATTCGCCTTACGACAGTCTGCTTGTTGGTGTCCCGTTTCGCCGCAATTAAAGCATCGGATTCTGCCACCAAAACGACCTTGCGGAGGGCCATCACCAGCACGATTTTGGGGGAGAACAGGTGGTTTTCGTTCAGGTCCTGGTTGTGGGTGGGTAGATGAGCTGCCTCCGTGACTAGGAAACTGCTTGAATCCACCAGTCGTGCGTCAGGCTAACTGTTTCTCAGCCTGTAGTGCTCTCTGATGTGCTTCAACGACTGTCATTGGGTCAAACATATTAAGCATGTCTTGCAATTGGAGTCGCAAACCACCAATATACCGAGAAACCAGTTGAGTTGGGGATTCGACAATCTCTGTTCGTGCGAGCAACTGGTAGAAGTCGGCGGTGTAGTCGTCGACAGATCGAGTCCCCTGATGCAGGAGTTGAAAGCGTTGATACAATTCACACTCATAGTTGTATGGTAAAAACACTACCCACATATACTTTTTAAACTTCACCCTCGTTGACTTTGTTTGTTGCCACCATGCTTGGGCCCTATCACGCAACCTCATAGTGATCAGTGGAATACGAAGAGAATCTGGAACCTCCTTGAATTCGAGAACTTCTTCCACCGTATGCAACCAATCCAGGAATGGGTCAGCCTGGAGTCCACCATGGAATTCTGGAATGTCAACCTTGAAACCGGTCTCCCATCATCGATCTGTTGGCCGAGGTTGGTCACAAGGGGCGGCAAAAGGGTTTTCCCTGTGGTCAGAATCGTCATCCACCGAAGTGAACTCGTATTGTGGTTGTGGTGGTGGTTGTTGAAGGGCAGCCAACTGTTGGGTTAGTTGGTCCATTTGTTGTCGCAATTGTGCGATCTCTTCTCGTCGGAGCACATCTTCCATTTGAGCATCATTGAAACGTCTCCTTGGTGGCATGTTGCAGGATCGTATCGAATCTGATACCAATCTGAAGCAGTGTACGTGGTGAAGAAGAAAATTCGCAGATCAAAACTCGTTGATTCACGAAGAATAACGAGAAATTGATTAACGATTGAGAAAACTCAATTAGAATTAATCATCAAAATTGTCTAGCCATCAAGTGGCGTTACAAGCATTATAAAGAAAAACCCTAAATGCATAAAAATAAAAATTACAAAAGAGAACCATAAACTATCAAAAAATTGCACAACTATAAGGTCTTTTGGGCCTTCAGGTGCTCTCTTTGGGCTAAGAAATCTCACTCCTGTTGTACTGCATCATAAACACTATTTTTTCATTATTCTAATGGTGTGTAAATACCCAATTATCCACTAGGGAGTGTTAATAATTTTCCATTTTATGGGTTCTGATAATTGATTTAATCTAAATCAGTGTTTTCAGAGGTGAGGGCGTTGGGCGAGGTGTAAGTCTCGAGGCGTTGGGGCGAAAGTCTTTTGAGACGTTGGGGCATTTTGAATAAAATAATATTAATTAAATTATAAAAATATTAAAAAATTAAAATAATATAAATTAATTAATTATCAATAAATTTTACTAATTTAAGACCTATAAATAAATATTTATCAAAATATTTTTACACAAATATCAAATAATTTGATGAAAATTTTAATCACACCATATTTTAATAATTTAATCACAAATATAAAACAATATGCTGTTGTAAATACTAAATACTATTTGTTAGTCAAATAGTCAAATAAAAATTATGAAATAAAAATATACAGGGCAGCAACTATTAATTACCATTCTCTTTGGCTTAGTCCCGTTAGTCAAATACTATTTATTTTACGATATTTTACTAAATACTATTTATTAGTAGTGTTTTCAAAGGCGTTTTTGGGGCGTGCTCGGAGGTGTTTTCCGGCCAAAACGCCCCAGGGCGTGAATCTTGGGGAGAAAGTATCAGTGGGCGCATATTTTTCGGGTCTGAGAGTTCGCCCAGACCCGAGGCGTACGCCTTTGACGCCCCGGACGTCTGGGCGTATGCCCAATGCTATTTTTTTTTTCTTCTGCAACCCAAAAAGTCACTTAGGCATTTTATCAAATAGCTTAAAGGCTCTGTAAAAAAACTAAGAGAATGAAAACCAGATGAGAAGAATGTATTGGAGTAAAGATAGCCATACCATTTCTCATATGAAAAAATCAGTGTTATGAAAAGCGAATTTGAGGCATGCCCATCCACGAAGACCAATAGAAACGGACGGTTGAGATGTGCGACCACAGGTTCCTTATTCGGTGCACCACCGTAGATGAGCTTTGAAACAGCTCTGTTCTCTCTAGTGTCTTCAAAATGCTCAGAGACAGACTTGAAATCGAATTTCATTTGGCTTTTGTTTCCTTTGAAAAAAAATTAAAACTTAGAGAAAATATGCAGAGAGCGACTGGCTTTTGTCTTCTTCACTTAGAGAAAATATGCAGGGTGAGAGAGAGACTTCGCAGCACGTGCTTGTCATCATGAGCCCATTTCATTTCATCAGGCTTTGAGCAGAGTAGCAGACTGATTTGTTCAGACTTCACGTGGATTTTCAGCCAAGTCATTAGGCTTTTAGCTCAGCAGATAATATTTACACTTTACAACACATACCAAATATAATATTAGTATTTTTATTTGACTAATAAATAGTATTTTGTAAAATATCGTAAAATAAATAGTATTTGACTAACGGGACTAAGCCAAAGAGAATGATAATTAATAGTTGCTGCCCTGCATATTTTTATTTCATAATTTTTATTTGACTATTTGACTAACAAATAGTATTTAGTATTTACAACAACATATTGTTTTATATTTATGATTAAATTATTAAAATATCGTGTGATTAAAATTTTCATCAAATTATTTGATATTTTTATAAAAATATTTTGATAAATATTTATTTATAGGTCTTAAATTAGTAAAATTTATTGATAATTAATTTATTTATATTATTTTAATTTTTAAATATTTTTATAATTTAATTAATATTATTTTATTCAAAATGCCCCAATGTTTCAAAAGGCTTTCGCCCCAACGCCTCGAGACTTACACCTCTCTTCATTGAGGCAAAACACCTCGCCCAACGCCCTCGCTTCTGAAAATACTGTTTATTAGTCAAATAAAAATACTAATATTATATTTGGTTTGTGTTGTAAAGTGTAAATATTATCTGCTGAGCTAAAAGCCTAATGACTTGGCTGAAAATCCACGTGAAGTCTGATCAAATCAGTCTGCTACTCTGCTCAAAGCCTGATGAAATGAAATGGGCTCATGATGACAAGCACGTGCTGCGAAGTCTCTCTCTCACCCTGCATGTTTTCTCTAAGTGAAGAAGACAAAAGCCAGTCGCTCTCTGCATATTTTCTCTAAGTTTTAATTTTTTTTCAAAGGAAACAAAAGCCAAATAAAATTCAATTTCAAGTCTGTCTCTGAGCATTTTGAAGACACCAGAGAGAACAGAGCTGTTTCAAAGCTCATCTACGGTGGTGCACCGAACAAAGAACCGGCGGTCGCACATCTCAGCCGTCCGTTTCTATTGGTCTTCATGGATGGGCATGCCTCAAATTCGCCTTTCATAACACTGATTTTTTCATATGAGAAATGGTATGGCTATCTCTACTCCAATACGTTCTTCTCATCTGGTTTTCATTCTCTTAGTTTTTTTACAGAGCCTTTCAGCTGTTTGATAAAATACCTAAGTGATTTTTTGGGTTGCAGAAGAAAAAAAAATGGCATTGGGCGTACGCCCAGACGTCCGGGGCGTCAAAGGCGTACGCCCCATGTCTGGGCGAACGCTCAGACCCAAAAAATATGCGCCCACTGATACTTTCACCCCAAGATTCACGCCCTGGGGCGTTTTGGCCGAAAAACGCCTTCGAATGCGCCCCAAAAACGCCTTTGAAAACACTGATCTAAATATCAAACTGAGTTTATCTCTAATTTAATTTATCCTTATATTACCACTACATCCCTAGAAAAGATGTAGCATATCCAGCTAATTAAAGACAAACTAGTCACATAAGACTACCACCACCACCAAAGTCCGACAGGTTAACTAACTTTTCCTACTTTAAGATTATGTTTGGAAACAGTTTTCAAAAACTCTTTTCTATGTTTGGCAAATAATTTTTAAAAGCAATTTTCTAAAACAGTTTTCAAAAAACCAATTTTCAAAAACTGTTTTCTGAAAACTCCAAATTGATTTTTCTGACATAATTTTTGAAAAATAGCACTAAAATCAGTGTTCACTTCTCTGTTACATTCTTCTTCCATTGTATATAAAAAATATTAAAAATTTGAAAATAAAATAATATTAATTATTTTTAAATATTTAGTAAATATGAGAAATAAAATTAATATAGATTTTAAATTTAAATTCAAAACTAAAAATAATTACATGGTGTATCAAAATAGTTTTCAAAATAAGATTATCCAAACAACATTTTATTGTTTTCTGTTTTAGAAACTATTTTCGAGTTACAATTATCCAAACATGTTTCCTTCAGAAACATCATAAAACTGTTTTCAGTTTTCATTTTCAAAAACTGAAAATAAAAAACTATTACACAAACATGTCTAAGTCATTGGCTTCAACTCCAATTCACTTGCCTCTCTCCTCCTTCCTTTTCCACGGGTATGCTACTCTCTTTTTTAAACCCATATAAATTTTCTATTCATAAAATGAGGCCGTCACTTACTTTGCACATTCTACTTGGCTTTATTCAATTCCAATTTTTACAAAGATTAAATTCATTTCTATTTGGAAAATCGTGATGTGGGTTCGTTTTCTTTTGAATGAATTTTTGTTGATTTACTGTCAATTGAGGGGCTTGAATTTACCATTTGCTTGATTAGAGGTTACATACGAACTTAATTGCATGTTCATTTCCATTTTTAAATTGTAAAAACTTGATCAGTTTACGGTGCTGTGTCAAAGTCGTTGCTATGCTTCTTTTATTTAGTTTAAATTTTGTTTTTCATTCCCCAGGAAGTTGTTATCTTCTCAAACTGCTTGAATGAATTAAATGAGGATATATGAAGATATAGGTATCACCATGCTGAACCAGATTACTTAATGCTTGTCAATTGGATTTCCAGCACTATCAATACTCTTCCATCAAATGCTTCGCATCGCATGGGTAATGCAGCCTTTGTCATGAACAGTAAGAGAGAGGTATCGTTTCCATTGTTGTCACTAATTTTTCTGGGCCATTGGAGAAGTCCAATTCTTTTTCCCCCAAGTTTGACGCATACCAGCTGTTTGATATCTGGCATTTGATCTATTAGCCAAAACAGATTTCTCTAGGTTGAAAAGTAAACAGTCTTTTGATCATTCTTAAGCTGTGTGTGGATAATGCCAAAGTGAATGTTAACTGGAATCTATTGACCACATGGTTATAACCCTTCATGATCCATGCCTCTGCTTTGTTCTGATTTTTGAACATAGGATTGCTGACTTGCTAATGTTATGGGCTATGATTTTAATACTTCATTTCATATTTGCATCTGTGATCCAATACTGTCCATTCTTTACTGCGCTGGTTTGCTTCTTTTAATTGTTAAATATTTTGATCAGCTTGCAATATGCCGTTATTCAAATGTGCGATCAGATTTTTTTTTTCCAAATTCTATTTTGCTTTGGTTTCTTTCTCTTCTTTCAGTTTGAGTGACCTTGCTGTGACAGCTTAGCAGTTATGACTTGTCAAAAAAAATAATTTCATTCTAGGTGCTCATAGTGCAAGAGAATATCGGCTCTTTCAGAGGCACAGGTTTCCTACTGGAGTTGTACATGAGGTAAGTGAAATAGGACTGGTGTTTTTGGATATCTTTTCACCGTGTACTAAAATTTTTTGTTTACAGGGTGACGATATCTGTACAGCCGAAATTAGAGAAGTTAAAGAAGAGGCAGGAGTAAGTAATAAGCATCAAGCTCTTAGGCTTCAATGAAGATAAGATTGCTGGTAGTTTCAGTTTCTTACAAGCTGTTGTAAAATTAAATCCATTTACTTTATTGTGCTTCAGATTGAGACAATGTTCGTCAAAGTTTTTATCATTCAGGTAAAAAAGTTTGCCTCATAGCAATTAGCAGCCACTACGTTCATATGTAGATACTACTTTATTATTTTCATAGTTCTTAACATAGTTTGTCTATTCCAAATTTCCATCCAAATTCTGGACTCTTTAGAATTCATGCCTTTTGTTTTCATTGGTTACATACAGGCAAAGCCACAAGTCATTCTTTTGCAAATCTGATTTGGCTTTTCT
Organism: Bretschneidera sinensis; assembly: GCA_023935145.1. Classification (NCBI taxonomy): domain Eukaryota; kingdom Viridiplantae; phylum Streptophyta; class Magnoliopsida; order Brassicales; family Akaniaceae; genus Bretschneidera; species Bretschneidera sinensis. The sequence goes on along the minus strand of CM043703.1, from coordinate 103,474,919 downwards.
TTGCATGTTAGAACAATGCTCCTCTGAAATCCAGAAGCAAGATTTGGAGATTGAGAAAGCTAAGGTACTTTCTTGTAGGCAATGATGTACTAATTAGTTTGAATTTCATACATCTGTTTAGTTCCCTTAAAAGAAAAGACGTTGCTGGAGAAATAAACAGAAAATGTCTCAAACAATTATAAAATCTTTGATAGTTATGCCCAGAGCATTTGTGCAAAAATTGGAGCAAGGCAGGGCCAACTAGTCTTCTTTGCTATTGAGGGTCGGTATATGAAGCTAAGATCTAGTTGAACTTTATATAGCATAAGACAGGCATTTAACTCCCACGCATCTGCTACTATGGAAAGTCCTTTCAGAACCCCATCAAGACAACATCATTGAACTGTAGGTTGTGATATAAACTAGTCTGACTTCTTTCTTATTGCCTTGTTGGGTGGCATGAAGAATTTTTCGCTTCATTTTCCAATCCTAACATTGAATTGCTTGAGACCTTCAATAATTTTTTAACAAAGTAATTTTCCCCCTCTTTCAGTGGATGTCAGTTGACGACTATGCAGCCCAATCTTTTAATCGGGAAAATGAATTGTTTTGTTATGCCACCAAAATATGCTTAGCAAAGTCAGAAAAATATTATTCTGGTTTTTCTCCAGTTTCTACAACCACAGCCTCCGGTAAGATGAGCTACTTGTAACACCAAGGATATTAACCAGCTACTAACCTCTGGTAATCAACAGTAGAAAGGTTCACTAACAGACTGCAGAACAATATTGTATTCCAGAAAGAAATGTTACGATAAAAACTCTATTCAATAACCCCATATATAGAGGGTTTACATATTAATTCATTTTGTTTCTTTCTATTTTTTTCCCTATCAAAATGATCTAAAAAAATGCAAGTACAGATCCATTTGCTGTTTGTACATTCTATTCGATCGATTTTGGGATTATTAGTCGTAGTGACGCTTATTCTGAACCAACCTATGTCGTTTGATCTAGAGATGTTAAAAACCAATCTGGCATCCAAAAAATTTGATTCACTGAGCTCAGTTGGGGTTTTTTTTAAGACGGGTGATTGGTCGGTTGTGGAAGTAAAATTCTACTTCCTGACCGATAGTTGGGTGGAAGCGAATGCAACCTCTTATCCCACCTCACTCACCCCTATAAATTAAGTAGAGTTTACCCTTGATAAATTATCATATTTACAAAAATATATATCTTTATACTCATCTCACTTGGAGTGTTGTTAAAAAACATAATTTTTTATATAATTATATGCACAAGTACAACCGTACATGTTTATGGTGATGTACTTAAAAGTTAACTTTAAGTTGAAGCTTATTTTTTAAAATTTGTAAAAACTTAATCAAATTAAATCAAATCGCTTATTAATTTATGTTTAATTGTTATTTAATGAAATTTAATAAGATTTGATTCAGTTTGACTAAGTTTTTAATAAATTTTAAAAAATAAATTTCAAATTAAAGTCAATTTTAAGCTTGAATTAAATATGTCGACTATGTATGGGTAAAACAATATTTATTTATTTAAAAAAAATAAATGTTAAAAGGTGAAGGTGGATGATTGTCTCTGTTTTGGCAAAATATTCTCATCCTTACAGGGGTGGTAGTGGGATGATAGTGGAAGTGTATGAAGATCCTTTTTCTTCTCATTCTCTATCATTGGTTGCTCTAAAGCAATATATCTTTGTGGTGGGCTTCATAAAGTCAGAATTTATGAATGGTTCCAATTCACTACAATTGCCTTTCTTGATCAATATCTTTGAGTCTCGTCAACTTTTGTGCTGCATATATGTTTCTACCCCAATTGACGGGACAAAAGAGAACACATGAAAAATTGCATAATGCTTAACAGAACACATGGAAAGAAGACAGAAAAGGTTGACCCAAGTCTTCAATTTGGGGTCCAGCAATCCAAAGAATCATTTCTCAAACCCAAAGTGCACGGGACTGTCTCCTCTGGTTCAATCTAAATACTAACTTTAATAATCCAACAAACAATAGTTTAAGTTACCTTGATTAAATCTCTTGCAAGGCAAAAAATTTCCTAATCGCAAACATCGTCAGCAACAATAGAAAGACAAGAAGAAGAAAAAAAAAAGAGGAAAAGAAAGGGTATCCGAAAAAAAGATATGTTTGGTGCTGTATTTAATCTAGTTTATATCCAACTTCTTGAATTTTTTTCAAAGTAAAATTTGCTTTCAAAGCAAAATTTACTTTGAGGAAATTTTAAAAGCTGGATTAAATCCAGCCCAAACATGGCCTTTATAACCATATCATTTTGCAAATAAAAGCTCTAAAGCATCATCTTCTGCAGTATCCCTCCTACCAAAGAGGCCTTGTCTTGGCAGTACTGTATTGGTATCATTCATCCTGGTTTAGTGTTTCAAAAGGTATGAATGTTAATAATCTCAATAACTAAGCTTGTTTTCTGAACATAAAGATCTCCATAAGTTGTGATATTTCTTGGAATTTATGGGACCCAGTGATGTCTAAAGTTACCAACAATCCTATTGTCTTTTTCAATGGAAAACAATTACTATAATGATCTATCTTGAAAATAAGTTTGAGAAAATACATTCACCAAAATGCCTTTTTTGCTCATCTTTTTCCCCTGGAAATAATCCCTAGAACTTGGCTAGAGAAGTTTTGGCTATTCTAGGTAAACTATTTTGTAGCGTAACTTCATGACTCTTGTTTTCTTGTTCTTCAAGTCTAAGTGACAGAGTTCATTCTAACAGAATTTCAAATAGTTGATTACTGGGGAACAGATGGAACCTGAAAACAGAGTTCAACAGATTGAACTATTTAGTGCGGTTGATGATTTACGTGGAGGAGTTCTCCTAAAAATGGAGGAACCTATGGATTCTGAGGTCTTTGTTCTTTCTCTTAGAGCTTCAATATCACAATGGAGGCAACAGGTATCATTTTCTTTTTGAAAATTTCTCATAATAATCAGCTTATCTTGCTAGCTATGTTTGTTGCTTACCCGATGTAGAAGTTGTAGCTACGAAGGATCCTTTAAATTTTCTGACATAATTTACAGGGGAAGAAGGGTGTTTGGATCGAATTGCCTACTGAACTTGTAAATCTTGTTGAAGCTGCAGTTAAGGTAGATGCACCCTTTCAACATAATTCATAAATCATATCTATGTTTGCTTGGAAAGAACTAATTGAAGAACTTAAAAGACAAATTAAGGTTTATGTTTACTGATTGCACAATGCTGCAGTAATAGGAGCTCATATTTATAAGGTGTTAACACAAGAGTGTCCTGATTACAATATGACTAAGGTTTCATATTTACAATAGGACTAGGATTTCCTAATATTATTTATATTAGGAATATATACATTTACACATCTCCTCAATCCGAACGGGGTGAAATCACAAAACAATTGGTTTTATGTTAAAGAAACTGAGGTGATGACAACTATTTTGTGAAGATATCTGCAAGTTGTGCATCAGTAGGAATGTATCGGATTTGAATATCTCTTTGGGCTACTTTTTCGCGAACAAAATGAAATTCTATCTCAATATGCTTGGTGCGAGCACGAAAAATTGGATTAACGACAAGATAAGTGGCACCAATGTTATCATAATACACTCGAACTAGATGAGTCAAGAACACATGTAAATTATAGAGAAGCTGTCGAATCGAGTAAGACTTAGTTACACAGTATAGGTAAGGGATCGATATTCAGATTCAATGCTGGAATGAGACACAATGAGTTGTTTCTTTGCTTTCCAAGCAATAAGATTTGGTCTAAGGAAACAACATAACCTGTGGTGGACCGACGATTGTCAAGACAGCCGGCCCAATCGGTATCTTGGTTAGATAAAGTGTGAATAAAGTGAAAAAGAAGTGTAGTATTATTACCTGTGAGGATAATATCATCAATATAGAGTAGTAAGATAGGAAGACCATGAGATGACGTAAGAACAAACATTGAAGTTTCCGCCTGACTGCAAGAAAAACCAAGAGAAAGAAGAAAAAAACTTAAGTGATGAAACCAAGCCCTAGGAACTTGTTTCAGACCATAGATGGCTTTGCGTAATTTACATACATAAGAGGGACGAAGTTATCAACAAAACCAAGAGGTTGTTTCATGTACACAACTTCGTTAAGATAACCATGAAGAAAAACATTTCTAGCATCTAGTTGTCTAATCACCCAAGAATGAGAAATGGCTAAAGATAAAACAGTGCATATAGTAGTAGGTTTAACAACGGAACTAAAGTTTCATGATAGTCAATACCTAGTTCTTGATGGAATCCCTGAGCAACCAACCTTGCTTTGTAGCGCTCCACAGACCATCAGCCCAATATTTAATCATGTAAATTCATTTACACCAAACTAAATTTTTAATTAGATCTTATGGAACCAGACCCCAAGTGTGGTCAGTTAAAAGAGCATTAAATTCATCAGACATAGTTGGCCGCCACTCAGGGTCTTTATTTGCTTGAGAAAAACAAGTTGATTCAGTTGGCTAGGTAGTAGTGGAAAGAGAGAATAATTGATTGGGTTTGTGAATGCCAGTTTTAGAACGAGTGATCATGGGATGACAAGAGGTGGTGACTGATGGTGGAGGAAGCTTAGAGGTAGAAGGAACGACCGGGTCAAGAGAGGAAAGGACGATGGGACTGGAAGAAGTTGAGACTGGTGCGGATGAGTCAGGTAAAGGAGATGGTAATGTAGGAAAAATCGGGTGGGGGGGTGGGAAGTTGGGTTGTATAGGAGAGAGAAGTGGGGCCCACAGGTGTAGAGGCCGAAGATTAGGGCAGCGAGATAAGAGGAACCGGTGGTGGGTAAGGAAGACTAAGAACAGGGGTGATTTGAGACACAGGTGGCGAAGGAGAAGGTTGATGTAAAGGTTCGACAGTGGTAAGTAAAAGTGTTGGAGTGCTAGAGTGAGTAGTTGTGGTGGAGGTGACGGGTGCAACAAGAGTAGGATAAAGGAAGGATAGTTCATGGAAGACAATATGACTACTGGTATAGAAACGACCAGTGGTAGGATCAAGACACCTATATCCTTTGTAATTCTGAGCATAGCTTAGGAAGACACATTGTTTGGATCTAGGTGCGAGTTTGTGGGGAGCATTGGCAATGAGGTTAGGGTGACAAGCACACCAGAAGACACGAAAAGTGGAAAAATCAGGAGATTTAGAAAACAATTTGTATATGGAGATTGATTTTGCAAAACAGGAGTAATGAGATAATTGATGATGTAAAGTGTATAGGTAAGGGATCGATATTCAGATTCAATGCTGGAACGAGACACAATGGGTTGTTTCTTTGCTTTCTAAGCAATAAGATTTGGTACAAGGAAGACAACATAACCTGTGGTAGGTCAACAATTGTCAGGACAGTTGGCCCAATCGGCATCAGCACAGCAATAAAGAAAAAAATCTTTTGCAGAGACAATAAGTAACCCATGATTAGTAGTACCACATAAATATCAAAAAATGCATTTAACAAGCTGAAAATGAGCCATGCGGGGAGCATGTAAAAACTGATTAGCCAGATTAATAGCATATGAAATATCATGCTGGGTCATGGTTAAATACTGAAACCTCCAACCATACTCCTAAATTCAGAGGGATCTGCTGGTAGTTCACTCTCGTGTTGTGAAGGTGCTGACTGGGAAGGTAGAGGAGTTTTAACTGGGTTAGAAGAAGACATAGAAAATTTAAGTAAAAGGTCTTTGGTGTATCTTTGAGAGAGAAACAAACCAGTGAGACGACGAACAGCTTTAATTCTAAAGAAATAATGAAGATCACCAAAATCCTTCCTAGCAAATTGGTTAGATAAAGTGTGAATAAAGTGAAGAAAAAAAAGTGTAGTATTATTACCTATAAGGATAATGTCATCAACATGGAGTAGTAAGATAAGGAGACCTTGAGATGACGTAAGAACAAACATTGAAGTTTCTGCCTGACTACAAGAAAAACCAAGAGAAAAAAGGAAAGAACTGAAGCGGTGAAACCAAGCCCTAGGAGCCTGTTTCAGACCATAGATGGTTTTGCTTAATTTACAGACATGAGAGGGATGAAGGTTATCAAAAAAACCAAGAGGTTGTTTCATGTACACAACTTCATTAAGATAACCATGAAGAAAAACATTTCTAACATCTAGTTGTCTAATCAACCAAGAATGAGAAATGGCTAAAGATAAAACAGTGCATATAGTAGTAGGTTTAACAACAGAACTAAAAGTTTCATGATAGTCAATACTTAGTTCTTGGTGGAATCCCTGAGCAACCAACCTGGCTTTGTAGCGCTCCACAAGCTATCAGCACGATATTTAATCTTGTAAATCCATTTACACCCAACTAAATTTTTAATTGGATCATATGGAACCAGATCCAAAGTGTGATTAGTTAAAAGAGCATTAAATTCATCAGACATAACTGGCTGCCACTCGAGATCTTTATTTGCTTGAGAAAAACAAGTTGATTCAATTGGCTAGGTGGTAGTGGAAAGAGAGAATAATTGCTTGGGTTTGCAAATGCCATTTTTAGAGCGAGTGATCATGGGATGACAAGAGGTGGTGACTGATGGTGGAGGAAGATTAGAGGTAGAAGGAGCGACTAGGTCAAGAGAGGGAAAAACAATGGGACTGGAAGAAGCTGAGGCTTTTGCGGATGAGTCAGGTAAAGGATACGGTAATGTAGGAGACATCGGTTAGGGGTTGGAAAGTTAAGTTGTACAGGAGAGGAAAGGGGGGCCACAGGTGTAGAGGTTGAAGCTTGGGGCAGCGAAACAATAGGAACCGGTGGTGGAGAAGGAAGACTAGGAACAGGGGTGATTTGAGACACAGGTGGCGAGAGAGAAAGTTGATGTAAGGGTTCAACAGTGGTGAGTACAAGTGGAGGAGTGATTACTTGTGGTGGAGGTGACGGGTGCAACGAGAGTAGGATAAGGGAAGGATAGTTCATGGAAGAAAACCTGACTACTGGTATAGACATGACTAATGGTAGGATCAAGACACTTATATCCTTTGTAATTCTGAGCATAGCTTAAGAAGACACGTTGTTTGGATCTATGTGCGAGTTTATAGGGAGTATTGGCAAAGAGATTAGGGTGACAGACACAGTCGAAGACACGAAAAGTGGAAAAATCATGAGATTTAGAAAACAATTTTGTATATGGAGATTGATTTTGCAAAACAGGAGTAGGAAGACGATTAATGATGTAAAGTGCAGTGTATGTAGCATCAACCCAAAAAGACTCAGGAAGAGATGAGTGAATTAAGAGGGTGGGTTTCATTTCACTAATGTGTCTATGCTTACGCTCAGCGACACCATTTTGTTGAGGGGTGTCCGGACAAGACATTCAAAAAGCAGTACCATAGTGAGCCAAAAATTGTTTGAAAGGCGTTTGATCAAATTATTTACCACTATCACTTTGAAAAAAATTATTTTGTAGAAAACTGATTTTCAACAAGAGCTTTAAAAGTACAAAAATGTTGAAAGACTTCAAATTTTTTACGCATAGGAAAAATCCAAAAATACCGAGAAAAATCATCCACAAAAATAGCATAATATCGATAACCCAAATTTGATAAAATATGAGACTACAAAACATTGAAATGTATGAAAGCTAAAGGTTGGGCAGTACAATGCTCAACTAAATTAAAAAGTAAATGTTTAGACTTGCCTAACTGACACTCTGAACAAAAAACAAAATATTTAGAAGAGAAAGAAATATTCTTTCTAGTTTGTGAAAGAGAAAGCACACGGGGACCTAAATGAGCTAGCCAACGATGCCAAACATACCAGAAACTTGACGAGAGACCAACGCCAAAAGAGAGGTAGTGACTGAATAGGGTGGAAGAGGGTAGAGATCACCATCACAGGATGATTTGAGAATAGTTTTCTCCATACTCTTGTCCTTGATAACAACATGAGAGGCATCAAAGGTAGTAGAACAGTTATTATCATAACATAAACATTTAACAGAAAGTAAGTTGTGAGATAATTGTGGTACATGCAAGACATTGTTAAGGCGAAGAGGTGTAGTGGAGGTGCGTAAGAAAGTAGAACCAACATTATTAATATCAAGTAATTATCCATTACCAACCAAAATTTTAGTTTTGCCAAAATAAGGTGTAAGGTCAGTAAGTATACCTGACTGAGGAGTCATGTGACCACTGGGTGGCATTAGACTCATTAAGAGACATGGTAGCAAATGATTTGGGCAAGTCATGAGAGACAACAGCATGATTGAAACGGTGTGGAAAATTGAGGACAATGTGATGTGTGGTGTGAAAAATCTGACACGGCATGGAGAAGGATCCAGGATGCAGTCCCCACAGACCTTCACGATTGTAAGAGGAAGTACGAGAACAATTAAATATAGGAGAATAAGTAGAGGAGTGATCAGTACCTAAACCATTCTAACTGTAGTCACCACGACCGGTATTGCGTCCACTGCCTCGGCCATGACCTCTATAGCCTGAGTGACCCTTACCATAACCACAAGAAGCGCCAGAAGTTGTGGTCGTGAAAAGGGTTGTAGGAGGGTCAGAAGATTGATAAGAGACCTGAAGATATTTCAGTCGTTGTTCCCGTAGGAACAGCTTGGTAGGCAAACTAGCAAAGGTAAGGTTGATGTTGCTATTAGTGACTATGGTGATGAAGCTCTTATACTTTGAAGGCATACCTGCTAAGTCATAAGAGATGAGGTCTTTGGTGGAGAGCGGGGAATTGATGGTAGCAAAGGCATCAGCGATGGCTTTGAGGTCGCGAAGGTGTTGCTCCATTGATTTGTTATCCTTGGTATGTTTGTGAAGCTTCATACGAAGATCAAACACATTGGCATTGGATTGATCAAGATATCGTTGTTCTAGTGCAATCCAAACATCACAAGAAGTATGTAGATCATGGACATCTTGCAAGATGTCAGAGGTGAGGGTAGCATTAATCCAAGATCTGAGGCACGGGTAAATCCTAACATCGCTGATGTAGGCAGGATTGAGAACAGTTTGACCGTCACTGGTGAGGGCTAAGTGAGAGGGACATGAAAAGGAACCATCAACGTAGCCTAGTAGGTCATAACTGATAGGGACGGATAGAAATTGAGACCACCAAAGTATGTAGTTGGTGTTGTCTAATTCTAGACTCCCTAAGTGGGTTATACTTGGTGCAGGGAATAGGGGTGGATTTGGAAAAGCAAGTGGAGGTGTGGTGGCGGAAAAAAGCGGCAGCACTGTTCATTGATTCGTATCAGTGGTACTGTTCATCGGTACTGTATCATTTGTACTGTTCATTGGCACTGTAGCGGCGTCACTGTTCACCGATATATTTTCTGGGAGGGAAGAAAAAGACATTGGATTAGTGTTTTCCATGAATTTTAGGGCTTAAAAAAAAACAGTGTTTTAGGGTTTAGGATCTTTACTTCTCTGATACCATGAAGAAACTAAAAGAAAAATTACAGTTTATCTTTACTGACTGCATAATGTTGCAGTAGTAGCTCATATTTATAAGGTGTCAACACAAGAGTTTTCTATTTACAATATGATCAGGGTTTTCTATTTACAATAGGACTACGGTTTCCTAATATTATTTATATTAGGAATATATACATTTACTCTAATCTTTCATATACAAAAGTCAGTGGAAACAGCTTGTTTGTAATTCTACGTGAGATTATTTCTCTACAGTTTTATGTTTATTAGTCTTCGCAGTCTTCTTGTTTATGACCTGCTGACTCATGGTCCATAACCTTGTTTGCTGATTATGAAGGAAGGATTTAGATATCACCATGCTGAACCAGATTACTTAATGGTTGTGCATTGGTTTCCTGAAACTGCTTATTCTCCTCCTGTAAACGCTTCACATCGAGTGGGCATTGGAGCTTTTGTAATGAACAGTAAGAGAGAGGTATCTTTTAACAATCGTCACCAAAACTTGAATGAAAATTTGACCTACCATATGACTTTGCATTTAAAGAGATTTTAAAGTTAAATAATTTTTTAGCTTCTGTGTTTCACCTGTTGTTGTTTGATAGGTGCTTGTTGTTCAGGAGAATAAAGGCATATTCAAAGGTACAGGTGTGTGGAAATTACCGGCTGGAGTTGTTAATGAGGTGAGGAGATCAGGAGTTTGGTGTATTAGGAATTTTAAGGATGTCTATTTGCAGTGAATTGTAATTTTTTATCCACAGGGTGAGCATATATCTGCAGCTGCGGTTAGAGAAGTTAAAGAAGAGACAGGGGTAAGTGTGACATCTAGACTTGAATGAATAGTTGACATACTATCATATTCCTCCCAAATCTAAGACCTCTAGCTTCTCTTTTTTTTTTGTTCAGATTGATACAGAATTTGTAGAAGTTTTAGCATTTAGGTAAGGATTCTGTTCTTATCAACTAATACTTCATTTTTCATCATTGAAATCTGCGCTATATATAAATGGTTTATACCTAGTCTTCAATTTGAAATCATGCTACTGGTTTGTTGCTTTCCAAGAAAAAATAGCAGCTTATTGATGACAAATCACTAGGTTATTATGTTTATAGATGTCAATATAATTGTGGATTTCTCATTCCTTTCTAAGATAGGACTATAATCTCTCTCTCTCTGGTTTGCATACAGGCAAAGCCACAAGTCATTTTTTCGGAAATCAGATTTGTTTTTTGTTTGCATGTTACAACCAATCTCATTTGACATCCAAAAGGAAATTACAGATGTTGAGGCTGCTCAGGTACTTTCTTGTTTAGGATGGTACATTGATTGCTTTTTATTGAGCTTCATTAGTTCCCTGAATTATGATTCTACAAGTCCCTTAATAATTTTTGACAATCATAATCATTTGGGTTTTCCTTTTCCTCGCAGTGGATGGAAATTGAGGAGTATGCAGCCCAACCTTTTATACGAGAACACGAGTGCTTCAATTATGTTGCGAAATTATGCTTAATGAAGTCAGAGAAGGACTTTACTGGTTTTACTCCAGTGCCTACAACCACAACCTCTGGTAAACCAACTTACTTGTACTGCAACAGCCCAGACCTGAACCAGCTAGCTAAATAATGATAATTAGCAGTAAAATGGTTTGCATAATCTGCGAAACCATAGGGTATATGTGCAAGAGTTGTCACAGCAGAACTTAATGGTCGGAACCCCTGGAAAAATTAGCATAAAGTTTCCTCTGTTTCTATGATTTTCTTTTTTAATATATATGTCATTATAATGAGGTTGTTCATGCTATATATGTTGCAGTTTGTAGACAACCGAGTGTTCTCTGATTGAATCCACATTTGAGATAATCTTTATATAAGTTCTTAATCTTTTTTTTTTTGGTTTTCATTATCCTTCTGTCCTTCACTATGTTCTTTAGCTGCTCTTAAGCATGATGTCTTGAACAAAGTTTAATCACTAATGGTGTAAGCTTCATTACCGGGGGGGGGGGGGGGAGGGGGAAAGAAAAAAAGGAGATAGTCCTCTCTTTGTTCCCTTTTCTTCATATGTGAGCGAGACTCGTGTAAAATATTTTTTTGTATTTTATTAAGATTATAAGGAGGTATATTTATACAGAAGTATTCCCCACAATTATAGGAGATCTAATAGCTGATTTTTCTTGATTACATGAGATCAAATATTAGAAGAGGATATATAGGAAGAGGTTACGATAACAACAACACCATTTCCTATTTATACGAGATTGGGGTTGACTGTTTCCAACACCCCCCCTCAAGTTGGTGTGTAGATATCGCACATGCCCAACTTGACAAGAGAGTCAATAAACACCTTGTTAGCTACTGCTTTAGTGAGGACATCTGCTAGTTAGTCTTCGGACTTCACGAATGGAAAAATAAGGATTTCAGCTTCAAGTTTCTCTTTGATAAAATGTCTGTCGATCTCCACATGCTTAGTCCGATCATGTTGAACAAGGTTATGAGCAATATCTATAGCTGACTTGTTATCACAATATAGTTTCATTGCTGCTTTTGGTTTGACGTATAAGTCATTCAGTAAATTTCTTAACCAGAGCAACTCACATATCCCAAGTGTCATACCTCTATACTCAGCTTCAGCGCTTGATCTCGATACTACTTGCTGTTTTTTGCTCCTTCAAGTCACAAGGTTTCCACCTACAAAGGTGAAGTATCCTGAGGTAGATCTTCTGTCGTTAGCTGATCCTGCCCAATCGTCATCAGTATAACCTTCCACCTTTAGGTGACCATGATTTGAGAATAATAAACCTTTATCTGGAGCAAACTTTAAATATCTCAATATGCATTCTACAGTATCCATGTGAGGTTTGCGTGGGTCATGCATGTACTGATTCACAACACTTACTGCATATGCAATATAAGGCCTGGTATGAAATAAATAAATTAGTTTTCCAACGAGCCTCCGGTATCTTCCTTTATCGGTAGGAGATGCACTCAAACAGTTTGTGATTCTGCTCAATGGGAGTATTAACTGGCTTGCATCCAAGCATTCTTGTTTCAGGTAATAAATCAATGATATATTTTCGTTGGGATAAGAAAATACCATGCTTTGATCAGGCTACTTCAATCCAAGAAAGCATTTAAGATCTCCAAGCTGCTTCATTTCAAACTCAGAAGCTAAATATTGTTGTAAACTGGAAATCTCCTCATGATCATCACCTATCACCACCATATCATCAATGTAGATAATTAAGGCAGTGATTTTACCCCTTTTGTGCTTTAAAAACAAAGTGTGATCTGAGTTACTTTGTTTGTAGCCGAAATTCCTCATAGACTTGGTGAACCTGCCAAACCAAGCCCTTAGGGTATCAGAACGAACACTCTTGATAGATATGCAAAATTGTGTGAGCAACATTTGATGGAAAAGACGATACACATCACAAACATCACTCTTGAGTCTCAGTAAATAAACCCATGTCATCCTGGTAGAATCATCAACGAATGTAATGAACCACTTCATTCCATTATGTGTAGAAAGTGGGGCAAGACCCCAAACATCCAGATGAACTAAGGCAAAAGGTGCATCAGTTCTATTATCATGCGAATAAAAAACAGAACGATGGCTTTTCGCCATTACACAAGTTTCACAAACAAAGTCTGAAAGATTACAACCAGTAAACAAGGACGGAAATAATCTCCTAAGATAACCAAATGAAGGGTGTCCCAGTCGTGTATGCCATAACCAAATCTTTTCCTTCTGTTTAAGCATGTTGTCGCTCATAACGTGAACTAGTGCTTCATCATCAGATTGTTGTAACCCATCTTCCATATAGTACAAGTCTCCATGCCGTTTACCAATTGTCTCTTAGGTATGGATGTTCTGAAAAATACAGTAAGTGGGAAAAAACATGGTAACACAATTATGAGACTTGGTTAATTGACTAACAAAAATAAGGTTACAATTTAGGGATGGGACGAATAAAACATTATTGATAGATAAAGATAGGGACAAGGGTACAGTGCCGATACCGAAAAAAAAGGAGAAGACACACCATTGGCATTAGTAATGACTGATTTTGGACAGCTAGAGGATAAATGGTTAAACTATTTTTTTTATCATAAGTCATATGGTCAGTAGCACCTGTGTCAATTATCCAAGCACTATGTCTAGTAAAAAATGGAAGAGTAATAGCAGTGTTAGTCATACCTGACTTGGCAACGAATCCAGAAGCAGTAACTAGGTGCTCTTGATTGATTTTGTAGTTAGTACCATCAAGTCGTTCTGGAGTAATCAAATAGGACATATCTTGTAGATGGAATGGCAGCAAGACAACGAGATTAGCCTTCTCTTTCTCTGTCTGAGTTTCTAGATTATTAGAGGATGAATCAGTCATGATATAGAAGCAAATAGAGAAAAAGATCAGCCCAAAAAAAAGAGCAATTAAGCAGATTAAACAATATGATCTGTAGCAGAACATAAACAGATTAAAAAAATTCAAAGAACTCACGGTTTGATGAAGAAATCGTTTCATCAAATGATACCAATAGGATCAAAGAAAGCACAGAATAAAAAATAAAAAAAAAAAGTCTTCGATTCCTATGGATGTGGAAAGGAAATCGAAGTTGGCTCTCATACTATGCAAAATATTTTTTTGTATTTTATTAAGATTACAATGAGGTATATTTATACAAAAGTATTCTTCACAATTATAGGAGATCTAATAGTTGATTCTCCTTGATTACATAAGATCAAATATTAGAGGGAGATATATAGAAAGAGGTTATGAGAACAACAACACCCTTTCTTATTTACACAAGATTAGGATTGACTGTTTCCAACAACTCGGCCTTAGACCTCTTGTTGAACTACAAGTGCCTTTACCCCTTGAACTAGTTGGCATTCTTTTTTTTCTATAATATTGAAGAGAGTGATTGAGGTTTTTATTTAAAATAAAAAACAAAGACAAGTAGCGCTCAGCACAATTTATAAAAAAAGCTTAGGGAGATATACAACTAGGGATGTTTATGACTGAGATTTAACATTTTAAATCAAGGAAAGCAATTAAGATAATCTTTAATTAACATTAGCTTCCAACTGAGCAGTCAGCATGGCACATCCCATGCCTTTCAAGAGAATCTATTTTTTTTAATATTGTATTAAACAATTTAGCAAATGCAAAACACCATTGTTAATGGCCATATTGTTACCCAAGGTAACGCCTGGTTTGATTTGGTTTGGCCTGGCAGTAGAATTTGTTTATAATTTAATTTATGGTTTTTGAAACGATAAAATAGCACCAAAATTATAGATTGTTTGATATATGTTAAAAAAACTTTTTAAAAAAAATTATATTTTTAAAAATTAAAACCAGTTCGTGGTTCATTTTTTATTATAGAAAATTGATATTATTTTTTATAAACTCTACTAAACATGTTCACAGGTAAAAAACGAAAGTTTAAACACTAGAATCACAAGATCCCTCTCAAGTTTGATTATCACAATGTAAGAGTTATTTGTCTAACTTACATGTCAATTATTTTTTCGTGAATTATGATGGTGTTGTAAATTAATTTATATTATAATCAAATCAATAATTGTAATGCTTCAAATTTTAAAATAAATTGAGGCAAGATTGCAATATTTTATAAGTTTATGGACATATATTAGTTACCAAGATAAGGGTTTGTAATCGGACTTGACATATAAATACCAGTAAGAACCCAAAAGAAATCACAAAGGTTCAACAGCCATTCCTTTGTGAATTTGCAGCCTTTACTCAGGGAATGGCTCTTATGCAAGGCAAATGGGTCAAGGTTTGCTCTTTTTCCTGTCCTAGTTTTACATTTTGTTATTTGCTGCATGGTTAAGCAAACAAAAGGCTGCTGTTTGACCATGAGATTAATATTAGCTGTTTCATAGGATTCTTGGTCTGATTCATCACTCTTATTAGTTAATTCTTGAAAAAATTCATGGAACCCAGAATTACTTTTCTTTGATTTTACTGATTTAAACTCTTTCTAGGAGATAGAAATGCGATTGTGATTGAGGTTTTTATTTAAAATAAAAAAAACATAGACAAGTAGCACTCGGCACAATTTATAAAAAACTTAGGGAGATATACAACTAGGGATGTTAATGACTGATATTTAACATTTTAAATCAAGGAAAGCAATTAAGATTAGCTTCCAACTGAGCAGTCAGCATGGCACATCCCATGCCTTTCAAGAGAATCTATTTTTTTAATATTGTATTAAACAATTTAGCAAATACAAAACACCATTGTTAATGGCCATATTGTTACCCAAGGTAAGGCCTGGTTTGGTTTGGCATTTTTTCGGAAATCAGATTTGTTTTTTGTTTGCATGTTACAACCAATCTCATTTGACATCCAAAAGGAAATTACAGATGTTGAGGCAGCTCAGGTACTTTCTTGTTTAGGATGGTACATTGATTGCTTTTTATTGAGCTTCATTAGTTCCCTGAGTTATGATTCTACGAGTCCCTTGATAATTTTTGACAATCATAATCATTTGGGTTTTCCTTTTCCTCGCAGTGGATGGAAATTGAGTATGCAGCCCAACCTTTTATACGAGAACACGAGTACTTCAATTATGTTGCGAAAGTATGCTTAATGAAGTCAGAGAAGGACTACACTGGTTTTACTCCAGTGCCTACAACCACAACCTCTGGTAAACCAACTTACTTGTACTGCAACAGCCCAGACCTGAACCAGCTAGCTAAATACTGATAATTAGCAGTAAAATGGTTTGCATAATCTGCGAAACCATAGGGTATATGTGCAAGAGTTGTCACAGCAGAACTTAATGGTCGAACCCCTGGAAAAATTAGCATAAAGTTTCCTCTGTTTCTATGATTTTCTTTTTTTTAATATATATGTCATTATAATGAGGTTGTTCATGCTATATATGTTGCAGTTTGTAGACTACTTAGTGTTCTCTGATTGAATCCACATTTGAGATAATCTATATATAAGTTCTTAAATCTTTTTTTTTTTGGTTTTCATTATCCTTCTGTCCTTCAATATGTTCTTTAGCTGCTCTTAAGCATGATGTCTTGAACAAAGTTTAATCACTAATAGTGTAAGCTTCATTACCATGTGGGAAAAGAAAAAGAGAAGTAAGGAGATAGTCCTCTCTTTGTTCCCTTTTCTTCATATGTGAGCGAGACTCCACCTTAGACCTCTTGTTGAACTACAAGTGCCTTTACCCCTTGTACCAGTTGGCATTCTTTTTTTTATAATATTGAAGAGAGTTGTTGAGGTTTTTATTTAAAATAAAAAAAAACATAGACAAGTAGCACTCAGCACAATTCATAAAAAAAAAAATATATATATATATATATATATATAATAATAATAAAAAAACTAAGGTAGATACACAACTAGGGATGTTAATGACTGAGATTTAACATTTTAAATCAAGGAAAACAATTAAGATAATCTTTAATTAAGATTAGCTTCCAACTGAGCAGTCAGCATGACACATCCCATGCCTTTCAAGAGAATCTATTTTTTAAAATATTGTATTAAACAATTTAGCAAATGCAAAGCACCATTGTTAATGGCCATATTGTTACCCAAGGTAAGGCCTTGTTTGATTTGGCCTAGCAGTAGAATTTGTTTATAATTTAATTTATAGTTTTTGAAACGAGTTATTATAAAATAGTATCAGAATTATAAACTGATTGGTATATGTTAAAACAATAATAAAAACATTTTTTTTAAATTATATATTTTTTTAAAATTAAAACCAATTCGTTTAGTTTTTTTTTTTTATAGAAAATTGATATTATTTTTTATAAACTCTACTAAACATATTCGTCAACATGTAAAAAACAAAAATTTAAACATTAAGATCACAAGATTTCTCTCAAATTTGATTATCAGGATATAAGAGTTACTTGTTTAATTTACATATCGATTATTTTTCCGCAAGTTGTGATGGTGTTGTAAACTTCTTTATGAAAAACATGATAATACTAGTTTATATTGAAATCAAATGAATAATTGTAATCCTTCAAATTTTAAAATAAATCTCCTTGACATATAAATACCAGTAAGAACCCAAAAGAAATCACAAAGGTTTGTCAACAGCCACTCCTTTGTGAATTTGCAGTCTTTACTCAGGGGATGGCTCTTATGCACGGCAAATGGGTCAAGGTTTGCTCTTTTTCCTGTCCTAGTTTTACATTTTGTTATTTGCTGCATAGTTAAGCAAACAAAAGGCTGCTGTTTGGGTTGAATTTGATTGTATTCTTGTTGTTCAGACCATGAGATTAATATTAGCTGTTTCATACGATTTTTGGTCTGATTCATCACTCTTATTAGTTAATTCTTGAAAAATTTCATGGAACCTAGAATCACTTTTCTTTGATTTTACTGATTTCAACGCTTTCTAGGAGATAGAAATTCGATCTATTTGATTATTGATTGTTGAGAGTTGACTCTGAAGCAGTGAAGCATGAAGGATCCTGTCTCTGTTTTTGAATTTTGTCATTCACTGTCTCTTTTTTTTGCCACTCTTTTTTCTGCGCATAGTAAGTTTAACATATTGTTTATCTTGTATCAGCTTGACCAGAAAGGAACTGGGCCTGGGGCCAGAAGCTCACATGCCATAACCATTGTAGGACAAAAGGCCTATGTCTTCGGTGGCGAATTCACGCCACGTGTCCCAGTTGACAACGATCTGCACGTCTTTGATCTTGAAACCCTAACATGGTCTGTGGCTGATGTAACCGGAGACATCCCTCCGCCGCGAGTAGGTGTCACGATGGCCGCTGTGGGTGAGACCATCTCTGTGTTTGGTGGGAGGGAAGTACACATAAGGAGCTCAACGAGCTCTATTCTTTCAACGTGTGCACTAACAAGTGGACACTACTATCCAGTGGAAATACTGGTCCTGCTAACAGGAGCTACCATTCAGTTGCCACGGATGATCGACGCGTGTATGTCTTCGGTGGTTGCGGCGTAGCCGGTCGGCTCAATGATCTATGGGCCTACGATGTTGTTGATCAGAAGTGGGTCCAGTATCCATCACCGGGCGAAAACTGTAAGGGCAGAGGTGGGCCTGGTCTTGTTGCGGCCCAAGGAAAGATTTGGGTTGTGTATGGTTTTGCTGGAATGGAGATGGATGATGTACACTGCTTTGATTCGGCCAATAGACAATGGTCCCAAGTGGAGACGACTGGAGAGAAACCAACCGCTCGAAGCGTATTTTCTACTATAGGGTTTGGAAAATACATAGTCATATATGGTGGGGAAGTGGACCCTAGTGATTTAGGCCACATAGGTGCCGGGAAATTTTCCGGCGAGGTTTTGGGGCTGGACACGGAGAATTTAATGTGGAAGAAACGGGATGATGGATTGGGTTCTGGTGGGCATCCTGGTCCTAGAGGTTGGTGTGCTAGTCAAACTTAACCAACTCATAATTATAACCCATCATACTAACTTAAAAAGCAATAAAAAAACTAGAAAACCAAGATTAAAAAAGAAAAACAAAATCGAAGAAGATGCGGTCGAATAGCTTCAGATCTGGCTGGATATGAAGCTGGCTGCACACTTTGCTGCTTCCGCTCAACTCGTGAAACAATGCCACCCACTTGTGTAAACAAATTTTGACTTGGATTTTGTTGTAAAGACCCTTTTATGATGAGGCATTATGGTCTTTTCAGCAAATCCAATAGTACTTAACGGAAACCGTGTGGCAGAAAATATGAGGAGGTAACCTAATTTTCCCAATAAAGAATTGCAATGTACCTTCACGTGTTTAATTTACATGTACCATACTTTCATAACTGAAGAAATATCTGGTGCATCATAAGGACTAAGTCTCGGATATCATTGTCAAATGAATTGAAACCTCCAGCCACCCGACAGACGCACACCAAAAAGAATACAGAATTCACTTTTACTGAAAATGCATCCATATTGTTTTTGAGTTTTTAGTTACTGTATGGCTATGTAATAATATCCCCAAGGTATCATGTCTTGAGGCTGTCTCTGCATACACATTGTTGCTGTTCTTTCCAAACTAATCCATGTTTTGTGTTAACGAAGTATTTTTCCCCCTCTTTCAGTGGATGTCAGTTGACGACTATGCAGCCCAATCTTTTAATCGATAAAATGAATTGTTTTGTTATGCCACAAAATATGCTTAGCAAAGTCAGAAAAGGATTATTCTGGTTTTTCTACAGTTTCTACAACCACAGCCTCCGATAAGATGAGCTACTTGTAACACCAAGGATATGAACCAGCCACTAACCTCTGGTAAACTCCATAGTACAAGACTCAATAGCGTCAAACTCCTGCCATAATTTTTGTAGTTTTCCAAAGTAAGAAATAACATAACCTCCATTTTGGCGGACATAAATCACCTCACAATATAACTGATATGTCTTTAAAGTATTTTGGCTGACAGAGTAAGTTTGTTTTGCAGCCTCCCAAATCTCTTTGGACGTAGATAAGCGGAGGAAAAGTGACCTGAAGTCCTTAGTCATGGCGTCAAGGAGCCAAGATTTGACCATACAGTTCTCGTCCTCTCATGTTTCATATTCCTCAGAAGTATTGTCTTTTGGTGCCATCTTACTACCAGAAATAAAGCCCCAACGTTTCCTGCCTTGGATCTTATTCTGGGCATTCAAAGACCACTCGATGTAGTTAGTACCATCAAGTCGTTCTGGAGTAATCAAAGAGGACATGTCTTGTAAATGGAATGGCAGCAAGACAGCAAGATCAGCCTTCTCTTTCCCTGTCTGAGTTTCTAAATTACTAGAGGATGAATCAGTCATAATATAGAGCAATCAAGCAGATTAAACGATATGATCTGTAGCAGAACATAAACAGATTAAAAAAAATCAAAGAACACACAGTTTGCTGAAGAAATCGTTTCACCAAATGATACCAATAGGATCAAAGAAAGCACAGAAAAAAATGCTTCAATTCCTATGGAAGTGGAAAGGAAATCAAAGTTGGCTCTGATACCATGTAAAATATTTTTTGTATTTTATTAAGATTATAAGGAGGTATATTTATACAAAAGTATTCCCCACAATTATAGGAGATCTAATAGCTGATTCTCCATGATTACATGAGATCAAATATTAGAGAAAGATTTATAGGAAGAGGTTACGATTGCAACACCCTTTCCTTTTTACATGAAATTGAGGTTGACTGTTTCCAACAGTCTGATTATCAAATCAATCAATTTCTATGGCCCTTAATCATTTTCACTTGCCCCTTTTCCAAAAGTCTTTAGAAGCCTTTCATAATGTTTCCTCGTGATGAAGGTGTGCCCAATCACTATTCCAACTACAAGCTCACTTCCATACCCCATCACAACCATCTTCCAATCAAAATGAAATAAGGACTTGGACTCTTTATCATCTTCTGAATATGGAGACAGTGGTGTACTTTCACATTTCTTCGACAAAGAGTTTCCACACAATCCTAGATTTTCATAAAACGAACTGTTATCAAATGTATCAAACTGCATTCCATGTGGTATAACCCATGTGAGATGATTATGGGACACATTCAAGAACCCAAGGAATATGAGTTGTGCTAGCTGTTGAGGGATTTCTCCAGAGAGCTCATTTTTAGAAAGGTCCAAAGATTCAAGCTCTGTTAAGTTCTCCAAGGACAGTGGGATGTGACCAGTAAAAAAATTGTCGGAGAGGTTGAGCGAATAAAGTGCTTTTAAATCTCCAATGACTTCGGGAATTTCTCCTTCAAACTTGTTGCTTGATAGATCAATAACTGTGAGAAATTCTTAGATCTTCTCATATTCTCTCTCTGTGCTTTCGGCTATAATTACCATCGAGAAACTGTACTCACTTATGAATGAATAAATTGATGCATCAAAACTTTTGTCAGCTTCCAAATATGTCAACTGATTTATATCAGTATGTTTCATGGAATTAAAATTCTAGAGGTATTGAGATGACAACTTTCCCATGAAATTATTTCGTGACAAATCAATGATGTGCAAATTAGGAAACGTAGAATTGGTTTTGTTAGCAAACAAACTTTTTTTTTTATCACAATGACATGACCAACTAGTTACAGTAAACATTTAACAACAAATAGATAGCCCTAAGGCTACAAAATTAGAATCTCTTTATGTAATATTGGGTTTGTTTTGACCTTCCTGGTTGTGGCAGATCTTTCTTTTTTGCAATGGCACATGCTTAAGATCAAAACATAATCACAGCTCATATAAAAGAAAGAAAAAAAAAATGTGCATTTACAGATCATACCTACCATTATACTTACAGATGATAACAAATGAAAAAAAAAAAATAGTAAATCTAGAAGGAAATGTCCCAAGCAAATGGGTTCATTACTACTTTTTTTTTCTCACAATAAACAAGGGAAAAAACTTTAATATTTTCATAGTTCTTAGAATTCATACCTTCTATTTATTACAACACAAAATAAAAAAAATGTGGCACAAACAAATAAAATTAAATAAAGAAAAACTAACAATTTTAATAAATAAAATAATAATAAAAATCATGTAAAAATTACACTTATTAACAATCTTGTATTATTGATTCCAGACAATCGGGTTCTTTGGCTTCAATTTCATTTAAAAAACTGATGGATAACAAGTGGAAAAAAAAAAAAAACCCCTCACTATTAAACAAGAAAAAAGAAAAATATAAATAAACTCTATAATGAATATCAAATGAATGAAAAGGTGCAATATTTGGAATAAACTTTGCATTTGGTGGTATTGTTAGATATATACAATGAACTCAACATTTGTTCCTCCTTTGATCTATGTATTGCTTCTTCAATGGGCCATGTTTAATTTTTGAGCTAAGCTTGAATTTCACTTATCTGACTTTAATTTTATATATAAAGATCAATTAATTGCTAATGCTAAATTGAAATTAATCAAAGTCTAATTGAGTAACTTTTCTTCTTTTTCCGTTCTATATTTGAGACTTTGAGAGAGCAGAAAATAGAAAGAAAGTGGGCTTCAGTAGTTAGATTTGAGAGAATTGCATCGCAAAGTAAATGGGCTTAGAAAACTGGACCATGGTTGCACATATGTATAATAAAATTGGTAAGAGAAAAGTTTTAGGGCTAACCATTTTCCATGGGCCTTGATTGCTTTATAATTGATGTTTTTCTTTGAATGCAGTTTCTTTTCCTTCGAGGTGTCGTTTCCGGAAGAGGTTTCTAATTACTAACAGTAAAATCAGTTTTTTGACATTTTATAAATCATTAGTTTTGATAAATTAGGTTGGTAGGATGTCTAATCAATCACCATTCAAATCATTAGGGCTACATTGTTTTGTTTAAGAGCCGGATTTGAGGATCTTCCCCAATGAAACTATTTTGAAATCAGCTCACTCCTCCACTTGTCTTGTATTGCTTCACTATGTTAGCAGAATTTGTCATGAGAAATAGGCTGGCAGTTGCCCTACTGATTCATGTGGTTGAAGTCGTGAAGACAACATAAAGAACTAATTCTGTCAAAGTGAAAAAAAAAAAAAAAAAGTACACATAACAACCATATAATTATTTTGTTAATAGCATAATTAGTTCCTAAGTCCACTTAATTACCAAGCTACCTTCCCTCCACCAACTCCAGCTCCAACCACCACCTTGTTTCCTGATCTCAACCCTTTTCCAAATTGGATCAGATTTCACCAAAATTATTGCCCAATCACAATTTTATGAAAACAACCAAACTAATATAAAAACACAAAAGGAAAAAACAGAAAAAAGACATAAATTATCTCTCCATATGGTGTAGTAATTTGGTTTCTAGAATGTAATTAGGTTAATTGTAATTAATGTCACCTTCAAGTTATTGTAATCTTCAACAATGTCTGTTCTTTTTTAGTTCTTGCTCATCTTTAAATCAAACCCTCTTTCTCATTCCTCACAAGAACCATAATCTTCTCCATCATTGCAAAAGAGGAGAAAGATTCTACCCACTATAACTTCTCCCTGTTTCTGTCTGTTTTTTTTTTAGAAAATGAAGAACAGCAACACAAAGCTCATTCTCCTCCACCCTTATATCCAAAAACAAGGAGGCTCTAATCGTTTATGGCTCCTTGCTATAATTTCATTTTTCAACATAGCTTTCCTTCTCACCCTTATTTACACAAGAGACTCCATACCCATCAAAACGACAACAACAATGAGCAGTGGCAGTACTGCGACAATTGCCACAAGCCCTGCAGCCAACTTATTACCAACCAGAGTCATCAACACTCTCCTCCACTATGCCTCAAGATCAAACGACAGTTTCCACATGTCCCACATCGAGCTCAAGTCGATCTCTGATATCCTCCGCAAATGCTCCTCCCCGTATAATTTCCTTATTTTCGGCCTTACCCACGAAACCCTTCTCTGGAAAGCACTGAACCACAATGGCCGAACCATTTTCATAGAGGAAAACCGCTATCACGCGGCCTACTTTGAAGAATTGCACCTTGAATTAAACTTGGAGAGAATCTCTATAATAAGTTGAAACCATTCACTTATAAAAAATGTAAAGCCATGCACAGAGAAGGGTGTAGAGGTGGGTTGGGCAAAAGGTGAGCTGCATGGTCCCCCCACAAAGGCCATTGCCAAGAGAAAGCTCATCCACACTATGACCATTATACCATTTGGGACCCTCCCAGACCCCAGTCTTCCTCATCATCATTTATTTATGATGGCTTATGCTCACGCCTCATTTCATTCAACCACCCCACATTATAGTATTTTTCATATATATATATAAAATATCGGTTAACCAATCGTGCTGATCGATATTAATTCGATCGGCTAATATCAAAATATTTAAGTTAATTCGATCAAAACAATTAAAAAAATTGATTGACATAAAACATATGTAGGAGGTTGTAAGTTTTGCTCACAACTTGGACAATCATGATGTAATTTTTAACACCGGTTAGGTTTTAAAGAAATCGTAGTTACAAGTTTTAATGCTTGATTGGTAGTGCTTTTCAAACCGTTTATGTTGTAAAAAAAGACAGAAGTTACGTCATAAATTTATTTTTTAACATATTTTTTATGAAATAGAAATTGAAAATAATTTTGAAAAAAACTGATTTAGATTCAAAATTCGAAGTTCAGTTTTGTAACTTTTAATCTCAAAATCAGTTTTGACACTATTTATGTTCTTAAATTACTTATGTGTTACAAATGTATTTACACATTTATCACTATATAAATCACATGTCATTCTTTTTAATCAAATTTTAAATTTAAAAATAATGTATCCATTATTATCAGTTTCATAAATAGTGTTAAAAATACTGTCAAATTAATGATGCATTTGATAAATAGTATTCATATACCACGTTTTATTAATTTCAACATCTAAAAATGGTTTTACAACTTATTTACCAAACATATCATTAGTTTGATAGCAGTTTTAACACTATTTTTATCAAATATGTTAAAGTTGAGAGTATTTAACCATGTATATAACTCACTCTTATATTTTATTTATTTCTAATGTGTATAACCAATATTTTCAGAGGAGAAAGCGTTGGACGAAGCATTTTGCTGTAATGAGACAATGCGTAAACCCCGAGGCATTGGAGCGTTTCAAAATTTTAATAAAATAATAATAAGTAACTAATTAAAATAATATACATGATGTAAACTAAATAACAATAATACTAATTAAAATTTTTAAAAAATAATTTTCAATAAGCTTTAATACTTTTATTAACTCTAGAGTATATAAATTATAATAATAATTTTATAAATATTAATATATATTTATATATTTTTTATATTGTTGTAACTTGTAAGTGATCAATTAAATAGTTTGTCGTTATAGTTGAATCAGATAACATATAATAAATATTTATGAAGTGCGGTGATATTACAACAAGAACAACTAACTTAATGGTTAAGGTTTGTATTTCTCCTTATTTAAGCATGAGTTTGAGTCTTAGATTTGATTTTTTTTTCCTTATGATTTTTAAGGCTTTTATAAAAACTTTAACGAGGCGTACACCTCAATCACTGGGGCGTAAAAGACGTACGCCCCAGGCATGGGTGTAAACCTTGGAGCAAAAAGTGTATGGCCAACGAAAGAAACGTTTAAAATATTGCACCTCAAGGTATTTTGTCTACGCCCCACCTTTGAATGAGCTCAGAAAACGTCTTTGAAAACACTGGGGATAAGTTGCATGTAGATATACTAAAAAATCATCTCCTCATATGTGAGTTATATACCAAATTCCTCCATAAATAGAATCACCGGTTACTCAATCAGCAAGAGAAGCCCTCACATGACAGACAATAATGGACACACAAATGTTTTTCATCTATAAACTCAATCACAAGACAACATCGTGAAAGTCACACGATCGTGGCCAACTCGAACCAAACTTTGATACAACATATTAAAATCGGAAGTACTTTATACGGTAAGAGATCACATGAATACAAATTTAATATATATGGATATATACTAATATTAGTTAAAAGCTTATGCTCATAAATCTTAAATCAAAACCATATAAATAATTCACACATAAATACTTAAAAAATAACAAATAACTTTTAATTTCACAATAATTTTATTAAAAACGGTTTAAGAATCAATTTTAAATTTCCTTACTGTTGAATCAAAAGCTAAGAGAAACTCATCACCCATGAAAGACTTAGGTCATTATTAATCATTTCATTTAATCCACATTAATGGACTTTCGGCTAAAAGGTACGGTAGTAGTTAGATGGGACAGTTATATATGAGGCCGGCTAGCTGTAAAGGGTGAGAGACTCATCACTCATGAAAGGGACATTGGTCCAAGTTATTAATCACCCAATTAAGAGGTATAAGTGCACAATGTACGATCTAGGTCCTAACTTTGGGACCATTGTGCTAAGCAAACTACTCGATGATTTTGGGTTGATTCGATTAGGTTCCTTGGGTTCGGTACTTTTATATTTTTTTATGGTCCACTATTGGAAGTTAAAAAAAATAGAGTTAATATATATCAAGAATCTTACATGATTTGGTTGGATTGATAGTTAAAAAAAAAAGTAAAATGTAAAAACCAAAATCGAACCGTGCGCATTATAATATGATTTAATTTAAAAAATTATGTACATTGGAATTTATCTGTTTTTATAATATTTTTTATGGTTTATTCCAAATTTCCATCCAAATTCCGGACTCTTTAGAGTTCATGCCTTTTGTTTTCACTGGTTACATACAGGCAAAGCCGCAAGTCATTCTTTTGCAAATCTGATTTGGCTTTTCTTTGCATGTTAGAACAATGTTCCTCTGAAATCCAGAAGCAAGATTTGGAGATTGAGGAAGCTAAGGTACTTTCTTGTAGGCAATGATGTACTAATTAGTTTGAATTTCATACATCTGTTTAGTTCCCTTAAAAGCAAAGGCGTTGCTGGAGAAATAAACAGAAAATGTCTCAAACAATTATAAAATCTTTGATGGTTATGCTCAGAGTATTTGTGCAAAAATTGAAGCATTAGGCAGGGCCAACTAGTCTTCTTTGCTATTGAGGGTCGGCATATGAAGCTAAGATCTAGTTGAACTTTATATAGCATAAGACAGGCATTTAACTCCCACGCATCTGCTACTATGGAAAGTCCTTTTAGAACCCCATCAAGACAACATCATTGAACAGTATGTTGTGATATAAACTAGTCTGACTTCTTTCTTATTGCCTTGTCGGGTGGCATGAAGAATTTTTCGCTTCATTTTCCAATCCTAACATTGAATTGCATGAGACCTTCAATAATTTTTTAACAAAGTAATTTTCCCCCTTTCAGTGGATGTCAGTTGACGACTATGCAGCCCAATCTTTTAATCCAGAAGATGAATTGTTTTGTTATGCCACCAAAATATGCTTAGCAAAGTCAGAAAAGGATTATTCTGGTTTTTCTCCAGTTTCTACAACCACAGCCTCCGGTAAGATGAGCTACTTGTAAGATGAACCAGCTACTAACCTCTGGTAATCAACAGTAGAAAGGTTCACTAACAGAGTGCAGAACAATATTGTATTCCAGAAAGAAATGTTATGATAAAAATTCTATTCAATAACCCCATATAAAGGGTTTACATATTAATTCATTTTGTTTCTTTTTGTTTTTTCCCCTTAATCTCAATGATCTAAAAAAGATGAAAGTACAGATCCATTTGCTGTTTGTACATTTTATTCGATCGATTTTGAGATTATTAATCATAGTGACGGATAGAAACGCTTATTTTGAATTAACATATATCGTTTGATCTGGGATGTCAAAAACCAATCCGACATCAAAAAATTTGATCTACTCGCTTCGGTTGGGGTAGGTTTTAATTAAGACGGGTGATTGGTCGGTTGTGGAAGTAAAATTCTACTTTCGGACCGATAATTGGGTGGGAGCGGATACGACCTCTCATTCCACCTCACTCACTCCCGTGAATTAAGTAGAGTTTACCCTTGATAAATTATCATATTTACAAAAATATTTATCTTTACATTCATCCCACTTGAAGTGTTGTTAAAAAAACATAATTTTTTATATAATTATATGCACAGATACAACTGTACATGTTTATGGTAATGTTTGAGTCCAACTTAAAAGTTAATTTTAAATTTGAGCTTATTTTTTAAAATTTATTAAAAACTTAACTAAATTAAATCAAATCGCTTATTAATTTATGTTTAATTGTTATTTGATAAAATTTAATAAGATTTGATTCAGTTTGACTACGTTTTTTGTAAATTTTAAAAAATAAATTTTAATTTAAAATTGATTTTAAGCTTGAATTAAATATATTGTCAGATAAAATAATATTTATTTATTTTAAAAAAAAAATGGTAACAAGTGAAGATGGATGATTGTCTCATCTGTTTTGGCAAAATATTCTCATCCTTACAAGGGTGGCAGTGGGATGATAGTGGAAGTGTACGAAGATCCTTTTTCTTTTCTCTATCATTGGGTGCTCTAAAGCAATATATCTTTGTGGTGGGCTTCATAAAGTCAGAATTTATGAATGGTTCCAATTCACTACATTTGCCTTTCTTGATCAATATCTTTGAGTCTCGTCAACTTTTGTGCTGCTTATATGTTTCTACCCCAATTGACGGGACAAAAGAGAACACATGAAAAATTGCATAACGCTTAACAGAACACATGGAAAGAAGACAGAAAAGATTGACCCAAACTCTTCAATTTGGAGTCCAGCAATCCAAAGAATCATTTCTCAAACCCAAAGTGCACGGGATTGTCTCCTCTGGTTCAATCTAAATACTAACTTTAATCATCCAAAAAATTTCCTAATCCCAAACATCGTCAGCAACAATAGAAAGACAAGAAGAAAAAAAAAGGAAAAGAAAGGGTATCCGAAAAAAAGATATGCTTGGTGCTGTATTTAATCTAGTTTATATCCAACTTCTTGAATTTTTTTCAAAGTAAAATTTGCTTTCAAAGCAAAATTTACTTTGATGAGATTTTAAAAGCTGGATTAAATCCAGCCTAAACATGGCCTTTATAACCATATCATTTTGCAAATAAAAGCTCTAAAGCATCGTCTTCTGCAGTATCCCTCCTACCAAAGAGGCCTTGTCTTGGCAGTACTGTATTGGTATCATTCATCCTGGTTTAGTGTTTCAAAAGGCATGAATGTTAATAATCTCAATAACTAAGCTTGTTTTCTGAACATAAAGTTGTGATATTTCTTGGAATTTATGGGACCCAGTGATGTCTAAAGTTACCAACAATCCTATTGTCCTTTTCAATGGAAAATAATTACTATAATGATCTATCTTGAAAATAAGAGAAAATACATTCACCAAAATGCTTTTTTTGCTCATCTTTTTCCCCTGGAAATAATCCCTAGAACTTGGCTAGAGAAGTTTTGGCTAGTCTAGGTAAACTAAGTGTAACTTCATGACTCTTGTTTTCTTGTTTCTTCAAGTGTAAGTGACAGAATTGATTCTTAAACAGAATTTCAATTAGTTGATTACTGGGGAACAGATGGAACCTGAAAACAGAGTTCAACAGATTGAACTATTTAGTGCAGTTGATGATTTACGTGGAGGAGTTCTCCTAAAAATGGAGGAACCTATGGATTCTGAGGTCTTTGTTCTTTCTCTTAGAGCTTCAATATCACAATGGAGGCAACAGGTATCATTTTCTTTTTAAAATTTTCTCATAATAATCAGCTTATCTTGCTAGCTATGTTTATCGCTTACCCGATGTAGAAGTTGTAGCTACGTAGCATCCGTTAAATTTTCTGACATAATTTACAGGGGAAGAAGGGTGTTTGGATCGAATTGCCTACTGAACTTGCAAATCTTGTTGAAGCTGCAGTTAAGGTAGATGCACCCTTTCAACATAATTCATAAATCATATCTATGTTCGCTTGGAAAGAACTAATTGAAGAAACTAAAAGACAAATTAAGGTTCATGTTTACTGATCGCATAATATTGCAGTAATAGTAGCTCATATTTATAGGGTGTTAATACAAGAGTGTATTATTTACAATATGATTAGGGTTTCCTATTTACAATAGGACTAAGATTTCCTAATATTATTTACATTAGAAATATATGCATTTACACGCCTCCTCAATCCGAATGGGATGAAATCACAAAAAGATTGGTTTTATGTTGAAGAAACTGAGATGATGACAACCATTTTGTCAAGATATCTGCAAGCTGTGCATCAGTAGGAATTTACTGAATCTGAATATCTCTTTGGGCTACTTTTTTTTGCAAACAAAATGAAAATTTATCTCAATATGCTTGGTGCGAGCATGAAAAATTGGATTAACACAAGATAAGTGACACCAATGTTATCATAATACACTCGAACTAGATGAGTCAAGAACACATGTAAATCATAAAAAAAAAAAGCTGTTGAATCGAGTAAGACTCAGTTATAGCATAGGTAATGGATCGATATTCAGATTCAGTACTGGAATGAGACACAATGGGTTGTTTCTTTGCTTTCCAAGCAATAAGATTTGGTCCAAGGAAATAACATAACATGTGGTGGACGGACGATTGTCAAGACAGCCGGCCCAATCGGTATCTTGGTTAGATAGTGTGAAGAAGTGTAGTATTATTACCTATGAAGATAATGTCATCAACATAGAGTAGTAAGAGACCGTGAGATGATGTAAGAACAAACATTGAAGTTTTTGCCTGATTGCAAGAAAAACCAAGAGAAAGAAGGAAAAAATTGAAGCGATGAAACCAAGCCTTAAGAGCTTGTTTCAGACCATAGATGGTTTTATGTAATATACATACATAAGAGGGACGAAGGTTATCAACAAAACCAAGAGGTTGTTTCATGTACACAACTTCATTAAAATAACCATGAAGAAAAACATTTCTAACATCTAGTTGTCTAATCACCCAAGAATGAGAAATGACTAAAGATAAAACAGTGCATATATTAGTAGGTTTAACAACATAAATAAAAGTTTCATGATAGTCGATACCTAGTTCTTGATGGAATCCCTGAGCAACCAACCTCGCTTTGTAGCATTCCATAGACCATCAGCCAATATTTAATCCTGTAAATCCATTTACACCCAACTAAATTTTAATTGAATCTTATGGAACCAGATCCCAAGTGTGGTTAGTTAAAAGAGCATTAAATTCATCAAACATAGATGGCTGCCACTCGAGGTCTTTATTTGCTTGAGAAAAATAAGTTGATTCAGTTGGCTAGGTAGTAGTGGAAAGTGAGAATAATTGATTGGGTTTGCGAATGCCAGTTTTAGAACGAGTGTTCATGGGATGACAAGAGGTGGTGACTGATGGTGGAGGAAGATTAGAGGTAAAAGGAACGACTGGGTCAGGAGAGGAAAGGACAATGGGACTAGAAGAAGCTGAGGCTGGTGCGGATGAGTCAGGTAAAGGAGACGGTAATTGTAGGAAACATCGGTTGGGGGGTGGAAAGTTGGGTTTTATGGGAGAGGAAAGGGGGGCCACAGGTGTAGAGGCCGAAGCTTGGGGCAGTGAGGCAATAGGAACCGATGGTGGGGAAGGAAGACTAGGAACAGGAAGAATATGACAGGGATGATTTGAGACACAGGTGGCGAGGGAGAAGGTTGATGTAAGGGTTCGACAGTGGTAAGAAAAAGTGGAGGAGTGATAGAGTGAATAGTTATGGGGGATGTGACGAGTGCAACGAGAGTAGGATAAAGGAAGGATAGTTCATGGAAGACAACATGACTACTGCTATAGAAAAGACCAGTGGTAGGATTAGGACACTTATATCCTTTGTAATTTTGAGCAATACTTAGGAAGACATATTGTTTGGATTTAGGTGTGAGTTTGTGGGGAGCATTGGAAGTGAGGTTGGGGTGACAGGCCCACCCGAAGACATGAAAAGTGGAAAAATCAAGAGATTTAGAAAACAATTTTGTATATGGAGATTGATTTTCCAAAACAGGAGTAGGGAGACAATTGATGATGTAAAGTATGTAGAATTAACCCAAAAAGACTCAGGAAGAGATGAGTGAATTAAGAGGGTGGGTGCCATTTCACTGATGTGTCTATGCTTATGCTCAGCGACACCATTTTGTTGAGGGGTGTCCGGACAAGACATTCGAAAGGCAATACCATGGTGAGCAAAAAATTGTTTGAAAGGCGTTTGATCAAATTCTTTACCACCATCACTTTGAAAAAAAATAATTTTTGTAGAAAACTAATTTTCAATAAGAGCTTTAAAGTACAAAAATGTTGAAAGACACCAAATTTTTTACGCATAGAAAAAATCAAAAAATACTGAAAAAAAGCGTCCACAAAAATAATATAATATTGATAACCCAAATTTGATAAAATATGAGACTGTCAAACATCAAAATGTATTAAAGCTAAAGGTTGGGGCAGTACAATGCTCAACTGAATTAAAAAGTAAATGCTTAGACTTGCCTAATTGACACTTCGAACAAAAACCAGAATATTTAGAAGACAAAGAAATATTCTTTCAAGTTTGTCAAAGAGAAAGCACACAGAGACCTAAATGACCTAGCTTACGATGTCAAACATCACCCAAAACTTAACAAAAGACCAGCACCAGAGGAAAGGTAGTGACTGAATCCGGTGGAAGAGGGTAGAGATCATCATCACGAGAGGATTTGAGAATAGTTTTCTCTGTACTCTTGTCCTTAATAACAACATGAGAGGCATCAAAGGTAGCAGAACAGTTATTATCAGAACATAAATGTTTAACAGAAAGTAAGTTATGAGATAATTGTGGTACATGTAAGACGTTAAGGCGAAGAGGTATAGTGGATGTACGTAAGAAAGTAGAACCAACATTATTAGTATCAAGTAATAATCCATTACCAACCAAAATTTTAGTTTTGCTAAAATAAGGTGTATAGTTAGTAAGTATACCTGACTGAGGAGTCATGTGACCACTGGGTGGCATTAGACTCATCAAGAGACATGGTAACAAATGATTTGGGCAAGTCATGAGAGATAAAAACATGATTGAAACGGTGTGGAAAATTGAGGACAAGGTGACCTGTGGTGTGACAAATCTGACACGGCATAGAGGAAGATCCAGGATGCGGTCCTAACAGACCTTCACGACTATAAGAGGAAGTAGCAGAGCAATTAAATATAGGAGAATAATTAAAGGAGTGATCAGTACCTGAACCATTTTGAGTGTAGTCACCACGACTGGTATTCCTTCCATTGCCTCTGCCACAACCTTTATAGCCTGAGCGACCCTTACCACGACCACGAGAAGCACCAATAGTTGTGGTAGTGGAAAGGGCTATAGGAAGGACAAAAAATTGATAAGAGACCTGAAGATATTTCAACCGTTGTTCCCGTAGGAGCAACTTGGTAGGCAAACTAGCAAAAGTAAGGTTGATGTTGCTATTGGTGACTATGGTGATGAAGCTCTCATACTATGAAGACAAACCTGCTAAGGCATAAGAGATGAGGACTTTGGTGGAGAGCGGGGAATTGATAGCAGTAAGGGCATCAGGATAGCTTTGAGGTTGCGAAGGTGTTACTCCATTGATTTGTCATCCTTGGTATGTTTGTGAAGCTTCAGACAAAGATCAAACTCATTGGCATTAGACTGATCAAGGTATCGTTGTTCCAGTGCAATCCAAACATCCCGAGAAGTACGTAGATCATGGACATCTTGCAAGATGTCAAAGGTGAAGGTAGCATTAATCCAGGATCTGAGGCACTGATCAGTCCTAACCCCATTGATGTAGGCAGGATTAAGAACATTTTGACCGTAATTGGTGAGGGCTAGCTGAGAGAGACATGAAAAGGAACCATCAACATAGCCTAGTAGGTCATAACTAATGGGGACCGGTAGAAATTGAAACCATCAAAGTATATAGTTGTTGTTGTCTAATTTTAGACTCACTAGGTGGGTTATACTTGATGATATGCTATGTATTATCAATGATTTCCACAGAGGGCAGTAAAATGATGTCTTGAGCAGTTACATATTTGGGACCTTTGACACAAATAAACGCGTCACGAGTTCCATACAGATTACAATAGGGGTGGATTTGGAAAAGCAAATAGATGTGTGGTGGCAAAAAAAATAGGCAGCACTTTAGCTATAGTGTTGTTCATCGGCACCGTAGTAGTGGTACTGTTCAGCATACTGTAGCACTGACATTGTTCATTAGCACTGTAGCGGTGACACTGTTCACCGAAATATTTTCTGGGAGAGAAGAAGAAGACATTGGATTAGTGTTTTCCATGAATTTTAGGGTTTAAAAAAACAATATTTTAGGGTTTAGGATCTTTACTTTTATGATATCATGAAGAAACTAAAAGAGAAATTAGAGTTTGTGCCTACGACTGCATAATGTTGCAATAGTAGGAGCTCATATTTATAAGGTGTTAACACAAAAGTTTCCTATTTACAATGTGATTAGGGTTTCCTATTTACAATAGAACTACAGTTTCCTAATATTATTTACATTAGGATTATATACATTTATTCTAATCTTTCATATACAATAAGACAGTGGAAACAGTTTGTTTGTAATTCTACATGAGATTATTTCTCTACAGTTTTATGTTTATTAGTCTTCGCAGTCTTCTTGTTTATGACCTGCTGACTCATGACCCATAACCTTGTTTGCTGATTATGAAGGAAGGATTTAGATATCACCATGTTGAACCAGATTACTTAATGGTTGTGCATTGGTTTCCTGAAACTGCTGATTTTCCTCCTGTAAACGCTTCACATCGAGTGGGCATTGGAGCTTTTGTAATGAACAGTAAGAGAGAGGTATCTTTTAACAATTGTCACCAAAACTTGAATGAAAATTTGAGCTACCATATGACCTCGCATTTAAAGAGATTTTGAAGTTAAATAATTTTTTAGCTTGTGTGTTTCACCTATTGTTGTTTGATAGGTGATGCAGCGTACATGGTGAAGAAGAAAATTTTGCAGATCAAAACTCGTTGATTCACGAAGAATACCGAGAAATTGATTAAGAATTAAGAAAACTCAATTAGAATTAATCATCAAAAAAAATCGTCCAGCCGTCAAGCGGCGTTACCAGCATTATAAAGTAAAACCCTAAATGCATAAAAATTAAAAATTGCAGAAAAGACCCATAAACTCTCGAAAAATTGCACAACTACAGGGGCTTTTGGGCCTTCAGGTGCTCTCTTTGGGCTAAGAAATCCCACTCCTATTGTACTGCATCATACTCTCCTGGGTGGAAAAGATTCGCCCTCGAATCAGAAACCTGCTCATCATCAGAAGAACTGTCACCAGAGTAGGGAATGAGATGCTTAACATTAAAGACATCAGACGTGTGGATATGAATAGGAAGCTGTAAGCGGTAGGCGTTCGGATTAATCTTCTCGGCGATCTCCACCGAGCCTATTTTTCGAGCGGCCAGCTTGTTGTATTCATGGGCGGGAAAGCGATCCTTAGTTAAGACAGCCCTGACATAATCCCCGACATTAAGGTCAACAGGTCTACGCTTCTTGTCCGCCTGCATCTGGTATTTTGCAGTGGAGGCAATCAATTGCGACTGAGTCTGTTTGTGAACTTCTTGGAGCTGGGTGATGAAATCTTCTATTGTCGCATGAGTGCGCACCTGACTTGGTAAAGTGAGGAGATCAAGAGGGCCACGAGGGACCAGTCCATATACTACCTGAAAAGGGTTATAGCCAGTGCTACGATTGACCGCATGGTTGTGAGCAAATTCGGCTTGGGATAGCTTCAGATCTCAGGATTTCACATTGTTGCCCACCAAACTACGCAATAAATTACCGAGTGAGCGGTTGACCACTTCCGTTTGTCCATCAGTTTGTGGATGGTAAGCACTACTAAAATTGAAGGTAGTATTAACCAATCTCCAAAGACTCCGCCAGAAATGACTGAGGAATCGAGTATCATGATCAGACACAATGGAGGCAGGCAACCCATGCAAGCGATAAACCTCCCGAAAATATAACTAAGCAACATGAACAGCATCGGTGGTATGCTTACAAGCGATGAAGTGAGTCATCTTGAAAAACCGATCGACCACCACAAAGATGGAATCATTGCCACGCTGTGTGCGTGGAAGACCAAGCACAAAGTCCATACTAACGTCTGTCCAAGGTTGGCTAGGTATAGGAAGAGGCATATATAAACTAGTATTAGTGGACATACCTTTCGCCAACTAACAAACACGACAATGATCAACAAATCTGCCCACTTTCTTTCGCATAGTCGGCCAAAAATAAGAAGTAGAAACTAGATGCAAGGTGCGATCACAGCCGACATGGCCCTCATTGTGCAATTCCTGGATGATCTTAAAACGTAAGCTACTTTTCGGAATACAAAGTTGGAGGCCACGGAAAAGGAACCCATCTTGCAACACAAAATCTGTCCTCTCACCATTCTGGATCTTCAATAGAATTGTTGCAAAGAACGGGTCCGTAGTATATAAGTCCAGAAAAGAATCAAAACCAGGAACCGTGATCCGCATCTCAGCAAGTAGGCTATGACGGCGACTCAGAGCATCGGCCACGCGGTTCATTGATCCCGCTTTGTGTTTGAGCACAAAAGTAAATTGCTCCAAGTATGATTGCCAAGAGGCATGGCGAGATAAAATTTTGTCCTGACTAGAAATGTGTCGAAGGGCGTCATGGTCCGTAAAAAGTACAAATTCCTGCTGAAAGAGATAATGGCGCCAATGCTTCACAGCTTGAACAAGCGCATAGAATTCAACATCGTATGTGCTGAAACGGAGTTTAGCACCAGAAAGTTTCTCACTGAAGTAGGAGATTGGGCGACCACTTTGGCTGAGAACAGTGCCAATACCAGTTTTGGAAGCATCACAATGAAGTTCAAATGGCTGTGCAAAATCAGGAAGTACAAGGATTGGTGTTGTGGTCAGTTTCCGTTTGATCTCTTGAAAGGCGGCCTCGGCATCGAGTGTCCAAGTAAACTTAGTACTCTTCATGCAATCAACAACGGGTGTCATGATGTTGCTGAAGTAAGGGATGAAACGGCGGTAGAATGAGGCGAGACCATGAAAACTCCGCACATCTGTAATAGTTTTAGGTTGTGGCCACTGCTGTATGGCCTCTACTTTGGTATTGTCCACCGCGAGTCCATCCTTAGACACCGTATAACCTAAAAATTGAACTGTATCTGTCATAAAAGCACACTTACTAGTTCCAGCATAGAATTTTTCCCTATGAAGGATCATCAAAACCTCTCGCAAATGTTGGAGATGCACCTCTGGATTAGCACTATAAATAAGAATATCATCAAAGTAAACCATAAGAAATTTACCAATGAAAGGGCGCAGTGCTTGATTCATAACTCGCATAAACGTGCTAGGGGCATTAGAGAGGCCAAAAGGCATCACTAGCCACTCATACAAACCCTAACGGGTTTTAAATGTTGTTTTCCATTCATCACCATGCCGGATTCGAATCTGATGGTACCCATTCTTCAGATCTAACTTGCTGAACACCGCTGCACCCCCTAATTGATCAAGCAAGTAATCCAAGCGGGGTATAGGAAAGCGATAGCGTACCGTGATTTTGTTAATTGCACAACTATCCACACACATACGCCAAGTGTCATCCTTTTTGGGGGTTAGGAGGCCAGGTACAGCACATGGACTGAGGCTCTCTCGAATGTGACCCTTTGCTAGTAACTCCTCGACTTGGCAGCGCAATTCCTCATGTTCTTTGGGACTCATCCTGTAATGCGGTCGGTTGGGCAAAACAGCTCCTGGAATCAAATCAATCTGATGTTGAATGTCACACAATGGTGGTAATTCGTTAGGAAGTGCTTCAGGAAAGACATCGGTAAATTCTGCCAGTAATGGTTGAACAACAACTGGTACAGTAGGAATTGTGCAGGCAGTTTTTGTATAAAGCACATAAACAACCCTCGATTCTGCCATGGCATGTTCGAAGTGAGCCCTGGAAAAAAGAGTGATGTTGTCGCTAGTGGGTGAGACAATTTTATCTTTACTGGGTAGCAACACTATCTTCTTCCCATGAAACATGAACGAGTACGTATTGGCACGACCGTGGTGAATGGCATCTCGATCAAATTGCCAAGGGCGCCCCAGTAACAAATGACATGCATCCATGGGTACCACATCACAGTATATCTCATCAGTGTAGATAAGTCCAATAGAAAATGAAACCAAGGCACGACGGGAGACAGTGATATCCGTCCCTTTATTAAGCCAAGCGAGCTTGTATGGTTTAGGGTGTTGTTCTACTTTCAAACCCAATTTCTCCACTGTCGATTCGAATAGCACATTCTCACAACTACCAGAATCAATAATAAAGCGGCATACCTTCCCCCCAATTGTGCATGTGGACTGAAAAAGACTAGTGCGACGCCAATCATCATCCAGGGCACGGGGAGTGAAAAAGGCCCTTCACAGCATTAATAATAGGCCGATATCACCTTCTAAAAGCTCCTCTTCAACTTCTGCATCATCATAGGTATCAAAAATGGGGTCTGTATCGGTATCCATATCATTAGCAAACAGTCCCTTAGTGTTAGGATTCGCCTTACGACAGTCTACTTGTCGGTGCCCCGTTTTGCCGCAATTAAAGCATCGGAGTCCACCACCAAAACGACCTTGTGGAGGGCCACCACCAGCACGATTTTGGAGAAGAACAGGTGGCTGTCGTTCAGGTCCTGGTTGTGGGTGGGTAGATGAGCTGCCTCCGTGACTAGGAAACTGCTTGAATCCACCAGTCGTGCGTCGGGCTAACTGTTTCTCAGCCTGTAGTGCTCTCTGATGTGCTTCAGAGACTGTCATCGGGTCAAACATATTAAGCACGTCTTGCAGTTGGAGTCGCAAACCACCAATATACCGGGAAACCAGTTGAATTGGGGATTCGACAATCTCCGTTCGTGCAAGCAACTGGTAAACGTCGGCGGTGTAGTCGTCGCAGATCGAGTCCCCTGATGCAGGAGTTGAAAGCGTTGATACAGTTCACGCTCATAGTTGTATGGTAAAAACGCTGCCCGCATATGCTTTTTGAATTTTTCCCAAGAGATGATTTTGGATTTGTCGGTGCGTGCCCTCGTTGACTTTGTTTGTTGCCACCATGCTTGTGCCCTATCATGCAACCTCATAGTGATTAGTGGAACACGACGAGAATCTGGAACCTCCTTGAATTCGAGAACTTCTTCCACCGTATGCAGCCAATCCAGGAATGCGTCAGCCTGGAGTCCACCATGGAATTCTGGAATGTCAACCTTGAAACCAGTCTCCCATCGTCGATCTATTGGCTGAGGTTGGTCACGAGGGGCGACAAAAGGGTTTTCCCTGTGGTCAGAATCGTCATCTGCCGAAGAGAACTCGGATTGTGGTTGTGGTTGTGGTTGTTGACGGGCAGCCAACTGTTGGGTTAGTTGGTCCACTTGCTGTCGCAAGTGTACGATCTCTTCTCGCCGGAGCACATCTTCCATCTGGGCATCATTGACACATCTCCTAGGCGGCAAGTTGCAGGATCGTACTGAATCTGATACCAATCTGATGCAGCGTACGTGGTAAAGAAGAAAATTTTGCAGATCAAAACTCGTTGATTCACGAAGAATACCGAGAAATTGATTAAGAATTGAGAAAACTCAATTAGAATTAATCATCAAAAAAAATCGTCCAGCCGTCAAGCGGCGTTACCAGCATTATAAAGTAAAACCCTAAATGTATAAAATTTAAAAATTGCAGAAAAGACCCATAAACTCTCGAAAAATTGCACAACTACAGGGGCTTTTGGGCCTTCAGGTGCTCTTTTGGGCTAGGAAATCCCACTCCTGTTGTACTGCATCAATAGGTGCTTGTTGTTCAGGAGAAAAAAGGCAAATTCAGAGGTACAGGTGTGTGGAAATTACCGACTGGAGTTGTTAATGAGGTGAGGAGATAAGGAGTTTGGTGTATTAGGAATTTTAAGGATGTCTATTTGCAGTGAATTGAAATTTTTTATCCACAGGGTGAGCATATATCTGCAGCTGCGGTTAGAGAAGTTAAAGAAGAGACAGGGGTAAGTGTGACATCTAGACTTGAATGAATATTTGACATACTATCACATTCCTCACAAATCTAAGACCTCTAGCTTCTCTTTTTTTTTTGTTCAGATTGATACAGAATTTGTAGAAGTTTTAGCATTCAGGTAAGGATTTTGTTCTTATCAACTAATACTTCATTTTTCATCATTGAAATCTGCGCTATATATAAATGATTTATACGTAGTCTTCAATTTGAAATCATGCTACTGGTTTGTTGCTTTCCAAGAAAAAATAGCAGCTTATTGATGACAAATCACTAGGTTATTATGTTTATAGATGTCAATATAATTGTGGGTTTCTCATTCCTTTCTAAGATAGGACTATAATCTCTCTCTCTGGTTTGCATACAGGCAAAGCCACAAGTCATTTTTTCGGAAATCAGATTTGTTTTTTGTTTGTATGTTACAACCAATCTCATTTGACATCCAAAAGGAAATTACAGATGTTGAGGCTGCTCAGGTACTTTCTTGTTTAGGACGGTGCATTGATTGCTTTTTATTGAGCTTCATTAGTTCCCTGAATTATGATTCTACGAGTCCCTTAATAATTTTTTACAATCATAATCATTTGGGTTTTCCTTTTCCTCGCAGTGGATGGAAATTGAGGAGTATGCAGCCCAACCTTTTGAACACGAGTACTTCAATTATGTTGCGAAAGTATGCTTAATGAAGTCATAGAAGGACTATACTGGTTTTACTCCAGTGCCTACAACCACAGCCTCTGGTAAACCAACTTACTTGTACTGCAACAGCCCAGACCTGAACCAGCTAGCTAAATACTGATAATTAGCAGTAAAATGGTTTGCATAATCTGCGAAACCATAGGGTATATGTGCAAGAGTTGTCACAGCAGAACTTAATGGTCGAACCCCTGGAAAAATTAGCATAAAGTTTCCTCTGTTTCTATGATTTTCTTTTTTAATATATATGTCATTATAATGAGGTTGTTCATGCAATATATGTTGCAGTTTGTAGACTCCTGAGTGTTCTCTGATTGAATCCACATTTGAGATAATCTATATATAAGTTCTTAATCTTTTTTTTTTTTTTGGTTTTCATTATCCTTCTGTCCTTCAATATGTTCTTTAGCTGCTCTTAAGCATGATGTCTTGAACAAAGTTTAATCACTAATGGAATAAGCTTCATTACCAGGGGGGGAAAGAAAAAAGAAGTAGGAGATAGTCCTCTCTTTGTTCCCTTTTCTTCATATGTGAGCGAGACTCGACCTTAGACCTCTTGTTGAACTACAAGAGCCTTTACCCCTTGAACTAGTTGGCATTCTTTTTTTTATAATATTGAAGAGTGATTGAGGTTTTTAGTTAAAATAAAAAACATGGACAAGTAGCACTCAGCACAATTTATAAAATACTTAGGGATATATACAACTACGGATGTCAATGACTGAGATTTAACATTTTAAATCAAGGAAAGCAATTAAGATAATCTTTAATTAACATTAGCTTCCAATTGAGGAGTCAGCATAGCACATCCCATGCCTTTCAAGAGAATATATTTTTTTTAATATTGTATTAAACAATTTAGCAAATGCAAAACACCATTGTTAATGGCCATATTGTTACCCAAGGTAACGCCTAGTTTGGTTTGGTTTGGTTTGACGTGGCAGTAGAATTTGTTTATAATTTAATTTATAATTTTTGAAACGATTTATGATAAAATAGCACCAGAATTATAAACTTTTTGATATATGTTA
This sequence comes from Bretschneidera sinensis, assembly GCA_023935145.1. NCBI lineage: Eukaryota > Viridiplantae > Streptophyta > Magnoliopsida > Brassicales > Akaniaceae > Bretschneidera > Bretschneidera sinensis. The sequence goes on along the minus strand of CM043703.1, from coordinate 103,433,279 downwards.
AAACAATAATAAAAACTTTTTTAAAAAATTAAAACCAGTTCGTGGTTTATTTTTTTTATAGAAAATTGATATTATTTTTTATAAACTCTACTAAACATGTTTGTCAATGAAATCTTGATTCACCGGTAAAAAACCAAAGCTTAAGCACTAGGATCACAAGATCTCTCCCAAGTTTGATTATCACGATATGAGGGTTACTTGTCTAATTTACATATCCATTATTTTTCCGCGGATTGTGATGGTGTTGTAAACTTCTGTACAAAAAAAATATGATAATACTAATTTATATTGTAATCAAGTCAATAAATATGCTACTGTTAAGAATTGTAAAGTCCATTATTGGTGCATAATATCTAGGATCTCCATTTATTATAGTATAATATCTAGGATCTCCATTTATTATAGTCAACCCACCATTATTCTCTTTAATTCTTTTTTACTTATTTTCCTTTTTTTATACGTAGGAATTTAAATAGCATTGACAGCACATGCTATATTTTAGGATCTAAATTAGTCTATGTATTATATATATATTTCATTTTTCCTCAATGAATAATATATAGAAATTCATTCTTTTCATGGTATCAGAGCAACCACGATTCTGAACCTTTATTTTTCAAACACAACAATCATCATCCTTCTTCTAGCCGACACTCATGACAGAAAAAGATACTCAAATAATCCTAGACTCATCCAAGCATGAGGACAACAAATATAACAATCCAAATGACCCATTTTACCTTCATCACTCCGACCAACCTGGGCTCATACTCGTCACACAATCGCTGACCGAAGAAAATTATAGCACCTGGAGCCGTGCTATGCTCATGGCTCTCAACATCAAGAACAAAGAAAGCTTTGTCAACGGCACCATTCGATAGCCACCATCGAATTCCACCACAGAAATCCAACAATGGAAGCGTTGCAACAACCTTGTAAAGGCATGGATTTTCAATTCAACCTCGGAGGATATTAAAGCAAGCATAATATACATTGACAGTGCTTATGAAATCTGGTATGATTTGAAAGAACGATTTTCACGCACTAATAGTGCCTATCTTTTCCATGTTGAAGAAGCCATTCATGATTGTAAACAAGACAACATGACAATAGGTGCTTATTATACCAAGCTGAAAGGTCTTTGGGATGAATGTGACGTACTGTGTTGCATCCCAACCTGCATTTGCGGCACTGTGAAAGAGGTTTAGCAATTCCAATAAAGTCAAAAGACCATAAAGTTTCTCATGGGACTTACTGAAACCTATGCTACTATTCGAGGACAAATTCTATTTATGGATCCTCTTCCTACTGTCAACAAAGCGCATTCTCTTATTCTCCAGGATGAAAAACATCGAGGAATATCAAAGGGAAACGCGATGGTACCTGAAGCTACAGCCTTTGCTATAAGGAACAACTCATGAAATTCTGAGAGAATTTTCACACCCAAAAATCCTCACTTAAAATGTGGCATTTGTGACAAACTTGGGCACACTTTAGAGACATGCCGAGCACATCTTAAGTGTGATTGTTGCGGCTGGAAAGGTCACACCATTGATATAAGTCGAAAGCTGCAAAGGATGAAGTTTGCAGGTGGTAAATCAGATCAGTAATCGTATAAAAACTTTCCCTCCAAAGCCAATCATGTCGATGTCAACACAACACACCTTCCAACTCCTTCACTTTCACGGTAGAACAGTACCAGAATCTCATGAAAATGCTTAATGGGAATAAGTTTAATTCCATGGCCAATCTCGTTGGTAGTGTATCTGCTATGAGTGATCTCTCAGGTACAACCTTATGTGCTTCTGTATTTAGCAAAGAAATGTATTGGATACTTAACACAATAGCCACATATCATACAGTTTGCTCCACTAATTTATTGACTAAAAAATCTTGTGTTACCAATCGAACCGTGGATCTTCCCAATGGAACAATTGTCGCTGTTAGTCACATAGGCAACACCATTTTGCTGATTTTTCATTACATGATGTGCTATGTGTTCCTTACTTTAAATTGAACTTAATTTCTATTAGCAAGCTTGCTTGCAACATTCACTACCTTACCACATTCACTAATGATGCTTGTATGCTACAGGACCAACGATCGGGGAAGATTATTGGGACAAGAACTGAACGAGGAGGACTTTACTACCTTGATACTACACAGAAAACCAGATCCAACTCTGTCACCGCAACAGCCTTTCATTCCCCAAAACTTTGGCATCAACGTCTTGGTCATCCTTCAAATAAGAGTTTTCGTTTGCTTTATCATTCTATTTCAAAATAATGTTTTGTGATGTTTCTGATTGTTTAATTTTCTCATTAGCTAAACAGACTCGTTCTAAATTTCCATTAAGTTCAATCCAAACTCATGCACCTTTTGAATTGATTCATGTTGATATTTGGGGAGGATACCATGTTCCTTCACTCAATGGGGCACAATATTTCCTTACCATTGTTGATGATTACACTCGTTACACATGGATTTTTTTTATGCATCATAAGTCAGACACTCATAGATATACCACTACATTCATGAATTTCGTTGAGACTCAATTTTCCTTGAAAGTTAAGATTCTTCGTAGTGATAATGGTTCCGAATTTGAAATGAATTTTTTTTATTTGGATAAAGGGATCATTCATGAAACTAGTTGTGTCTCCACTCCACAAGAAAATGGAGTAGCCGAGAGAAAACACCGACACCTCCTAAATGTGGCAAGAGCTCTATTATTTCAAGCCAATCTTCCTAAGAAATTTTGGGGAGATGCCATTTTAACCGCCACTTATCTCATCAACCGAACACCGACACCTCTCATTAACGGAAAAACACATTTTGAGATGTTTTTTAACAAACAGCCCAAACATGATCATTTGCAAGTTTTCAGATGCTTGTGGTTTGCCTCTACACACCACCATCGCCCCACAAAGTTTGATGCCCAAGCCACACGTTGTCTCTTCTTAGGATATCTATACGGCCAAAAAGGCTACCGGGTTTATGATCTTTCAACTGGTAAAATTTTTGTATCCCGTGATGTTTCTTTTCATGAGAATATTTTTTCTTTTCCATCTTCCGCTACAGATTCTCAACCTATGTTTCCTCATACTCAACCACAAGCATATGACGATGACAACTCTAATTCTCTACCTTCTTCCGATTCTACTACTGAATCATTTTGTCCGAGACCCATTTCTCATGAAACATCCCCTTCAAATCCACCTTCGTCGAGCATTGCTCCATCTACCCAAAATCTTCCAACTACGTCTCTTGTTCCACAAAATCCTCCATCGCGGCTGACACGAACTACCACAACACCTGGTTATCTTTGTGAGTATCATGTTGGTATTTCTCTTCCTTCAAGGAATGTTCCATCATCTAACTCGGCATTGGTCAAAGCTGCAGGTATTACTTACCCCTTGTTTGATGTACTTTCATGTGATAAATTATCACCCAAACACCATGCCTTCACCATTTCTCTTTCAGTTGAAAAGGAACCATCCTCTTTTGCACAAGTAGTTTGTGACCCTAAATGGCATCTTGCTATGCAACAAGAGCTTGCCACTCTCAAGGAAAATGGCACATGGTCTCTTCAAACACTACCTCCTGGGAAGAAACCGATTGGATGCAAATGGGTATACAAGATCAAATTCAAGTCTGATGGCACTATAGAACGCTATAACGCGAGATTGGTAGCAAAAGGATACAACCAAATTGAGGGATTAGATTACCGTGAGACTTTTGTTCCAGTTGCCAAGCTTGTGATTGTTCATCTCCTTCTTGCCGTGGCCTCAACCCAAAATTAGCATATTCACCAACTTGATGTAAATAATGCCTTCTTACATGGCGATCTTGATGAAGATGTCTAGATGGATTTACCTCCTGGTTTCGGACGAAAGGGGGAAAAACGAGTTTGCAAACTTCACAAATCATTGTACGGTCTCAAACAAGCTTCTCGTAAATGGTTTATCAAACTTTCAACCGCTCTCAAACAAGCTAACTACAAACAATCAAACGTTGATTATTCCTTGTTCGTCCGATCCCAAGATGGTAAATTCATTTTTCTTCTCATTTATGTAGATGATATCATTCTAGCAGACAACAGTCTACAAGACATTAATAATACCAAGTCATTTTTAAAGGATCAACTGAAATTGAAGGATCTTGGACCGTTGAAATACTTTCTAGGCATAGAAGTTGCTCAATCCAACAAAGGCATTGCTCTTTCACAACGAAAATATGCTCTCGAAATCCTTGAAGACGTTGGATATCTTGGTGTGAAACTAGCTTCCTTTCCCATGGAACATAACTTATCTCTCAGTAAGTTTGACGGTGACTACATTAGTGATCCTTCCTCATATCGAAGACTTGTTGGGCGACTGATTTATTTGACTATCACGCGACCTAACTTGGCATACGCAGTCTATGTCCTAAGTTAATTTATGGACAAACCACGGGTCCACATTTAGACGCAGCTCATCGTGTCTTACGTTATGTGAAGCAAACACTAGGTCAAGGAATTTTTCTTCCTACAACTAGTCCAATTCAATTAAATGCCTTCTGTGATGCGGATTGGGTTAGATGTCGTGATACTCGACGATCTGTTACCGGGTACTGCATACTTCTTGGGAATTCATTGATTTCTTAGAAAACCAATAAGCAAGCTACAGTGTCAGGATCCAGTACAGAAGCTGAATACCGTTCCATGGCTACTACTTGTTGTGAAATTACTTGGTTTAAATACATTCTACAAGATTTGGGCATCAAGCATTCACATCATGTTAATCTATACTGTGACAATCAAGCAGCACTCCATATTGCTTCAAACTCGGTTTTCTGTGAGCGAACAAAACATATAGAGATTGATTGTCATCTTATACGGGAAAATGTTCAAGAAGAAATAATCAAAACAAAGCACTTATCCACATTACACCAGCCAGCTGACATTTTTACAAAACCTTTGAGTTCTTCACAATTTTCGACATTACTTGGCAAGTTAGGAATTATCAACATACATTCGAAACTTGAGGGGGAGTGTTAAGAATTGTAAAGTCCATTATTGGTGCATAATATCTGGGATCTCTATTTATTATTGTCAACCCACCATTATTCTCTTTTATTCTCCTTTACTTTATTTCTTTTTTTATACGTAGGAATTTAAATAGCATTGACAGCACATACTGTATTTTATGATCTAAATTAATCTCTGTATTGTATATATATTTCATTTTTTCTCGATGAATAATATATAGAAATTCATTATTTTTAGTTGCTTCAAATTTTAAAATAAATAAATATGAAATCATAGGCAAGGTTGCAATATTTTATAAGTTTGTGGGCATATAAATTAGTTACCAAGATAAGGGTTTGTCATCGTACTTGACATATAAATACCAGTAAGAACCCAAAAGAAATCACAAAGCTTCACCAGCCGCTCCTTTGTGAATTTACAGTCTTTACTCAGGGGATGGCTCTTATGCAAGGCAAATGGGTCAAGGTTTGCTCTTTTTCCTCTCCAAGTTTTAGTTTTGTCATTTGCTGCATAGTTAAGCAAACAAAAGGCTGCTGCTTGGGTTGAATCTGATTGTATTCTTGTTGTTCAGACCATGAGTTTAATATTAGCTGTTTCATAGGATTCTTGGTCTCATTCATCACTCTTATTAGTTAATTCTTGAAAAATTTCATGGAACCCAGAATTACTTTTCTTTATTTTACTGATTTCAACGCTTTCTAGGAGATAGAAATTCGATCTATTTGAATACTGATTTTTGAGAGTTTACCCTGAAGCAGTGAAGCATGAAGGATCCTTTCTCTGTTTTTGAATTTTGTCTCTTTTTTTTTGCCCTTCTTTTTTCTGCGCACAGTAAGTTTAACATATTGGTCATCTTGTATCAGCTTGACCAGAAAGGAACTGGGCCTGGGGCCAGAAGCTCACATGCCATAACCATTGTAGGACAAAAGGCCTATGTCTTCGGTGGCGAATTCACGCCACGTGTCCCAGTTGACAACGATCTCCACGTCTTTGATCTTGAAACCCTAACATGGTCTGTGGCTGATGTAACCGGAGACATCCCTCCGCCGCGAGTAGGTGTCACGATGGCCGCTGTGGGTGAGACCATCTATGTGTTTGGTGGTAGGGACAGTACACATAAGGAGCTCAACGAGCTCTATTCTTTCAACGCGTCCACAAACAAGTGGACACTACTATCTAGTGGTGATAGTGGGCCTGCTAACAGGGGCTACCATTCGGTTGCGGCAGATGATCGACGCGTGTATGTCTTCGGTGGTTGCGGCATAGCCGGGCGGCTCAATGATCTATGGGCCTACGATGTTGTTGATCAGAAGTGGGTCCAGTATCCATCACCGGGCGAAAACTGTAAGGGCAGAGGTGGGACTGGGCTTGTTGCTGCCCAAGGAAAGATTTGGGTTGTGTATGGTTTTGCTGGGATGGAGACGGATGATGTACATTGCTTTGATTCGGCCGATAAACAATGGGCCCAAGTGGAGACGACTGGAGAGAAACCAACCGCTCGAAGCGTATTTTCTACTCTAGGGTTTGGAAAATACATAATCATATATGGTGGGGAAGTGGACCCTAGTGATTTGGGCCACATGGGTGCCGGGAAATTTACCGGCGAGGTTTATGGGCTGGACACGGAGAATTTAGTGTGGAAGAAATGGGATGATGGGCTGGGTTCTGGTGTGCATCCTGGTCCTAGAGGTTGGTGTGCTTTTGCGGCCGGAGTGCGAGATGGGAAAGAAGGACTACTGGTGTATGGTGGTAATTCTCCTAGCAATGATCGGCTTGATGATATTTTCTTTTTCACTCCTTGCTTGGGAGGAACTGAAAATTAGTACTCTGAAATAAATAAGTTTGTTATGTTAATGTAATTTAGTTCTTGTGATTATCATGAGTTGTTGAGATTATGAATAAATAAAAGTTATTTCGAATCTTCAAATGTAATGAATGTTTATTTATTGTGGCAGATCTTTGTTTTGTGCAACGCCACATGCTTAAGATTAAAACATAATTATAGCTCATATAATCAATTATTAAAAGCAACTTTAAAAGAAAGGCAAAAAAAGTTCTAACTTAAAAATTTTCAAAAAATAAATGCTAACTTAAAATTAATTTAAAGTTTAAATTAAATATATCGTTTATGTATAAATCAAACGATATTTATTTATTTTGAAAAAAAAACATGGTAAACAGGTGAAAGTGGATGATTGTCTCATCTGTGGAAAATATTCTCATCCTTACAAGGGTGGTAGTGGGATGATAGTGGAAGTCTATGAAGATCCTTTTACGCCTTATTCTCTATCCTTGGGTTCTGTAAAGCAATATATCTTTGTGGTGGGCTTCATAAAGTCAGAATCTAAGTTTTGATTAAAGAATGGCTTATATCATGGTTGGGCCAAATTTAGTCTCTTTTAATTCATCATTTTTGGGGTAGATTCTGAGCCACCCCAGTTTAAAGTTTAAACTTTAATTTGTGTTTTTGTGAAGTAATTTGTATGTCATTTTAACCTATTACGTTTGTCATCAAAGTCATGGAAAAAAGCTTGTGAGGGATGAGATTGATCATACTGTCAATTAATTCAAAAGAATTTACCGACAAAAAGTAGAACACACAACTGAGAGATTATATTAATAGTGTGGGTAATTGGTCATTGAAAAGAACATTGACAATGATATTACTTAGTACATTATATTGCCCCAAAACAATGATACTGGTGTGTGTTAATGCATTGCATGCTAATTAATAAGAAAATTTAATTATTAACTGTGCATACCAAACCGTTTGATATATGTGGTGCATGACAGGACAGCACTTGGTAGGCTGTGATAACATGTGACTATGGGACCAAGAGCAATTGGGGGGTTCACCATTAATTATTGTGTCTGAACCATGTGAAATCCACAATGGGGGGTTCACCATTGAAGATGGAGGCTATCCACATTCTGAAATTTGAGATGATCAGACAATTTATCATTAAGAGACAGGAAAAAAAAACTGCTTGATGTGTACAAGACTAGATGAAAGAAACCGACAATCTCTAATCTCCTAGCAGAGGGCACAATCACAAGGCTCAATGTGAATGTCGTCACATTCAGTTGAATTAATGATCTGGTATGCGTATTTTTTGTAAAAAATTTCCTCTCACGTGGGTATACATTAATCGAGGATTTGGGGTCTTTGTAAACGAAACAGGTTTATTAGTTTAGAGCACAATATGGAGCGGCCCATGTTTGTTGTGATTCATAAAGTTCAATGGGCTATAGTGTATCTTAGCAAAATGAATGTGACTGAATTATGGCGTAGAGGCTTGTCTACTATTTGTTGGGCACTTGGATGGGAGGACCCAAGTACAGTAGAACCCATTAGGTCAGGTCCCACTCCCATCAGTTAAAAACCCTACTCCTTACATTCCATGGAATATACAGAAGATAGCTTTCCATCAAAGCTATCTTATAGAGAAACCGAGAGGGAGAGGAAGCTTAGTTTGAGACACATTCAGTAGTGTATGCTGTGGGAGACTTATAATATTTAAATAATTGTCAGTTTTAGCGGTGCTTTTGACAGGTATCGAATTCGCATCAATGGCATTTTCAACTCAAGCAAGTGGTATGTTTTTAATTGATTTAGTTGTTTATGTAACTATTCTAGTCTCTTGCACAGATCCTACTTTCTATCATTTTTTTTAAGGAATTATTCCCATTAGGTTATCTATTCCAATTAATTAAAAGTCAAGCACCAATCACATCCACATCAAGAATTAAAATGCAAAGTAACCCCTATTGGCACTAGATAACATAAATTTGTTCAAAAAAATTTGTATTAAGCAGGAAGTTTTGAAAAAAAAAGGTACCATCTTAAGTACATTTAGTTTTTTGACCAGAAAACTTTAACAGCTAATAATATATCAGAATATCTCAATAGCAACATGCAGAATACTAACCTGACTAACAACAAACTTTAGAATGTCTGCCTTCTCTAGCTTAACCAGTTCCATGTGAGTCATACTTGGCACTGCACGATGAAATGGCAAGAATGCTTCAGGAACACCTTTCCCTTCACGTTGTAACTCAACATAAGAGATGGAAAACATGAAATGATCAACCCAAATGAGATGAGAAACAGAAGGAGGTGGAAGCAGTGACAGAGCACAGATATAAGAGTCAGTACTTCTTCAGTTCCATTTAACACTAGACTTGCAAAAAACTAATAGCAAAATCACTGTCCTGACCTGTAGTGTCCAAACTCCTTTGGGACCTCGAAAATCTGGTATTCCACATGAAGTTGATATTCCTGCACCTGTAAATGCCATTAGATGTTTACTCTGCAAGTACAGGAAAAGATGGTTCAAATAGTCTATCGTCATTAGCCCTGCAATAATGCTTCTATGAGATGTGTAAAGATTCAAACAAAAAGATCAAATACTTAAAAAGTTGAAAACCTTCCGTATCATCGCAGCAAGCTGCTCAATCTGTCAATGTACAACAAAACATACAGGTCAAAATAGTTCTATCAAGATTATTTTTTTTTTTTTTGATAAGTAGTTCTATCAAGATAATGGAATCTTTTAAGAGTATTTTTTATTGCACAAACACAGATAACACACATCATATGTAGCTTAGCAACAATAGTCAACGCAAGAATCCTCATACCAAAAAACAAGGGCCTCTTTTCTTACAGTTGTGCATTTAATATCAAATACTATAAGTAATAATGTGATTATGTTTCACAATTTGTATGACATGTCGATAAGAACACAATTTTTGTCCTTCACTCGATAAATTTCCATAAAGTTTTGCATTGTATATTTTGGGAAAAATTCAAAAGTAATAAACCGTAATACCCATATTTATAAAATAAAATTAAAGAGATAATTTAATGAATAAGACATAAAGTTAAAATAAAAAGTTATGAAAAATGTTAATTGGTATTAGGAAAAAAAAAATCTGGATGTTACTGTTTCAGAAAGCAGAAAAGACAAAATAAAAAGGCAATGCAAAGTATAAAATAAAAAAAAATGAATAGTAAAACATGGCAACAAGGAGACAATAGAATGCCTAACAAGTGTCCCTAAGGTGGCAAGCTTAAGGAAATTGCCAATTTCAATAAGGAATTTGCTGCAGAGATTTTTATGCAGCAACTTGGTATATATATACACTTCCGTGAACTTAACCGCAGCACTTATCATACTTGTGAGTTTTCTTTTCACTGTTCTGTTTCTCTAAATATTTGGGGACGAAAGAAAAATTGAAATAACAAAGTTTTGAAAGAGTTTACGGTGGAAATTTTACGAGAAGCTATTGGAAAAAAAAAATATAAGGTAACGAAATATTTATTTTTGAAATTTTAGCATTTATGAAATTTTTCGAAAATCAAAGTGAGAATTTTCAAAGGGTATGATTTATGAAGAATTTAAGAAATAATTAGAAATTTAATACTAATATTATGTCAGGTGTTGACGAACAGCGACCGGAAGAAATTCTTGAGAAGAACGAGAAAGGCAAAGAAGTAATCCACGGGTAGCTTTAAGTGCTACGTGGTGAGTTGGATTTACTTTAAGTAGTCTGAATAAAAATCAAATATCTAGTGATAATATTAAAATAAATTATTAGCTTATATTTTGGTGATAAATAAAGATTTGATTGATAGATATGATATGATATGAATATTGGACACGTAGAAAAATTGTTATGTAGAGAAAAATATTATTAGAATAATGGGTGGATTAAATAATAATAGTGATGAGTGAAATTCTTGATGAGCTATAGTTGATGTTTTGATACGAATTTTGAGGAGATGAATTTTGGTGGATCTTGACAAATTTTGATGGATGATTTGATGTAATTTGAGACGAAATTTAATAGATCTTGATAAGCTTTAATGGATGATTTGATGTGATTTGGGATAAGAGGATTTTAGTGGGATTTTTATATAATTTAAGAAAAATCAAAAAAGTTAATTTAAATATTTTGAATTCCTGTGGTGTTTATATTACTGTTCATATGCATATTTCATATTATTGTTCATGTGCATATGCATTTAATAATATAACCGAAAGAACTGGGAAGGGGTTGGTCTAATGGAACAACCGTGATAGCCGGTATATACTGAAAATAAAAGGGACATCATGACAGCTGGTATATGCTGGAAATAAATTCCGTGACAGTCGGGATAAGCTGTAAAGAACCGAGAAGGGGCTGGTCTAAGATAATAATAACCTGTCGACAGATGGGAAGACGTTCCTATCATATACATTCATGCATTGCATCTGTTTTTAATTATGGCTTGCATTTATTGAAATGCCGATGTGTGGTATATTCTTGTGAATTTAATTATAGATGGATGAGTCTCCTAGGGAGAGACAGTTATAGTGAGAAAAAGAGAAAAAAAACTTAAAATATGATGATATGGGGATTTTTTTTAAACGTTAGATATTATGCTATTATCTAATTTTAGGAGAAATAAATTATTACATATTTAAGGGTTATTTGTGAAAATGGAATACTTTTTGTAAATTTAATTTACTGAGCTTGTGAAGCTCATCCCTCATTGTACAATGATTTCAGATAACAGACAAGACAAGTAGTCTGGTGAGATTAAGGGTCAGACGGATTCATTTTCTGTAAGCCAAGTACGTGTCAATATCCTCAGACTATTGAGAAAATAAAATAAATATTTTATTTGTAAATATTCATGCATCTTACATTGTACATTATGGGTAAATTAATATCATATTTATATATCTCCCCTGTCGATGGTGAAGGATTTAAATAAAAAAATTTGTTAGTGTTTGTTACATATATGTGTCGTGTTGGTATTCTCAAAATGTGATGACACGGTCTCGATGGTAGCTAACCCAGGAACGATCGTTATATAAACGCTTTGCATGTTCTCCTTAACACTCAAACCATGCTCTCCTCCACCATTATTTAACCATTATTTACCACCAAATTTACTTAATGAAAAAAGTTAATGCAAAAGTGATACAGCTCAAAAACGCACACCCAATAAAGATGCGACACGTGGATCGTCCCAAGCTAAGACAGTGAGGCAACATGCAGATGACCCAGGTTCGCCCAGCTGGGGCCCCAAGTCATCACTGCCCTCCACGTCATCACCGCCTTTGGCACAAGGGCTGCCTCATACGTGGACAACCCTTAACCAAGACAGTAAGGAAAAACAGGCGGACAACCAAGGGCAATACAACTGGACTTCCTGGACATCATTGCCCACCCAGTTGGACCTCCACGTCATCATTGCCCTGGACGAAAGGGTTGCCTCAAAACCCTATAAAAAAACTGAGGTGCATATTCCAAAGGGGATCTTTTTTTCTTGACCAAAAAAGGAAAAAACAAAAGCACTATCGTTCCTATACCGCTTACCGCACACTAACAAAAGCATTGGAGCATCCTCGGAGGCATCCTCTCCGAAGACCCCTAGCTCACGTTCTCTCCCCTGTATAGGTTCCTAGGCTCGACCTCCAACTCAGCAGCATATTTTTGGCATCAACAAATTGGAGTCGTCCGTGGGAAACCACCATCTTTCGCTAAACAGTAAAAGTGATTAAAGTTAAAGAACTCATCTGTTGCCATGCCAGCTAAACACACCCGCCAGGGATGCTGGTAAAAGTTTGACGGGGGCTAGTACCAGCACCCATCGGTCAGGATCGGGCTCTTCAGTCGAATCTGGTATGCGCCCCAATATGGCTACACTTCAAGCACAATTCATAGAGCTCTCACAACTAGTTGCCAACCTGGCCGCCGAGATTCATAGGGGGGCTCACCAGCCGTCACATACATCGTCACGACCGGACCCCAGCCGCACCGATTCGGCCAGCATAGACTCCCTGTCGACAATTGTTCCGCGGCTGAGTCCTTCCCACCTCGTATGGCCAAATCTCGATAAAGTTCCTCATTTAGGGGTAATAAGGGCCTTCGCAAGCGAATAGAGGACATGGAGGGACAGATCAAAGAAGCACTCAAGGGCCGTAACCACAGTGTCATAGACGAGCTCAACGTTCAGAACCCTCCCTTCACTCAAGAGGTCCTTGAGGCCCCTCTCCTACCGAATTTCCGAATGCCCCAGATCAAACCTTACGACTGTTCCACGGATCCCCTGGACCACCTCCAGCATTACAAAACAACGATAGTGCTTCACAGATACTCCGACCGCATAATGTGCCGAGCATTCCCTCTCGCGCTTGAAAAAACGACTAGGATGTGGTATTCTCATTTGAAACCAGGGGGCATCCACACGTTCAAAGAATTAAGCTATGTTTTTGCCTCATACTTTCTCAGTAGCAAAAGCTCCAAGAAGACCTCGGAGTCCCTATTCAACATCGTCCAGTTAAAAGGGAAAAAGCTTCGAGCCTACATATCAAGGTTCAACTCTGCGACCTGGGAGATCCTGGACCTTGACCCCAGTGTTCAAATGTTGGCATTTAAAAACGGACTGAGATCTGGGATATTCAGTTCGAAACTCACCATACGACCACCCGGTGACATGAATGAAATCTTGGCCCGAGCCGAGAAATACATGTTGGCGGAAGATGACCAGGCCTTCCGAAATGAGTGGGAAAGGGATGCGGAAAGAAAGAGAAGGTGCCCTGCTAGTCCGCTCCGGGAGCCCGTCAAGTGACCTTTCCACGAGGACAGGCCAAGGACCCCCATGTCCTTCGGGAACTTTACCCCTCTCAACGCATCCAGGACCGAAGTCTTGATGCAAATCCAGGACAATGCGATCTTGCAGTGGCCTCTTAGACCGCTGCGCCTCAATGAGGACCGAGGCAAGTGGTGTCAGTTCCACAGGAACCACGGGCATGACACAGAAGATTTCCAGGCCCTAATGCATCAGATACAAGCCCTCATCAACAGAGGGCAGCTAAAAGAATTCATGGGGCCCCGAGCAGAGAAATTAAAGGAACAGCCCTGGAGGAGTTCTGAGCGCCCTTCTGGTCGGGATAGGGTGGTGCAGCCTATTGGGAAGAGTCCCGGGTCGAGCTGCAGGGAGCCCAGCCCAAAGAAGCCAGAGGTTGTCGCAGCTATTGTCATTAAGACCATCTATGGGGGGCCCACGTCCTGGGGCACCTTCGGGAACCGCAGAAAAACTTATGCCCAGTCAATAGCCTGGATTATCGGACCCCTTAAGAGACTGAAGGCGGATATGACCATTTTTGTGGATAAGGACCCAAACCCCGCATGACAACACCGTGGTCATCTCTCTTCTCGTAGCCAATCACGAGGTCAGACGCGTCCTAATTGACAATGGGAGTTCGGTCGACATATTGAGGTTCTTATTTAAAATAAAAAAACATAAACAAGTAGCACTCAGCACAATTTATAAAAATACTTAAGGTGATATACAACTAGGGATGTTAACGACTGAGATTTAACATTTTAAATCAAGAAAAACAATTAAGATAATCTTTAATTAACATTAGCTTCCAACTTCCAACTGAGGAGTTAGCATAGCACATCCCATGTCTTTCAAGAGAATATATATTTTTTAATATTGTATTAAACAATTTAGCAAATGCAAAACACCATTGTTAATGGCCATATTGTTACCCAAGGTAAGGCCTGGTTTGGTTTGGTTCGGCCTGGCAGTAGAATTTGTTTATAATTTAATTTATGGTTTTTGAAACAATTTATGATAAAATAACACTAAAATTATAAACTTTTTGGTACATGTTAAAGTAACGATAAAAATAACTTTTTTAAAAAATTATATATTTTTAAAAGTAAAACCCGTTCGTGGTTTAGTTTTTTATTTATAAAAAATTGATATTATTTTTTATAAACTCTACTAAACATGTTCGCCAATGAAATCTTAATTCACTGCTAAAAAACCAAAGCTTAAGCACTAGGATCACAAGATCCCTCTCAAGTTTAATTATCACGATATGAGGGTTATTTGTCTAATTTACATATCCATTATTTTTCTGTGAATTATGATCGTGTTGTAAACTCTTGTATAAAAAATATAATAATATAAATTTATATTGTAATCAAATCAATAAATATTCTGCTTCAAATTTTAAAATAAATAAATATGAAGTCATAGATAAGGTTGCAATATTTTATAAGTTTGTGGGCATATAAATTAGTTACCAAGATAAGGGTTTGTCGTCGTACTTGACATATAAATACCAGTAAGAACCCAAAAGAAATCACAAAGCTTCAACAGCCGCTCCTTTGTGAATTTACAGTCTCTACTCAAGGGATGGCTCTTATGCAAGGCAAATGGGTCAAGGTTTGCTCTTTTTCCTCTCCAAGTTTTAGATTTTGTTATTTGCTGCATAATTAAGCAAACAAAAGGCTGCTGCTTGGGTTGAATCTGATTGTATTCTTGTTGTTCAGACCATGAGTTTAATATTAGCTGTTTCGTAGGATTCTTGGTCTGATTCATCACTCTTATTAGTTAATTCTTGAAAAATTTCATGGAACCCAGAATCACTTTTCTTTATTTTACTGATTTCAACGCTTTCTAGGAGATAGAAATTCGATCTATTTGAATATTGATTTTTGAGAGTTTACCCTGAGGCAGTGAAGCATGAAGGATCCTTTCTCTGTTTTTGAATTTTGTCTCTTTTTTTTGTCCTTCTTTTTTCTGCGCATAGTAAGTTTAACATATTGGTTATCTTGTATCAGCTTGACCAGAAAGGAACTGGGCCTGGGGCCAGAAGCTCACATGCCATAACCATTGTAGGACAAAAGGCCTATGTCTTCGGTGGCGAATTCACGCCACGTGTCCCAGTTGACAACGATCTCCACGTCTTTGATCTTGAAACCCTAACATGGTCTGTGGCTGATGTAACCGGAGACATCCCTCCGCCGCGAGTAGGTGTCACGATGGCCGCTGTGGGTGAGACCATCTATGTGTTTGGTGGTAGGGACAGTACACATAAGGAGCTCAACGAGCTCTATTCTTTCAACGCGTCCACAAACAAGTGGACACTACTATCTAGTGGTGATACTGGGCCTGCTAACAGGAGCTACCATTCGGTTGCGGCAGATGATCGACGCGTGTATGTCTTCGGTGGTTGCGGCATAGCCGGTCGGCTCAATGATCTATGGGCCTACGATGTTGTTGATCAGAAGTGGGTCCAGTATCCATCACCGGGCGAAAACTGTAAGGGCAGAGGTGGGACTGGGCTTGTTGCTGCCCAAGGAAAGATTTGGGTTGTGTATGGTTTTGCTGGAATGGAGACGGATGATGTACATTGCTTTGATTCGGCCAATAAACAATGGACCCAAGTGGAGACGACTGGAGAGAAACCAACCGCTCGAAGCGTATTTTCTACTATAGGGTTTGGAAAATACATAATCATATATGGTGGGGAAGTGGACCCTAGTGATTTGGGCCACATGGGTGCCGGGAAATTTACCGGCGAGGTTTATGGGCTGGACACGGAGAATTTAGTGTGGAAGAAATGGGATGATGGGCTGGGTTCTGGTGGGCATCCTGGTCCTAGAGGTTGGTGTGCTTTTGCGGCCGGAGTGCGAGATGGGAAAGAAGGACTACTGGTGTATGGTGGTAATTCTCCTAGCAATGATCGGCTTGATGATATTTTCTTTTTCACTCCTTGCTTGGGTGGAACTGAAAATTAGTGCTCTTAAATAAGTAAGTCTCTGATGTTTATGTAATTTAGTTCTCGTGATTATCATGTGTTGCTGAGATTATGGACTGTCCTTTGCTAATGAATAAATAAGAGTTACTTCGAATCTTTGTTTTTTGCAACGGCACATGCTTAAAATCAAAACATAATCACAGCTCATATAATCAACTTTAAAAGAAAGAAAAAAAAAAGTGTGTATTTACAGATCATACTTACCATGATACATACAGATGATAACAAATGTCCCAAACAAAGGGGTTCATTATTACTTTTTTTTTTTTTTTTTGTTCTCACAATAAATAAAGAGAAAAAACAAAGATTAAAAAAAAAACCAATTGAAATCTCTCACCACAACAACATTATCATTACAAAGTGATCCAAGTTGCAAAGCGAGGCAATTCCTCTAGATCTCCCAATAATATAATCCCTCCAATAATCGGCACAATCACACTTACACTGTCCCACGTGTCTGAACCCATTACTCACATAAACAGAACCCCCAAGCACAAACTCAAAAGCACCATGACTAATCTCTTACCGTCCAATCCGATAACCCCGTTATCATTATTATCAGCCGTCTGATCCTCGGAATCACTCTCAGGTGCATCGGATTCCGGTGCATCCGCCTTCTCCTTCTCAGCCTTGGGCGCATCAGCCACCGCATCTGGCTTGAACAACTCCCTAGGCAACAAAACGTTATCAATCTTGTAAACTACTAACGGCTCCTCGTCTTTAACCGTCCCCTTAATCTTCGCCGTCATAACCTTAGTCTTTAACGTCACTTCTTCACCGTCATTTTGCACCGTGAAATCGTACTTATTGGCTCCATCGGTCGCCAGAGTGTTTATGATTCCGTTACTTGACTTCAACATTTGAAGGGACTGGTACACAGGGACGCCGTGATATAACAGTAACGACACCTTGTGAGCATTAGTTAAGTTCTTGTACCTGGGCATAAAGCTGTTGACAACGGTGTCGGTGGGGCAAAACACCGTTAGCCCTCCGTCTATGTTTTCTTGGAATGTCAAGCCTGCTCCCGATGAAATCAACAAGTCGGCGAAGGCTTTACAACCTTGCTTTGACATAATAGCCGTTACATTGAGATCGCTTGGTCCTGCAGTTGGCGCTTCGGCTTCACTTGAAGTTAAGACCTAACCAAGCCGTAGTTTATTGAAACTTAAAACTCCGTATAAATTGTTTAAAATAATACTAAAAATTTTCTATTGCGGTATAAAATTCAAAATTACTACCGAGCCAAACGGTACCTAAAACTTTACCTGACTAATCTGCAAGACGGAGATGTTGTACGGAATCTCCTGCACAGACTTTACATAAACAGAATTAAGTTTGCCATCATTATCTTCAGGCCCAAATGCCACTTTCCCACCCTTAAGATCTGTGATGTTGACGTAACCCGCAGTGCCAGGGGCTGAGCCAGTGGCCTGGAACATAGTGGAAGTCAAAGCAGTGCCGTCGTTGATCTGGTGGAGCTTCTTGGCACCGAAGTAATCAACCAGAACGTGGAGAGAGAGAACGTTCTTGATTGTGGAGATTGAGAGTTGTTTCGACAAGAGAGACGCCATGGCAGCATTGTCGACGGCGAGGACGGTGATGGTCTGGCGACGGTTTATCTCCCCGGCGAGGTGAGTGATGGTCAGGTAGTGATTGAACGTGGAGAACTCGGGGTGTTTGGCGAGAATGCGCGTGATGTTGTGCGCGTCGGAGGAGGATAAGAGAGTGAGGAGGAAGAGGAGAGAGAGTGTAACGGTGGCGGTGAAAGGTGGCGCGTGTGACATTTTGTAGGTGGTGGGGTTTTTGAGGTGGAGGAATATATAGAAGTGGTTGTGTTTTATATACTAGCGATTAGACGATTAGTGACTGAGAGTGAGCTGTTGAGCTTTTGGAGTTTATATGTGTGATTGATATATTGCCAGCTTGGCAGTTGGTAGCGTGGGGCCCGTAGTTTTGGGTGGATCCCGTCAGGACAATTTTTAACGGCTATGATAACGTTTCTCCATCACTTCAACGATCAGTCAGTCATTTTTCTGTGTCATATCACCGACAGATATAAAATGCTGTGGGTCCTAAATTATCTATTAACTATATACATTAATTCAGGTTTGTAGTAATAGAACATCGCCTAACCAAACAAATTAAATTAATCAAAAAAAAAAATTTCAGCTGGAATCAGAATATTAGAAAAATAAAAATACGATGTCGTATTAAATGCAATTTTCAACTGCTTCTGAAGTAGTCAATTTTTTATAATAGGATATTCCGTTAGTGGTTACCCTGTGGGAGCCACACGTGTCGGCAGAGACTGACACCCAAAAGAAGGTGAAATTATTGTTGAGGTGCCGTGTAAGGTCAGGCCACGTGGACAACGATATTTTGGTGGCAACACGTCAGCATATACCACCACCGACAGATCTCATTTTGCATTCATATAATTTTGACGGCTTAGGGTTCCAGCGCCTATAGGCTGTTGGTTTCTTTCTGCTTCCTACTTAGTAATCTGTATCTTTTATAATTTTTTTTAACTTATGAAAAATTATATTTATATTGCGAAATCCAATAGTATTTGTGTTTATTTCATTACTTAAATTATCATTTTTAACAAAAAGAAATATTTTCAAATTATATAACTTAATATTTATATTCGTAAAAATAACATGATATAGTACAAAAACACACACCCAATAGCAAAGCAACACGTGAACAGTATCAGACCAAAACAACGGAGCAATACGTGAACAACCTCAAACAAAAACAGCAAAATAACACGCGAGCAGCCCTCAACCAAACAATGGGATCTCCGAAATATCCCCGTCCTTGGCACACAGGCTGCCTCATCCCCAAAGCCCTATAAAAATGCCCAAGTATGCTTATCTAAGGGGAGATCACATTTTTAACCTAAAAAAAAAACACCACCATCCCTGCATTTCTAAAATCCTATACTAACAAAAGCATCGAAGCATCTTCGAAGACATCTCTTTTCATTGACTCTTTAGCTTATCTTATTTTTCTGTGCAGGTTCCCAGAGGCTCGGCCTCCAACTCAGCAGCATGTTTTTTGCAACAACTCAACATTAATTTTCGTAAGGTTGACCTTATATTCGTAATCAAGAAAAATATTGTATCAAATTTCATAACATGTTATTTTTTTTAACAAAAAAATACTATCAAACTTCGTTACTTAACCTTCATATTTCGTAAAGTAAATTTTATTTCTCGTAATTAAATTATTTTTCGTAACAAATTAAAATTTAACTCTCATTACTTGAACCACTTTATCACCGATTAAAGAACAAGTAAATACTTTTCGAATCAAATTAATTCTTGACTGTTAATTAGTTAATCCACAAGTAATCAGTTGCCAATTTGGTGTTGGGTGAGAAAGAAGCATTTTTCAGAGAATTTAAATTATGAGGAAAAATCTTTTGAAATTTTATATGATTTTATGGACAGCATATAATTTATTCAATTATTATCTCATTATAAATATTTAGTTATGAAAAGTAAATATTCAATTACTAATTTTAATATATGGGTTATGAAATTTTATATTTTGACTGTGTTCTGGTGTCAGAAACACTCTTTTTGACACCATGGTGAGGCTTATATTTTTTTCTTTTACGAGTTAGGGGTCAAGGAGAGTGGAAATGAGAAATATAAAATATTTTTCAATACTAAAGCACCCTTAGAAAACAATATAGTTTAAAAAAATAATATTTTTATTTTTAACATAATATTAAAAAAATTAAAAAATATCTTTTTTCTTTCCCAGATTTTCAATTTTATATTAGAAAGTAAAATATTTTTCAATACTAAAGCACCCTTAGAAAACAATATAGTTTAAAAAAATAATATTTTTATTTTTAACATAATATTAAAAAAATTAAAAAATATCTTTTTTCTTTCCCAGATTTTCAATTTTATATTAGAAAGTAAGATGATATTTTTTAAACTATGTTAAAAATATATACATTTTTAAAGAAACTGTTAAGGGGATGGAGATAAAAAAAAATAGAAAATATTGTCTACAATTGTGAAAAATATTTATTATTATTATTTTTTTTAACAACTTCTTCAAAAATTTGCTCATTTTTAATACAGTTTAAAAAACAATATTTTTAATTTCAATATAATATTAAAACACTTAAAAAGATTTTTTTTTTATTTCTCAACATTTTCAATTTTATGTTGAAAAGAAAAATATTGTTTTTTAAATTATGTTTAAAATATGCAAATTATTTTAAAAAAAAATACTATGTATTGAAAGAAATGAAGATAAAAAAAAAATATAAATAAAAATATTTTATACTAAACAAACCCTTAGTTTTCTTATATTTTCAATTAAGCTTTGACAGTATTGATTTGCTTTTTTGTCTTTGATTTCTATGTTTCCACTTAAAGGCTAAAAGAGCATAGAAGTAACCGGACTTTTTTTTATTTAGTTTACTTTGATTTTATCAATAAATTGTTAAATGAAACAAATTATTATTGTGGTTTGAATTTTATGTTAAAATGGCATTTGATTGATGAGGTATTTTTTTTTTTCCCCCTCATTGTACCCATGAAAAGATGAATAGTATCTAACCTTGGTGAGAAACTAAAGACATGTTTGGGTAATAATTTTCTGAAGAAAACATGTTTGGATAACTTTAACTCGAAAACTATTTTCAAAACAAAAAACAGTGAAATGTTGTTTGAATAATCTTATTTTGAAAACTGTTTCGATACATCTTGTAATTATTTTTAGTTTTGAGTTTAAATTTAAAATTTATATTAATTTTATTTATCATAAAATATTTTAATATTTTTTATATACTATGGAGAAAGAATAAAACAGAGAAGTGAACACTGATTTTAGGGTTATTTTTCGAAAATTATGTCAGAAAACATCAATTTTGAGTTTTCAGAAAACAGTTTTTGAAAACTAGTTTTTTGAAAACTATTTTAGAAAAATACTTTTGAAAATTGTTTGCCAAACATAAAAATGAGTTTTTGCAGTTTTTGAACATTAAAAACAGTTTTCGAAAGCCTTATCCAAACATAACCTAATACTTTTTAGGTATTTTTAATATTAAATAACAATCAAGTGATGTCATGTGAATGTTATATTGGATACTATCAAGTCTTGGCTGCATTTATAATATTCATCAGAAGTTTTGAAGAGAATGTCATTTCTTGAAAATTTAGGATGTCATCATAATTTTGATTAAATCTTAAAAATATGGTATAATTTATCCTAAAATAAAATAAATTATTGAAAAACAAATAGACAAAACACAAAAGACAAAAAAAAAAAAAAAAAGGGAAAGGGTTTCACTTTCCCATCTAAAGCTAGAAGTCTTCCCTTGTGATGAGCTTGTCTTAGGGGAATAGGAGACTTAGCACCGAGCAGCCACGAAAAATGATGGTGCTTTGCTTATTGAGTGATGTGGGTAGGACCAAATAAAGCTACGTATTGTAGTATTTTTATTCAACTAATGTTAGCCTCTAGTAGTGAATTATAAATACATAAGACAAAATAAAAGAAGTGTCCCATAAGAACTAGCAGCAATGAAAAGGGCGTATCTTCCCACTCAAAGTAAAGGATTAGTTAATAGAATTTTGCTGCTGTTATTATTGATTTATTTGAGATTTATTAATCATATGAATTATATATAAAAAATAAAAAAAAAGATTTATTAAGGTTCATTCTAAAATAAAGTTACGTACTGTTAAAAATTTCTTATTATCAGTCTCACAAATCTCTCGTTAAAATGTATGTTCATTTATAAGCAACTTAAAACGTCTTAATTAGTGTTTAATTATGATTTCCGTCATGCTATAAAACAACGGCTATTTATGGGCTCAAACTCAAATCGTCAAACAAAAAAATTCGTCCGAAATTCTACAAATCTGATCACGTAAAATATACACAAACCCTAACAATCTTTACCATCTTTCCAAACTTTATTTTTTTTATGCAAATTACATTTGCATTCCAAAACATAACCATTTATGATACTACGCAACTTGTGCAATCAGATGTATAGACAATATACATGGGATTGACGGTTTCAATGAATTTTTTTATCTAAATCAAAAGAGAAATTATAAAATGTCTAGCATTTTTTTTATGACGGATTTTAGAAACTCTTTAGCATAACCAATAATATTAATGACGGATTTTAGAAACTCTTTAACATAACCAATAATATTAGTACTCCACTAGTTTTCTCTCTCTTTTGCACACAAACATGCGCAGCAGAAAACTGGTTGCCCTTGGAAAATATCTCCAAAGAGGTAATCCTTGCAGACAGACAGTGACCAAAGATTTATTCAGTTTCTTTAAGCAGCAACGATTGACTAAAATGGAGTTATCAAACAAGTGCATAGAAAAATATATGTCAACAGATAGCTCCCTTTTAGAATGAATGGACTGTTCTTCCCAATTTAGAACCGAGTTAGTAGTAAAACTGAAACATATATGATGATTGTCAGATGGATAGAGAGAGACAAATTGAAAAATTTTCCCTTAAAAAAAGAACCATGTCCAAACAAAGCCGAATCCTTTTCGATCTGTCAGAACTCGAGTAACTGTCAGTTCAACTATATTTCCCAAAAGTTCCAACTCCCATAGATGATGATTGTGATTATGCTAACTAAATCATATTAATAGTACTAATAAAAGCATATAAAAAGCCCTTTTTCATAAATTATGGAATAAAAAGAAACAAACTCTACAACAACGTAAAATCCTTAAGATACACACTACACACATTTTGTCTTTCTTCTCCCTTAAATCGGGACTAAACAGTGAACTCTATCTGGTTACAACTGTAATTTGCATCAACACTTCCTTAATTCTTCCCCACAATTACACATAATAATAATAATAATAAAGGAAAAGTAAATAAGACAAAGAACCTAACAATTACGTTAATCCTTAAAGATTACCAAATTAACAACTCCCAAATTAGCCCTTATAAATTATAATCATCAAGCACCGACCGACCTACCTTGACCTAACAGCATCGCCAGCAGCGCCACCACCCTTCCCAACTCCAATCTTCTGCTGTTGATGATGATGAAACCCACCAGTGCCGTACACGTGTCCCTGATGATGCCCCATCGTCATCATCCCTCCATACATCCCCGGCCCACCCCCATTAAACCCACCGCCACCACCTGAACCCATTCCACCGACACCACTACCGCCGGACCCACCGCCACCACCACTAGCCCCTCCTCCACCACCACCACCACCTGAACCATCCTTCTCGCCTTGCCTGCCCATGTTAGTCTTCTCCCCTTCCATCTCCCTATACTTCTGGAGGTAAATCTTGAGTGGCTCCACGTACTCCTCGAACCCAAGAGTGGTCATGGCCCACAGCAGATCATCACCGTTGATTGTCTTCCGCTTCTCCCTCTGACACTTGTCGGATGCCTCTCCCGTGATAAAGCTGATGAACTCCGACACGCACTCCTGCACGGTCTCCTTTGCGTCCTTCGATATCTTCGCGTTCGCCGGCAATGCTTTCTTCATGATCCTGCTCACGTTAGCAATCGGCAGGAACCTGTCATGTTCCTTCGTCGAAAACTCGCTGTTAGCGTTGTTGTTTTGCCCTCCTCCCGATTCATTGTCCGAATCCGCCATCTCAAACAAAAACAGTACCTACACCTAATTTAAACAAAAAATGTTTCTGCTAATTTAATTACTGTATAATTGCAACACAGAGAAAAGGGTGTGTTTGTGTTTGATTAAAATTATATCGACAGATGGGTTTAGGGGATAAGGGGGGGAAAAGAGGAGTGGTAGAATGGGAAATTCGGGTCGGTGGATGAAGAAAGGGGTGGGAGGGGAATCCGGACGTTGCAGAGAGAGGGAGAAGAGGGTGGATGTTGGGGTCCGTTGGATCGATGGGGTAATAATGCATCGGAAGCGACACGTGGGTGGTTTGGGACCGTTTATTTTTCGATAAGAGTGGGATACGTGGAGGTTTTAAAGATGGTTGGATGGAAAGTCGGGGCCATGTGATCTAACGGATTACGGATGACACGTCGTGGGCGAGGTTGGTGTGCGATTGTCTTTTGAGAATCTTTAGGCGGCTGCTGCGGCTTTGGCTCCAGCCGAGTCGAGCTGGCAAGGTTACTGCCTGCAACTCATCATCCATATCCTATCGTTACTACACGTGGCGTCGTCTGAACCTTTGATAATGCACTTGCAATAATGCCATGTCACGGTTTTTTGCTCGTTTTGGATGAACCTTTTTCTGGGGGCCAACCGGACAATACAAAGCGTAAACTGAAAGAAGGTTGAAAAAGAGACTAATAAATAATCCGTTGAAAAATTTTATTATTTATATGAGATTAAGTTAAGGTAAATAATTATATTTTATTATAATTTTATCGTGAATCAAACGGTCGTTGAGAATCATAATTATATTTTTTTCAATCTTTTTGTTATATTTAATATATAATTTTTTAAATAAATAAATTAGGGATTTAGTTTTGTTCCAGTATTGGTATGTCCACTGAAAAGCACTTAATAAAAAGGATATATATATATATATATATATATATATATATATATGACATTGGATTCCTCTGAAGGAGCAACATGGGGCATTAACTGAGCACTGAGAAGCGATGCATGCTGAGTTATGAATTTATGATGAATCTCAGGATTTAACCACTGATTTTTTTTTGTGAGACTTGCTGCTTTGAGCTCAGGGTCACTTTAAAATTTTTTATATTATATATTATTATGAAAGTTTTAAAGGTATTATATTATTTCAGCATCTTTTAAAAAATATATATATAGGGTCAAAGAGAATTTTATTTCACATATATTTTTTAAAATTCATGCACTTACCAAGGTTATTGTTAAGATTTTGATTCAAATTCTGATAGTAATTTATTATGTGGTTGTCGGCTTTTTAGAAAAAGTTTGAACTTCATTCATAATTTCAATATACGTGATAAATCAGAAGGGTTTACCACTAAAGTTATAATAAAAGTTTTGGGTGTATTAAAATTTTGGGTTGTTAAGTAGATAGAATACTTACAACTAGAGTTAGGTTGAGAGTTTTAATTGTCTTGAGACTTTTGGGCTATGAAGTGGCTATTTTTTAATAATTTTACTATTCTTAAAATTGTAATTAAAAATTAATAAAACAGTGAATTTGTTTATTAGTTGACATAAGCAAAGAGGTTATCGAATCACGTTAAATTATTATGTTCTCGATATTTATTTGTTTTACCTCTTTAATTATTGTAATTATATTTTTTATTTAAAATTAAAGTTACTAAATTTTAAAAATAAAATTTCAATAATTATAATTTATTTATTAATATTTTTGATTCAACGATAAAGATGTATCACTCATAAAGTTTCAAAACCACGTGTAATTGCAAACACAAAGTGACCTTTCACAAAGTTTGATTTCAAAACAAGGTTTTACTCACTTATTTTCTACTAGAAAAAGATTAGGATGGATATTTTCTATGACAGAATGTTATTTGCGAGTGCTGGACTGTTGGATTTTTCCATTAAAATCTACCCAAAATTCACACAGATAATTAATATAGCTTTGATATCACTCTTGTGATTATATCTCAAAAATTCACCTCACAACAAAAAAGGTTCAATGTAATTAAAGCTTTCAATTTAGATTTAGTTGTAAATATTACGTTTACTTGATAACTTAAAATCTAAATACACGAAAAGCTTTTGACCTAGCTTTAGTAGTAAACAATATTTTCAGAGGTGAAGGTGTTGGATAAGACATTTTGTCTCGAGGCATTGAGACATAAATCTTATGAATATATTGAGTTGTTTCAAAATTTTAATAAAATAATATTAATTAATTAAAATAATAAAATTAAAAATTATATTTAAATTATTTAATTTTTAGCTAAGTTTAATACTTTTACTAACTCTCTATAGCATGATAATTATAATTTTATAAATATCAATATATATTTATATATAAATTATATGGAGTATAACATATATTTTTATATTGTTGTAACTTGTAAGTGATTAATTAAATAGTTTATAATTATTACTAAACTAGATAATATGTAATATATATTTATGAAGTGTAATGATATCACAACAAGACCATTAGCTTAGTGGGTAAGACCTATGAAATTCATTTGGTCATGGTTTGAGCCTTTAACTCGCATTTTTTTTCTTATAAATTTTAAGCTTTTTAAAAAAAAAAACTTCACAGGGCGTATGGCTGGGTGCTCGGGGCATAATTTTTATGCCCCGAGCATACGCCCCAAATAAAAAAACGAACGTCCCGAGAAAGAAACGCTTAAATCCAAACGTTCCAGGACGTTTTTGCTTTGCCCCACCTCTGGGCGCGCCTCGAGCAAGCCCTAGGAATGCCCATGAAAGCACTGGTAGTAAACTCTTTTCATTTACATTGTATTTGTCTCTTTACCTTCTCTAAGACTAGATGCTATTTTTCTAATACTAATAAAAAAGAACAATAATATATGAGACTACTACTAATGCTGCTAAGCAATCATCCAATAGGAAATTACTACTATACTTCTATTAAAATAAACAACTATAAAATATAATAAATTACTTTTTCCAGACCAATTAGAAGCACTCCTTATTGAGATTTGAGCCAAAATCCTAACAGTGAGCCTCTTAATCTAACCTAATTAAATGGACACCTTCTATAAAAATTCTTGTAGCATAGTGTCATAAAAGATACATGGCACAAGAGTCCATCTCACTCTTGAATGAAAATAAAATATATATTTTTTTTCTTTCTTTTCGTACCCTTCAACAATAAACTTCACCACTTTTTAAATCTCTTGTTTTTTTATATATAATATCGAGATAATCATTTTTCCTGTCAATATACCAAAAATAAAATGCTAAATTGATTAATGACTGCTTAATTTGTGAACAAAAACTAATGAAATAATATCAAATTAAGATCGTTCAATAAATGAACTTTATTACTGATAAGAGAGAGATAATACAAACAGAAAAAAAAGCAAAGATCGGTCTTGATTATCCAGGGAAGGAAATTCAACAAGACTATTATTACTGATAACAAGAAGACTAGTAGTGGCCGGAGAAGAAAAAGAAGCGAGAGAGATGGAGCAGGTTTCCAGAGAGCTTTTTCCAAATGCATTTTTCTTTTATACATCGGCACAAATGGAGATCGAACCTGAATCTTTTACTAAGAGAACCCAGAAGTGACTATATCTATAACCGTTGATGAAACGAGAAAGAACAATAAATCTTTTCTTTTATATAAAGGGTTGTAGCTGCTCTTGACACATGAATTTCTCATACCAAAAAGATTTATATACATGGATCATAGTCAAATCTCAGGTCTAATAAGGTAAGTCTCCATTAATCTCCAGGGACCCAGAAAATGTGAAACTTGATGCATTATTGTATACGAAGCTTATAAAATGGATAACAAAAAGAAGAATCAGTGGGGAAAAGATATTCAAGTGGAATTCCATCAACTGGCCATGGCCTTTCAACTTTTAAACACTTTAATGAGTATTAAGAGGAAATAATTAAAGGGTCAATATGACAAGTGTGCTTTAATGAGTATCCAAAGCTTGCTAAGGAAAAAAGTTTTAAGACCAGAAGCTTCACAGTTCACAATAAGTAACATGTATAACACAACAATTATGAAATACAAAAATAACCTGATTCTTAAAAGGAAACTGATTTGGTGAGCTCGAGCACACAACCGTGAGATCTTGAAAATGTTTTTAATTTTCTCTAAGATCTAATAGTTGTGACACAGAAAAAGTTTCCTTCTTAATACTAAATCCCAGAAGGATCAAAAACTTCAAGTACTAAACTAAAGTAACTGTAAAGATAACTCAAGCTTCAATCTCAAACCTTGAACACTTGATCGAGCCCATGGATATATCAATCTCAATCAAATTATCTTCCTCATTAAACTCTGCTAACAGCTCCATTAGATTATGTTGCTGGAAAATGGAACGCGGCGTGAACTCTGCAGGGAATTTCTCCTGCAAAGTGAACTTTGGTTCTTCTAATTCCTTATAATTATGACCAACATAATGCCCACTTGGAAGAGCGATTTCGATCAGGCTGTCCTCGTCAGAAATAGATCCATCTGAGTAATCCGGGCTCTGACTTACGTGCTCTTGAAACTCCCAGTCTATCTCACAATCCTCAGTTGTTGATGATTCATCCAGGCATTCGCTTTCTGATAACGAATCCTGTGATCTGGCTAAGTAGTCTTGATCAATCTTATGCAGACTTTTTCCTGTTTCTTGCTCTTCCTTCTGTTGTGTGATCAAAGCTTCACTTTCAGGCTTTTGTTTCGATACGAAATCTAGTGTCTGAGGTGAATTATTCTCGTGAACCTCTTCTGTACTGAGTGATTTCTGATCTATCAAGAACCCTGGATTTTGGGTTGGAAATGTGTAGAGAAGGGTAGATAAAGTCAATACTGTTGATGTGATCAGGAGGATGGAGAAGAATCCGAAGCCGAGTAAATAAGCAGAAATCAGCAATACTGAAGCAAGAACAACAATCCATGATAGTGGCTTCCTGAGGAAAAACAAAGGAGAACCCATTTGACCTTCAACTGTCATCTCCAACTTCATGGATTGTTCTCCTGAGAAACAGATTTATATACAAAAAAATGATTTCCCCTAATTATTTTATGGCGAGATCTGCAAGCGAGATCCACTAAGAGATGGGATTAGAGGGAAGAGAATATATGGTTTTTATTGGGGAAAAAGTAGATCATAACGTAGACATGAAAATATGAAGAAAAACAAGTAGAAAGAAAAGCAGTGATTTTTTCTTGTTATATACTAATAAATCTGAGCTTGATTGAAGATTTAGAGAGAGAGGACACAAACAGAAAACAGAAGAGCTTGACAGTAATTCTTCACTGATAGCTTTCTTCTGCTCAGATATCAAAAAGGACACATAACTAGAAAGGAAAGGCGTTTATAAGAAACTTGAACACAGTTTGCAGATGATATAAATAGGAAACCCAAAAAGGCAAGAAGGAAACTAAAAACCAGTGTGCTAGCTAGGAAGAAGAGGTAATACCTGAACTGGTTTGTAACTAAAGAAAACAATATATTTTTCTTCTTACATGAGTAGACTTTGCATACTTGAATTTCAGGGTTGTTTCTCTTATATCACAGTTCCCAATCCCATGCATATAATGCTCCTGTAAAACAGGGTTTTTAATTCCTAACACCAATGAGGTGTTGTTATCTCTGCAACTGATTCTCTTGAGAACCCCAAAACCTGTGGTTTTCCCCTGTATTGGTTTACAGTCTCAAAGCTTGGGAATTAGAGAAGCCATGTGCAGGAATCTGAGCTCACCACATGGCACTTTCCCTCCAACTTCACCTGAGAGAAAAAAAGAAATCCACAACAGAGATATTTTATACTACCACTATCTCTCCTTCTCTGCCATTTCTCTCTGCAACCCCAAGGACCCTATGTTCAAAAAACCATACCTCAAGCTTCATCAAAGATGGAAATTAAATTAAAGACACATCACTAAAGAAAACCCACCATTATAAACTCATTTTCCCATCCTTTTCTATCAGTGATTTATCTCATCAAAATACCAGCTTTCTACTGGGCAGAAACAGAAGTGCACTCACACTACTTCTCTGGGTCAGTAAATTAAGACCATCGTTGGAACCTCAGGGTTTTCCATAGAGAAATCCACCAACAGAAGTATCAGATGTTTAGCAGCTAGCCAGCTTTATGGAAGAAGACCATGACCATCTATTCAATTATTAAAGCTTCGTTGCAATAACATCAAAACTTTACATGCAATCTCAAAAGAAGTGTTTTACACTTTTCTCTTCCATTTGTTAAAGAAAAACTGAAAACCCCACTAATCATGTAGATGGTGAGAAAAAAGGGAGCACCCAGATCGAATTACATTCCCAAAAAAAATAGAAATTGAAGTTCCAAATATAGAACTGATACTCTGATACTGTATTAAAAAGATAACCAAATGATCAATTATCCTAAAAATTTAAAACTAATGAAAAAATTCTAATTAATCCTTTCATATGTTTAACACATTGTAATTCATGTTTTTCTTTTTAGGTTGTGCCTCTAACGATGGCTTCAAGTATGCATTTTAATTAACATAAGGGGCATCGATCTGAGATTAACTATTCCAAAAGCATTAGCCCCACTCCACGAAATGATGATAAGGAGCCTAACACTTTAATTCAAACATTCAAACTCAAGTTGTATGCATGAGATCACAAGGACTTTTCACTTACTGAAGGGTCCAAAAAGGATATAGTTAAGCTCATCAAATCAATATTATTAATACTAAAATATAGTTTTTTTAGATCAAGCCGGCTCGTCTAATAATGCTATAATATTAATGAAATTACTCCATTATTAAAAAGATATTCTTTGATTTTTTAGAGCATCGATCCTATCCTCAATATCATTCCTCGTATAAAACCAAACAAGTTAAACACCCACATTAACAGAAGATCTGAATTCGATTCCCCTCTTAATCTACGCATAAAAAAATAAATTAAATAAAGTGATCCATATATGTAATCCTATAAGTTCTCATGGGAAAGAAGTAAATATTATTCAAATTCTGCAAGGGAAAATGAGAAGAAAATGAAAAAGAAAAAGAGGCAAGAATGGTGGTGCCACTTGTCGGCCAGTTGTACAAGTAAAGCAGTGCCGCATGAAACCCTAACTTGATTGCCTTTTGCTCTACGTTTTGACTACAACACATCGGAAACAAACCTAATTATCATTAATTAATTTTAGTTTTTCGAGCCATGAAGTAGCATTTGCCTTGAGAGAAGTAATGAGATGAAAAAACCCGACCGGTGTTGGGGACTCTAGCTTAAGGAATGTTTTAGCTGTGAATTTCGATTCATCAAAGTGGGAGGGGACCATATCTAAGTTTTGTTGAATGTTTCATTTGTAATTGTGAAATCTGGATAAGAAAATATTTTTGCCTTGGTTCTTGAGCTAATTTAATTAATGACTTTTGTTTATGAGTTTTAGTCATGTTTTTTTGTTTGTTAGTGAGAAAGAGCCGAAAAGAAAGTAACAAAATGACAAAAAAGGATCATGGAACAAGTCATTTTTGTCCTGAATTTTGCAACTCCCAAAAGAAACTATTAATACTGGAGCTTGTTCCAGATGGATCATTGATTTTAAGAAAATTGTAAAGAAAGTGAGTGTTAAATATCTTTAGTTTACGGACAGAATTATAATATGATAGTATTAAGATTATAGTAAGATAGTATTATGAGAGATTAAAGTGCGATAATAAATAAAAAATTAAAATACATTTTGTATATTTTATTATAAATTTTTTTATATATAATAATTATATTATATTATATTATATATAAATCCACAAACTTTTTTTCCCTTCATTTTTGGTTTCTTCCTCCTTTGTGCGTGGAACAGGGAGAGGTTTTTTTTTTCTTCCTTATTCTTCCATCTTCATTCTCTTCCTCCTCCTATGTGGTCTTAATTTGAGTTACGATTTGGGTCTGTTGCAGATATAGAGGAAGAAAAAGAAGAGAGAAGAGAAGGGTAAAGAGAGAAAGAGGAGGAGAAGGAAAAGGTGAGGCGCGGAGGCGAAAAAAATTAATCCTACTGATTTGTGATTGATTCTATCCCGTAGAGGTGCTGGGACAGATTTTGAGGGATTAAGACTAATATAGTCCCAACTTAATCCCAAATGAACAGTTAGTCCCTCTAACCAAACATGAGACTAACTATTCATGTGAAATTAAGTTAATCAATCCCACATTAGTCTCATGTACCAAACACACTCTAAGGGTGACTTCTTTAATGTTATGATTGATAAAGACGAAAGTACAAGAAAGAAAGAAAAAGAAGAAAAAAACAATTTTCTGCGAATTAATAAAAAAGAAACATGGACACATTCAATTTCTTCAAACATTTTCTCTTCAAATTATAATTGTTAATATTATCAAATTGAAACTTAAAGGGATTGAAGAGTGAAGAATAAAATGAGTAAGTTTTTTGAAAAAAAAAATCAATTTCTTTTTTTATTTTCATTTTTTACTCTCTTGTTTTTCTCCTTTAAAAATCATAACCTAAAAGCTTTGTCCCATATTGGCCTATCCCCTAAAAGGATTAGGAGCACAAATCAGACTTATCGACTCTGATACCATTTGTAATACCAAGAGCTTATCTCCAAAAGTAGTAATTGAAGTTGCTTTTGAATTCATGAAATCTCAAATATATAACAAGATTTTCTTCATTGTACTTGTAAGATAATTGACAGAACAAAACACATCCAAGAAGAAGATTGTGCAGAAAAACAAATATTTTCATAATATTCTTGTCTGTCAATTATCTTACATGGTATCAGAGCAATTTATGCTAATGTAATTACAACTAATTTCTTACTTTTACGTTGAATAATTCAAACTGTTGACCCTCGCCCGTATTTTAATGATGGCAAAACACAACTGTTATTTAACTAACATGTTTAACTAAGTTGTATTAAGGATCAAACACATTCAACCAAGGAACAAAGTGCAAAAACTCGAACCAAATCAAGTATCAAGTGAAGACTGAAGATCTAGTATAGGTCTTAAGGTTTAGAACCAATGTAAGTCTCACTCATACATTGTATTAGCTTGTTCAATGGCTCAAACACAAAAGGTTTTTCTAAAACCATTATTTTTAAATGTTTTTAATGAAAAACAGAAGAAAAACTGGGTTGAAAGACAACCCAGTCGACTGGGTACATATACCAGTCGACTGGTATATGGGTCAGAAGGTACCCAGTCGACTGGATGAATTAACCCAGTCGACTGGTACTTTGACCAGTAATTTCCCAGTCGACTGGATGAATCAACCCAGTCGACTGGTAAAATGGACAGAAAGTCCCCAGTCGACTGGATGATATATACCAGTCGACTGGATACCCAGAAGGTCTGAAAACGTATATTTTTCAAGTGAACCCAGTCGACTGGTATCTCGACCCAGTCGACTGGTAGTTCAAAAATATGACCGTTGGACTCCAAATCTGAATGCTTTAAAGTAAATCTTTTTCAAATTAAATTCCAAAATGACCATATTAATTGATTGCTATATAAACCCTTTCAGCAAAGCATTCCAAACAGGAAGCAAATATTCAAAAAGAGTTGATCTCATATAATCAAGTTTTTATACTCTTGAAACACAAAAAGCTTTGAAATAATCTTGTTGAGCCATTTCTTCAAGCTTTACTTTGAAAGAGAGACATTTCTGTTGTAATAAGCTTTCATTTGCTGTCTCTCTACCTTTTACTTTACACCATCTTTGTAAAGGGATTACTTCCGAGAGGAAGGGGAAACTTCTGAAAGGAAGAGGATTTTTCGGTTTAAGCAATTCCTGTAAATTGCTTGTGTACGGTTTGTGCAACACCCGGCTAAGTTGTGCGACTAAGTTTTCTTAGTGGATTACTTCAAGGAGTTCCTTGAAGAGAGTGGATGTAGGGTCGGAACGAATCCGATATTGCCGAACCACTATAACTGTGTTTGCATCCTCTTTCCTTAAACTCTTTATTTACAGCTTATTACTTGTATTAATTATTTGTTGCTTATCAGTTTTTATAAACTTCTATAAATTTCGCAAAAGTTTTTAAAAACCCAATTCACCCCCCCTCTTGGGTTGAAACCTCGAGCTACAATTGGTATCAGAGCTTCGTTCTCTTTATTAGGCTTAAATTCCTAGAGTTGATCCAATGGCAACAAATAACTACTCTGAGGGACACTCTTATACTAGACCACCATTGTTCAATGGATCAAATTATAACTATTAGAAAAATAGAATGAAAATCTTCGTCGAAGGACAAGATTACAATCTATGGAGAATTATAGAAGAGGGACCTAAAATTCCCTCAAAAGAAATAGTTATTGGAGAGACTCTTCATACAATGCCTAAACTCAAAACTGAGTTTACTGACGAGGATTGTAGAACGATGTCTCTCAATAGCAGAGCAACAAGCATGCTACATTGTGCATTAGATATTTCTGAATATAACAAAATATCTGCATGCGTTTCTGCTAAAGAAATATGGGACAAATTGCAAGTCACATATGAAGGAACAAGTGAAGTAAAAAAGTCTAAAATTTACATGCTAATTTCTGAATATGAATCTTTTAAGATGTCTCCTAACGAAACCATTTCTGAAATGCACTCACGATTTACTACTATTATAAATGGTTTAAAATTGCTTGGCAAGAATATTGAGGAAGTTGAACTAACCAGAAAAATCTTAAGATCTCTGCCACCAGAATGGAAACCAAAGAGGACAGCCATTCAAGAGGCCAAAAATCTTGACAAGCTTGATGTTGAGACACTGCTTGGGTCATTATTGACATACGAGATGGAAGAAATGACTCCCATCATCAATGATGATGAGAAGAAGAAAAAGCAAATTGCTCTCAAAGCTTCTACAAGCAACAAAGAAAAGGAATTAGAACAAGAAGCAGAGAGCAGTGAAGAGGATAGTGAAATGGCTTTAATCACCAAACGATTCCATAGGTTCTTGAAGAAAAGCAAGAAACCTTACTCAAAGGATCCCACCTCAAAAAGGGAACCACTGATGTGCTATGGGTGCAAGAAGCCAGGATATATAAAAGCTGACTGTCCGGTTTTAAGCAAACCATACAAGGGCTTCAAGAAGAAAGCTATGGTAGCAACTACCTGGAGCGATGACGAAGAAGATGAGTCATCAGACAAAGAAATCGGATACGAAGAAATTGCCAACCTCTGTTTAATGGCAATCGATGATGAAAGTGAGGTAACATCTTCTCCCTCTTCAAAAAATAATATTGTTACTAGTAGTGAAGAACTGCTAGAAGTCATAAATGAAATGCATGAAGAATTAAAAAAATTTGATTTTAGAAATTCTGTTCTTAAGAAAGAAGTATCATCTCTTTCTAGAGAAATGATAGTTCTTAGAGAAGAAAAAGAAAAATTATTATCTTTACTGTATAATTCGTCTCAAGATTTTCTTAAAGATGAAAATGAGAATTTGAAAAATAAAATTTCTGAATTAAACAGCACTATATCTAGACTTATGCTTGGTAAAGAAAAACTTGATGAAGTGCTCTCTTCCCAAAGATTAAGTGGAGGAAAGTCTGGTGTAGGATATTCTCCATTGGGAAAACAAAAAACAAAAGAGAGCTTAGTCATGAAAGCCTCTTGTGTAGATGGAGCTTCTACTTCAAAAGCTCCTAGTATTGTTAAAAGCACTCCCTCGATAAATCCTAGGAAGTCTAGAAACTTAAATGATCATACTAAATTGAAGTATTCTAAAAATACTCATGCTTATATGTATGCTCATTCTAGAAATGCTAATACAAATCCTAGAAATCATTATCATGCTCATTCTAGGAACAATGTGTATAGTCAAAGAATGCATTCTGTTCATGCTCATCCTAGGAATCATCATCATGGCTATTCTAGAAATAACTTGCATACATATGCTAGCATGTATCCTAGAATGCATCATCATTCATTTTCTAGAAATGACATACATTTTCATACTCCTTACCATAGAAACATGTATCCTAGGAACTATCATCCTAAGGATTATAGGAATGCACATGTAAAATTTCCTAGAAATTTCTATGACTATAATGCTAGGATTGTGCATCATCAACATGTTCATAGAGCACCATATATTGTTAAGAAAGTATGGGTCCCAAAAGGAACCGTATTTTCAAGGACTAACCCCAAAGGACCCAAGAAATTTTGGGTACCTAAAAATGCTATCGTATATCCTTGTGTGATGTAGATTTGCCTTCACACCAAGGAGAAAGGTAACTGTTGGTACCTTGATAGCGGTTGCTCGAAGCATATGACCGGTGATAAAAGCGTATTCAAGGAGCTAACTCTAAGAGATGGTGGACTTGTGACCATTGGAGACAATACTAAAATAAAGATCATCGGGCATGGAAAAGTCGGTAATGATTTCTCAACTTTAGATAATGTATTGCTAATACAAAGCCTAAAGCCAAATTTACTTAGCATTAGTCAATTATGTGACAAAGGATATAAAGTCACATTTGAGACCTCTCATTGTCTAGTTATAGACATCAAGAGCAACAATATCAAATTCATTGGCCATAGACATGAAAATGTCTATATAGTTGATTTGAAATCCTTACATTCCAATAATGAAAAATGTTTTCCTTCTTTTAGTGAAAATCAATGGCTATGGCATAGAAGGCTTGGTCATGTAAACATGAACTTGCTAAAAATTGTTTCAAGAAAAGATTTAGTTATTGGTCTTCCTAAAATCAATTTTGAGAAAAACAAAATTTGCAATGCTTGTCAAATGGGAAAACAATCTAGGATATCTTTCAAAGCAAAAAATGTTGTCTCAACTACTAGACCTTTGGAACTTTTGCATATGGACTTATTTGGTCCAATTAGTACCATTAGTCTAGGTGGCCATCAATATGCTCTTGTTATTGTTGATGACTATTCAAGATATACCTTTGTTATTTTTATTGCTTATAAGGATGAAGCTTTCAAAGGATTTGAAAAGTTTTGCAAAAAGGTACAAAATGAAAAAGGTATTTGTATTTCAAGCATAAGAAGTGATCATGGCAAAGAATTTGAAAATCAAAGCTTTTCAAAATTTTGTGATGAAAATGGAATTAATCACAACTTTTCAGCTCCTAGAACTCCTCAACAAAATGGAGTTGTTGAGAGGAAAAATAGAGTTCTAGAAGAATTTTCAAGAACAATGCTTTGTGAAAATAATTTACCAAAATATTTTTGGGCTGAAGCCGTGAATACTTCTTGCTATATTTTAAATAGAATTTTGATAAGGCCCCTGCTTGATAAAACACCTTATGAACTATGGAAAGGGAGAAAGCCCAATATTTCCTATTTTCGTGCCTTTGGTAGTAAGTGCTTCATCTTAAATAACAATAAAACTAACTTGGGTAAATTTGATTCCAAGACCGATGAAGGGATATTTTTAGGATATTCTACTACTAGTAAGGCTTATAGAGTTTTCAATAAGAGAACTCTAGTAGTAGAAGAATCTGTGCATGTAACTATTGATGAATCTAACCCAATGAGTAGTGGAGAAGTTTCCTTTAAAGATGATGCAGATTTTATTCCAAGAATGGAAACTCCTACTCCCATTGTTGACCTAAAAGAGAGTTCTACTCAAACAAATGAAGGGATTGCAACTCCAAATTTGGACCAACAATCCTCAAGTCAACAAGAGGAAAATCTACCCAAGGATTGGAGGTATGTAAATCATCATCTAATTGATCAAGTAATTGGTAATCCTTCACAAGGGGTAAGAACTCGCTCTTCCATTAGAAATATTTGTAATTTTGTAGCTTATTTGTCTCAAGTAGAACCTAAGACATTTATAGAAGCTGAAAAATATAATAATTGGATAATTGCAATGCAGGAAGAGATAAATCAATTTGAAAGAAACAATGTTTGGGAACTAGTTCCAAGACCTAAAGATCATTCAATTATTGGAACTAAATGGGTATATAGAAATAAAATGGATGAAAATGGTATAGTAACTAGAAATAAGGCTAGACTAGTTGCTAAAGGATATAACCAAGAGGAATGAATAGATTTTGATGAAACCTATGTTCTCGTAGCTAGATTAGAAGCTATTAGAATGTTATTAGCCTTTGCATGCTTTAATAAATTCAAGCTGTTTCAAATGGATGTGAAAAGTGCCTTTTTAAATGGCTTTATAGAAGAAGAAGTTTATGTTGAACAACCTCTTGGATTTGAAAATCCTAGTCTTCCAAATCATGTCTATAAACTTTCTAAAGCTCTATATGGGTTGAAGCAAGCTCCAAGGGCATGGTATGAAAGACTAAGTAAATTTTTGATTGATAATGAATTTGTAAGAGGAAGAATAGATACAACTCTCTTCATAAAAACTCACAAAAATGACACTTTGATAGTTCAAATATATGTTGATGATATTATATTTGGTGCTACTAATGAATCTATGTGTCAAGAGTTTGCAAAGTGCATGCAAGGTGAATTTGAAATGAGCATGATAGGAGAACTTACCTATTTCCTTGGACTGCAAATCAAGCAACTAAAAGGAGGTATCTTCATCAATCAACAAAAGTACATCAAAGATCTACTAAAGAGGTTCGGGATGGAAAGCTCAAAGCCAATTGGAACGCCTATGAGCACAACCACCAAACTTGATCTTGATGAAGGAGGTAAAACTGTAGATTCTAAATATTATAGAAGCATGATAGGTGCTTTACTGTACTTGACTGCAAGTAGACCTGATATAATGTTCAGTGTATGCATGTGCGCTAGATTTCAATCTAATCATAAGGAATCACATGTAGTTGCAGTAAAAAGAATCCTTAGATATCTGCAAGGGACCCAGACCATAGGATTATGGTATTCTAGAGAATCATCTTTTGAGCTAGTAGGATATTCGGAAGCTGATTTTGCTGGATGTAGGTTAGATAGAAAAAGCACAAGTGGAACATGCCAATTCTTAGGTGCTATGTTAACTTCTTGGTTATCCAAGAAACAGAATTCAGTTGTACTATCAACCGCTGAGGCAGAATATGTAGCAGCTGGCAGTTGTTGTGCCCAAGTACTATGGATGAAACAACAACTAGAAGACTATGACATGAGTCTCAAAAATATTCCTATATTTTGTGATAATACTAGTGCCATCAACCTAACCAAAAATCCTATTCAGCACTCTAGAACCAAGCATATAGAGATTAGACATCATTTCTTAAGAGATCATGCTCAAAAAGGTGATATAAGATTATAATTTATACCTTCAGAATATCAAATAGCTGATATTCTTACAAAACCCTTAAGTGAAGCTAGTTTTTGTAAGATTAGAAAGTTGATGGGATTGCTTGATTTTGATAAACTGCATGTTTGATTGCATTTCATTTCATCATTTACAAGTTTGACATTGAGTGATAGAGTATTAATCCATGTTTAATTATTCTCTTTACTCAAAAATGTCATAGATAAACAAAATCGTGCTAAAAATTCAGGACTGAAAATTTTACTCAGGATCCAGTCGACTGGTAAATGTTCTCCAGTCAACTGGTAAGTCTCTGCCTGTTTTTCCAGTCGACTGGTAATTTTGATCCAGTCGACTGGTAACTCTCTGTCAAAACTTCCAGACGACTGGTAAGTCTTCTCCAGTCGTCTATAAGATCAAATCCTGCTTGGAGCCAAATTTTTTTTAATACCCCTTGTCCTCCAGTCAACTGGTAAAGATAGCCCAGTCGACTGGTATCTCACTGTCAGTTGACCCAGTCGACTGGTACGTTTACACAGTCGACTGGTAAAGAAACTGTTCATCTTTTCAAAGGGACCCAGTCAACTGGTATATCGACCCCAGTCGATTGGTATCGCGATTCTATAAAAAGGACTGTTCATTTTCGCCATTTTTACGCCATTTTCAAAGAGCCCAAGCTTTCTCTCTCTAGAAAAATTCATCTTTTTGATATAAAAACCATCCAAATCCCTTCTAAACACACCGATCTACTCATTCCTAAAGAGATTTTTAACTTTCTACGGTTAAAATCTCTCATTTTTACCAAATTTCCTTTTTCCAAAAACTTCAAATTTCTCGAAAATGAGTGACAAAATCCGTATAAAACTCACAACAAGTGGACCTAATGCGCCCAAAAAGCCAAGGTCTTCAAAACCTTCGGCTTCGGAGTCGAAAGGGAAGGGAGTAGCAGGGTCATCCAGCAAGGAGCCCAGAACAGAGTTGGAGCAGGCTCTGTTTTACAGCCCAGCGGCTCATAAGAGGTATAACTCTATAATCCGTCACAAAAAAATCATGACGGGTAGAGTCGTTGATTTCGACTCCATTCGTCATGGTAATTTCGATATTCTACCAGCCTTTGAGGCAATAAATCTGACCCCACTGGTCAGAATTCATGAAAAATATTACCCGCGACTGATTCACCAGTTCTATGCGAACTTGGTGAAACCCAGTCCTCTGGCTCTGAGATTCAGAACCAGAGTAAGCGGTGTAGAGTTTGAGGTCAACACTGACCTCTTGATGAGCATTCTGAGAATCCCTATTAGGGGGGTTCAATGGAGTCTGGATGGATGGCCAGACAACTTTGAAGTTGAGGAGGCCTGTTGGATAGTCAGGGGCGACCCTAACTATGTGTACAGACCCACTACATTTCACACATGTAGTGACTTGCCCCTCGACTCAAAGATGTTTCAATTGATTGTCAGTTGGACCATCCACCCGAGACTCGGGAGTCGAGGGTATCTATCTAAAATAGATACGGTATTGATTTGGTGCCTAAAATCTGGGCACCACTTCAATATATATCCTCTGCTGCTCGCCAACATGATAAACGGCGAAGCAAACGACTCCGGGTGTCTTCCTTATGGGATGCTCATTACGCTCATCCTCCAGCACTTTCGGGTACCTTTGCCTGCCTCTGAGGCTCAGGATATCGGATTGACGGATATCATCAACATCTCATCTCTAAAGAAGATGGGATGTATTGTTCGTGAAGGGTTTCTCTATCCAAAGGCCGAAAAGCGCCTAAGGATTCGAGAGGATGCGAGTGACAGTGATGAGGATGCTGATACGGCTGCTGAGATGGAGACAGATACCCGAGCACCTCCCATTGGTGGCTCGAGTACTGGTCAGACTGGATATGGTGACATCCTACGAGCTATCACGAGTCTTCAGATGACGATGGAGTCCGGTTTTCAGTCCATGCAGTCCGATTACCAGAGGCTGAGCTCCTCTATAGATCACCTACGGGATGACTTCGAGTTACATCGAGAGCACACCGAGGGTTCCCTAGCTGAGATTAGGAACTTCTTCCTGACAGCTCGGACTCTCCCGCACCATGAGTCTCTTTCTTTTATCAGTTCTTAGCGCTTTTCCAGTTTTTTTTTTCACATAGCACGGACATCTCATGTTTATTTTTCTTAGTTATGGCTCTATGAGGCCCAACTTGTATTGACTTATTCTCTATGATGATGTAATACTATTTTCCATATTTCTTGCATTTATTTATGCTATTTGTGATATATTAAGATTGTCTTAAAACTCTGTTTGGTCACTAAAACTGCTATAAAATGCTTACATGCTTGAAAAACTTTCGGTTCTTCCCGGGAAGGCTTCTGAAATTCGAAAGAAGCAACATCTTCGCGTACATCTTTGTATTCTTATAACTTATTTGACTGTGTTGGCTAAGTAGCTTATTTTTTATGTTATGCTCCCTTTGGTTGCTGTTGTCAAAACGGGGGAGAAAAATGAGAAAAACGAGAAAATCTAAGTAAAACGCAACCAATGCATAGATTTAGGGGGAGCATTGCTCCATATCTGTGTAAAAATGTTTATTAATTAGTTGAGTTTAATTCTAGATTGGTTGAAAGAAAATAATCTGTGTTTGCTTGTTTACAGGGTGGTTTTACTCGAAAAACAGATGAGACTCTGTCCAAATTTTTTGTAAAATCTTAACACTTAGTTTTTAAAACTGTTTTTACATTATTAGTTTTGTCATCATAAAAAAGGAGGAGATTGTTGACCCTCGCCCGTATTTTAATGATGGCAAAACACAACTGTTATTTAACTAACATGTTTAACTAAGTTGTATTAAGGATCAAACACATTCAACCAAGGAACAAAGTGCAAAAACTCGAACCAAATCAAGTATCAAGTGAAGACTGAAGATCTAGTATAGGTCTTAA
This sequence comes from Bretschneidera sinensis, assembly GCA_023935145.1. Lineage (NCBI taxonomy): Eukaryota > Viridiplantae > Streptophyta > Magnoliopsida > Brassicales > Akaniaceae > Bretschneidera > Bretschneidera sinensis. Next base: position 103,390,904 of record CM043703.1, on the reverse strand, counting down.
GGTTTAGAACCAATGTAAGTCTCACTCATACATTGTATTAGCTTGTTCAATGGCTCAAACACAAAAGGTTTTTCTAAAACCATTATTTTTAAATGTTTTTAATGAAAAACAGAAGAAAAACTGGGTTAGAAGACAACCCAGTCGACTGGGTACATATACCAGTCGACTGGTATATGGGTCAGAAGGTACCCAGTCGACTGGATGAATTAACCCAGTCGACTGGTACTTTGACCAGTAATTTCTCAGTCGACTGGATGAATCAACCCAGTCGACTGGTAAAATGGACAGAAAGTCCCCAGTCGACTGGATACCCAGAAGGTCTGAAAACGTATATTTTTCAAGTGAACCCAGTCGACTGGTATCTTGACCCAGTCGACTGATAGTTCAAAAATATGACCGTTGGACTCCAAATCTGAACGTTTTAAAGTAAATCTTTTTCAAATTAAAGTCCAAAACGGCCATATTAATTGATTGCTATATAAATCCATTCAGCAAAGCATTCCAAACAGGAAGCAAATATTCAAAAAGAGTTGATCTCATATAATCAAGTTTTTATACTCTTGAAACACAAAAAGCTTTGAAATAATCTTGTTGAGCCATTTCTTCAAGCTTTACTTTGAAAGAGAGACATTTCTGTTGTAATAAGCTTTCATTTGCTGTCTCTCTACCTTTTACTTTACACCATCTTTGTAAAGGGATTACTTCCGAGAGGAAGGGGAAACTTCTGAAAGGAAGGGGATTTTTCGGTTTAAGCAATTCCTGTAAATTGCTTGTGTACGATTTGTGCAACACCCGGCTAAGTTGTGCGACTAAGTTTTCTTAGTGGATTACTTCAAGGAGTTCCTTGAAGAGAGTGGACATAAGGTCGGAACGAATCCGATATTGCCGAACCACTATAACTGTGTTTGCATCCTCTTTCCTTAAACTCTTTATTTACAGCTTATTACTTGTATTAATTATTTGTTGCTTATCAGTTTTTATAAACTTGTATAAATTCCGCAAAATTTTTTAAAAACCCAATTCACCCCCCCTCTTGGGTTGAGACCTCGAGCTACACAAACTCCTACAGCTATACAATTTCAATCACTCAGGATCGTATCTCCTCATTGTTATCCTCCTGATTTGCTGCTATGATCTCAGCACTTTATATGGCTATATATTTTTCAATAACTCATGATCCTTATCTTCCTGATCTTCAGCCTTGACTTCAGCTACAATTACTTCATCAGCTTTGTGGCCTCCATCTCTTCCCGCACTAACACCGTGACACTCAAAGAAATTTATTTTCTCTTATTAACAATTGAAGCTCGCCTTTCTCGACATTAACTTGCCCCTACAGTCCAGCAAGCCTTTGTAAATGTTGCTCAATGATAATCCCAGTCTTTTGCGCGAAGTGGACGCGGTGGTTCTTGAGGAATAGGGCGTGGAAATCGTGGTGGCTTCAATTCTGCTAACCGATCTCTTCTTATCTCTTATTGTATTTGTCATGTGTGTTAATATTTTTTATTAATTTACTACATTTTCAATTTCTAAATTTCGTTTTTCAAACCATAAGAGATTTGTAAACCTTGACCATTTCCCACTTGAACATTATCTAAACCATTGTAGTCATCATTCTGTAGGTCCAGATTAGCTACATCATTGGTGAGATGATGGGTTGCCTCTGTATCAGCGTGCCACTCAATCTCCCAATTGCCATTATTCACAGCTACCATAGCCTGCTTAGGTGCTGGTTTTGGAGAGTCCTGATAAGAAAGATCAAATCTATGATAACACTTTCAAGCAAAATGTCCTGGTTTACTACAAACCTGGCGAATAAGACAAGACTGATCATTCCTACGGCTAGCAGATTTGAAGTCACCACGATTTCCATGCCCCCTTTCTCGAGAACCACCGCGTCCACTTCGTGCAAAAGATTGGGATTGTTGTTGAGCAACATTTGCAGATGCTTGCTGGAGGTGAGCTTTAGTGATCAGTTAGAGAGAATAAATTTCTTCGAGTGTCACAGTGTCAGTGCAGGCAAAGATGGGGGCCATGAAGCTATCATATTCATGGCTTAATCCTGCAAGCACGTAAGTGATAATATCATCGCGAGTCATAGGTTGTCCTATAATGGCTAACTCATCTGTAAGTCTCTTGATGAAGAGAAAATAGTCGATGGCAGATTGGCTGCCCTTAGTTGCAGTGGCCAATTGTGTGCATATTTGGACAATTCGCACACGAGATCTGGAAGAGAAAGTTTCATCTAAAGCACACTAGACAGTGTTGGATGCTGTATAGTTGACTACCTGAGCAAGCACCCCTTCAGTGAGTGAAGACATGAGCGTGCTAAGAATGAGATTGTCCTGACGCACCCATTGAGTCTAAGCATGATTTAGTATTTCAGAAATAACCCCAGTTTCAGAGTTAGAGACAGAAATGGCTGTGGCTGGTTTTGTTATGGTACCATCAATGTAATCGAAGAGATCATGACCTCTGAAATAAGGCACCATCTGTGCTTTCCAGAGAAGATAATTGTCTTGATTAAGTTTGACAGTAACAACATTAGATGTGGAGATAATAGAGGGATGGTTGGGAACGTGAGTTTCAGTACTGGTAGAGAAGGAAAGAGATGAGGAGGACATAGATAGACGTTGGTCTTTTCACGGCTCTAATTGTACCATGTAAGATAAACGACAGACAAGAGTATTATGAAAATATTTGTTTTTCTGCACAATCTTTCATGTAGCATACATAGCAATTTATAGTAATGTAATTACAACTAATTTCCTACTTTTACGTTGAATGATTCAAACTCCTACAACTATACAATTTCAATCACCCAAGATCGTATCTCCTTATTGTTATCCTCTTGATTTGCTGCTATGATCTCGACATTTCATGTGGCTGTATATTTTTCAATAACTTAGGATCTTTATCTTCCTGATCTTCAGCCTTGACTTCAGCTACAATTACTTGATCCTCTCCAGCACTATAGATATGAGATGCGAGTCATCGAATTTTAGTTAGGAATTGAAGTCACTATTTTTTAAGAGTAAATTTTATTTTTAGTCCTTTTAGTTTGCCTCGTGTCCTTATTGGGTCCTTTAAGTTTGATACTTATTCCAATTAAGTCCTTGACCAAAATGATTTTGTTTCATTAACTAGTGATTCAAATATGTATACTACGTGTATGAAAATTTCCAAATCAAGAATCATCAAACTTTATTTTGAACATAGGGTGTGGATGATGTAATGAATGACTATTTAAATGATGTTGATAATGACGTGATTAGACTATTTGAATTTGATGAAATTGTTTTAAACTATGCTGTTGAACCTGATGTGGACGAGTCTATTGTGAATGAACATATTCTGAATGAGTTTGTGGTAAATGAACTAAATGAGATTACTGGTCATTTGGGTGAAGGACTTGATTGAAACGAGTACCAAACTTAAAGGACCCAATAAGAACGTTTTAAACTCCAGTAACCCAATAAAGACACGATCCAAACTAAATTGACTATATATATATTTATGATTATAGCAAGGATATATAGCTGACGCTAAATTAAGACACAAACAATTATGCATTTTCCTATAACTAATTGGTAGTAACAAGTAAATATCAACTAAAAGAAATCCTTGGAAAAAAAAAACTATAGGAAATCATTAATCACTTGCCTTTTTGGATTAGAAAGCACATCTAGTTAATAAAATATTTTATTATAAAAAATATATATTTTATTACGAAGATTTTTTGAAAGGTTTACCCTTTTAAAGAGGATTCCCACCGACTATAAATAAGTAAAACTTTACTCAAAAATCATGTGATGAATCTTGATTGTCAATCTTTAAATTGTTTTTTTAACATTACATGGACGTACGGTTTACATATTACAAAGATAGATGTAAAACATAATTAATTAATTTTTCATAAACAAACAAAACACTCCTTAAAATATCATATTGATATAAAAAAAATTAGATTACTTTTCCTTGGGCTTACAGAATTTCGTTTGATTTTCATCTTTAATGTTGCCTTCTCTTCTGCACTTAAACAACATACAGTCCATTTTATGGATTTAGTATTGAAAACTATTGACCCATTTGAGAAAGTAAATAATACAGAGTATATATCAACAAGATATTCTTACATTTCAGACCTCATTTAACTGAATCAAAACCAACAACCATGTTTTTGGTATCAGCAAGCATATATCAATTTGATGCTTTATGTGTTGCAATCCCAAGTCCTAATCACTTCACCGAATGGGTACCTTAATCCAACCATTAGCAAAAGCAATGGCTAAGATCACAAAAGGCGTCGACATACCAAAAATGATAATGTAAGGGATAGGGGTCTTCATAGGATTCTCCCCTTCTCTTTCTCCTGCTGTTTGCCAATACCTGTAATTAGCAAATCCCTTTTTGGAGGTTAATAACTTGGAATCTGATCAATTACTATAACTCAAGCTAAGTAATGCTAAAACAAGTTTTGATTTCATGCAATAAATAAAAGCGTAGTACGTCCTTATATTCGGTAGTAATTATAACTCAGTCTTAAATTTAAAAACAGATAAAATCATTTCATTCTTAAAAAATTTAACAAAATACAAATACCCTTTCGACTAATATTTATCATGTGTATAACATACAATTCACATATGAATGGAACAGCACAAACCCAATAATACATATTGTTATAAAACATTTTTTCATTAATTTCGATTGCTTGCTGGACAATGTGAGAGAGATCGAGGATGGAATGAAAATGAGGATTCTTTAATTTGGATATAACAATTGAATAAAGATAGTGGAATACCCATTTATGTGGAAAGTCCAAATGTAATCTTGTTGGAAAGCATTATAGTAACTAAACTGTCTCGGGTGTATGAAACGAGTGTCTCAATAGCTCTACAAATAACTATTACATTAATGAAGTTTTTTTTTTTAAGAGAATGTCGAATAGATTAAGTTGTAATTATTATCAAACTTATCTTATAGATGCCATAGTATTTTACCCTAACTAGAGATATTGAAGAAGATTGATGGAGTAGAAAGCTTACTGTTCTGGCTCTTGTTCTCTTGTTATAAATTTCTTCTTCCCTTGTGGCTTGATTTCTCCATCTCCTCCCCCTAACAGCACCCAAAACCACCTTCTCAAATTGTCACCTCAGTACCATTTTTGGTCAAATATCCAAACAAAAGTCATTTACATAAGTTGAATGAAATAAAACAAAACATTTTCTTACCTAATTTTGCATGAATTTTGAATCGATGAACCCTTGTTTTAGGTGAACCAAGGATGTGGAGGAGAGCAGGCACTGATGATGACGACGATGAGTTGGGTAGGGCAGGAATTTTGGTGCTGGGAGAATAAGAGAGGCCCACTTGGGCTGCCATTTTTAGAGGGCTTGTATGATCTCTTTGCCCATTTGCTTTGAGAATCACATATAAGTCATTGGTTTTGGATATGGATGTGGTTGCAGTAGTACTGATATTTGCTACTGTGGCAACTGACCTTATCTAACCAACATATGACTAAAAATCTATACAGCCCACGTGGCCCATCTATCTCCCGTTCACGATTTTATGTGGTGTTAAACCATTAGTACAATACGAAATACCAAAATAGAGAAAAAGCACTTTTTCTGCAAGGATGGGGATCCCTATCTGGTTCGGATCTACCCCCCGACCCGGTTGGATCGTATTTTATTTCTTTTAACAAGAGAAGTTATTTGAAATCGGTCGAGGCGGACGAGACTTAACATTTTTTATCACATAAGTAAATTAATTTATGTCACCTCAATTAATGGAGAAATTTTTATTTGACAAAAGTCAATTTTATTATTAAATAGTATTTTAAAAAATATATTTTATTTTTATTTAAAAATAAAATAAAATAAAATAAAATAAAATTTTATATTTTTATATTATATATATTTCATGATATTGTGTTCATATTCTTCGGACAATAATGGCTTAAATGTGTAATTGAGCTGGCCATTGATTGAAGTTAACGCTAAATTGAGTTGGGCAGGTAGCACGGGCATGTTCTCTCCTTGCTTGATGGGTAAGCATGACTGACTACAACTCAATGCAAGAAATAAAGCCTAGTGAGCTCCCATTCTTTTCTAGATTTGCTCACACAATTACCTAATAGTTAAAAGCAGTTTGTTTCTTTTTCCACAAATATCACTTAATTTGTCATTTTTTTAAAAAAAAAAAATCAACATGTGTGAATGTTGAGATCATACTTGTATGTTTTCTTTTTGATTTTTAATTTCGGCATTAAACTTCGCTTCGTCTTTTGTTTTGATTCGTTTCGGTTTATTTCAGTTAAAATATTATAAATTACATTTTTATATATTTTTAAAAATTTCAAGACATGATTTGAGAAAATTTATTCTTTCTTTTCAGTTGATTGACGTGGACAATCCATTAACTTTAACATTTGACATTTGACATTTAGAATTATGATTTTTTTATTATGATATGTTTTTATAATTATATATAATATATACAATTTGATAGTAGGAAAAAGTTTCAATTTGGATTTATACCAAAAAAAATAATTTATAATTGAATTTAAAACAAAAATTTGTGTAAGATTAATTTGTATATTTGAATGATGATTGTTTTCTTATAATTTATATTTATAATTATATATTCTTTTGAAATATATATAATTTGACATGTATATATTTGAAAATATCGTCAAATCTGAAACAACCCACCAAAACGGATCGAAATCGAAACATTTCATTTAAATGACTAAAACAAAATGTTAAACCGAAAAAGCCATATTCATATATTATTTTGGAAAATAGACGAGATGTTACAATAAAATAAATTTTGTGTTAGATAAATTGTTTCACAATAATTAGGTCAAATATTTAAAAAAAAATGGTTTATGAAAACAATTAAAAATCAATTGTTTTTTAAAATTAAAATTTGTGTTAGGTAAACTGTTTCACAATAATTTTATACTTTCAGTAAATGCAAAAACAACGTTAAATTTTATTACTTTTTATCAAAAATCATTTTGACGTCTATAAACAAAAAATACTGCTAAGCTAAAAAGTACAGAAGGAAAAATGCCCATAAATTTCTTTTTTTTATGGACGTAATTTCCAGGCTTTGAAAGCCACGATTAGGCAAACTCAGAAAATGACGATTTTAGCCCTCACTTGACAGATTTTTCTACACAAATATGGAATCTTCGACTCCAATTAATGACTGCATCTCCAATTTCGTATGTGAACCGTTAAGCCTCCATTTTTAACTCTCTGTATTTATCCTTTTTTCCTCTACAACTACTCCCTTTTTTTCAAAGCCAAAAACCCCAAAGAAAAGTCTTCCTTGGAAAACTATGGTCCCTCGTGTTCGCTTCTACTATGCTTCAAATCCAGTCAACTCTGTAATTTGGACCGTTGATCTCCATGATATGTATGCCTAAGAAATCTATTATTCAAAGTCGTGCATTTTGTTGACTACCCATCTTGTAAATTATGTTGGGTTTCCGCTTTTTAATCTGCTCACTACCAACCTTGGATCCCTGTTAAACCATAAGCGCTTGTGTTTTGATGATGGGTTTTTGCAATTTTTGGCCTCTAAAGCATTGAATTTGTTGCTAAAGCCTTGAATTTGTTGTATTGATTTGAGTTGCAGCAACTGAGAGAGCTCGAGTTTCAGTTCATGGTTGTGGAGCATAGCACGCTTGGAATGCTTAAATTTCGGTGGTGAGGATTTAAGGCTTCTGTTTTGAGGTTTTTTCCACTGACCCTTTTGCTTATTCGTTCTGTGCTTAAACGGATTGGTGCAGTTTTTTGATGCTTGATTCTATTTGAACGTCAAGTTTCGATTTTTCTTCCTAGACAGAGAGATATGATTGTTGTTAAAGTAACTGACTTCAAAGGTGTTTGATACTTTGTTTTTTGTTTGGTCTGTCGTCTATGGCTAGTCCGTCCAAGAAACACCGCTTGAAAGATGCAGCTATTCGTCGTTTCCTGTCTGTAAGTCTAGTTACATTGTTAGGGGTTTTGCTATTGATTTTTTTACTAGGAACAAATTCAAATACAAAGTTTGTGACCCCGTCTTGGGATCAGTTAGATGAAAATTTGAAAGTAGGTTTGAATCTTTCACGACTCAGCTTCCCTAAACAAAATGAATTGTCAATTCAGTTGCAAAAGCGAAACCAATTACCCCCAAGAAACATTGACTTGCATCCGAATTTAGCCAAGAATCATATAGTTATTGTTTTATATGTACATAATCGGCCACAATATCTCCAAGTAGTTGTTCAGAGCTTGTCAAAAGTTGTGGGAATAAGTGAGACTCTGTTGATTGTTAGCCATGATGGGCACTTTGAAGAAATGAACAAGATCGTGGAGGGTATCAAATTTTGCCAAGTGAAACAGATATTTGCCCCTTACTCGCCTCATGTCTTTCCTAATAGTTTTCCTGGTGTATCACCAAATGACTGTAAGGGCAAGGATAATGCATTAAAGAAACACTGTGATGGGAATCCCGATCAGTATGGAAACCATCGGTCACCAAAGATAGTTTCCTTGAAGCATCATTGGTGGTGGATGATGAACACGGTGTGGGATGGGTTGGAGGAGACCAAGGAGCACAGGGGACATATTCTTTTCATAGAGGAGGATCACTTCATTTTTCCCAATGCATATCGCAACTTACAGATGCTTGCCTCACTGAAGCCTCAGAAATGCCCTGATTGCTATGCTGCAAATTTAGCACCTTGTGATGTGGCTTCAAGAGGAGAAGGATGGGATTCATTGGTTGCAGAGAGAATGGGAAATGTGGGTTATTCCTTTAACCGGACTGTTTGGAGAAAAATACATAGGAAGGCGAGAGAGTTTTGTTTCTTTGATGATTACAATTGGGATATAACAATGTGGGCAACTGTTTACCCTTCATTTGGTGGTCATGTTTACACATTACGGGGGCCTAGGACTAGTGCAGTTCACTTTGGAAAGTGCGGTTTACATCAAGGCCAGGGGGAGAAAGGTGCTTGTATCGATAATGGGGTGGTTAGCATTGCAGTAGAAGATATCGATGAAGTTCAAAACATCAAGACTGGATGGGAAGTACGTGTCTATCACAATCAGCCAGGGTATAAAGCTGGGTTCAAGGGTTGGGGAGGATGGGGTGATGAGAGAGACCACCAGTTGTGCTTGACTTTTGCTCAGATGTATCACGTCAAAAGCAGTGCTTCTTCTTCCTGAAGAGTTAAGAGTTTTTGACCATTTTCTTTATTCCTGCTATTGTAACGGTGAGGTATGAATGATAGTTTTTTCTTGTTTGAAATTCATCAATAGCTGTTATATGTTTGTAATGTCTTACAAATCTCCATATTATCTCTTCACTGTTCAAAGTAGTTCTTAGATGAAACCAGAATGTTCTCAGTACTTGAATGAATTTATTTTCTTAAGAACTTAATTCATAAACTCACGGTAGATTTCTGATCAGTATTTTGGGGGTATGAAATGATTTTTTGGATTTATACTCAATTCAGTTTGCATTTCGCATAAGTTGGCATACATTTGTTCATGTGTATTCTATGTTTATAGTCATGCATTCTCTTGTCTTGAATCCATGTGATTACTTGAGTATAATCCCAATATATACTGGATAAAAGACCTGAATAAACATTAATTTTATTTGTTGAAATATAATTAATGGTTTAAACAAAGATATGATGTCAGATCATGGTTAGCAACGTAAGTGTAGGATTGTTAAAACTCAGTCTTACGTATGCAATAAATAGCCTTACTCTGTCTATGTATAAGCCGGAAGAATAAACTCTTAATGGCAAAAGGTGTCCGGTTATCACACTTGCAATAATAGGATGGGCTTTTAGAATGACAAAGCAAAGACTGAAATATCAGATGAATATTAGAATTGACACGGTCTCATACACTCGATGTTATCACGGGAGAGTTATAAGTTATTTTCCGGTTAGTCAAAAAAGTAAAATTTTGGTTGACAGGAAAAGAGGAAAAAAAGTTGTTTGTATAGTCATAGTAGTGAAGCTAGTCGTTTGTATAGACATAGTAGTGAAGTTAGTGTACTGTAGCATTTCATATAGATGGAACCTGAGGTTATCATGCCATCATCCTGTAGTGGGCCATTGGTGGCGTGATACCCTGAAGTTAGTTTGTGTAGTCATAGTAGTGAAGCTAGGCGTTTGTATAGTCATGGTAGTGAAGTTAGTTTACTGTAGCATTTCATATACATGGAACTTGGGGGTATCATGCCATCATCGTGCAGTGGGCTGTAATCAAAGTAAACTCAGCGGAAAGTTTACATACTTCTTAAACCCGAAAGTCTACGATGGTTCGAATCCTTTTGTTGTACATGTCTTCTGATTCTTGCCGGTGTTTTTGTGTAATCACAGAAAGGAAAACACATTTTGTTCACCACTCAAGAATTTTCTTCTCTTTAGAATAAAATGAGTGTTTCTCTCTCTTCCTCTCTACAGAATTCCAACAAACTTGGAGCATTTTTAGGCTCGACTTGTTCATATAACACTATCAATTTATTTGAGCTAACTCAGTTAGAAAATTACAAGATCCTTCATGCTTTATGAGACAAAATTTGGGCACCATGTTCATTAATGAGAATTTTGAAGAATGATCATGAAGAATATTAATAATATGTTCATCAAAGGTAACATGGTACGAGTGTGAACAAGAAGACGAACACTGAAAACACCGTGATTGTTAACAATTGCTGTGCTAGTCACAGAAATATGGCTCACTGATTGTTTTTCTGAAGAAGGATAAAGGAAAAGCCATGAAGATGTAGGTTCAGGTGGTGGGTTTATACATTGGCTTGTGCATTGAATGATAATATGGCCCTATGTGGAGTAGAATGGCATAGCAAGTTTCTTGTATTTCACTCCAAATACTTGGGATATAGTTTTTAAATAGCTGATCTGATATCTAGATGTCTACCTTATACTGAATATGTAGGGTTTTATCAGGTTGATATGCATCTTTTTCTCGGGGCCTTTTTTTTGACAAATTCATGTTCTTAAAATCTATTTTCAGTTTCTGATTCTTCCTAGATTTTTTTTTTTTTGTTTGGCCTAGCTTTTGCTTCCCGAAAACAGAAACCGTTTTGCAAACTCTACCAAACGGTAATATTTTTAGTGCGGATTTCTAGTTAATGTGCTTTAGAATACTGCTGTCACAGTGTTCCTATTTTAGCCTCCAAAACTTGGGAATTTCTCCATAACTAGCTTAACCCAGCATTTGTCTACAGCATCAGTTTGTAATGTGATTCTCAGCTTGCAACCGTCTGATAGCACATATGGTGTGATTGGTATAAATGGTTTATATTTTAGCTTAAACCAGTTTGAAGCAGCCTTTGTTCTGTCTCCATTCTTGCATTTTGCTATGCAGGTCTTGATTAATTAACATTAACTGCTCTTGCTTGTTGTCTCTATGATTCTGATCTTTGGGTCTGCTTTTACTGTTGCAATATTTCATGATCAAACAAACATCTGCTCTGAAATTAAGGGCTCTCAAACATGGCAGGTATCAGGATTCAGGTATGGTTAAATGGACAGAGGATGGTTAAAAAAGGTGTATGTTGTGACTTGTGACAACTATTTTAATTCTTTTTTTTCTTTTCTTGACGGGCGTGGATGACAACTATTTTTGAGTTAAAGTTGGATTAAAATTTCAAATCTAACCATTTTGCCACCACTTATGTTTGTTGCATTGAGTCTCTTCCATCCCCCAAATCCCTCAGCTCCACAACCACAAACATATAAAATGCAAAATCTAACGACTTTCGGCAATTGATTAATGATTATTATTTGTTAGTTCCATTTACCTGGACATACTAATCTCGACTTACCCCGCATGGCAATAAAGTTTCTTTGGGCAGAACCACGTGTAAGAATCACTTGCCCCCGCCTTCCATAGCTTGATGATATGACACATACCCATCTTCCACATGCCTATGTCACTTTATTAGGTTTAAAATTTTATTGATAAATTAAAAAAATTTCACTGATTCAATTATTTTTTAATTTAACAACTATATTTTTAAGAAATTTTTAAAAACTGTTAATGGAGTTTTGAATGAATATAAAATATTAGTTTTGATTCGATATAATTAAATTTTTTTGAGTAAGTGTACATTACAATAAAAAAATAATATATTTTGACAAAATAACCGTTATGAAATTTAAATTGTAATTATAAAAAGTTTAAGTGATAAATGATAATTCAAACGGATCAAAAAAAAGTTTATCAAAAATAAAAGCTCATTTTTTTGTGTCACAATGGTGTTTTTCATTGGTATATCCTTGTATTGGTCTTCTTGTTATACACCTATTATTATTATTAAATTTTTTATCCGATTAAATCATTTGAGTTGGTCAATTTTTTTTTAATTATTTTATTATTTATCATTTATATGTAAAATTTGAAGTTTTTGTGTTTGTTCATTTATCGCTCTACTTGCCTGTTATCATTTAAATGTTGTGGAATAATGGTAATTATAACCACGTAAATATTGGTAATAGGTAAAAATATTGAGGTGTGCTAAAATATTTTTTTTTAACATTTTTTTTCATGATTTCAACATTATTGACGTATATTTTTCACAGACACCCTTTTATATTTGTGATACTTGGCTGATCGTCCCAAATCACACTTAACAAGTGTACATAAATCGATTGTACTTGACAGTACACGGAAGTCCAACACTTATCGCCTAAGTGACTTTAAACTGGAGTGACAAACAAATAAACCAGGAACATTTCAGCTCGTAATCAAGGAAGAAGAAAATAAGAGTAAATTATATGAGAGTACAATTCCATTACGCAACGCAGTTTTGTTTGTTTATACTAGTATTTCTTTGAATGACTGTGAGCTTCTTGATTAAACAGAATTAGGGTCGGTTTCACGTGTTGCTGATCCATACCCTGCAAATTTCATGGTCAGTGACAGCCATATCTCTCTCTGCTATTTTATTCTGATATTTTTGGAGTTTTGTGTTGTGTCTTGGTTTTGGCCTTTCGGGATTTGAATTCGTGTGCAGAGAATTTTTGGGTTTTAAAGAACCGATTTGGATTATTTGAAATCTCTCGAGAAGTTGAGGGAATTTAAGCAGTTTATTTAAGGTAGTTTAGGTGATCTTGTATACTGGGTCTTTTGTGGAATTTGAAAGCTATCTTCCCCGAGCTTGTGGGATTTGCTTATCTGGGTTTTGGTCTTTTGAAGGTGTAGAGGCAAAAAGGAGAACCCACCACAGATGTTTTCTAGGAGAACCCATTTCTGGTGAACCTTTTCTTTTTATTGGTGGCTTTTCCTTTTGGTTAAGAATAGAATCATGAGGACTATGTGAATGCTGTTACTTTTTCATGGATTCATGGGATAAACAATGAAAAAGGGATTGCTTTATTGGTATGGAAATGGTGGTGGTTTTCACTCTTTCAAACTTCCATGATGATTCATGGGTCCAGTAGATTCTGGTGACAAAGAGTTGCTTATGCGATATGGTTTTGTGAATTTGATTATGGTTTACTCTGCTTATTTCTTGGTTTTTCTGGTGGTAGCAAAAAAATGGGAATTTCTTGTTGGAGGGATTAAATACCAGCATGGTGGTTTTGCTTTATGCCATTTACATGAGTTGGTTTGACTATAGAAGCTAGCTAGAAGAAAGAAAAGAACAAGAATCAAAGGAGGAGGCTGCGAGATGTCATCTAAGTCAACGAACAAGACAAACTGTTCTAGGAGCAGTTCTGCTCGATCGAGACAAAATGCTCCTGTTGTTGCACAGACCCCAATTGATGCAAAGCTACATGTAGACTTTGAAGAATCTGAACGTTTATTTGATTACTCCACTTCAGTTGACTGCAACATATCCGCTTCAACTAGCAATATTCCCTCGTCGTCTGTATCTGCTTACCCCCAAAAGACGCAGAGAGGAATCCTAATTCAGCCCTTTGGTTGCGTGATTGCGGTCGATGAGCAAAATTTCACGGTTCTTGCCTATAGTGAAAATGCCCCTGAAATGTTGGACTTGGCACCACATGCGGTTCCAAGCATGGAGCAGCAAGAAGCTCTTACTTTTGGAAGTGATGTACGAACACTATTTCGGTCCCCAGGAGCCGCTGCCTTGCAGAAAGCAGCCAATTTTGGGGAATTTAATCTTCTGAATCCCATATTGGTTCATTGTAAATGCTCAGGTAAGCCCTTTTATGCTATTTTGCATAGAATTGACGTGGGATTAGTTATAGACTTGGAACCAGTGAACCCAGCCGATGTGCCAGTGACTGCTGCTGGGGCATTGAAATCTTATAAGCTTGTAGCCAAAGCCATTTCAAAGTTGCAGTCCTTGCCTAGTGGGAATATATCAATGTTATGTGATGTTTTAGTTAAGGAAGTCAGTGATTTGACTGGTTATGACCGGGTAATGGTGTATAAATTTCATGAAGATGAGCATGGGGAAGTTGTTTCCGAATGCTGCAGACCTGACTTGGAACCTTATCTTGGCTTGCATTACCCAGCTACTGATATACCACAAGCTTCAAGATTCCTCTTCATGAAAAACAAGGTTAGGATGATATGTGATTGTTTCGCCCCACCAGTTAGGGTAATTCAAGACAAGAGACTGGCTCAGCCATTAAGTCTTTCTGGATCTGCATTGAGATCCCCGCATGGGTGTCATGCACAGTATATGGCCAATATGGGTTCACTTGCATCTCTTGTGATGTCTGTGACAATCAATGAGGCTGATGATGAGATGGACAGCGATCAGCAGAATAGAAGAAAATTATGGGGCTTAGTGGTTTGCCATCACACAAGCCCCAGATTTGTTCCATTTCCTTTAAGGTATGCCTGCGAGTTCTTAATTCAAATATTCGGCGTACAGATCAACAAGGAAGTGGAGTTGGCTGCCCAAATTAGAGAGAAGCATATTCTGCGAACCCAGACCGTGCTTTGTGACATGCTCCTTAGAGATGCTCCTGTGGCTGTTGTTACTCAATCGCCTAATGTAATGGACCTTGTTAAGTGTGATGGAGCTGCACTTTACTATAGACAGAAATTTTGGCTACTCGGGGTTACCCCCACAGAGACACAAATTAGATATATGACTGATTGGCTTCTTGAGTACCACAGTGGGAGTACTGGCTTGAGCACTGATAGCCTTATGGAAGCTGGCTATCCAGGTGCCTCAATTCTTGGCGATGCAGTTTGTGGGATGGCTGCTGTGAGGATTACTTCAAAAGATTTCCTTTTCTGGTTCCGGTCTCACACAGCGAAAGAGATCATGTGGGGTGGTGCTAAACATGATCCCAATGACAAAGATGATGGAAGAAAGATGCACCCCAGATCATCGTTCAAGGCTTTTCTGGAGGTGGTTAAGTGGCGGAGCCTACCTTGGGAAGATGTGGAAATGGATGCCATCCATTCCCTACAGCTGATATTGAGAGGATCCTTGCAAGATGAGGTTGTGGATGATTCCAAAATAATTGTGAACGTTCAATCAGTTGATAACAGGATTCAAAGGGTGGATGAATTGCGTATTGTCACAAATGAAATGGTTCATGTAATCGAGACAGCTGCTGTTCCAATATTGGCTGTTGATGCCTCTGCTACTATAAATGGGTGGAACTCCAAGGCAGCTGAGTTAACTGGTATGGCGTTTGAGCAAGTAATAGGCACACCCTTAGTTGATCTTGTTGAGGGTGATTCAGTTGACGTGGTCAAGAACATGCTAACATTGGCCTTGCAAGGTAATGCTACTATATTTTATCCATTGGACTTAGGCTCATTAGTTGAATACACACACACACACACACACACACACACACACACACACAAAATAAGTTTATAACAGAAACTTTTATGTTGTTAACAGGCAAATAATAGACGTGCTAAATGATTTGTGAGATTTCCCACCCCTGGACAACTTTTGACGTGGATTTAAACGTCTTGAGTAACTGTTTTACTTAGAGTTACATTAGTTTCTCGCCATCTCGGGTCTGAATAGTGCATTTGTTGCGTTCTACTAGTTTATAACTCGGACTATATGTGAAGTTAAAGAAACACACTGCTAGACGGATATGGAAAATTGCATAGCTGGTGGTTGATTTATAAGTTAGTTCAATTATATGGTGCTACTTTCTATGATTTTCTGACATAGTTTACTTAGAATTGTCATGCAAAAATATTAACTTCTCTTGAGTCTATGCAAGCTGGCTGCTCATGGTTGTGTTTAGTTTTTGTTGCTTCCCACCCACAAATGATTTTAAGTCAAAGTCTACTGGTGTTCAGTCATCTAGTTCTATTGAATGTGGTTAAATTCGAGCCTTCCCTTCATTCCTCATTAATAGCATTTTAAGGAATCAGAGGGTTCAGTTATACATTCTTTACTTTTGTAACTAGCCATATGATTAATGAAAATGGTTATACCCACTATGTACTGCTATTTCCAAACATCTCGCTGCTTTGAATTAACTTTGTTTGTATTTTGAATTCCATTTCTACTCTTTCATGAGTTTTGAGCTGGGTCTCCATCGAGTCTTAAATGTATATCAAAATTGCAGGTAGAGAAGAGCGAGGCGTTGAAATCAAACTCAAAACATTTGGTCCTCAGGAACAGAATGGTCCTGTGATTTTGGTAATTAATGCGTGTTGTAGCCGAGACATAAAGGAAAATGTTGTTGGTGTATGCTTCATTGGGCAAGATGTCACTGGGCAGAAGATGGTTATGGACAAATATACCCGTATCCAAGGGGATTATGTTGGAATTGTGCGGAGCCCTTCCACACTTATTCCTCCAATTTTTATGACTGATGAGAATGGCCAATGCTCAGAGTGGAATGATGCAATGCAAAAATTGTCTGGTTTGAAGAGGGAGGAAGCCACTGATAGGATGCTTCTTGGCGAGGTTTTCACAGTGAACAATTTTGGTTGTCGTGTTAAGAATCATGACACCTTGACCAAACTCAAGATACTACTGAACAGGGTGATTTCTGGCCACGATGCAGATAAGCTGTTGTTTGGGTTCTTTAACCAGCAAGGTAAATATGTTGAGGCTTTACTATCAGCAAACAAAAGGACTGATGCAGAGGGAAGGATCACTGGGGTTTTGTGCTTTTTGCATGTAGCTAGTCCAGAACTTCAATATGCTCTGCAAGTGCAGAGGATGTCAGAACAGGCTGCAGCCAATAGCCTCAATAAATTGGCGTACATTCGCCAGGAAATCAGAAAGCCTCTAAATGGGATTGTGTTCGTGCAGGATCTAATTGGTTCTTCTGATTTAAGCAAGGAGCAGAAGCAGCTTTTGAGGAACAGTGTGTCGTGTCAGGAACAGTTAACCAAGATTGTTGGTGACACAGACATTGAGAGTATTGAGGAATGGTATGATAATTTAACTTGACAATTTACTTGTATATGTGCATTACTTGGTATGGTTTGGTTAGTTTATAATTTTGATTTGAGTTGTCCTATAACATTTTCTGTAGAAATTCTTGCATGCATACATACCCAAAAGAATGGGTTTTTTCTTTTTTCCTTTCTTTTCTCTTGTATATTTATGTTTCTCTTGCAAATCATAGAACAGCCCACTATGAAGGTATATTGCACAAACCAGTAGCAGAAGATTCAATGATCAAAATACATAAATTAACATATTGGTCAGCTTTAGTTTGATAAATATAACCTTTCATGCTATATATAATATAAAAATATAATATATATACACTCTTACAACGCTCTCATTCTATTAAATTTTGAAAAAGGGCAATTTCACACTCTCACTCCCGCTCTAGGTCACCTAGGTTTTAACATGGTTGTAAATAGAATCAAGCATGTCGACGAATGCTTTAGAAGATCAAATTTTTGTAGAAATCTGGCATAAACTTTGACAATTGGTAGAAACTTTGGGTGTAGTTTATGATGCAGCATATTTAGTAAATATTTTATCCTCATGAACTATTCATCCTCTTTTCCTTATTGCTGACTGATTCACTAGTCTCCAACCCAAGTGCTGTTTCTTTTAACATGCTCCTTTTCTTTTTTCTTTTTTTGAGTGTTTGTTGGCTGATACTTACTGTTCACATGGCTGCCACCTGTTTTGTCATTCTATCTGTTGCCTACAAGACTGATGGTAGAGTATCTCTTATTATTCAGCACTACAAGATTTGGAGTTCTGACATATCCTCATCATATATTTGTTACTTGTGTGTTTGTCTGCATATTATAGTTAGATCTAGATCTCTCTCTCTCTCTCTCTCTCTCTCTCTCTCTGATCTAGTTAGCTTTTCTGCTTTGATGCTTTAGCTGTTCTCGTTTTGACCTATAATGATTTTTAAAACAATTTTCACTCATTGTGGTACCCATTTGCAGCTATATGGAATTGAGAACCAGTGAATTTAACCTTGGGGAAGCTCTGGAAGTTGTCATGAAACAAGTTCAGATACTGAGCCGAGAGCGTCAGGTGCAGATCATCTATGATTCGCCTGCGGAAGTGTCATCCATGCAGTTGTATGGAGACAACTTGAGGCTTCAGCAAGTCCTTTCAGATTTTCTGACAAATACAATTCTCTTCACCCCTGCATTTGAGGGATCATCTATTGCATTCAAGGTTGTTCCACGAAAGGAACGTATAGGAACAAAAATACACATTGTTCATATTGAATTCCGGTAAGTATCATTTCAACTTACCAATATGCTTTCACTTCTGACTGATCCAATATAGCATTCCATATACAGCTTGCACTTCCCCACCTTTCCAAAATTAGGCAACTGCTCAGTTCAAATAAAATATATTGTTATGCTAAACGTTATATGACAATTTCCTATTATGGCTATACACAGTTTAACGAGTAAACTTATGAGAGGGATTGTAGGAATTGTAATTATATGTATTTATGGCTGCTGATGCATTTATCGATGTTGAAATTCAATGAAGTGGGTGGGGAGAAGGCTAATACTAGGCCGTTGATCCCCCAAGTTGTCTAAGTGATGGATATTGAATTTGTGGAAAGGATCTAGAACCTGTCAAGGATCATGTTGAAAGTGATGGGGAGATAAAAATCATGATGATGTATTTACTTAAATTACATACCATAATTATTTTTCATCTAGAATCTTTTTTGTTCTTTGCTTATATCCTTCAATCAACTCATAGATTCAATTTTTTGTTATGTGTCGTTATTCTGCTTACCTTTCTCTAACATTTAAAGTCTGTATCTTCTGTAAATACTTGGGACATGAATCATTCATATTGAGATGTGAAGAAATGAAGTTTCCCGAAATTATGCTCTAGTCCAGTTAGAAATATTATTTTTCTGAGAAACTTGTTCATTATGATGAATCTGTGTCTTCAAATGGTAAATGAAGCAAATTATATGTTATGTTCCTGTATTTCCATAAAAGAGCAAAAGGGTGGGTGGAATTCAATCAAAAGTTGGCATTTCTAATTCCACGATTAATGTTGCAGGATCGCCCACCCAGCACCTGGAATCCCAGAAGATTTAATTCGAGAGATGTTTCATCAGAGGCAGGGGTTATCTAGGGAAGGTCTTGGCCTATACGTCAGCCAGAAGCTTGTGAAGATCATGAATGGAACTGTACGGTATCTTAGAGAGGCAGAAAGCTCATCCTTTATTATCCTCGTAGAATTTCCACTGGCTCACCAGCTTGACCGCCGTCGAAAGGCCTGTGAAATTTCATGAGTGGAGTAACAATTAATGTTGCCACCTTCCAAAGAACTCAATGCAGCATGTCATCTCAACAAAATGAGTGCCTATAGCTCGGGGTTGAATCAAGCACCGGAAGATGCTGAATGATACTTTCAAGTGCACTGCTTAGCCTGCGGAGGTCGGCTATCTTTATAGAATTTCTGAAGCAGGTAAAAATTTTGTATAGCAGGGTTTGTGGAAATGAACAAACATGGTAAGTTTTCACTTGAACATCTTCAAAAAACCCAACCAATATCAATTCTTCATTCCTCGGTTGCAGAAGATATCTATTTCCTTGAGCATTTAGCAGAGTTTCTCTTGTTTTCGGGTCATATCTAGTTCCTTGAGCATTTAGTGGAGTTTCTCTTGTTTTTGAGTCAATAGACTTGGTGTTCCAGACAAGCGGGTGCTGTAAGGTGAAATTTCTTTGATCATCTGGATATATTTCACTGGAAGTGTCAACTCTTGTTGTGGGGGAGGAGGATCCCCACCTTGATCTATCGCACCCCCTGAATAAGTTTATAAATTTTGTAAAGGTTTTGAGCGTTGTAATGTTAACTGTTGGCTATTTTGATTGCTAGTTGCTACCCAGTGGAAACATAAGAGACTTTTAGTTTTCACTGAATGGGATATCACTTTATTTTGGTGTGAGCAAGATTTGACTTTTAAGTTTTTTGCACGGTAATAAATTATTTTATCAATTAAGTTAGAAGTTAGTACACACAAATATATTAATTTTACTTTGTCTAATAGTATGATTTTTTGGGTACAAAAGGTAAAGAAAAACAAGCCAAAGAAGAAAACCCCACCAGGCCACCAGGGGGAGGTTTAAGACACCATGAAGCCCCTTGCGAATTTGGACTTATTTAAACAGAAAGGGAAAAGTTGTACGCTTTAAAACTAAAATCTCGTAGTATTTTTTTAATTAAATGTTTTACAAGGCGCCAAAACATGAACCAAATGCCCTACTCTCAAACTGCGCCATGTTTCGTTGTAGCCCCTTGAAATCCGTTCACTGGCGTGCCCTATGCAAGTCAAACTCTGCTTAAATTGAGACCCCAAAAGACAATGACCCATTTTTCTTAAGACCCCTAAAGACAATAACCTATTTTTCTTTAGACCCCAAAACCTTAATCCTTGAATTTATACGGAAACTACACTAGTAATTTTAAAAACTTTACTGATAGTGTTAATTTTTTGGTCTCGTACCTATAGTGACGTTATCAACGAAGCTCATCAAAATACTTATATTTACGTTATCAATGAAGTTCATCAAAATTACTGGTGAAGTTTCTAATTGGTCTGAACCATTGTCTAGCTTTTTGCGTCTCAATCAATCTCTTCCTCCTTTGAAAAACTCACTTAATCACTACAAATAATCTCCATCTCAACCCGTAACCCCACTCACCTCTTCGCCTTTTTCC
Organism: Bretschneidera sinensis; assembly: GCA_023935145.1. Taxonomy (NCBI): domain Eukaryota; kingdom Viridiplantae; phylum Streptophyta; class Magnoliopsida; order Brassicales; family Akaniaceae; genus Bretschneidera; species Bretschneidera sinensis. The sequence continues at coordinate 103,369,763 of CM043703.1, read as the reverse complement.
TGCTCGAGTGATACAGCCTAAAAACACACACTCAATAAAAATGCGACACGTGGACAACCTCAGATCGAAACAACTAAACAACATGTGGACAGCCTCAAACCGAAACAAGGCAACACGCGGACAACGCTAGTCCACACAACAGGACCTCCAGGACACCACCACCCTTGGCACAAGGGCCACCTCATCCCCAAAACACTATAAAATGACCCAGGTATGCACATAAAAAAGGGATCAGATTCTTGACCTAAAAACCAAACACCACCATTCCTGAACTTCTAAAACCCCATACTAACAAAGGCATCGAAGTATCTTCGGAGGCATCCCCCTCCGGTGACTTTTTAGCTTACCTTGTCTCCCTGTGCAAGTTCCTCAAAGCTCGGCCTCCAACGTAGTAGCACATTTTTTGCGGCAACATATTGGCGTCGTCCGTGGGAACACTACCATCTCTCGCTAACAGTAAAAGCGAAGAAGTCTAAAGAACTCATTTGTTGCCATGCCACCCAAAAATGCCACCAAGGACACCGGTAAAGGAACAGCTGGGGCTAGCACCCATACCCAATGGTCCAGGTCGAGACTCTTTGCTGTGTTCGGTACGCATCCCACCATGGCTATGCTCAAAGCACAGTTCGTGGAGCTCTCGCAATTGGTGACCAATCTGGCCGCCGAGGGGCTCGCTAGCCTTCGCCTACTCCCCATCAGTAGGACCCCAGCAGCACAGGCTCGGCTAGCCACAGGCTCCCCGTCGACGGTTGTTCCACGGTAGAGTCCTCCCCACCTCACGCTGCCAAATCCAAAGAGAAACCTTTGTCCAGAAGCAGTTTCAGCCTCGACAAACGAATAGAGGACATAGAGGAAAGGATCAACGGATTCCTCAAAGGCCAAAACCACAGTGTCCTAGACAAACTCAACGTTTAGGACCTACCCTTCACTCAAGAGGTTATCGAGGCCTCCCTCTCGCCAAATTTTCGAATGCCTCAGATCAAACCTTATGACTGTTCCACAGATCCCTTGGACCACCTCCAGCACTATAAAACCACGATGATGCTCCACAGACACTCCAATCCCGTGATATGCCAAGCCTTCCCCCTGATGCTCGAGAAGGCAGCCGGAACGTGGTATTCTCGTTTGAAACTAGGGGACATCAACACTTTCAAAGAACTGAGCTATGCTTTCGCATCGTATTTTCTTAGCAACAAAGGATCCAAGAAGACCTCAGAGTCCTTATGTAACGACCCATCCCGGGTTGGCCACCCCGAAACGGTGTCATCACATTTTGAGAATCCCAGCACGACACATATATGCAACAATAAAAATAAATATCACCAAAAGAACTTTACATCAATATGATCTTTAAGCATTCTATACAATGTAAAATGCATGAAGATTTACAAATAAATTTTTCATTTTTATTTTCTCATTAGTCTGAAGATGATGACACGTACACGGCTTACAGAAAATGATTTCTTCTGAACCTCAACTCACCAAATTATTTGTCAAGCTTGCTACCTGAAAATCATTGTACAATGAAAAGTGAGCTTCACAAGCTCAGTGAATTAAATTTACTAAAAGTATTCAAAATTCCATAAATAGTCATTTAATATTTAATCTTTTATTTTTCACATAACCTGATGAAAACTTTCTACTATCATTGCACATGACCTAAGATTTATCTCTATCAATATCTTCTTCTCAATCATTGATCCACCTTAAGACCATCAATTATCTCATAATTACCTCGTAATGAGGTTCACATCATAATGTCCATAATTTATATGGTTTTTATCACCATAACTGTCTCTTTCTATGAGATTCAATCATCTATAATTATATTCATGATAATACATCACACCTCAGCATTTCAATAATATTATCATCATAACTGTCTCTTTCTGTGAGACCTCAATCATCTATATTTATATTCATGATAATACATCTCACCTCAGCATTTCAATAATATTTTCATCATAATTATCTCTTTATGTGATACTCAATCATCTATAATTATATTCACGATAATACATCACACCTCAACATTTCAATAATGCAGCAATAATTAAAACAAATGCAAATGCAAGAATGATTATGATGGGAATGTCTTCCCACCTGTCGACAGGTTGTTATTATCTTGGACCGGTTGCCTTCCCAGTTCTTTTATTTTTATTTAGACCGGATGTTTCCCGGTTCTTTCATTCTCATAAGATCGGCTGTCTTCCCGGTTCTTTACAGCTTATCCCAGCTGTCACGGAATTTATTTCCAGCATATACCGGCTGTCACGGTTTTTCAATTAGACCAGCTACCTTCCCAGTTCTTTCATTTTCATTAGACCGACTGCCTTCCCAGTTCTTTTCTTTCTCATTTAATGCATATGCATAAAAACAATGATATCAAATGAACATATGATCAGTAACATAAAAACAACAAAATTTTAAAACAATTAAATCGGTATTTGCGATCGAGCGCACTAAGGCTGCGATCGAGCGCACTTGGGCAGTATCCCACATCTTTTTTTCCAGAAGCATAGGATCTTGGCCTTTTAAGCAATGATCGCTTTTTTTTTTCTCTTTTAAACTCAAAGTACCTGAAAATTGCACTGAAATAAGTCAGTGGTCCAATAATAATACTTTAGAGTTATTAACACATAAAAGTGCAATAAAGACCGAGATCAATCCTAAAATGCTAACAATTAACCACTGTTGAGAAACATTTTATGACTCTCATCAGCATTCCTGATCATTCTCAAATTTATATAAAATTTTTCACTAAGACTCTCTCATCCCAAATCACATCAAATCCTTCATTAAAATTTGTCAAGATTCACTAAATTTCACCCCAAATCTCATCAAATCATCCATAAAAGATTATTAAGACCTACTAAAATTTATCTCCTCAAAAATTCATATTAAAATCTCAACCATAGCTCATCAAGAATTTCATTTCTTACTTTTATTATTAAATCAACTCATTTTTCTACTAATATTTCTTCTCACATAATAATTTTCTACGATTCCAATATTTATAACATATCTATCCACCCAAAAATTTATCTACCACCCAATCATACTTTAATAATTAAATTTAATATTATCACCAAATAATTGATTTTTACTTAGACTAATTAAAGTAAATCCAACTTACCACGTAGCTCTTAAAGTTACTCGTAGATCACCTCTTTGCCTTTCCTGTTTCTCTCAGAAATTTTCCTGGTTGTAGATCATCAACACCTGACATCATATTTATATAAATTTTCTAATTTATTCTTTAATCTGATATAAACCACATACTTTGAAAATTCCCACTTTGAATTTGGAGAAATTTCATAAATGCTTAAAAATCCAAAAATAAACACTATATTATTACCTTATGCTTTTCTGATAGCTATTCCAGATTCTCTATGAAACTCCACAGTAAACTCCTTCAAAATCTTGCTCTTTTAACTTTACTTTGGGTTCCCAAGTGTTTAAGGAAACAGAGAAATTTGAAAGAGAAACTAATAAAATCTGTTGAGTAAAATTTTTTATTCTCACATCTGACATATATACATGAAATTTGGGCAGAAACTTCAGTAGCCCCCGTCCCCAAAGGTCTCCACGTTTTGAAGACGGTTGAGGCATTATAAATGCCTCACTTAATATTGGCAGCAGGTGTAATACTTGCTGCCCACACTTTTTGACCTTTTGTTTTTTTTTTATTATTAATAATTTCTTTTCTTTTCTTTTTAATGATGTCCACGTCCCAAAAATCTTTTAATGACATCCACGTCCCAAAAATCTTTTAATGACGTCCACGTCCCAAAAATCTTTTAATGATGTCCACGTCCCAGAAATCCTTTAATGACATCTACGTCCCATAATTTTTTTTTAAAGAATTATTTTGCTCAATACTAAATCCTTTGCATAAAATATTTTAATTTCATGCCATATTTATTAAATTATTTCTTTACCCTTACTTCATAAATACGGGTATTACACCCTATTCAACATTGTCCAACTAAAAGGAGAAAGATTTCGAGCCTACATCTCGAGGTTCGACTCCGCTGCTTGGGAAATCCCCGACCTCGACACCAGCGTCCAAGTACTGGCATTCAAAAATGGGCTAAGATCCGGGATCTTCAGTTCGAAGCTCACCAGACGGCCACCCGTCGACATGAATGAGATCTTGGCCCGAGTCGAGAAGTACATGCTAGCGGAAGATGACCAGGCCTTTCGAAGAGAAATAAAATAGGACGCAAAGAGAATGAGAAGAGGCCCAGCCAGTGCTCGTCAAAAACCCGTTAAGCGACCTTTCCGCGATGATAGGCTCTTCGGGAATTTTACCCCCTCATTGCTTCCAAAACTAACGTCTTAATGCAAATCTAGGACATGACGATCTTGCAGTGGCCCCCGAGACCGTTGCACCTCAACGAGGATCGAGGCAAGTGGTATCGTTTCCACAGAAACCATGGGCACGACACAAAAGACTGCCTAGTACTAAAGCACCAGATAGAGACCCTCATCAACAGGGGACCGTTAAAAGAGTTCACCAGGGCCCGAATGGAGAAATTATTGGAATGGCCCCGGAGGAGTCCCAAGAACCTATCTGGTAGAAGCAAGACGATCCAACCTACTCGAAAGAGTCTCGGGTCGAGCCGCTGGGAGCCCAACCAAAGAAACCCAGAGGTTGCCACGACTAAAATCATCAAAATAATTTGCGGAGGCCCCGCGATCAGGGGCACTTCTAGGAACATCGGAAAGACTTACACCTGATCGGTGGCCTCAGTCACCGGACCCTACAAACAACGGAAAACGAACATGGCCATCACTTTCGCTGACGAAGATCTGGATAGAGTCCAAACTCCGCATAATAATGCTATAGTCATCTCCCTTCTTGTGGCCAACCAAGAAGTCAGATACGTCCTAGTCGATAACGGGAGTTCAACCGACATCCTGTTCATGCAACTGGGAGACTCCCAGTTAAAGCCAGTTTCCACTACGCTCTACGGTTTCTCAGAGGTCCAGTGTTTGCGGAGGGCAGAATAGTTCTCCCGGTAACCACAGGAACGGTTCCACAAGCAACCACCATGCAAACCGCTTTCTTGATCGTTAGACAGTCGTCATCCTATAACATGATCCTCAGCAAACCCATCCTCAATAAACTCAAAGCGGTTGTCTCCATATATCACTTGAAAGTGAAGTTTCCCACTAAAAAATGAGTGGGCAAGATCCGAAGAGACCAGCAAATCTCTAGATCTTGCTACCTGAACACGGTGAGGGAAGACAGAATGATGGAAGCCTTCCCGCTCGAGTTGGACAACCTTAGGGATGAGGAAAAAAATCCGCGGGGCCAGCCAGTGGAAGATTTGACTACGATCCCCCTCGGTAAGGACGCCTCCCAAACCGTCCAGATCGGTTCTAACCTCCCCGAAGTCCTCAAGGGATCTCTACTTGCCTTCTTCCAAAAGAACCACGATCTTTTCGCCTGATCAACCACAGACATGCCAGGGATCAGCTTAGAAGTAATAGTGCACTGGTTGAACGCAGACCCAAACCACAAGTTGGTCATCCAGAAGAAAAGATTATTCAATTCCTCGTAGGGTGGCTGCAGGGTGGCGTGCCGTAGGGTGGCTGTAGGACTGCGGATGTAGGCGGTTGTAGGGCGGCGTAGGGTGGCTGCAGGGCTGTGTGCGTAGAGGGGGCCTAGGTGTGGGTTTGTCGGGTTGTTCTTCATTGGGCCGGAGAGTTTGTTGGGCCTGAGAGTTTACAGGGCCACTCATTGGGTCGGAGTGTTTACTGGGTCGGAGTGCTCATTGGGCCGGAGAGTTTACTGGTCTGGAGTATTAGTTTGTTGGGCCGAAGTATTTTGGGCCACATCAGGTAACTTACTATTGTGCCATTGAATATTATACTATTAAGATTTTTCTGTTTGCAGGAATGAATCTTCAAACTCTACCATCTGTAGCAAGCATGATCAGAAGTTCTGTTTCTCTTATGTTGGTTTGCGGGGATTCATCTCTATTTGCAGGAATGAATCTTCAAACTCTACCATCTGAATTGGCATTTTTTGCATCTTTTTCCTGGACATTTGTGATTAGGCAGCAACTAAATGTATGTTGTCAAATCATATTTAACAATAGTTAGAAGGCTGAAATAACCATAACCGGTGATATAGCTGCTGCGAATTCAGTCTTTTAAGAGTGGACCTGCTAATACACAAGATGTATCATATACGTTCTACAAAAATTAGAATTCAACTAAAAGTTTAATTGCAAATGAAATGAAAATTCTCGTTTCGACATCTGAATTTTAATCTCACACATGAAATTTCCATCCACAGCCAGCCAATATAGGATCCGAAGACCATACCTCAAGAGCACATACACATCGGGATTATTGGGAAAAGATTTATCAAGTTTGATGAAACAAAATATTCTAAGTCATGTTTTGATTTACGCAGATAGAATATTAAACATTTTTTTAACATCAGTATAAGAAAATTAAATGTAAATGGTACATTGGATTAAATCTTAAGTTCTTAACTTAACTTTTACTTTTTTTCACGTGATCAAAATTTTGGTGGTGTAAAATTAACGTTAAAAGTAACCCAATAAAAATATGAGAAAAATTAAAATTATAAATATAGTTTGAGGTTGAACCTCTTTTTAAATACACAAGTTACTTATTTTTAAGAGTCAAGTAATTTTTATTTTATTTCAAATTATCCTCACGTTTTCTATTCAAGCGAGGGAAATTTTAAATATATGTTTTAAAACATCTTTAAAGAATAAAAAGTGTAAAAATTTATGTTGTCCACACTCAACAAAATATAGATCCGTTCATATCTATGAGTAAGTGATATGTAGTGTTGCAGAGAGAAAAAAAAAAGTAATTATTGTATTTTAAATTATATTAAGAAAGTATAACATTTTTCATAACTAAACCGATTGTTAGGCTTTTCTGCTTTTTTGTCTTTTTTAGTGGTGATATTTAAGGGAAAATGACATTATAAAATTAAAATTTAATAACTCCAAATCAACTTTATTTTTTTAATTATTTTGTATAATTGGAAAATAACATTTCTTTTAACTTTTATCTTAAAACTTGAAAAAGAAATACTAATATCAATAGGTAATTGGCTTAATCTACTTTATAGCTGAACTAAGCCCAGGCTCAATTTTTTTAAAAGGAAACTAATTAGGAGGTCCGGCCAGTAAAAAGCCCAACTGTTCAGCCCAACCCACCTCAAGCAGTAATGCGAGACCCTCAGCTCAGCCACTCCCTCCTCCATCGATCGCTGCCTTTCTTTGTTTCCCTGCTCCGTCGGATTGTGCTTGGGGTAAGTCATAAGTGGGTTCTCTATCTTCTCTTTTCCTCTCTCTTTTTTCTCTCTCAGACCCTCACCAAAGTTCACCTTTTTTCTCTCTTCCTTCCGGCAGCACCGGCGGCAGCTCTGATTCTCTCCACGGTTGGGTTTCAATTTTCCGGCGAAGCTATCCCACAAGGCACCAGCAGCTTCAATACTCCCTGCCAGGTTACCGAAACACTCTTTTGAGTTTTGAGCTTTTAAGGTTTTTTTTTTTCATGATTTGAAATTGAAATTCTTCTATTTTTCTATTTCCTCTTACGATATCTTGAGGGATACCTGACTTCTATAAGTGTGTGGAACTTTTTTTTATTTTTTATTGAATGGTATGTGGAATTGAAAGCTGAAACTCTAGTCCCTGTATGTCAATTGTAATTTGTAAACAAAGCAAGCACCATTCTTTTCTGTAATGGACTAGGATTTTTTTTTTTCAAATAGTTTAGGCATTCTTTTATTAGTTCATAGATCTTATAGGCATGCAGGTGGTCTTAAATAGTAAGATTGATGTAGCATTTTTAATCCGGTGCTTCTTAGGATTGGAATGTCTGTGGTTTCTTGCGGCTCATGGGGTGGTTTTTCGATTGAGCATTAGTGCTTTTTTAAGGAGAGTTTGTTGTTGTTTTTTTTTTTGTTTTTTTTGTTGAGGTTTTTAAGTTATCTTTGATCTTCTTTATGTCTATTTCTGCTTGTTTTTTATTGCTGTTGGTGAGCCTGCTTTTTTTTGTTTCTTGGGTGAGGACTCATGCTTGTAATTTGGCTTTTGGCCGACCATATTATTAATTAAATCTGTTATTTTTCTGTTAAAAGAAATATTAACATTGATAATTACTTTGTTCAATATTTGGTCATGAACTCATGATCTCAATAAGAAAAAGAGAACCATGCTTGCCTTGCTGTATTGTTGCTGCAGGCTTGATCCTGGTTGTATTCTTTACAACTTACTGTTTTATTCCTTTCAGTACAAAGAAAGGAACACCAAAGCTATATCTCTTTGTTTTTTATCATCAGCTAAGTGAAAATGAAAAGGACTACATATATTTCTTCACAAGCATAAAGCAACAATATATTTAATACTATTATATATTCTTTAAATAGCAAGAAACGGATTAAGTGACAAAGTTATTGTCCAAATATTGAGATTAAATATTCTTTAGGCTAGGGCTTATAGACCCATTTTAAGGATTTGGTGTTCAGGTCTAGTAAGAAAGGATTAGTATCAATTACATTAGGAATTGAGTGGCAGGCATAAAATTTGTTCATGTGTAAATTTGTTTTTCCACCTTGATAATTTGGCTAAGTGTTAATGTTAGGCAACTTTTAATTTTTTTTTGCTTGTAATATATAGGTTAAATCATGCAATCAAAAACTAGAGATTCATTTTTCAAGAAGTAGATTGTGGAGAATTTAGAGAGCAATAATGAGACCTCGTCATTCATTTTGCCAATATCTCCATGGGTGATGAAGGCATAAATATCTCTCATTAACTTGTTGTAACTTATATTGTGTATTTTATATTTAATGTTTTAAAATGACTTGCAATTTTGAACGAAAATATAATTCTTGTTGTAACTTATAAGTATTATTTCGGCCCTAGTTAGAGGAAATTCCTGGGTGTATGGGGTTTTAGAAAATAATTGGAGTGATTTTCTCTTTGACCCCATTTTTTATTTTATTTTAGGGGGAGCAATTATAATATAAATTTTTTAAACCCTTAAAATAGTATATACTCTAAAGAAATTTGGAAAAGTTGAGGGGGTGTAATTACGCGCCCTCGCCATAACGTAGATCCACCCATGTTTATTTGCATTTGCATCTGAATGGAATTGTATCTGATAGAATTTTTTTCATTCACTATCTCAATATGAATTTCATGCTCGGGAAAGAAGAAAAGAAAGTGAAATCTTCACTTATCTAATGTTTTGGTTTCCAAAACGTAAAAATAGTTGCTCACGTAAGATACATATATTGGGATTAGCTGAGCCATGAGTGGAACTTTTGTTCTTTGAAGTGCCTACTTATGAGTATCCTGGGATTCAATGGTATATTACCGTTCTCTATTTCATATATGCTCCTTAAAACAATAGGGCATATATATTATTATTTCTATTTTCTCTGGTTTTGGAGCTGTCTTTCATTGCTTTCGAATATCTGCAAGTAAATGTAATTAGGTATGTGTTCTACTTTTCTTTGTTTAAATAAAATAAATATCATTTTAAGCTCTTTCTTGAGTGTTAAAGTTTAAACACTTAGGCTTCTATAGTTTGACTTGCTGTCATGAAACTCTCTATTAGGTTAATTCGGAAAAGAAGAAGAAAAAAAAGAATAAAGTGTTGACCTTATGTTTGATGTTGTTTCATTTTATTTCTCTTCCCACGTTACACCTCATGGGCCGACCTAAGCTCAGGTGGCTGATGTGATTTAGTTTACGAAAGAAACATAAGAACTAAACTGAAATTAAGCATGTGTCTTTCATTTTGAGTGCAGGTGTTTGCCTTTTTCTGTCCTGAATACTAACTATATGGTTCTAAAGTTCCATATTTCGTCTCTTACTTGAGCAACCAAGTGGAACATTAGGGTTGTAAGCTGGAACAATTTTTAATATTTTCCAGAAAATTGCAATGAAGCCATCAAAAAACATCTGGATTCGACGTCAGCAGTGCCCTTGTAGAGATTGGAAATGTTATATTAAGCTGGAAGGAGATGATCAGACATCAGTAAGCTCTCAGTTAGCAAAGAGTGAGATAACGTCATCATGGTCATCGTCATCATCTGATGTTGTTTTCACCCCTTATGTCGGTCAAATATTCAGAAGTGATGATGAGGCTTTTGAATACTACAGCAATTTTGCTAGGAAGAACGGATTTTCAATTAGAAAAGCACGCTCAACAGAAAGCCAAAATTTAGGAATCTATAGGAGAGATTTTGTTTGCTATCGGTCTGGATTCAATCAACCGAGAAAAAAGGCCAATGTGGAGCATCCCAGGGACCGGAAATCAGTTCGGTGTGGATGCGATGCAAAATTGTATTTGACGAAGGAAATTGTCGATGGTGTCACTCAATGGTTTGTTTCACAATTTAGCAATGTTCATAACCATGAACTTCTGGAAGACGACCAAGTACGACTGCTTCCTGCTTATCGGAAAATACAAGAAGCTGACCAAGAACGAATTCTTTTGCTATCCAAAGCTGGGTTTCCTGTGAATCGGATAGTGAAGGTGTTAGAATTAGAGAAGCGTGTGCAACCTGGACAGTTGCCCTTTATAGAGAAGGATGTTAGGAACTTCGTTCGAACTTGTAAGAAGGCTGTCCAAGAAAATGATGCTCTGCTTACCGAAAAAAGAGAGAATGATACCCTGGAACTTCTTGAGGCCTGCAAGGCTATGGCAGAGAGGGATGTGGATTTTGTTTACGACTATACTACAGATGAAAATGACAAGGTTGAAAATATTGCATGGTCATATGGAGATTCAGTTCGTGCGTATGCAATGTTCAGTGATGTGGTTACTTTTGACACCACATATCGTTCTATCACTTATGGATTGCTTCTTGGAGTGTGGTTTGGCATAGATAATCATGGCAACGAAATTTTCTTTGGGTGTGTTTTGCTGCAAGATGAAAGTTCTCGTTCATTTACATGGGCTTTACAGGTTTGTGGATGCAAATTCTTGTAAACAATCTGCATCAATCTTCATGTCTTTTTATGATTTTCTTCTTTTGAACAGACTTTTGTTCGCTTTATGAGAGGAACCCATCCACAGATGATTCTAACCGATGTAGATTCAGGTATTAAAGATGCTATAGCAAGGGAATTACCGAATACCAAACATGTCATACTTATATGGCACATTTTGTCCAAATTATCCAGTTGGTTCTCTCAAGCTCTTGGATCACAGTATGAAGATTTTAAAGCTGGGTTTGATATGTTGTGTCACCTGGAGGGCATAGAGGATTTTGAACATCAATGGAACCTTTTTGTTGCTCGGTTTGGACTTGTTTCAGATAAGCATATAGCTCTGCTATATTCGTATCGAGCTTCCTGGCCATTTTCTTACATTAGAGGTTACTTTCTGGCCCGTGCAATGACAGCTGAGTTTTGTAATTCTCTGGATGCATTCTTGAAAAGAATCTTGAGCGGACAAACCTGTTTGCAGGTATTCTTTGAGCAGGTATGCTGGTTACATGACTGTAACTTATGCTTGCCTTTCCATGTTTAAGATTAGTTTTAAGTTCTGTTTTGGGGTCATGCAGGTTGGTGCTACTGTAAACTTACGGAATCAAACCAGAGAAAGGTTGCAGTATCTGCACATCAAAACATGCATGCCTATGGAAGAACATGCAAGAAGTATTCTTACACCTTATGCCTTCAATGTGTTGCAACATGAAATTGTGCTGTCCATGCAATATGCTACAAGGGAAATGGCAAATGGATCATATCTTGTGCGACACTACAAGAAAATGGATGGGGAGTGTCTTGTGATATGGATTCCAGAAGATGAGCAAATTCATTGTTCGTGTAAGGAATTTGAACATTCGGGAATATTGTGCAGGCATTCTCTTCGAGTACTAGCAGTGAAGAACTACTTTCAAATACCAGAAAAATATTTTCTACTTCGTTGGCGGCTGGAAAGCTCCTTAGTTGTTATGGATAATCAAAATGCCCAAAGCAGCAGTGATGAGTGTGCCCAAGCCTTCCATTCACTTGCTGCAACTCTATTAAAAGAATCTTTGACCTCTAAAGAACGCTTTAATTATGTTCATAGAGAACTTACTGGGCTTCTTGATCACGTTAGAAATATGCAGGTGACCAATGAGTTTGCTTTGGGTATGTCAGCTAACAATGAGTGAATCTTAGATATGGCAATACAGCAAATTGTGCAAGTTTTACTGCACTTGGTATCATGTTCATTAAAAGAATTATCTGGAAGATGGAATATGGAGGTGTTGAAGGCAATGAAAAGATAAATAACTACTTGGGTAACAATCTTGCACTCCCGAACATTGGTGAGTGTCATAGTGGTGGTAATATACAGATTTTTTATTATCTTCACCAGTCATCCTTGATTTCTGGGCTGGCATCATTTCTTTTTGTTTACTGTATTTATTTTCAATTTACTGAATGCTGAAAAGAAATTAGGAGAGCTCTAGTTCTGATGTATAATGCTTTTTTTTAAGATGGATTCCTATCATTTAAAGAGAGAGAAAAGAACTGGAAAGCTGGTGTTTGTCTTTGAAATTTTATCTTTGAATGAAAGAATTGATTTGGTCGGTATTGCTTGATGCTAGATTATATGGCATTAGACTTATATTTTTGCTTAGTCAAATCGTGCTTCATCTTCATCTGTTAAAATGTGTAATGGATGAAAAGTTTCTATGTTACCAACTGCAGGTTCTGGATGAGTAAATCGCTTTTATTTTACAGGTCTGAGAAAAGGTTAAACGAACTTGATTTATACGCCTGATATTGTATTAGTGTATAGAGGTAGGGCCCTTGACAACCCTTCTAATAATTTTCCATGCGGTGTAGCATGTAAGTAAGTTCTTTCCTTTGAAAATTGCAAGTAGTGCATTTATGATGTGTAATACTATATTTACTCAACTGAGCTTTTGGAAAATTTTATAGTAAATGTTGTTTGTTGATGAAAGTTTTGAAGTCAGCGCAAGATTAATTGATGTTGATGGTAATTGAGTGATGTGGGGTCTTGCCAAATGGGAAAGGAAAATGGCAGAGGGAAAAAAATCTGAGTAGCACTTCTGCAATATGTTGACCCAGTGACTATTATTGTAATTTTGTGAGTAAAGTCGGAAACTGAAGATGCAATTGCTTCTTGTCAATGCAATTTTGCTTATAATCCAGCAAGGCATAGACCTGGTATGGTTCCATTTATCTATACTTATTACATGGTAGCTTTATTATATCCACTATTTAAATAAGAGAAGATGTTTCTTAGAATTTTTTGCTTCCTAACCTGGTAGTATTGTGGTAATAACAATTGCCGTATATGTGACAAAATGAGTTGTTTAGGACTTTCGAATAAGGCCTCGGAACCTGAATAGTGAAAAAGGATTTGTGTACTTGAACCCTAGTGAGTGGGATAATATCATGTTTAGTTCAACTGAATTCTACCAGGCTTACATTGTGATATACTGCAATCTTATCTCATCTTTTTAATGCATTTTTTTATTCTATCTCTTGATTAATTTTGACACACACCATCTGTCCTTTACTTGGAGATGAAATTAAGATCTTAAGTAGGTGCTTTGTCTCTCACCAGTTTAGTAGTAAAGGATCCTGTGGAGTTGTCTGCTTTGCATGTCCGATTCCATTACCATTTTTCAATTAAGTAGATGATAAGGCTTAGTCACATTAAGCCAGGAAGTAGGATTGGATACTTTTCCGTTGTCAAAGAAAAGAAAAGGTCAAGCGTTTATGAATTGACACTCTTTCATCTAGAGTCTTTTAAGGGGCACAATTAATTGAAAGTTTGATTTAACTGTGTTTGTATACATTAACCAGAGTACACAAAATCTAGTTGTGGGGTCATATAGTGTTGGCAGGTCAAACACGGCTAAAATCTTGTTTCCCACTCTCCATGGCTGTAAAATTGATACATTTGTGAGTGTGTTTTGGTGCAAGGAAACCTGAACAAGTGGGAAGTCGGTTTTAGTTTATGATTGGTAGAAAGACCAGATAAGAGGAAGGAAAAAGGGGAGAGCAAAGAGAAGTGAGTGAAGAACATTTGAAAAGAAAAATGGAATGATTGGGGTATTTAGTCGTGGAAAATATTTTTTAATTTTTAATTTTTATTTTTTTTTATACTTTACTCAACAATTTTCACATTGTTAACATGATTTGAAAAACAATACTTTTATATTTAACATAATATTGAAAAACTTGAGAAACAAATTATTTTCATATTTTTTAATATTATGTTGGAAAGAAAAGTGTTGTTTTTAAATTATATTTAGAATATGCAAATTGTTGAAGAAAGTATCAAGGAAAATAGAGATAGAAAATGAAATTTTTTTTCCACGATTAAATTAACCCTTGATGTTTTCTTTTTACATATACAAATCATAATTTTCTAAATTAAGATGGCCGACAAATGGAAGTTAAAACAAGCTAATTTCTTTTTTCGTTTTTTTCTTTCTTTACTTTTTCATTATTTTTACAAAAAACACGATAGAAAAACATCAATCTCTTCCATCTTTTCCTTATTCTTTTCTCCCATTTTTTTACCAATCAGGGCTTAATTATATTATGCTCATTGAAATGTTTTGCATTATTTTTTTTTACTCTATTTTTCCTTTGAATTATTGCGTGCATTTGTGTGCACGAGCATGTGCAAAGATGGAGTGGTGTATTGCTTGACAAAATGATGCAGAACTCGCCTGCTACTTTGAATGTCCCCCCCCCCCCCCCCCCCCCCCCCCCCCCAAGAAACCCTATGATATCATGCAGGGCAGAGGCCGTGAACAATGGAAGTAGATTTTATTGTCTAGTGGGTCCTGTTTGGTTAGTGGTGGGGTTGGTGTCTCTGTTTTGTTCCATGTTAAGGAGAAAAGATGCTGGGCAGCTCATTATGCAGTTAAACATTCCCTTTCAAGATACGAGGATCCCATAGTTTTTCTCGGGAGGTTCTCTTTGTGCCTGATAAAATGGGTTAAAAAGTGACTGGAGATAATCGACAACTTATAAAAGATTTTTAGGAGATAATTTGGCAGCTCATTATCGCCTTTTAAAGATCTTAAAGATCTCAAAGTTGGGATTAGATTAGAGGTTTGGTATGCTGTAGAAAATGCCTAATTGGAAAGTGACTGCATACAAACAGAGGATCAAAGGATACTGTGTTGGTCTGTCTCTCTCATCTCTTTTGAGTGTGAACGAGAAGGCTAGTTCGTTGACTGTGTTTGTCTTGTTCCAAAAGACTTGACATGAAGTCAAGTTAGCTGTTGCTGGGTAACTTCTTTCCAGGGAGTGAAAATTGGGCAGAAACTTAAAAGATCCCATTCACATGGACGACATGACAGAGACGTTTGAACAATTATCATAGTAATATAATAAACCCTAGTGTCATCAAGGATCTATCAAAATTCCTGCAGAGATTATATTTGATTTACCTGGCTAATTTTATATTTGTCTCAATCTCACGTCAAATCAAAAACAAATTAAAAGATTTTTGCATTGATCAATGGTGCTCGTTAATTTAATTGATAAAGTTATTTGTTATTCACGCATCATATTATAGTAATATAATAAACCCTAATGCCAACAAGGATTTATCAATTCCTGCAAGGACTATATTTGATTTGTCTGTTTAATTTTATATTAACTTTTGTCTCAATCTCACATGTAATGTCAAATCAAAGACAAATTAAAGGATTATATTTGATTTGTCTGTCTAATTTTATATTAATTTTTGTCTCAATCTCACACATAATGTCAAATCAAAGACAAATTAAAAGGTTTTTGTATTGGTCACCAGTGACTGTTAGTTTAATTGATAAAATTATTTATCACTCACACATAATATTGTTTTTTAAATGAAAGTAAGGGTTACCAACTTTATTTTTAAAAGTGAGATTTTGATGTCATTCATTATAGTATCAAGCGCACGGAGCTTCACATGTCGTTGTTAATAGTAAAGTTTTTTTTATCATGATCTAACTCAACGAGTCTCTTCAAATGAGAATGATATTTCAATTTTTATTAGAATTATCATTTTTTATCAATAATTTTATATACACATTCCATGAAAACATAATCAATCAAACAGGTTAAAAACAAACTATTATTTTATTTGTGAAAAGATCAAAATATGACATAAAACGATCCATACTGTCGGATAAAACTTTGTTTACAAACGCCATTTATAGGTAAACATGTCTTTGAAAAATTATTATTAGAACTTCTGTGCCTTCTTGCGAAAATAGCTCCAACTTTTATGTACGAGTAGCATTATTTATGATCGTTAATCTTCCGATAAGCGTTCAAACCAAAAATACATGAAGATTATATGTTAATGACAAGAACAAAGAATTCCGAAACTTGGTTTTAAAAAAAAAAACGTTTTATTGCTGATCCAAGTCGCTGAAACTTCCAATCTGAACAAACGAAAAACAAAATCATCAAAAACTTGGAGTAGATTGGACTGAAGTATTTGATTAATTAAGGCAATTGATACTAATTAAACTACGATCAATTGTTGGGCTTCAAATTTGATCCGTTTCCTCATCTTTCTAATAAAATCCTCACATTTCTTGTTTAACTCCTCTGTACTTAGAAACCCACTTCCTCCATCATCATCATCATCATCATCATCTATCAAAAGAAGCTCATTTTCTTGTTCTTCATCTTCATCTTGTGCGATCAATAGAGCATCTTCTCCCCCTTTTGAAGACCCACTTTCCACTTCTGCTGCTTGTTCAACTTCCACAGCAGCACTTTCCTCTGCAACTGATGCTCTGCTCTCCGACAATTTTGTCACTTGTCTCTGGTTGTCTCCATTCTTTATGGTGTAATTTTCACCATTAGAATCAGTCTCTAATTGAGAATTTCCGACCAATCCAGAGTACTTAGCGATGAAAACCAGAATTCCATTGCAAAGTAAGAACATGTAGTTCTTGTCAATGTTGTAGCTAAAGAATTGGATGACATGGAAAGTGAGTAATGAAGAGTAGGATAATATGACTGAGAAGACTGAAGCTAAGACAAAGGCTTTAGTAGCTATCTTTAGAAAGTGGAAGTTTTTGTTTTGATGCTTATTTGCTTTCATATTTGCTTTCTGGTTTCTTTCAAAAGACAAAAAGGTTTGGGGTGGGAGAGAGAGTTTGAGGAGAGATTGTTTTATCACAAGGTAGTAGAGGGAGATCATGGATGCTTCAATATATGTACAAGTTTTGAATCCCAAATTTAACAAAGGGTGTGAGTTGATTATACAAAACTACCCTTGTTTATCAATGAAACATACAATTTCTGGGTAGCAGAACAAAGTCAGTCAACTGTCCTTTTTTTAATCTTTTTTATGTCATCTTAAACAATTACGGTACCCTTTTAAGCCATTGGAATGTTGGACCATGGACTAAGTCTAGCTTTTCGAGAAGAATTTTCATCAATCATCGTATATTTTTATAATAGAGAGGGACTAGGGTACCTATCTTTTTCTTTTTTCTCATCATTTTAAATCAAAAACTGTCACTTTCTTTGAATACTATATTGTTTATCTGACCGGATTTTTATCAATTTATTTGTGTTTAAAGGGAGACTTTTTTTCTTCAGCTTTTAAAGGGAGATTCCGAGAAATTTTTGTTCCCATAATGAGTTTTGCCATCGGATGAAAACTTAATTTGTAATTTTGAAAAATATTATTAATAACGTTCGTGTTTACTTGATTAATGTTATTAATAAAATTTTAAAAATTTATCAGTTAAGTTTCTATCACGATACAAAAATAAGTTTTACATTTGATGCAAATAAAAATCTATCTGAAGCTTGCCTAAGTTGTTGGAATGTAATAGACCTAAGTCAACTTTCTATCACGATACAAAAATAAGTTTTACATTTGATGCAAATAAAAATCTATCTGAAGCGTGCCTAAGTTGTTGGAATGTAATGGACCTAAGTCAACCTGCAATTTAATCTACCAAAATGGTACAAGCTCGAACAAGGTATGTACGTATAATACATGCAGAAGCCCACTACACATGCCATGGGCCCAAGGAACAAAAGGAATTGGGCTTCATCTCTGTCACCATTGGGCCTTGGCTGATATGATTCTAACTTACAGCGAACCTAGACTCATCTAAGGAAGGAATCATGTACATTTTAATTATTTTATACATTTTTTTTCAAATGTGATTTATTGGGTTTATGAGCTGTACGAAGGAAGCTAACCTTCTCATATCCTTTATTATTATTATTTTTTTGTGGATAGGGTTTGATTTTGATCACTTATGCCATAACAGTTGAATTTACCACCTAAGTTAATATTGAAAGTGTTACATATATAATTTTAAGTTGATTCGTTATTCGTATAATTTTTTATGAAAAATTAATTCGTACATTGATGATGAGGGATCAAAACGAGTATTATGTAAGGAAGAGGAGAAAGTAATGACTAAGTCCAAAGACCTGAAATAACAGATGAGATAACTTCATAAGAAAAGACGAACCGACAATTACTAGTTGCAATCGCGATTCTTTAGGAATGGTTGCTCATTGAGTTTAATGCTTTTCAATATTGATGACTTTTGTTTAGTTAACTTATGGTGTTGATCAAATGGAATTAAATTTTGTTGAACACTTTCAATGGGAGTTATGGGTTTAATTGTAACATACATATCAAAAGATAAATGAAATTTGGTTGAAATTATCGAAACTGAGTGTTGAGTGTTACTTTTGTTCAAATAAATTTCGACACCATGTTAATTTGTACCGTGACAAATTAGCATTTACAGTAATTTTTTTATAAACCAAAGAAATCAATAAATACATCATCTACATATTCAAGTATGTATTTACGGTATTTTTTTAGGCTAAATTACGTAGAAAATTGTAATATCTGTATTTATAAAGTAAGAGTAAAAAAGTAATTTAATAAATATAACATAGAGTTAAAATATATAGATATTTTAAATTCAAAAAGTTAAAAAAAAACGGACGTCCAGAATCAAAAGAAAAAAGAAAAGAAAAAAATGGCAAAAAAACGTGGCAGCAGGTGGCATCACCTGCTGCCATGATAAATGTATGCTTACAAGTGTAAATTAGTATCCTTGCTTGTGTTACGGCAAGGCATATATGTGGAGAGTTTTTGGGAGTTGCCAAGTGCATTTTTGCAAGCAAATGTGAGCTGCCGTTGCAGAAAATTTTCTATATATATTAAGCTTATATGTAAACACAACTTCACTCTTACCAAGCTCATTTAGTTTCCTTCCATTACGAGTCTTATTTAAACACTTGGGGACTGAAAGAAATGTTGAAAGAGCAAAATTTTGAAAGGGTTTACCGGAGAATTTTATAGAGAGTCACGAGAAGCTTTCAAAAAAATATAAGGTAATAATGTAATGTTTATTTTTGAATTTTTAACATATATGAAATTTCTCGGAATTCAAAGTGAGAATTTTCAAAGGGTGTGATTTATGAAGAATTGAAGAATAAATTATAAATTTGATATAAATATTATGTTAGTTGTTGACGATCAGCGATTGGGAGAAATTGCTGAGAGGAACGGGAAAGGCAAGGAAGTGATCCACGGGTAGTTTTAAGTGCTACGTGGTGAGTTAGATTTACTTTAAGTAATCTAAATAAAAATCAAATATCTAGTAATAATATTAAAATAAATTATTAGCTTATGCTATTGTGGTAGATAAAAATTAATTTGATATGTATGATATGAATATTGGACATGTAAAAATTATTATGTGAAAAGAAATATTATTAGAATAATGAGTTGATTTAATAATGATGGTGATAAATAAATTCTTGACGAGTTTTGGTTAATAAATTGATGTGATATATGAGGAGAAGAAAATTGTGAAATTTATCAAGTAGAAAGTTGAAGAAATGACATATTTCATATCATTGTTCATATGCATATGCATTAAATAAGAGAACCGAAAGAACCGGGAAGGAGCTGGTCTAATTAAAAAAACTATAATAGCCGGTATATGCTGGAAATAAAAAGGACACCATGACAGCCGGTATATGCTGGAAATAAATACCGGGATAAGCTGTAAATAAAAGAACTGGAACGGGGCTGGTCTAAGATAATAAAAACATGTCGACATGTGGGAAGACGTTTTCATAATAATAATTCATGCATTGTATTTGTTTTACATGTTGATATTTTTGTTGAATGTTGTTGATGTTATGCATGTATTTGTAGATAAATGAGTCTCATAGAGAGAGACAATTATAGTGAGAAAAAGACATGAAAATATGATATGATAGGAATTATTTAAATGTTAGACATTATACTACTATCCAGTTATATGAGAGATAAATTATTAAATATTGAATGGTTATTTATGCACTTTGAATACTTTTAGTAAATTTAATTCACTGAGCTTGTGAAGCTCATCCCTCATTGTATAATAATTTCAGGTAGTAGACATGACAAATAGTCTGGTGGGTTGAGAGTCAGGCGAAATTATATTTCTGTAAGCCACGTATGTGTCAACATCCTCAAATAAATGAGAAAATGAAATAAAAATTTATAAATATTCATGCATTTTGCGTTGTATATTATGTTTAAGTTAATATCAGATTTATGTACCTTCTCTGTTGAGGGTTGAGGGTTAAATTAAAAATTTCTGTTAGTATTATTTTTATTGTTGCATATATGTGTCGTGCTGGAATTCTCAAAATGTAATGACACCGTCTCGGGGGTGGCCAACCCGGGATGAGTCGTTACAATTTTAGTATCAGAGTATTAGGTTTTAAGATTCTGTAGACTGCATGAGAACTTAAATAGTGGAAGATCTAAATAAACTATATTTTTAAATACAGAGTCTGAGGATGATGCATGGTCGTGCTAGAGCTAGAGGTAGAGTTCTGAATCAGAGGGGACGTGGTAGACCTCTAATTTTTAAGAGAACTGAAGCAGAAGAAGAAACATGTTGATAGTGCAACTAGCACTAGTAGAGCTGAGAGAGAATCTGAGGGTAATGATGAATTGAGAGAAGCTCTTAATTGAGAGAAGCTCTTAACATGTTGATAATGCAACTAGTACTAGTAGAGCTGAGAGAGAATCTGAGGGTAATGATGAATTGAGAGAAGCTCTTAATTGTGCTATAGAGAGGATGAATTCAGCTGAAGAAAGGGCTAATAATCTACAGAGAATATTAGAGGGAAGTGGTAGAAGAGAACCTGATGTGGTGAGGCAAGAGTTTCATGAGGGAGGTGTATTTGCACATAAGATGCAAAGTGATTGTTTTGTGAGATTTCTTAAGTTTAAACCCCACTCTTTTAGAGGATCTATAAATCCTATAGAAGCTAAGTAGTGGATCAGACATGTCGAAAAATATTTTGAGGTTTTACCAGTGTCAGATAGACAGAAAGTTGCTTTTGCTTCACTTATGCTGGAGGGTGAGGCTTTTCAATGGTGGAAGGATATTTTGTAGAAACTTGACTAAGTTGTTGGAAAACAATGGACCTAAGTCAACCTGCTATTTAATCTGACAAAATGGTACAAGCTCGAATAAGGTATGTACGTATAATATATACAAAAGCCCACTACACATGCTATGGGCCCAATGTACAAAAGGAGTTGGGCTTCATCTCTATGACCATTAGGCCTTGGTTGATATGATTCTAACTTACAGCGAACCTAAGGAAGGAATCGTGTACATATTAATTATTTTATACATTTTTTTTTCAAATGTGATTTATTGGGCTTATAAGCTATACAAAGGAAGGTAAGTCTCTCACATCCTTTATTTTTTTTTTTTTTTGTGTGGCTAGGGTTTGATCTTGATCACTTATGCGATAATAGTTGAATCTACCAACTAAGTTAATATTGAAAATGTTACATAAATAACTTTAAATTGATTCATATAATTTTTTTGGAAAATTATTTCGTACACTGTTAATGAGGGGTCAAAACGAGCATTATGTAAGGAAGAGTCGAAAGTGACCATTAAATCAAAAGACCTGAAATAACTGATGAGATAACTTCATAGGAAAAGACGAACCGATGATTACTGGTTGCAATCAGAGATTCTTTAGGAATGGTTGCTCATTGAGTTTTGGTTGAAGTTATCGAAACAAAATGTTGAGGGTTACTTTTGCTCAAATAAATTTGGACACAATGTTAACTTGTATAGTGACAAATTAGTATTCACGGTAATTTTTTTTATAAACCAAAAAAATCAATAAATACACCATTTACATATTCAAGTTAGCATTTACGGTATTTTTTTAGGCTAAATTACGTAGAAAACCCTGTGGTTTGGCTCAATTTCCTAATAAACTCTAGGTTTATTTTGATTCATACTAAATCCTATGATTTGACTCAGTTTCATAATAAACCCTAAGATTTGCACCAGAGTTAACGATGTTAACTTTCTCTTCAATCTTAGAGTTTGTAATGAACCTGAGTTAAATAATAGGGTTTTCTATGTAATTTAACTTTTTTTTTAATTTCAATAGAAGAATTAAAAAAAAAATGGTGTTTGGATGATAAAAAATTTAGGGAAAATTTTTATTTTCAACATTTTTTTTAAAAATCACACTATTCAAATTTAATTTCTATCTTATGTCAGAAATGTAAGAATACTATTTGATATTAAAAAAATGAAAAATTACATTAAAAAAACCCATACTGTTTAGCTTAGTTTCATTATAAATCCTGAAATTGAAGAGAAATTTAACATCGTTAACCCTGGTACAAACCTCGAGATCCGTTATGAAACCGAACCAAACCACAGGGTTTAGTATAAACCAAAATAAATATAAGAGATTTGTTATAAAACTGAACCAAACCACATGGTTTAGTATGAACCAAAATAAATTTTAGTATTTATTATGAAACTAAAGCTAACCACCGGGATTTCTATTCAGTTTTTTTTTAATAAACCAAAGAAATCAATAGATACACCATCTACAATGATATGATAGAGATGGACCGAAAACATAAACTACTCCGTGGTATTTTTTTTTTTTTTAAAAGATAAGATGAAAAAATCTTTAAAAAATCCTGACCTCTTACAACAGATTTGTTTAACATTCCACAAACGGAAAAGAAGGTAGTTTCAACTTTCAATTATTTACCTTTTCGGGGTTTCGTTTATTTGGCACTTAGATACTCAAATCTTCTTTCTTCACCAAATATAAATATTGAACAACAAATCTAACATTTGACCTTCAATTAACACCATCTCACATACATTTCATTTGACATGCTTGCTAAATCTATGCTTCCATTTTCTGCTTGACAAAACTGCATGGCTAGGCATTTGAGTCCTTGTTCTTCTTCTTCGTCTATAAGTTTCTCGCCATCTTCTTCATTCAAGCATGAGACTCCACGACTGTTCAGTAGATTCGTAGTTGTGCCAAGAAAATCCTGTTTCTCCATATGGGTCTCGCAGATTCGATCAAGAATCCATGCAAGAAAAAACTTTAAACTCAAATCGTCCAATGGGCATCCACTAAATGCTGTTTCTTTGCAGGATGGTGAGTTCTTGATTCCTCAAACTTTGGCTGTTTTTTTGCTTGTTATGTTTCATTTTGGGTAGTTGGTTTTTTCATTTCTGATGCTGTATCAGTTTGCATTTTGATTCGTCGTAGTGATATACTTGGGATAATTTGTATTTGTAGAGGTCAATGCTTTTATTTGGAATATTTGCTTTCAAATTATTTACCCGAGAATGAATTTTCTTCTTAGTTGCTCTATTTGTACTCTGTAGTCTGTCCCTCCTAAAATTTGGATTTTGCTTAAATTATGAGGTAGATAAATGGGTAAAACATGCCATTGTTAACCCTAGCATTGAAAACCTTGTGTCAACAAGTAAATTGAGTAAGTTGTTGACTGTATTTCCGTGGTATATTTTGTTTGTTTTAAGAGTTAGTTCGGCAAATGTAATTAAATTTCAAATTTGACTGACATTTCTTAGATGGGGTTAGAAGCTAGTGAATGTTGGAATGAAAACTATACTCAAAATGGCTTGACCCAAGCAACAATTGTTGAATCATAAAATTCATTGTCCTAGTGGACAGATTGTTTTGCAAATGTCTATCTGTGGACTCCACTATGGTGCCCTTATGATCCTTGTGGCATGCAGAGAAAACCATTCCAACATGGTCACAAAGTTCTGCTCTTTTAAAGTCAATACTGCAAAATTTATGCTTTTACTTATGATTTAGGCTCTCCATTAGTTGTTTGCAATATGTTCTGTCAAAATTATACTTGTCCTTCTTTTCCTTTGTTTTTGTTTCTCTTTTTCGTTTCTTAGACAGGTGGTCTTTGGAGTAGGTTTAGCTGGAAACCATCTGGCGAAAGAAAGTATTGAGTCTCAAGGGAAAGAGATCTCCTCTTCCTCCCCAGAATCAGAAAAGGTAGAGTCTACTCTCAGCATAACTGTTGTTGGAGCTTCAGGGGACCTTGCAAAGAAGAAGATTTTTCCAGCCCATTTTGCTCTCTTTTACGAAGACTGCCTACCTGAGGTTCAATTCTTCACTGCTTCACTATTTTTCTCTTTGTCCAGATACATATAAAATTGATATGTGCCAGGTGAGTAGATATTTGGCAGTGGCTGACCAGTTTTTATGTTTTTATTCCAATTATCACATTTATGTAGAATTTTACTGTTTTTGGTTATGCTCGGACTAAATTGACTGATGAGGAGCTTAGGAACATGATTAGCAAAACATTGACATGCAGAATAGATAAGAGGTATGCCATCTTGCTAAACATTTACATGCTTTTCATTTTAATGTATCAATAATAAGTGGACATACAGGGAAAATTGTGGAGACAAAATGGATCAGTTTTTGAAGAGATGCTTTTATCATTCGGGTCTCTATAGCATTTTGCAGAATTGGACAGCAAGCTGAAAGAGAAAGAGGTATCTTGTTTACTTTTGTTCTTCTTTTAAAAATTTAAGACCTCTGTTGATTTACTTCTGGTGTGTTTTCCATGAGTGGAGGAAGTAATAAGTTAATAATTCTCATCGCCAGAATTTCATAGGTTTTATGACTGGATATAGCTTGGTATAAGAAACTTGTTTCCTTTTGCTGGAATGGGATGGATCTATTTGCACACTTAGGGGACAAGAACAATATCCATGAAAACAACGATTTTGCTACTACAGATGACTCTTTTTAGTATACTGATTTGATGTATGTATCATACATTCAAAGTTCTAAATAAATCATTAATGAGATTGATTTGCATCCAAATTGTGAAGTCTCTTGGCATTCTAATCATCATACTAATTAAACTACGATCAATTGTTGGGCTTCAAATTTGATCCCTTCCCTCATCCTTCTAATAAAATCCTCACATTTCTTGTTTAACTCCTCTGTACTTAGAAACCCACTTCCTCCATCATCATCATCATCATTATCATCTATCAAAAGAAGCTCATTTTCTTGTTCTTCATCTTCATCTTGTGCAATCAATAGAACATCTTCTCCTCCTTTTGAAGACCCATTTTCCACTTCTGTTGCTTCTTCAACTTCCACAGCAACACTTTCCTCTGCAACTGATGCTCTGCTCTCCGACAATTTTGTCACTTGTCTCTGGTTGTCTCCATTCTTTATGGTGTAATTTTCACCATTAGAATCAGTTTCTAATTGAGAATTTCCGACCAATCCAGAGTTCTTAGCGATGAAAACCAGAATTCCATTGCAAAGTAAGAACATGTAGTTCTTGTCAATGTTGTAGCTAAAGAATTGGATGACATGGAAAGTGAGTAACGAAGAGTAGGATAATATGACTGAGAAGACTGAAGCTAAGACAAAGGTTTTAGTAGCTATCTTTAGAAAGTGGTAGTTTTTGTTTTGATGCTTATTTGCTTTCATATTTGCTTTCTGGTTTCTTTCAAAAGACAAAAAGGTTTGTGTTGGCAGAGAGAGTTTGAGGAGAGAGATTGTTTTATTACAAGGTAGAGGGAGATCATGGATACTTCAATATATATAGAAGTTTCGAATCCGAAATTTAACAAAGGGTTTGAGTTGATTATACAAAACTACCGTGGTTTATCAATGAAACATACAATTTCTGGGAAGTTTAGGGACAGAACAAAGTCAGTCAACTGTCCTTTTTTTTTGCTCTTTTTGATGTCATCTTAAACATATATTATTCTATTGGAGAGGGACAAGGCTTTCTATCTTTTTCTTTTTTCTCATCATTTTAAATTAAAAACTGTCACTTTCTTTGAATACTATGATGTTTATGTGACCGGATTTTTATCAATTTGTTTGTGTTTAAAGGGAGACTTTTTTTCTTCAGCTTTTAAAGGGAGATTCCGAGAAATTATTGTTCGCATCATGAGTTTTGAATATGGATGAAAATTTGATTCGTATTTTTAAAAAATATTATTAATAATGTTTGTGTTTACTCGATTAATGTTATTAATAAAATTTAAAAAAAAACAATCAAATTTCTATTTCGATACAAAAATAAATTTTACACTCAGATGTAAATAAAAATCTCTCTGAAACTTGACTAAGTTGCTGTAATGTAATAGACCTAAGTCAACCTGTTATTTAATCTGCCAAAATGGTACAAGCTCGAACAAGGTATGTAAGTATTATACATATAGAAGCCCGTTACACATGCCATGGGCCCAAGGTACAAAAAGAATTAGGCTTCATCTCTGTGACCATTGGGCCTTGGCCGATATGATTATAACTTACAACGAACCTAGACTCATTTAAGGAAGGAATAATGTATATATTAATTATTTTATACATTTTCTTTAAATGTGATTTATTGGGCTTATGAGCTGTACAAAAGAAGGTAACCTTCTCTCAAGTCTTTTATTTCTCTAAAAAAAAATTTTGTGAATGGGTTTGATCTTGATCACTTATGCGATAATAGTTGAATCTATCAACTAAGTTAATCTTGAAGGTGTTACATAAATAATTTTAAATTGATTTGTGTAATTTTTTTGGAAAATTATTTCGTACAATGTTGATGAGGGGTCAAAACAAGTATTATGTAAGGAAGAGTCGAAAGTGATCACTAAATAAAAAAAAAACTGAAATAACTGATGAGACAACTTTATAGGAAAAAACGAACCGATGATTACTAGTTGCAGTAAGGGATTTTTTAAGAATGGTTGCTCGTTGAGTTTTGGTTGAAATTATCGAAACTAAATGTTGAGGGTTACTTTTCCTCAAATAAATTTGGACATAATGTTAACTTGTATAGTGACAAATTAGTATTTATGGTAATTTTTTTTTATAAACCAAAGAAATCAATAAATACACCATTTACATATTCAAGTTAGCATTTACTGTATTTTTTAAGACTAAATTAAGTAGAAAACCTTGTGGTTCGGCTCAGTTTCATAATAAATCACACAATTCAAATTTAATATCTATCTTATGTCAGAAACGTAGGAATATTATTTGATATTAAAAAATGAAAAATTACATTAAAAAAAAACTCATACTGTTTAGCTTAGTTTTATTACAAACCCTGAAATTGAAGAGAAAGTTAACACCATTAACCCTGATGCAAACTTCAATGTTTGTTATGAAACTAAACCGAACCACAGGATTTAATATAAATTAAAATAAATATCTATGTTTATTATAAAACTGACTCAAACCACAAAGTTTAGTATGAATTAAAATAAATATCAGGATTTATTATGAAACTGAATTTAACCACAGTTTTCTAACGTAATTTAGTTTGTTTTTTAATAAACCAAAAAAATCAATAGATACACCATCTACAATAATATGATGGAGATGGACCAAAAAATATACTACTCCGTGGTATCTCTTTTTTTAAAGATAAGATGAAAAAATCTTTAAAAAATCCTGACCTCATACAACAGATTTATTTAGCATTCCACAAACGGGAAAGAAGGTAGTTTCAACTTTCAATTATTTACCTTTACAAGAACCCAAAGGGGCTTCGTTTATTTGGCACTTAGATACTCAAATCTTCTTTCTTCACCAAATATAAATATTGAACAACAAATCTAACATTTGACATTCAATTAACACCATCTCACATACATTTCATTTGACATGCTTGCTAAATCTATGCTTCCATTTTCTGCTTGACAAAACTGCATGGCTAGGCATTTGAGTCCTTGTTCTTCTTCGTCGTCTACAAGTTTCTCGCCGTCTTCTTCATTCAAGCATGAGACTTCACGACTGTTCAGTAGATTCGTTGTTGTGCCAAGAAAATCCTGTTTCTCCATATGGGTCTCGCAGATTCGATCAAGAATCCATGCAAGAAAAAACTTTCAACTCAAATCCTCCAATGGGCATCCACTAAAAGCTGTTTCTTTGCAGGATGGTGAATTCTTGATTCCTCAAACCTTGGCTTTTTTTTGCTTGTTATGTTTCATTTTAGGTAGTTGGTTTTTTCATATCTGATGCTGTATCAGTTTGCATTTTGATTCGTTATAGTGATATACTTGGGATAATTTGTGTTTGTAGAGGTCAATGCTTTTATTTTGAATATTTGCTTTCAAATTGTTTACTCGAGAAAGAATTTTCTTCTTAGTTGCTCCATTTGTACTCTGTAGTCTGTCCCTCCTAAAATTTGGATTTTGCTTAAATTATGAGGTAGACAAATGGGTAAAACATGCCATTGTTAACCCTAGCATTGAAAACCTTGTGTCAACAAGTAAATTGAGGAAGTATTATAACATTGTTGACTGTATTTCCGTGGTATATTTTGTTTGTTTTAAGAGTTAGTTGGGCAAATGTAATTAAATTTCAAATTTGAATGACATTTCTTAGATGGGGTTAGAAGCTAGTGAATGTTAGAATGAAAACTATACTCAAAATGGCTTGACCATGGACTAAGTCGGATTTTAAGATTTTTGATGTCATCTTAAACAATTACAGTACCCTTTTAAGCAATTGGAATGTTGGACCATGGACTAAGTCTAGCCCGTCGAGAAAATTTTTCTTCAATCATCATATATTATTCTATTAGAGAGGGACCAGGCTTCCTATCTTTTTTCTTTTTTCTCATCATTTTAAATCAAAAACTGCCACTTTCTTTGAATACTATAATATATAATTTGACTGGATTTTTATCAATTTATTTGTGTTTAAAGGGAGACTTTTTTTTTCGGTTTTTAAAGGGAGATTCCGAGAAATTTTGTTTGCATATGAGGTTTTGCAAATAGGACGGAAACTTGATTCATGATTTTAAAAAAAAAATTATTAATAACATATTTGCTTACTCGATTAACAGTATTAATAAAATTTTAAAAAATAACTAATCAAATTATCATCTTGATGTAAAAATATATTTTACACTTAATACAAATAAGAATCCCGCAGCGACTTGACTAAGTTGTCTGAATGTAATGGACCTAAGTCAACCTGCTATTTAATCTGCCAAAATGGTACAAGATCGAACAAGGTATGTACGTATAATATATTCCGAAGCCCACTACACATGCCATGGGCCCAGGGTACAAAAGGAATTGGGCTTCATCTCTGTGACCATTGGGCCCTGGCTGATATGATTCTAACTTACAACAAACCTAGACTCATCTCAGGAAGGAATCGTGTACATATTAATTATTTTATACATTTTTTTTTCAAAATGTGATTTATTTTGTTTATGAGCTATACGAAGGAAGGTAACCCTCTCATGTCGTTTATTTATTTATTTTTATTTTGGGTGGGGTTTGATCTTAATCACTTATGCCATAGCAGTTGAATTTACCAACTAAATTAATCTTGAAAGTGTTACATAAATAATTTTAAGTTGATTCGTATAATTTTTTATGAAAAATTATTTCGTACATTGATGATGAGGGGTCAAAACGAGTATTATGTAAGGAAGAGTTGAAAGTGACCACTAAGTCAAAAGACCTGAAATAACTGATGAGATAACTTCATAAGAAAAGACGAACTGACAATTACTGGTTGCAATCGGGATTCTTTAGGAATGGTTGCTCATTGAGTTTAATGCTTTTCAATATTGATGACTTTTATTTAGTTAACTTATGGTGTTGATCAAATGGAATTAAATTTTGTTGAACACTTTCAATGGGAGTTGTGGGTTTAATTGTAACATACATATCAAAAGATAAATGAAATTTGGTTGAAATTATCGAAACTAAGTGTTGAGGGTTACTTTTGCTCAAATAAATTTTGATACCATGCTAATTTGTACAGTGACAAATTAGCATTTACAGTAATTTTTTTTTATAAACCAAAGAAATCAATAAATACACCATCTACATATTCAAGTTAGCATTTATGGTATTTTTTTATGCTAAATTACGTAGAAAACTGTAATACCTATATTTGTAAAGTAAGAGTAAAAAAATAATTTAATAAATATGACATAGAGTTAAAATATATATAGATATTTTAAATGCGAAAAGTAAAAAAAAAAAAAACGGACGTCCAAGACGTCCTTAAGCAAAAGAAAAAGGAAAAGAAAAAAAAGGCAAAAAATGTGGCGGCAGGTAAGTACCTGCTGCCAAGTTAAATGCATGCTGACAAGTGTAAATTAGTACCCTTGCTTGTGTTACGGTAAGGCATATATGTGGGGAGTTTTTGGGTGTTGCCAAGTGCATTTTTGCAAGCAAATGTGAGCTGCCGTTGCAGAAAATTTTCTATATATATTACGCTTATATGTAAACACAATTTCACACTTACCAGACTCGTTTAGTTTCCTTCCATTAAGTGTCTTTTTCAAACACTTGGGGACCGAAAGAAATACTGAAAGAGCAAAATTTTGAAGGAGTTTACAAGAAAATTTTATAGAGAGTCACGAGAAGCTATCAGAAAAATATAAGGTAATAATGTAATGTTTATTTTTGAATTTTTAGCATACATGAAATTTCCTGGAATTCAAAGTGAGAATTTTCAAAGGGTGTGATTTATGAAGAATTGAAGAATAAATTAGAAATTTAATATGAATATTATATTAGTTGTTAACGATCAGCAACTGGGGGAAATTGCTGAGAGGAATGGGAAAGGCAAGGAAATGATCCACATGTAGCTTTAAGTGCTACGTGGTGAGTTAGATTTACTTTAAGTAATCTAAATAAAAATTAAATATCTAGTAATAATATTAAAATACATTATTAGCTTATGCTTTTATGGTAGATAAAAATTAAATTGATATGTATGATATGAATATTGGACACATAGAAAATTATTACGTGAAAAGAAATATTATTAGAATAATGAGTTGATTTAATAATGATGGTGATAAATAAATTCTTGACGAGTTTTGGTTAATAAATTGATGTGATATATGAGGAGAAGAAAATTGTGAAATTTATCAAGCAGAAAGTTGAGGAAAGACCGGATAGTTAATTTAAATATTTTGAATTCATGTGGTTTTAAATTACTGTTCATATGCATATTTCATATCATTGTTCATATGCATATGCATTAAATAAGATAACCAAAAGAACCGAAAAGGGTCCGGTCTAATTGAAAAAACTGTGACAGCCGGTATATGCTGGAAATAAATATCGTGACAGCCGGGATAAACTGTAAATAAAAGAACTGGGAGGGGGCCGGTCAAAGATATTAAAAACATGTCGACATGTGGGAAGATGTTTCCATAATAATAATTCATGCATTGCATCTGTTTTACATGTTGATATTTTTGCTGAATGTTGATGTTATGCATGTATTTGTAGATAAATGAGTCTCACAGAGAGAGACCGTTATAGTGAGAAAAAGACATAGAAATATGATATGATAGAAATTATTTAAATGTTAGACATTATGCTACTATTCAGGTATATGAGAGATAAATGATTAAATATTGAAGGGTTATATATGCACTTTGAATACTTTTACTAAATTTAATTCACTGAGCTTGTGAAGCTCATCCCTCATTGTACACTGATTTCAGGTAGTAGACAGGACAAATAGTCTGGTGGGTTGACAGTCAGACGAAATTATCTTTCTGTAAGCCATGTACGTGTCAACATCCTCAGATAAATGAGAAAATGAAATAAATATTTGTAAATATTTATGTATTTTACGTTATATATTATGGTTAAGTTAATATCAGATTTATGTACCTCCCTTGTTGAGGGTTGAAGGTTAAAGTAAAAATTTATGTTAGTATTATTTTTATTATTGCATATATATGTTGTGCTGGGATTCTCAAAATATGATGACACTGTCTCGGGGGTGGCCAACCCGATATGAGTCGTTACAATTTTGGTATCAGAGTATTAGGTTTTAAGATTCTGTAGACTGCATGAGAACTTAAAAAGTGGAAGATCTAAATAAACTATATTCTTAAATGCAGAGCCTGAGGATGACACGTGGTTGTGCTAGAGCTAGAGGTAGAGTTCTGAATCAGAGGGGATGTGGTAGACTCTCAATTTTTAGGAGAACTGAAGCAGAAGAGAAAGTTGAGTCTGTGATTCCCGCGAGGGAACATGTTGATAGTGCAGCTGGGACTTGTAGAACTGGGAGAGAATCTGAGGGTAGGAAAGATGAATTGAGAAAAGCTCTTAATCGTGCTATAAAGAGGATGACTGCAGCTGAATAAAGGGCTGATAATCTACAGAGAATATTAGAGGAAAGGTGTAGAAGAAAACCTGATGTGGTGAGGCAAGAGGTTCATGAGGGAGGTATGTTTGCACATGAGATGCAAGTTGATTATTTGTGAGATTTCTTAAGTTTAAACCCCACTCTTTTAGAGGATCTATAAATCTTGTAGAAGCTAAGCAGTAGATCAGACATGTCAAAAAATATTTTGAGGTTTTACCAGTGTTAGATAGACAGAAGGTTACTTTTGCTTCACTTATGCTAGAGGGTAAGGCTTCTCAACGGTGGGAGGATATTTTGCCCAGGGTAAGCACACGAGTATAACAACCTTTAACTTGGAGTAAGTTTAAGGATGAGTTCTTTGCGAAGTATTTTCCAGATACCTTTCGGGCACAACAAGAGAGAGATTTTATTCATCTAAGACAGGGAAATTTATCGGTGAGTGAATATGATAGTAGATTCATAGTCCTGTCAAGGTTTCTACCTGAATTAGTGAATATAGAAGAGAGAAAATGTAAGAGATTTTTTGACGGATTACACTATGACATTCGAACTAAACTCTCTTATATGGGCATAGAAAATTATGTTGTACTTATGGATAAAGTATTACAGATTGAGAAGGATTTGATGGAGTTTAGAGGTAGGAGAGATTGGCTGAAGAGGTCTAGGTTTGAGAGAGTTTAGAGGTAACAACCCATCTCGGGTTGGCCACCCCCGAAACGGTATCATCACATTTTTTAGAATCCAAGCATGACACATATATGCAACAATAAAATAAATAACACTAAAAGAAATTTTACATCAATCCGATCTTTAAACATTTTATACAATGTAAAATGCATGAATATTTACAAATAAATTTTTCATTTTATTTATCTCATTAGTCTGAGGATGTTGACACGTACGTGGTTTACAGAAAAATATTTCTTCTGAATCTCAACTCACTAAACTATTTGCCAAGCCTACTACCTGAAAATCATTGTACAATGAGGAGTGAGCTTCACAGGCTCAGTGAATTAAATTTACTAAAAGTACTCATTTGTATAAAAATTCTTTTAATATTTAAATCAATTTATATCTCATATACTTAATACTAGCATTCTACTATCACTACCCATATCATAATATCCAATCTTTATAAATATCTTTTTCTTATTTATTGGATCACCTTAATACCACCAACAATCTCGTAGTTACCTCGTAATGAGGTTCACATCATAAAGTCTACCTTCTAGATTGTTATTCTCACCATAACTGTCTCTTTGTGAGACTCAATCATCTATAAGTATATTCACAATAATACACCACATCTCAGTATTTCAATAATCTTATCCCCATAACTGTCTCTTTCGGTGAGACTCAACCATCATTAATTAAATTCACAATAATACATCACACCTCAGCATTTCAATAATCTTATCACCATAACTGTCTTTTTCTGTGAGACTTAATCATCTATAATTAAATTCACAATTAATACATCACGCATCAGCATTTCAATAATGCAAGCAATAATTAAAACAGATACAATGCATGAATGATTATGACGGGAACTTCTTCCCACCTGCCGACAGATTGTTATTATCTTAGACCGGCTGCCTTCTCGATTCTTTACAGCTTATCCCGGCTGTCACGGAATTTATTTCCAGCATATGCCGGCTGTCACAGTTTTTCAATTAGACCGGCTACCTTCCCGGTTCTTTCATTTTCATTAGACCGACTGCCTTCCCGGTTCTTTTCTTTCTCATTGAATGCATATACATATGCATATGCATATGTGCAATGCTATGAAATATACATACAAACAGTAATATAAAAACAACATATAAATTCAAAACACTTAAATTAGCTATCCTGATTATTCTAAATTTTATATAACAAAAATTCCTCTCATCCCAAATCACATCAAATAATCCATTAAAGCTTGTCAAGCTCCACTAAATTTCATCCCAAATCATATCAAATCATCCATCAAAGCTTGTCAAGATATGCTAAAATTTATCTCATCATAATTCGTATTAAAACATCAATATAACTCATCAAGAATTTCACTTATCGCTTTGATTATTAAATCAACTTATTATTCCAAAAATATTATTCTCTCCTAATAATTTTATACATGTCCAAAATTTGTATCATAATTATGAAACAAATCTTTATCTATCACCACAGCATAAGCTAAAAATTTATTTTAATATTATCACTAAAATTTTCATTTTTATTTAGACTACTTAAAGTAAATCCAACTCACCACGTAGCTCTTAAAGCTACATCTCCTTGCATTTCCCGTTGCTCTCAGAAATTCCCCTAGTTGTAGATTGTCAAGACCTGACATCATATTTATATAAATTTTCTAATTTATTCTTCAATTCGATATAAACCGCACACTTTGAAAATTCCCACTTTGAATTCAGGGAAACTTCATAAATGTCAAAAATTCAAAAATAACCATTATATTATTACTTTATGTTTTTCTAATAGCTTTTCATGATTCTTTATGAAATTCTACAGAAAATCCCTTCAAAATTTTGCTCTTTCAACATTTCTTTGAGCTCCCAAATGCTTAGAGAAAAACGAAAAAGTGAAAGAAACTATGAGAAATCTTACGATTTCACATAGGCGTATACCTTTATATATGCGAAATTTTAACTTCAGCCTTCTAACTGCCCCTTAAAATGTTCCACAAAATGTACATGTGTCCTACATGCACATTTCTTCTTTCTTTGGCAGCCCCTTGCCCCTCTCACAAAGTCTTCACGTTTCATAGAACGTGGAAAACTTGCAGAGTTTCATTTGAAACTCTGCATTCCTTTGTTTTTACTTGGCAGCAGGTGCTGCCACCTGTTGCCAACCTTTCTTGACTTTTTTTTTTTATAAATAATTTTTTTAATTTTTTTTCTTTCTGGACGTTCTAAACGTCTTGATTTTTTTTTTCAAAAGAATTATTTTATTCAATCCTAATTCCTTCGCATAAAAAAATATTATTTAAATTTCATGTCATATTTATTAAATTACTTCTTTACCCTTACTTTTCGAAAACGAGTATTACAAATCTACCCACCTTACAAAAATTTCGTCCTCGAAATTTCCTTATCTAATTCCAGAAACAAAAGTGAATAATAATTCTTCATAATTATCTCACGCTTTCACATAATTCCTTCAACATCCTTATTCCGCTACAGAGCTTTAACTAATGAAACAACAGTACATGAAATACGTTATTCCACAACTTCAACTCTGTAGGCAAATCCAAACTATTCACAACTAGCCTAATTTTCTCAACAACCTCATAGGATCCCACATACCTCAGATTCAACTTCCTTTCCTGTTTAAATCTCAATACACCTTTTCATTGAGATATTTTTTGATATACTAACTCACTTACTTGAAACTCAAGAGATCTTCTCTTAGTATTGGCATAGTTAATTGATCCACTCTGTGCTGCTTTACGGTTCTCTCTAACCAATTTGATTATCTCAGTTGTTACCTCAATAATTACTGGATCAAATATATTTCTTTCTGCCACTTTTTCCCAACATATAGGAATTCTATACCTCCTACCATATAATGCTTCAATCGGTGTCATCCCAATATTAGTTTGATACTGATTATTATTATCAACTTAAATCGATGGCATGTAAACATCCCAACTTACTGAAAACTCATCACATTTGCCCATAACATATATTCTAATACTCTAAAAATCCTTTTTGTCTGAGCATGAATTTTTTTTTTTATAAAATTACAACTGTGTACTCGTGACTCTCAGAAAGCCTCTCTAAAACCAGGGTGTAAAATCTAGCACTCTAAATGACACTATTCTCAATAGTATTCCATACCACCTCACAATCTCAGCTACATCATTCTTCAATCCTGACCACTAGAATTTCTGTCTCTATCTCTATACATCTTATGGTTACTTGATTTCATCAAATCTATATCATCATGTGTCTTCCTCATTATCTCATTTCTCATTTCCATATTATCGTGAGCATAACTCCTATATTCCAAATATCAAAATACTCTCACTTCAAATTTTTGAACTCAAAATGTTTTCTAGTAAGTACTAAATGCTTAATCTTTCCCATCTTTTCATTTCTACCTTGCATCTTAAAAACACTTTACTATGGATGACTGTACAATCATATTCGTTAACCATGATCATCTATCACTGATATTTAACTTCATTTTTATCTCTTTTAAATCTATCATCAATTTCACCTCTGGACTCCCAATAGCAATTAAACTTCTTATGATCAATGAATATCTCATAAGTGGCTCCATACAGATGATGTCTCTATTTTTTTTTTTAAGTAAACACTATAGTAGCCAACTCTAAATCATGAGTAGGGTAATTTCTATCATGAATCTTCTCTTGCCTAGAAGTATAGGCCACAGCTTTCCTAAGTTACACATATCCTAATCATTTACATGACGCATCACTATACACCACAAATCCTTTATCACCAGAAGGAAAACACCAATACTGAAGCTGTAGTCAATTTCTTTTTTATTAACTGAAAATTTTTCTCACACTTCCCTCACCACAAAAATCTCATATCTTTCTTGGTCAGTCTATTCAACAATATTACAATAATATAAAAAATTCTAAAATAATCTTCTATAATAACCAGCTAACCCCAAGAAGCTTCTAATCTCAGTCACATTAGTTGGTCTCTCTCAATTTAACATTGCCTTTATCTTTTGTGGATCATCTATTATGCCAGTTCCCGATATTACATGTTCCAAGAAAGTTATTTCCTTCAGCCAGCACTCACTCTTAGAAAAACTTTGCATATAGTTTCTATTTCCTCATAATCTCCAACACACTGTCTAATGTTTCACGTGTTGTTCTTCCTCCTTAGAATATATCAGGAAATCAAATACAACCATAAACGTGTTAAGATATAGTTTAAATACTCTATTCATCAAGTCCATAAATGTTTCTGGAACATTAGTTAATCCAAATGATATCACAAAAAGCTAATGACTATAACGTGTCCTAAAAGCAATTTTAGCCACGGCTCCCTTCTCTATTCTCAATTGGTGATAACCTAATCTCAAGTTTATCTTAGTAAATACTTTCATTCCTTGCACTGCTTAAACAATTTATTTATTTTGAGTAAAATATCTTTGTTCTTATTCAACTATTTGTAGTCTATACACACTCTTATCGTTCCATCTTCCTTCTTCACAAACAACACAGAGCTCCCCAAATATATTAGGTCTGATAATTTGTTTATCCAAAAATTCTTAAAACGGTACGTTCAACTTTCTCAATTCAGCTGATATCATTCTATAAGGTGCTATTAAATATATGTGATGATCCTCGTATTACATCGATAGAGAATTTTATCTCTCTACTTGGATGCAACCTAGGCAACTCATCAAGAATTACATTAGAAAAATCTTTCACCACTAAGATTTTATTCTAACTTTTTATTTTCCTTTTTAGAATCCATTATGTATGCCTAATTACTCCTTAAAACCCTTCTTCAAACATCTCCTAGTGTTCAGAGCTAAATAAGATAGTTCGAGAGTATCTTATGAAAGTTAAACTTCTCATGTCCATATCTTGAACACTTTTTTCTTTCTGGATTAATCAACCCAGACATAAAACGTCGATAACTGATTATTTCCCAAAATATATTATATTCAAAGATAATAAATCAACTTCAGTTTTTCTATCGCTGATACAAATCACACAACCCTCGTAAATATTTATGATTATCACTCTATCTCTAGTGGGAACTTCAACAAAAATATTTTGCATCTAAGAACTAATACATACTTCAATAAACTTCATATGGATACTTGATGCAAAAGAATGGATTGCACCTAGATCACTCTACATTGATATGTCCACCTTCTCTACACATAAGGCATTTCAAATTTTTGGTAATTCTGAGATAATTATCTTATTTGAATATATCTATAACAAACCTTTGTCTCTCAATCATATGTTAGATTATCACTTCCCCTTGGTGGATAACTTACTTCCTCTGACATGACTCTCAGTTCCTATAACATGTCTCCCAAATCTAGGGTCCCACCAAAAGTATTATGAGCTACAGAAGTAATAGATCATGCTTTCCTCTGACTCTGTACTTCAGTTCCCTGTGACAAGGAACGCCTCATTTGGGTTGGTCTCTCACCCTGTACACTTATATTAAGTAACCACTACCTCTATAACCTGCACGTCTAAGCCTCTTTAACCACTTTTTCTCTTTCCTTTAAACTCTATCACATCTCTCTTAATCTGAAATGATATATCCACCAATCTGACATAGCTCATATTCCTCATGTAAGATAGTTTCGATCAAACCTTAAAACATAGCTCATCTTTGAACCTCTTACACTTCTTCTCCTCTAAGTCTACCATTTTTGGTACAACCACTGACAAAACCATAAATCTGCTATCATATTGAGCCACAGTTAACACATTTACCCCAAATAAATAATATCTATCAAGAAAAACTTTCTTAAACCGATTTCAGGTTAAGGGTCTATCAATATTTGTACTTACCTTGGGAAGAATATCCTTCCACCATTCACAAAACGTCTTTTTCTAACTCAAACGAAGTAAAGACAATCATCTGTCATAAAATACTAAATAATATCTCTATATATTTCTCTGAAACTTAAGCGTAAAAGGATTCATAGATCCTTTAAACAACAAAGCATTTAGCTTAATCATATCTCCCTGCATCTCATGCATAAATCCATTTTTCCCTTTTTTTTAAGTGTTTACCATTACTGGATTAATAACATCAAGCACTGCTCTAGCCTATTCAATCAAGTCTATGCTATAAGCTATCTACTCTATCATCTGTTACATTCATTTTCTCAAAAGTATGTGTAAGAGCTTATCTTAGCTCACCTCTTTCAACTTCATATTCTCCCACACCTTTATCAATATCTATTATATTACTAATATCAATCTTACTATCAACATGTTCCCTTCTATGAATCACAGATTCAGACTCAACCTCAACTTGTCAAAAATATTGGGACCTACCACGCCCTCTCCAATCAACAATTCTAACTCTCTCTAGCACGTCCACATGTCATCCTTAGACTGTTAATTATAATTTATTTTAATCTTTCACTTTCTTACTTTGTATGCAGTCTACAGAATCATAAAACCTAATGATCTGATACCAAAATTGTAACGACCCATCCCGAGTTGGCCACCCCCGAAACGGTATCATCATTTTTTGAGAATCCAAGCATGACACATATATGCAACAATAAAATAAAAAACACCGAAAGAAATTTTACATCAATTTGATCTTTAAACATTCTATACAACGTAAAATGCATGAATATTTACAAATAAATTTTTCATTTTATTTATCTCATTAGTCTGAGGATGTTGACACGTACGTGGCTTACAGAAAAAGATTTCTTCTGAATCTCAACTCACCAAACTATTTGCCAAGCCTGCTACCTGAAAATCATTGTACAATGAGGAGTGAGCTTCACAAGCTCAGTAAATTAAATTTACTAAAAATACTCATTTGTATAAACATTCTTTTAATATTTAAATCAATTTATATCTCATACTCTTGATACTAGCATTCTACTATCACTACCCATGTCATAATATCCAATCTTTATAAATCTCTTTTTCTTATTTATTAGATCACCTTAATACCACCAACAATCTCGTAATTACCTCGTAATGAGGTTTACATAATAAAGTCTACCTTCTAGATTGTTATGATCACCATAACTGTCTCTCTGTGAGACTTATCCATCTATCAGTATATTCACAATAATACAACACATCTCAGTATTTCAATAATCTTATCCTCATAACTGTCTCTTTCAGTGAGACTCAACCATCATTAATTAAATCCACAATAATACACCATACCTCAGCATTTCAATAATCTTATCACCATAACTGTCTCTTTCTGTGAGACTCAACCATCTATAATTAAATTCATAATTAATACATCACACATCAGCATTTCAATAATGCAAACAATAATTAAAACAGATGCAATGCATGAATAATTATGATGGGAACGTCTTTCCACCTGTCGACAGGTTGTTATTATCTTAGACCGGTTGCCTTCCCGGTTCTTTCATTCTTATTTAGGCTGGCTATCTTCCCGATTCTTTCATTCTCATAAGACTGACTGCCTTCCCGGTTCTTTCATTTTTATTAGACCGACTGTCTTCCCGGTTCTTTTCTTTCTCATTTACTGCATATGCATATGTGCAATGCTATGAAATATACATACAAACAGTAATATAAAAACAACATATAAATTCAAAACACTTAAATTGGCTATCCTGATTATTCTAAATTTTATATAACAAAAATTTCTCTCATCCCAAATCACATTAAATAATCCATTAAAGCTTGTCAAGATCCACTAAATTTCATCACAAATCATATCAAATCATCCATTAAAATTTGTCAAGATCTACTAAAATTCATCTCATCATAATTCATAATAAAACACCAATATAACTCATCAAGAATTTCACTTATCGCTTTGATTATTAAATCAACTTATTACTCCAAAAATATTATTTCTCTCCTAATAATTTTATATATGTCCAAAATTCATATCATAATTATCAACCAAATATTTATCTATCACCACAACATAAGCTAAAAATTTATTTTAATTTTATCACTAAAATTTTTGTTTTTATTTAGACTACTTAAAGTAAATCCAACTCACAATGTAACTCTTAAGGATACCCGTGGATCATCTCCTTGCCTTTCCCGTTGCGCTCAGAAATTCTCCTGGTTAGAGATCATCAACACCTGACATCATATTTATATAAATTTTCTAATTTATTTTTCAATTTGATATAAACCACACACTTTGAAAATTCTCACTTTGAATTCAAGGGAACTTCATAAATGTCAAAAATTAAAAAATAACCATTACATTATTACCTTATGTTTTTCTGATAGCTTTTCATGATTCTTTATGAAATTCCACAGAAAATCCCTTCAAAATTTTGCTCTTTCAGCATTTCTTTGAACTCCCAAGTGTTTAGAGAAAAACGAAAGAGTGAAAGAAACTATGTGAAATCTTACGATTTCACATAGGCGTATACCTTTATATATGCGAAATTTTAACTTCAGCCTTCTAATTACCCCTCAAAATGTTCCATGAAATGTATTGGCAACCCCTCACCCCTCTAACAAAGTCTCCATGTTTCATGGAACGTGCAAGACTTGTAAAGTTTCATTTGAAACTTTGCATTCCTTTTTTTTTACTTGGCAACAGGTGCTGCCACCTGCTGCCAACCTTTATTGACTTTTTTTTTATATATAATTTTTTTTACTTCTCTTTTTTTTTTCCTTCTAGACATTCTAAACGTCCAGATTTTTTTTTCAAAAGAATTATTTTATTCAATCCTAATTCCTTCGCGTAAAAAAAATATTATTTAAATTTCATGTCATATTTATTAAATTACTTCTTACTCTAACTTTTCGAAAACGGGTTTTAAAGAAGTATCGGGAGAAGAACTATGAAGAGAGGTGGTGGATCAGGGAGTGTGAGGGGCAGAGGTCGAGGATCAGTAGCTGACTGAGGACGTGATGGCTAGTTTCAGTCCAGAGATAGTATAGTCTATGCGTTGACCCAACAGGATGCACAAGCCATTCCTGATGTTGTTATTGGTATGATATCTATCCTTGATAGGCCTGCTAGATTATTGATTGACCCTGGTGTAACCCATTCTTTTGCATCTAGTAATTATATGAAATCTATTGATGCTAGTGCTAGTCCTTTGATGCATTCGATTATTTTTGAGGTTCCTACTGGAGACAGAGTTATTATCAGAACAATCTATCGAAATTGTGTGATTAATATTGCTGATAGAGAAATTGAAGTTGATTTATTGCCTTTAGATATGATAGATTTTGATTTAATTCTGGGAATAAATTGGTTATCTGCATATCATGCTTGGGTAGATTATTTTAAGAAAAATGTGGTGTTCAAGATACCCAGACATGATGTGTTTAATTTTTAGAGAGAATGTAAAATACTTGTTAATTGTCTTATTTCTGCCTTAACTACTGGTAAATGGTTAAGGAAGGGTTGTGAGGGGTATTTGGCATATGTAGTGGATTTTAGCAAAGAGAGTAGAAAGTTAGAAGAAATCTTGGTAATAAAAGATTTTTCTGATGTTTTCCCTGAAGAGTTGACTGGGTTACCTACCAATAGGGAGATTGAGTTTTCAATTGAGGTGATTCCAGGACCAGCACCCATATCCATAGCACCCTATAGAATAGCACCAGCTGAATTGAGAGAGTTGAGAGTTCAGTTTCAAGAGTTGCTAGATAAATAGTTTATCCGACCTATTATGTCCCCCTGGGAAGCCCTTGTGTTATTTGTTAAGAATAAAGATGGGAAAATGAGGTTGTGTTTTGATTATAGACAGTTGAATAAGATCACCATCAAGAATAGATATCATTTGCCCAGGATAGATGATTTATTCGAACAGTTACAGGGAGCTAGAGTGTTTTCTAAGATAGACCTGAGATCGAGTTATCATCAATTGAGGATAAATGATGGGGACGTGTAATACCTATATTTGTCAAGTAAGGTAAAGAAGTACTTTAATAAATATGACATAGAGTTAAAATAATGTATTTTAAATGCGAAAAGTTAAATTGTAAAAAAAAAAAAAACAAATCATGGCAGCAGGTGGTAGCACCTGCTGCCAAATGCAAATTGAAGACATGCATGCCTTCCACCTAGTAAAATGTGGAGCCTTTGTGGGATTTAAGGCATGCTGATGACTTTCAAAAATTTCAACTAAGTTTACTTATATGTATACATTATACTTAACAAAATTTATATTTATACTTACCGATTTCGTTTATTTTCTTTCAATTACTCTCTTTTCTTTAAAAACTTGGGGACCCAAAGAAAGGTTGAAAGAGCAAAATTTTGAAGAAGTTATGCTGCAATTTTATAGAGAGTCACGAGAAACTATCAGAAAAACATAAGGTAATAACGTAGTGTTTATTTTTGAATTTTTAGTGTACATGAAATTTCCTGTAATTCAAAGTGGAAATTTTCAAAGGGTGTGGTTTATGAAGAATTGAAGAAATAATTAAAAATTTAATACAAATATTATGTCAGGTGTTGTCGATCAGCAACCAGGGAAAATTGCTGAGAGGAATGGGAAAGGCAAGGAGGTGATCCACGGGTAGCTTAAGTGCTACGTGGTGAGTTAAATTTACTTTAAGCAATCTAAATAAAAATGAAATATCTAGTGATAATATTAAATAAATTATTATCTTATACTTTGATAGTAGATAAAAATTTGATTGATATATATGATATGAATTTTGGATATATAGAAAATTATTAGGAGAGAAATAATATTTTTGGCATAATAAGTTTATTTAATAATAAAAGCGATAAGTGAAATTCTTGATGAACTATGGTTGATGTTTTGATAAGAGTTATGAGGAGATGAAATTTAGTGGATTTTGACAAGCTATGATGGATGATTTTATATGATTTATGATGAGAGAAATTTAGTCAAAAAATTTTATAATAATTTTAGAATAATCAGGATAGCTAGTTCAAATGTCTGAATATATGCTTGTTTTTATTTTATTATTTGTATGCATATTCATATCAGTTTTCATATGCATCTGAATGAGAATAAAAGAACCGAAAAATCAACCGGTCTAAATGGAAATGAAAGAACCGAGAAGGTAGTCGGTCTAATGAGAATAAAATAACCGGGAAGGCAGTCGGTCTAAATAAGAATGAAAGAACCGGGAAGACAGTCGGTCTAAGATAAAAACATGTCGACATGTGGGAAGACGTTCCCTAATAATAATTCATGCATTGCATCTATTTTAAATATTGATTGTATTACTGAAATGCTAATGTGTTGTGTGTTATTGTGAATTTATTTATAAATGAACGAGTCTCACAGAGAGACAGTTATGGTGAAAAAAGAAACCTACCATTATGACATGATAAGAACCATCTAGATGGTAGACTTTATGATGTGAACCTCATCACGAGGTAATTATGAGATAATTGATGGTCTTAAAGTGAACCAATTAATAAGAAGAAGAGATTGATAGAGAATGAGATTAATGATATGTGTAGTGATAGTAGAAT
Source organism: Bretschneidera sinensis (assembly GCA_023935145.1). Classification (NCBI taxonomy): domain Eukaryota; kingdom Viridiplantae; phylum Streptophyta; class Magnoliopsida; order Brassicales; family Akaniaceae; genus Bretschneidera; species Bretschneidera sinensis. The sequence continues at coordinate 103,325,122 of CM043703.1, read as the reverse complement.
ACTATTATCAAGTTATGTGAAATATAATTGATTTAATATTGAAAAACCTTTTATACAAATTAATACTTCTAGTAAATTTAATTCACTGAGCTTGTGACACTCACCCCTCATTGTACAATGATTTCAGGTAGCATGCAGGACAAATAGTTTAGTGAGTTAAGGTTCAGATGAAATATTTTTTTGTAAGCTACGTACGTGTCCACATCCTCAGACTAGTGAAAAAAAAACAAAAATTTATTTGTAAATATTCATGCATTTTATGTTGTATATTATGTTTAAGTCAACATTATATTGATGTATCTCCCCTGTTGAGGGTTGAGAATTGATGTAAAAGAATTTCTGTTAGTATTATTTTTATTGTTGCATATATATGTCGTGCTGGGATTTTCAAAATATAACAACACCATCTTGAGGGTGGCCAACCTGGGATAGGTCGTTACAGGACATGCTTAAGACTGCTTTTAGAACACGTTATGGCCATCATGAGTTCTTGGTGATGTCATTGACTAATGCTCCTACAGCATTTATGGACTTTATGAATCGGGTGTTTAAACTATGCTTGGACAGATTTGTGATTGTGTTTATTGATGATATTTTGATATATTCCAAGAATGAATAGGAGCATATGCAACATTTGGAGATAGTGTTGGAAATTTTGAGGAGAGAGAAATTATATGTGAAGTTCTCTAAGTGTGAGTTTTGGTTGAGCGAAATATCTTTCTTGGGACATGTTGTGTCAGGAGAGAGGATAGCAGTTGACCCACAAAAAGTAGAAGCAGTGTTGAATTAGGAAAGACCCACGAGTGTAACTGAAATTAGAAGCTTTTTGGGGTTGGCTGGTTATTATAGGAGATTTATCCAAAAAAATTCTATGATTGCTAGATCATTGACTAAATTGACCAGGAAAGACGTGAAGTTTAGGTAGTCAGAGAAATGTGAGAGAAGTTTTCTAGCTGTTGAAAAAAAAAACTGACTACAGCCCCGATATTAGTGCTTCTTTATGGTGATGAAGGATTTGTGGTTTATAGTGATGCGTCACATCAGGGGTTGGGATGTGTGTTGATGCAACATGGGAGAGTTATAGCTTATGCACCTAGGCAACTGAAGAACCATGAGAGGAATTACCCGACCCATGATTTAGAATTGGCTACTATAGTTTTTGCTTTGAAGATTTGAAGACACCATCTATGGAGCCAATTGTGAAATTTTTACTGATCATAAATGCTTGGCGCATTTACCAACCCAGAAGGAGTTGAATTTAAGGCAGATGAGGTGGATGGAATCGATTTGTGATATGACTATACAATTCATTATCATCTAGGAAAGGCTAATGTAGTAGCTGATGCATTGAGTAGAAAGACTACAGGAAGATTAGCTGCTATAGGGAGTCATAATACTAACTTGTTGATAGAATTAAGAAGCATGAGGATGCAGTTGAGTGTCGATGATAGAGGAGTATGGATGGCAAATATGGTGATATGATTTTCTATTATTGATTGTTTATTACATATGCAGGGTAGAGATGAGGAGGTAGAAAAGATCAGGTGGGAAGTGTTGAATGGGAAACCAACGGAGTTCAGAATTAGAAAAGATAGTATGGTGGTATTGGGGCATAAAGTTTGTGTTCCAATGATGTGGAGATGCAAAAGGAAATACTAAGGGAGGCTCATGATTCTGTATATTTCATGAACCCAGGTAATAATAAGATGTACATGGGGTTGAGATAGAATTATTGGTGGTTAGGGATGAAGAAGGATGTAGCAAAATATATTTCTAGATGTTTGACTTGTCAACAGGTGAAGTCTGAGAATAGACATCTAGCAGGTTTATTGCCTACGTCATTTTTTGAAAATCACACCATTGAATTTAATTTCTATATTATGTCAGAAACGTAGGAATACTACTTGATATAAAAAAAATGCAAAATTATATAAAAAAAACAAACCCTGAAATTGAAGAGAAATTTAACACCGTTAACCTAAATGCAAATCTCATGGTAAATCAAACCACATGGTTCAGTATAAATGTAAACTAAATCACATGGTTTATTATAAATCAAAATAAAAATCAGAATTTATTATAAAACTGAGCCCAACCGCTAAGGTTTTCTAAAGTACACTTTTTTTTAATAAACCAAAGAAATCAATAGATACACTATCTACAATAATATGATAGAGATGGACTAAAAAAATTATACTACTCCGTGGTATCTTTTTTTAAAGATAAAATGAAAAAATCTTTAAAAAATCCTGACCTCCTACAACGGATTTGTTTAGCATTCCACAAACGGAAAAGAAGGTAGTTTCAACTTTCAATTATTTACCTTTTCAAGAACCCAAAGGGGCTTCGTTTATTTGGCACTTAGATACTCAAATCTTCTTTCTTCAGCAAATATAGATATTGAATAACAAATCTAACATTTGACATTCAATTATCACCATCTCATATACATTTCATTTGACATGCTTGCTAAATCTATGCTTCCATTTTCTGCTTGACAAAACTGCATGGCTTGGCATTTGAGTCTTTGTTCTTCTTCTTCGTCTACAATTTTCTCGCTATCTTCTTCATTCAAGCATGAGACTCCACCACTGTTCAGTAGATTCGTTGTTGTGCCAAGAAAATCCTGTTTCTCCATATGGGTCTCGCAGATTCGATCAAGAATCCATGCAAGAAAAAACTTTCAACTCAAATCCTCCAATGGGCATCCACTAAATGCTGTTTCTTTGCAGGATGGTGAGTTCTTGATTCCTCAAACTTTGGCTGTTTTTTTGCTTGTTATGTTTCATTTTGGGTAGTTGGTTTTTCATTTCTGATGCTGTATCAGTTTGCATTTTGATTCGTTATAGTGATATACTTGGGATAATTTGTGTTTGTAGAGGTCAATGCTTTTATTTTGAATATTTGCTTTCAAATTATTTGCCCGAGAATGAATTTTCTTCTTAGGTGCTCTATTTGTACTCTGTAGTATGTCCCTCCTAAAATTTGGACTTTGCTTAAATTGTGAGGTAGATAAATGGGTAAAACATGCCATTGTTAACCCTAGCATTGAAAACCTTGTGTCAACAAGTAAATTGAGGAAGTATTATAACTTTGTTGACTGTATTTCCGTGGTATATTTTGTTTGTTTTAAGAGTTAGTTGGGCAAATGTAATTAAATTTCAAATTTGACTGACATTTATTAGATGGGGTTAGAAGCTAGGGAACGTTAGAATGAAAACTATACTCAAAATGGCTTGACCCAAGCAACAATTGTTGAATCATAACATTCATTGTCATAGTGGAAAGATTGTTTTGCAAAATGTCTATCTGTGGACTCCAGTATGGTGCCCCTATGATCTTTCTGGCATGCAGAGAAAACCATTCCAACATGGTCACAAAGTTCTGCTCTTTTAAAGTCAATACTGCAAAATTATTCTTTTACATATGATTTAGGCTCTCCATTAGCTGTTTGCAATATGTTTTCTGTCAAAATTGTATTTGTCCTTCTTTTCCTTTGTTTTTGTTTCTCTTTTTCGTTTCTTAGACGGGTGGTCTTTGGAGTAGGTTTAGCTGGAAACCATCTGGCGAAAGAAAGTATTGAGTCTCAAGGGAAAGAGATCTTCTCCTCCTCCCCAGAATCAGAAAAAGTAGAGTCTACTCTCAGCATAACTGTTGTTGGAGCTTCAGGGGACCTTGCAAAGAAGAAGATTTTTCCAGCACTTTTTGCTCTCTTTTACGAAGAATGCCTACCTGAGGTTCAGTTCTTCATTGCTTCACTATTTTTCTCTTTGTCCAGATACATATAAATTGATATGTGCCAGGTGAGTAGATATTTGGCAGTGGCTAACCAATTTTTATGTTTTTATTCCAATTTATTGCATTTATGCAGAATTTTACAGTTTTTGGTTATGCTCGGACTAAATTGACTTATGAGGAGCTTAGGAACATGATTAGCAAAACATTGACATGCAGAATAGATAAGAGGTATGCCATCTTGCTAAACATTTATATGCTTTTCATTTAAATGTATCAATAATAAGTGGACTTACAAGGAAAATTGTGGAGACAAAATGGATCAGTTCTTGAAGAGATGCTTTTATCATTCGGGTCTCTATAACTCTGAGGAGCATTTTGCAGAATTGGACAGCAAGCTGAAAGAGAAAGAGGTATCTTGTTTACTTTTATTATTCCTTTAAAAATTTAAGACCTCTTTTGATTTACTTCTGGTGTGTTTTCCATGAGTGGAGGAAGTAATAAGTTAATAATTCTCATCGCCAGAATTTCATAGGTTTTATGAGTGGATATAGCTTGGTATAAGAAACTTGTTTCCTTTTGCTGGAATGGGATGGATCTATTTGCATACTTAGGGGACAAGAACAATATCCATGAAAATAACGATTTTGCTACTACAGATGACTCTTTTTAGTATACTGATTTGATGTATGTATCATACATCGAAAGTTCTAAATGAATCATTAATGAGATTGATTTGCATCCAAATTGTGAAGTCTCTTGGCATTCTAATCATCATCCTTCTCGTGTTTTTCCTGTCCATTGGCAGTGACAGTGAAAGATGGTTAATATGATCCCCAACTTTGATGGGATCGAATTTAAACTTCTCTCCCATGAACAACTGGCCTAATGAAATTTGTAAGTTTTAACACAAGGAAATGTAATACAGGAAGTTAGAGATGCTCTTTTAACTTCCAAGATATTGGCACAAAATTATCTAGCAAATATAAGTAGGTATTGCCTATCTCCTTCAAAGTGAAGCATTAGTATATGCTATTGCCTATTTGGGATGCCTTACTGAACCCAATGGCTGGCTGACGGATTTGTACTCTACTTGTAATGAATGCAAATTGAAATCAATGTTGAAGCAATATATATTAGAGATGGCTCAGTAGTGATACTAACTTAGGTTCCTCCATAATGGTGGACAATGCATCTTTTCAGGCTGGAAAACTGTCAAATAGGTTGTTTTACTTATCAGTACCTCCAAACATATTTGTGGATGTGGTGAGATGTGCTAGCCTTAGAGTTTCTTCGGCAGATGGGTGGACACGGCTTATTGTCGAAAAGCCATTTGGTCGCGACTCAGAGTCGTCTGGTGAACTAACCAGATATTTGAAGCAGTATATTACAGAAGAACAAATATTCAGGTATGTTTTGCTCAGTATCTTTTCAGTTGGAAAATATGCATCAATAAAGCTTAAGAAAAGATTGGCCTTTGTTATAATTGTTTAGGATTTACCATTACTTGGGTAAGGAACTGGTTGAGAATCTATCTGTGCTTCGGTTCTCAAATCTTGTCTTTGAGCCTCTATGGTCAAGGAACTATATCCGGAACGTGCAATTTATCTTTTCTGAAGATTTTGGGACAGAGGGACGAGGAGGGTGAGTTCGATATGTTTCCTGATGATATTGCAATTGCATAAAATTATTCTTTGAAAGCACAAGGTCACCTAATTATGTTTGTTACTGATCCCAGTTATTTTGATAACTATGGAATCATACGAGATATAATGCAAAATCATCTCTTGCAAATATTAGCACTTTTTGCAATGGAGACACCTGTTAGCTTAGATGCTGAGGATGTAAGAAATGAGAAGGTATGAGATCTTTCCCTTTATTTGAAATTTTCCATTTAGATTCGATTTTTATTAATTCTCCCCTCCCTAAGTCTCCATTGCCTTTACGGAGTATTACTTTTAAAAGGCCGTCTCTGAAACTTGATAAATTGTGGTGAGCATGGCCTGAATGCAGGTAAAAGTTTTGAGGTCAATGAGACAACTGCAGCTTGAAGATGTGATCGTTGGTCAATATAAGGGCCATAGGAAAGGTGGTAAATCATATCCTGCTTATACTGATGACCAGACAGTCCCAAATGACAGTCTTACACCCACATTTGCAGCAGCGGCTCTATTCATTGATAATGCCAGATGGGATGGGGTCCCATTCCTAATGAAAGCAGGCAAGGCTCTCCATACTAAGCGGTGCGTGGATTTCTTCTCTTAACAAGTGTTTATACCTTGACTATGTTCTTATATATTGTGAAATTTATGTAACTGAAATGTACGGTGATGAAAATTCAGAGCAGAGATCAGAGTTCAGTTCAGACATGTCCCAGGTAACTTGTACAAGAGGAATTTTGGCACTGATTTAGACAAGGCTACAAATGAGCTTGTGCTTCGTGTGCAACCTGATGAAGCCATATATCTGAAAATCAACAACAAAGTTCCTGGTCTTGGAATGAGATTGGATCGCAGTGACCTTAATTTGCTATATCGTGCGAGGTATGTGATTAAAAATATCGTTGAACAGATAAATATTTTTATATTTAACGATTAAATTTAACAAACATGTTGATAGTACTGCTAAGACCATATGACCCTTTTAGGTGTCGAAAGAGAAGTATTTGTCTAGGAGAATATATATACTTGAGTCAATTTGATTAGCTTAGGATGAGGAATTGAAGTAACATTTTACATGGGTTTTTATCAGAAATTACCAGCTGGCTCTTGTTATTATTTGGCTAAATTTATACCGGATGGAATTTAAGTTGGAAATTCAGTGCAAGAACATTTTTTTACTAGAATGGTACAGGAATAATCATGCATCTATTTTGCACCTTTGTTCTTCTTTTAGTTTTTATAAGGGCATAAGTTGTTATTATTTTGTTCTGATGTGAAGGTATACAAGAGAAATACCAGATGCATATGAGAGGCTACTCTTAGACGCAATAGAAGGGGAACGGAGGTTGTTTATTAGAAGTGATGAACTTGACGCTGCTTGGGCACTATTTACGCCGTTATTGAAGGAACTTGAAGAGAAGAAAATTGTTCCAGAGCTTTACCCCTATGGTAGCAGAGGACCAGTTGGAGCACATTATCTTGCAGCTAAGTACAATGTTAGATGGGGTGATCTCAATGGTGAGGACTCATGAGCAGCAAAGAATTTCTTTTCGAATCATTTTTGTGGCAATGATGGGTTTGTCATATAAGGTGCAGTTGATTCTTTTCAGCCAAACGAGCTCTCATCAATCAAGGTCTCAACCCAATTAATACACATGTTTGGAATTTTTTTTTCTTTCTCGAAAGTCGTGTACTTAAAGGCTCATTTAAATCTGAGTCTGTGTTGTTTTGTTTGGTGCAGACTAGGAGAGCTATATATAAGTCTAGAGGGGGAGGTTGTACCCTGGTTCTGCAAAAAGAGAACATCTTGCATCATCCCCTTTTTTGTTGCAATGAAAATGAAGCCAACCACACTTTTTTTTTCAAAAATTTTTAATTAGATTTTATCGAAAATATAAACTTTAAATCAGTATAAAATTTTATTAATAATTTTTAAAAATTTTATGTTACAGGATATTTATAAAATAATATTACCAATATTTTTTTTAAAAATTACCAATAAAATTTAAGGTCAATCCGATCAATCAAAAAATTAAGGGTGTATTTGGGTAAGAGTTTTTAGTTTTCGAAAATGAAAATTGAAAACCGTTTTATGATGTTTTATGAAGAAAACATGTTTGGATAACTGTAATTCGAAAACTGTTGTTAAAACAGAAAACAATGAAATGTCGTTTGAATAATCTTATTTTGAAAACTGTTTTGATGTATTTTGTAATTATTTTTAGTTTTGAGTTTAAATTTAAAATCTATATTAATTTTATTTTTTATATTTAGTAAATATTTAAAAATAATTTGTGTTATTTTATTTTTAAAATTTTAATATTTTTTATATATCATAAAGGAATAATGAAACAGAGAAGTGAACATTGATTTTAAAGCTATTTTTCAAAAATTATGTTAAAAAATACCAAATTAAAGTTTTCAAAAAACAGTTTTTAAAAATTAATTTTTAAAAATTATTTTAAAAAATTAATTTTAAAAACTATTTATTAAATATAAAAAAATTAAAAACTAAAAATAATTTTTAAAAACCGTTTCCAAAGGTAGCTTAATCTCCCTTTCGTTGCTTTTCTAAGTTATTACTCAAACTGCACTATTTAAAGGAATATTACATCGAGAATCCATGATAAGACATAAGCATGCCATTCTCTTACCGTACCTTACCGACTTTCTTTTTCTTTAGTCAAAAAGTTGCAACTCTATTTTGTTTTCGTCTTAACACTCTCCACTCCATAAAACATCTTCTTTGTACTTTCCTCTCCCATCTCCAAAATGTTACTGTCTCACGCTCTTCCGGCAAGCGTGCTGCCACACCCTTCTTGTTTGCTTGTCTGTTTTTCTTTTTCTTCTTCTAATTTTTTTTTTTTGAAATGTCTTCCAATTCTTTTAATATTCACAATTGGATTATAAAAAATACTCGAAATTATTGTAGGATTTTTACTAATTGGGTCACATGTTATGTAAATTGAAAAAAATTAGAAGTTGAAAGACCATCCAATCATCGATTGCACGTTTTTTAATAAGAGTTTAAATATTTATTTTTGTTTGAAGTATTTTATTGTGATTATATATTTATTAATTATTTTAATCCTATCTTTATCACTCTAATTAAATTTTTTTATCAATTTTTTATTTGAAAATTTATTAAAACTTCACTTTAACGTACGGAGTTGAAATGGCTCGAGAGATGAATTTGACAATAATATAATTACAAATCAATATGCTGATGAAGATGACAATAATGATATATTTTTCTCTTGTTCCTAAGTTACTTTTGCGCTCGTCGATGAGATATAGTTTTAGTAAGTTTTCAAATTAAAATCCTATATGATTTAACCATGTAATTAAAGATAGTTTGAAGATAAAATTAAAACAATTAATAGATGTTATTATCAAAATTTATTTGTAACAAAAATATAAATTAAAATTTATAATCAATCATTTCGATTTTACGTACTGACCGTTTGAATATCCCAACAAAACATCTTTCACTTGCAAAACATTTTTTAAATTTTTTTCTAAAAGATATTGTATAAAAATTTTGAACTATCAATGCGTCTAGTCCTAAATCCCAATTATCATCGTATAATTATTATCATCGAAAAGAAACTATAAGATTATTATAGGGAAATTATTTTTACTATTTCAGTAAGATTAAATAGGCATTTTTCGTAAAGTTTGAAAAGTATTAAGAAATCGGAGTCAGCGGCATGCTGGCGTATGACCTCACTTTGGGAACTTTGTGTGAGAGTTTTTTTGTCAACTGGCTTTGTCTTCACCATAGAAAATAGAGCCTAATCGGTGATCAAGTTTTTTTTTACATAAAATTAGTTAAGTTCCATCTGTTTAAAATATAGTATTTTGAAAAATAAAATTTAAAATTAAACTCTACTATTAAATAAAACTTATATAATTATATTAAATATATAAAATTTTAATTAAAAATTATCACTTTATTATATAATTTAACTCACAATTCATTAACGATTTAAAACTTATTAAATTTGTATGAAAAACTAAACTTTAGGATATAAATTAAAATTTATCAAAATATGTTTGATTTTTTATAATTGTATGTTAAATACTTAAATGATATATTAGGTCAGGTGATGACAACAATTGTTTCGTGATGGATGTTTAGGTTGGGACAAAGTCACAGTTAAGATGTAACGTTTATACTACTGTGCGGTTTAAGTGATTTGAATTACATTCTGACTATAAACTATAGCTTTTGGTACAGTAGTATATGCTCGTTCTTAGCAATTGATATCAGAGTCAATGTCATGAGTTCAATTTCAATTGCCCAGTAACAAAAGTAAAAGTTGACACTTGTGTTGCTATACGATTTAAGTGTATGTTATAGTTTTTGGTACATTGAAAGCGCTTCATCCTGTCACGATAATTAAATTATTATTGTAAAGATAAAATTTTAAATAAAACTTTAAAACTTCACAACATATATATATATATATATAAAATAAAGTAACTTCAAAGAATTTAATCTAAATTTAAAAAATTACTAAACTTGAAACTAAAGCCATCATTACTTTGTAAGGATTCTATAGACCTAAATTGTGTATTGGTCAATAATCATCACAAATCATGTGCAACCGATGACTTTGCCACGAACATGAAGGACACCAACTTCACGCCTCATTTTTATTTTTTTTAATCTATTTTTGTTTTAAAATTGAAAATTGTTTAAATATAATTTAAATTATTAAAGTTTTTATTTTTAAAATTTTTAAGTTTTAACGATTTAAATTGTATTTAAGCAAATGTCCAACATGGTGTAAATCCATATTATCTACTAATTCTATTTAGGGATGATAATTTATAGGTTTTTTCACGATTAATCGATCCGAGCCGTATTCGTTTAAGTGAGAATAAATAGAAATAAATAGGTTTTTTTTTTTTGCAGTGACAGATAGTATTTCATGATTTTAATGGTTTTTGATTTGAATTCAAATAATAAAGTAATTAAACGGGTACAATTATGAAAATATAAAATTTTACGAGTAATTTACCTGTTGCTATTTCTAAGTAAATAAGGATTGCAATTCGTAAGTTTTTCGCGGTTAATCGATCCGATTAGTATCCATTTAAATGAATATGGATAAAAATAAATGAGTTTTTCATGATTACGAAAAATATTTTATGACTTTTAATTATTTCAGATTCAAATTCAAACAATAATTAAAACAACTAAACAATTATAGTTATAGATATATAAAATTTTACACGTAACGTCCCGATACCACACCCCTAGCTCAATCGACCAAAATGTGTATTGCCTTAACAAAAAAAAAAACCACCTCAAGTATCATTTATTAGCTTTTGAGAATACAAAACAGAACCATAGGAGTCATAGAATATGACCATTATAGATAACCCAAAACGCAAAAAAAGATAAGCCCTTGTAGGAAAAAAAAACGTGGACGAAAGAGAGATACGTGATGAAAAGCACCTGAAAAAACCATGGGAAAGTTGAAAAGTCCTTTGGTCCCCCACATGAACCTGAAAACTAGCTCCCCGCCGTCTTTGCAGTGAGCGGAACCCTCCAAATTAGACCAACCTTCTCATAAGTAAGATTGAACATTAGTCTCTATACTCCATATGGAATGCCTATATACATTATACAGTATATAAATATGAAATAAAGAGGCCTCTAAATCAAAGTTGTCTATCCCAAACCATCACCCCACACAAAAATTGATAAGACGACTCGAAATTAAACGTGATTTTTTTGGAATTATTGGAGTAGAAATAAAAATGAGATAAAGAATGCATATTTTTCTTTTCGTTCCTATTCTTTTTCACTTACAAAACCTTTTTTTTTTACAATCTCATACCTCAGTCCTTGTTTTCGATGGAGATAATAAGAAAAATACCTTGTTAACAAATTAATATTTTAAAGTAAAATATACTTGATTAAATTAATAACTATGTTATATTATAATGTAACCATCCCTCTTATGTGAGGTTTTTTTATTTTTATTTTTTCGAAATCCAATTTAGACAGGGTAAGGAGTAGTACTAAGGAGCTTCGAGACTCCATCAAGACCGTAAATTTTGCCATCCCGTATCAACGGCCCTTCCAAACAAAAATGAGTGTCTAAGTGGGGTGGCTGTATTGGATCGATATTCTAATATCATCGCTTGTAAATATGCATTCATAAATAAGGTCACACGTTACATTAAATTGTCATTTTGTGTATAAATATTTATTTTATTTCTAAGAATCCGAAAACCCTTTGCAACCCCCCAATAAAATAAAGAAGAAGGAGAATCCCAAACAGCCTTATTTGGGTCCCTCACCTTGTCTTTATCTATACCTTTTTGTCCTTGTTCCTTTGTAGCCCATTTCTTCTTCTCCTTTATAGCTTCTTTCACTCCTCATCATTAATGTCTTCTTCTTCTTCATCAGAAGGTGGCAATGGTGTCGTTGGTTATGTTGCAAGAAGAAGCGGGGGTGATTTTGAAGGGTCATCCTCTTCTCGTCAACGTGTTCTCAACGAGGTATGGCCTGAGCCTTTTCTTGACGCTCTCGCTACCCAAGTCGCCCTCGATGCTTCTCTCTCGATAGGCCGCCTAGCTGCTGCTCCTGCTCTTGCCAATGTCTTTCAGGTTCTTCACTTTCCATATATATATATATATATATATATATATTCATTTCATTCTTTATAAATATGGATAAATATTAATTTGTGTTGATACATATTCTTGATTGAGATTCTGTTTTCTTGAAATGTGTTTGTTTGCGATAATTTTGATGATTTTTTCAAATCTTGTATCCTTGTGGTAGAGCATAGAATCATCAAACTAACTAGTTGGGTGAATTTTTTTTTTTTATATTAGAAATGGAGAAAATTTTGGTCTGGTCAACATGTTGGTTTGGACCCGGCAGGGTACTGTAGTTTTTGTAAAATTTGAACGGAAAAAAAAAAGATACTCATGTGAATTTTGAGATTCTTTTCTTGTAAAATAGTCAAATTCAATTCAATATAAAGGAAGAGATGGATATAATATAAGTGAATCCTGCCTGATTTAGTGCAATGTACCTTTGGATGTATGAGGAGGATCCAAGGGAGAAACTTCTTTTTGGATGGGTCCATTCCTATCAAGATTTATGTCCCCTTTCATGTGGGTGGTAGTTTCATCCTGGAAAATTATGGTTCCTCCCTTTTTACTGTATTTTAGAAAATGTATATTTTTGGATCCCTTTTTGTATGTCTAAAAAAGGTCTCTTTTGGTCTTGAATTTCCTTTTTTTTTCCTTCCCCTTTCTTGGCATGATCTTCTAAAGCTCTAGGAATTCAAAATCTCCCCTACTTTTTGACTGAACTTTCTTTGTATATCTAGATGATCATATCCATTGGGATACTGTACTTTTCCATAGCTAACACTAAAATGTAGATAGAGACCTTTGTTGCTCGATTTAAGGAGAGAGAGGTCAGTTCCTCTCTCTCTTACCTTGACAATGTAAGTCTTACATTTCTATGTATGTAAGGTTATAGCTTTTACTTATATGGCAAAAGTTTTTCTCTACACATCTACCAGAACTCTCTTACATCTTCTTATGTTAGTAGCTATAGTCTCTATCTCTCTCTCTCTATTTAAGGAGAGAAGTATAGATGAATATTGAAGTCTTGTTTAACATTACTACCATAATTGTGTTGAGCAATTTATATTTATCTACTCATCTTACTAGCAATTAAAACCCTTTGGCTTAGTTTTTTTTTCTTTCTATATTTTTTAGCAGTTTACCAGACATCAGTTTCTAAATATCTACTCCACTTATTTATAATTTATAAAAAAATAGCTAAGTAGTAGAAAAACTTAAAATATTACTCCAATATTTATACATTAGTTTCTAAGTTTTTCTACTTATTTTTTAACTGTTTGATCTAATTCCTAACTCTTGACAATAGAGTAATTTAAAAGCTTTACTACCAAAAAGCTAATAATGTCATTGTAAAAAAGAAGAAAGGTAGTTATATACTATTGGAGTAACATTTTATGTAAAATCTATAGATTTGTTGATAGAGTCTCCTTTAGATCTCACTAGTTATTGATGGTGGGGATTCAGTCAAAAGGGCAGCATGTGCAATTCCAAAAAGCACATGGAGCCAATGCTGGTTCTATAAACTGATGTCTCCTTGTCATTTCAGAGATAAGTAAGGTCTTCTCATTACATAAGCTCAGTCACTTTTTTTTTGTTTTTTTTTCCTTGTATGATAACTCTAGATGTTCTACATTTGTTAATTTTCTTTTTTTAAGGCGAATCTTGATCTTTTTCTCTGATATTTGCAGACTGGTATTAAACTAAATTCTACAAAACCATATATATAGATTTAATCAGAATTATAGAAAACCTAAAAATAAAAAAGACCCATTTATATATATGTGGTCCAAACTCCAAACAAACGAAACATACTACTACAAATAGGCAGGAGGGATCAGTGGAAGTAAGGGGAAGAGTGATAGGGAACAAGTGTAGGGAGAAAGTAAACTACTCCATCAAACTATAGTGCAATAGATTCTCTGCTTTTAACGAGTCAGGGCTTTGGCCACCCCTTTCTTGGAAATGAAAGAGAAATATATCCTATGGTAGCACATGTGGAAAAGTACAACAATGGACCACAGCTATATTTATATAAAATACTACAGTCTTTGTCCTCTTTTTATTTCCTAAAATCTTCCAACCATGAAAACATTTATTTTCCTATGATCTTTTTGTATTGTACACGCAAGAGTTGTATTGACGTGGGTGTACTTGGTCATGTACCTTATCACGTAATATTAAAAAAAAAAAAGATGGATCTGCAAGTTTTTCTAAGTTAAGATTTCGTTTGTAAAGTTTTTTTTTGTTATTTTGTAAAGACTCTCGTTGTAAATCTCCTAATATATCCAATGATTTTGTGTATATTTGTTCAATATAATTTAATTTACAAATAAAAAAAAAAGAAAGATGGATCTGTCGTCAACAGTCGCAGCTCCCTGAGAAGTAGGTTGATGTATGGAAGGGCCCCTTTAAACCTCTTATCCCTATAGTTCGTACCGTTTCAGCTGGCTGTAATTTAAATTTTTGGTAACTCTTGGGAGTGAATGATTTATTGATAACAAAACTTTTTATTACCGGTAAACTTTCAAAAAAATTAGCATTAGAATTTCAAGCCGAAAAAAAAAAAGTGTGTCATTCTTATTTAAAGCTTCTGACTAAGTGATTCTGACACATGAACCCAATGACCCTTTCTGGTCTCTAGTCGCCAGCTTCAAGTCTGACAATTTAAAGCTAATACGCACATGGGCATGGACCTGTTAGCTACAAGGGGCTTGTCTCCAATAGGATGATTGATCATCTATTTATAGCTTAAACATCCTCTCAGGGTCCTGTAATAGTTGTACAGCTGACTACTGTTTATCAATGTAAAGTCATTGATAAAAATTGCAATACTTTCGAACAGTGTGCAATCAATAAAAATTGTCATCATTAGTGTTAAGCTTGCGGAAATTAAAACTTTTTATTTCATTTCTGCAGTTTTTTAAAAGTTGATTTTATGATTTTGTTTTCAATTTTTCCTAAAACACAAGGAGCTTAAAAAAATTCACGTAACGTATGCATGCAGGTATGTTCCACGTGGCGAGCAATCTCTCATTCTAATCTCTTATGGCATCGTCTCACCCGAAGCGTATGGGGAAGGACGCACCTCTTACACGCCACGTGGCATGATGAATACGTATACCGTCATCGAACGGCCAGGAACTTTCGAACCGGAAGATATGCACACTTCACCCTCCAGTTCGACCCATCCGATGTGGATGACCTAGATGGACTCGCGTGCCGTTGCCTCACCCTCTCTGACCATCACTTGGCGTGCGGTTTCGCCGACGGCACCGTCCGCCTTTTCGACCTTGCCACGCGCCTCCACTTCAGAACATACCGGCCCCACCATGGAGACCGCTTTGGGCGCTACTCGCGCGCCGTTTCTGGCATCGTCATCACGGACGCGAGAGTCGTGTTCGGCACGATGGACGGTGATATCTACGTGGCTCTCTTAGACGGAGTGGGCCATCCGCGTAGGGCCCATTTGGGTAACGTGGTCAACGACGGTGCGTTGGTGGATTTCACGGGCTGTGGCCGGTGGTGGGTGGGCCTGTACGCGGGGGTACCGGACCGGGCCTTTCACATATGGGACAGTAACACTGAAGAGCCAGTATTTGTTGGCCTTTCGTTGACCAATCTTGATTCTGTAGAGGGCTGGCACATGTTTAACGAGTTCGCCGAGTTCGTGGGCCGAGTCCGGGTCACGAGTCAGGAAACCGCCGTGGCATGCACGAGTCGGCGGATGATAGTGTTCAACATCAGCGACCAAGGGGTAGTAGTATTGGGTGAGGAGGAGTACACGAGAGGACTAATTGTGACATCGGTTGACGTTAACAACGAGGCGTACGTTATCGTAGTTACACGTGGCTTCGCTATCGTCCGCCGGGCACACACTTTAGAGGAGGTGTACAGGTTTAGAGTAGCGGTTGCTTCACAGTGGGACGTAATGGGATGCATGAACTTAGGGTACGCGCTAATATGCGTCGCGGGTGTAACAGGGGTACGGGAGGTGGAGCATGGGGAGTACCTGTACAGTTTTAGGGAGATATTAGGGGGGGTCAACGCAATGGTAGCAGATGATAGACACGTGATAGCAGCATCAGGGTGTGATAATTCAATACACCTATGGGATTTTGGTGCACAATAGAGAGACTAATTAGATTTTACCGGATCTCTAGATGTATAGGCATATAGAGTTGTAGGCCTATGAGAGAAACTAGCTAGCTGGATTTAATTGTTTTTGGATGGAGAGATGGTGAAAGGAGGAGGGCAAAGTTAGCAGAAAAGGGTTTCTGGGGCCAGGTATTGTATGAGCATGGGAAACTGATCAGTAGAGATTTGAGTTGATAGATGACTTGTGAGAGAGAGATGATGTGGCTGGGCGAGTGATTCGCTGTTTTGGGGACTTTTTAGGTTTGAAATTAGTGTTGACCGCTAAGGGACTAGTGGGTTGATGTTTTAGCCAAAGAACAAAAGGCACTTTTGGTTTGGTTTTCTATGTTTTGTACAAACTCTCTCTCTCTCTCTCTCCGAGCTGTAATTTTCTTTGCAGTACTACTTTTCTATGGCTTTTAATTGTCACATGGTTTATGTGTTTCGTTAGGATTTCTTTGTTCCGCGAAAAGAGGAATTTGTTCTCTGGATTTGCTTTCAGGTTTCACTTTAGCTTTTATTATGTTTATGCTCAAGGTGGTGATCATTTACTGTTGTTGGTACTATTTCAACTATAATACTGTCATTGGGTTTGATGTTGAAAAGCAAACGTGTTTATGTTTTCCGCATTATGAACCAATGAGTTAGCTAATAGAACCTTTGAAATGATAAGACTTTTGTGGATAGGATTTTGAACATTTAGGGTTCGAAAATTTTGCATTTCTTTTACAATTTGAAAATCTTCTAGTTATCCATATTGGGTTTCTAAAATAAACTGACAGGGAATATAAATATTTACTACTGATAGGGAATCTTCTAGTTATCCCATCATCCCTTTCTTATCAGAATTGAAGCCAATGTAAGTGCAAAGCTATGTAGGTTGTAAAAATCTGCCTTCTGTAAGTTAGTTGTACAGGTAAATTATGAACAGCAACAAAGGGACTAGTACACTAAATTTCTAATTCCTCTGTATATGCATCACTGACTGATAAGTTCATAACATGCGTAAAGGGACATGAGCATTATTTCCCCCCTTCAAGCAAAATGGAAAAGAAATGTACAAGTTTATATGCCATAATGGAGATTGAGACCATGGGGCATGTTCATGAATCATGCCTAAGCAATGCCCTTTTTAACCAGCATGTCATAAACTCTATCGACTTTGCTAGGTTCAACCTTGAACAAGCTGTAAGCATCGGTTTTCTTTGTAATGTTGCCCTTCAAAATCTCCATTGATATGGTCTGCAACATGTTTAAATAATGTGAAGGTAGTATTCTGATTTCACCACAAAGCTGTTTTTCCTGCATAATAATCCATCACAATAGACTTAGAAACTGAACCTTGCAACATGCACAGGTGTATGCAGGCTCACATACACAAACCAAGAAGAAGTTTTTTTTCTTCCATAAACTTGATGCAACTTTTTAATTTCGGGTTGCATTTCCTAGAATTAAGCTTGATCCTAGAATCCAAGAGGATGTTGATTGAATTTTTGCGATAACCAACTTAGAATTCTAGAAAACTATGTTACTGCACCAAAAAAAGAGGAACTTGAGATAACCAATGATACTCTTACAGTTTCAGATAGTAAATCGGCCCCTGGGAATCCACTGATGTCCCAATCACCCAGGGTGCTTGAGATAGCTTGTCCAGCAATATTTGAAGATGTCTCCTTGCCAAAAGGCTGTAAACCCTTGGCTACTGCCCGTGGGCTGCCTTCAACTTCAACTTTGAGATGATTCGGTCTCTGCAACCCTTTGCCATTTGGGCCAGCCTGGGCACTTTCCTTCACTCTCTGGGCGTTAACTTCGGCCTCCTTCTTCCTCTTCTCCTCAATAAATTTGTTTGCCTCAGCAGCTGTTCGACAACCAGCAGCTCGAGCTTCCTGCATTTTTTTTTTCATTTTTTTTTTTTTTTAATTATGTGACTGCAAAGGAATGATCTTAGCTAAAGAATACATGCATGGAACAAAGCGTGCCTAGATTTGCCCCCTTAAACATTTTCAAGATATTATCAACTGATGAAGTATTATAAAATTACGAAATCCAATAAATTAAATGTAGATGAGAAACGGTCAAGAGACAGCAGGTTAAAGTCCTGCTATATAGCTGTTTGCAGAAGTAAACTACAATTGTAAACAGCATAGGTCTCCTTATTAAGTGTAATATGGCTAATTACTTGAGGGACAGAGCAATCAAGAGTAATTTGTAAACATGATAACGATATAAAATATGCAGAGGTCAAGCATAAAACATGCATCAAACCTGAAGGTCCTGAATTCTTTTCATAATCCGATGTTCCTCGATAACAGTCTTAACAAGGTCCTCATGCTCTTCCTTTGATTGGTACCGCATGAAAATCTTGTAATGCTGATATATTTGCTTCTCTTCAGGTGAGAGGTTCTTTTCAGAAGGGTCAGAGTAAAGTAAATTTCTTTCAAGTATGAAATCCTTCCTGCGTTTCCTCTCATCAAGCCTGTCAAGAAATTCAGATATATCTAGTGAGACATAGGCAGAGAGCAAAAGTTGAATTGCAAGAACTTTAAAATGATGTGAGAACAATAAGATATTATTAACATATATTTTAAAGCACGTAGCATAACACAAGCAATAAACATGCTAAAGAATTTCTATTTCTGTAACGCATCAGAAGCGAATCAAGATGAAAAGGCCCATGGAACTGAAGTAAACACTTGTCAACCGAAAGAGTGCTAAACACGAGTGACAATTGGGGCTGAACAGTTCAAAATATACCATGGTTCAAATACGAGTGAGTGCAGAAGTGCCAGCATGCATGTGCCTGCTTACCCTTTGACTGTACCATATATAATTTTAAACTGTGTGCTTGAGCAATCATTAATATGATACAAGATCTATGATATGTGACTAAATTCAACTGGCCCTTCTTGGAACTTTGGCACCCAGTGATTTCAATAGAATTTCAAGCAAAGGTAGCAAGTGCTTAACCAGAAGGCAGAAGAGTTTCAATCACAAATTGTTAGCAAGTGCTTTTAGAGAATAAGCTCTAAAAGCACTACTCAGAGATGAAGAAGAAATTCATCATTTCCTCATGGGCTAAGGTAATAGATAAATAGATATGTACACCTAATGGAAAATTCTGTTTTTTTATTTTTTGTTCATAATCCCATTCTTAATCTTCAATATCTATAATTCATGAGAAACATGAATTTTCTACCAGTTTTGTCCTTGTCATAGTTGTATAAAACATTTACATGTTCATTCAACCACATGGATACCTTTTTGAGTAAATACGCAGCACTTGCAGTTTCAATTCGCGCTCAGCATTAGTGTCAGTGTCCTTAAATTCCATGTCTGCCAGTAACTGCTCGGCATCATTATCGTATTCAATCTCAAATTCCTGCCTCTTGAAGTTGTAGCCACTCACTTCTATCATAGAAGGCCCCTCATCCCCTGCAATTCTAGGTTTTTTCTCTCCAATGCTCCTGTCAGCCTGTTGCTCTGCAAATTATTTAAAATATAAGTGATTAAGAACTTATCCTGTAAGATGGCAAATATCAATAATTCACATGGACACATTTTTGAGTAAATACTAATTTTATTTTGAATAAGCACAGTTTGTTACATATTAATCACAAAAAGAAAACCTCAAACAAAATTTTAATTCAAGTTTGATGCAGTCAGGAGTGTGATGAGATGAAGGCATACTTTGATCTGTTGTTGAAGCCTAAGTTACTTGAGAGGAAAATGAAAGCAAATTCTCATCGGGATCAATGACTTTAATAACCAAAAGTCAAGAGTCTCATACAATGTTCTTGTAAGTCCTATTTAACGAATGCAAAACCTTGAAACCCGAAAAATAATTAAATCCCAACCCTTAAAGTAAGTTTAATGTCAATAACCATGACATAAAACCTTTAACTAAACATCTGCTATAGTGCAATGAACACTTGTGTGGGAAGACAGTGTGTGAACGTAATGCTACAGTACTTAAATTCCCTTCCCACCCCTTTTTTTCTTTTTCTTTTCCAAACCTTTTGTCCTGAATCACAGTCAAAACTTGTTTTAAAAAATATAGTGCCATTATCCAGTGCTAATGCCTGTCGAAGGCAGGATCCTCGAAGGGGTGTAGTTGTCAACTTCATGTTCTGCATGAAGTGGCTGTTCTAAACACTCAAACTTGTGCATTGGAGCTTGTTGGCATGAGACTTGGTCTCTTACAACTGCACCAAATAGTAGCCTCCAGTACCCATTTAAAGAATAATATATCAAAAAATCACTGTGCTTGACATTCATGCCTTCTGTCCATGAGTAGATGAATGCCATGTCAGGCCAAAAGCACATGACACATATCAAGATTCTAAATGAATTAAGTGTAAAAAAGATACACAAACTGTCACCAAAAAAATGCCCCCAATCAAATGATGTATACAAAATGATTGTAAGACATGGCATAATGCAGAAAGCAAACCTTCCACTTTAATGTCATCCTTAATCTGCGCCATGTTGGAGGCCTTCTTAACTGCATCTGAGTGTGTTTTACCACCACTTGAACCCATATGAGAGCCTGCATCTGATGTCAACAAGAAAAATATGATAATTCTCAGTCATATATATTTGTACCCAGAAAAATTATGAAGACAAATCCCAAGGTTACAACAAACATGTCTCAAGATAATTGATTGTTATACCTCCAGCTAGGCTACATGAGGATTGATGAGCTGGATCTTCTTTTCTTGGAGCTTCATATCTGCTCATGGAGATCCAAATGAGTTAGCAAATGAGCATCAAACAATACAACTGAAATTAAATGTAAAATTGTGAAGATAGCTATACTTGACTTTGGCAGAGAAGGGTGACTCTTCTTTCAGTGTAAGATCACCAAGCGCAGGGAGCTCTGGGGCAATAAAACCGTAAGTCGAGCAACATCATTCTACAAACATGTAATATATGTATCTTATGACTCCCCAGAAATTGTGATAACAGGCAATGAAGGTACAAGTCTACAGGCACACATATGACTCCCCAGAAACAAGAAGAAAGAACTAACCAAACTGGGAGTAACATAAGAGTATATAACTAGACATTCAAAAGCAGTAAGACAAATCTACCGAAGAAAGTAATAGTAAAAATCGTACAACTCGTTTGCTAAATTGAATTTTCCAAATGGAGGAAAAAGCTGCAATAAGTTATTACATAATAGCAAATAAGCAACCTACAAATCAATGCATGGTTTGATTCACACTGTTGGGCCTCCATCCACTATATTATATGCCACTGCAAACTGGTCAATTTTTCTAAAACATAGTATTCAGAACTAGAGCGGCAAACCTACAAGTAGCAATTGAAATAGAAGAAACCTAACCTTTCTTGACTTCAGGCCCTTTAGCCATAGCAAGCAGTTCCTCTCTGCTCTTTCCCATAACATGAGACATATCCTAGCAGAACAAATTGTAAAGAATGTTAAAGCCATTGTTACTATAAAAGAGGTGTGTGTGAAAAATCTTGATCATTATACTGATCTTACCGGGAGAGGGAAACACGGAGAATTCATGTATGCAACATTGTAGTGATCAATACATTGTGATTTTGTCTTGGTTCCAACATGTTCTGCAACTTCTTTCCAGTTCCCAAATCCATACATTTCGATGCCCTACAAATAAGACAGATTCATCCCTTCATAATGAGTGACATGCTGATTCATGAAGAATATCAGCAACATTGGCCATAGAAATTTGAAAAAAAGAAATAAAAGAAATTAAGTTTGGTTATAATATAGGGATACCTCAACAAGTAGTATCTCTTCATCTGCATTCCAGTCTGGACAAATGAGTGGGAAAGATAAATTGTCCTATTGGAAAGAAAATGATTTAAAATTTATAAACCAACACAACATTGTTAAGTATAATTTCTATTTCCAATTTCAATTCATGGTTGGACTAAAAAGACATACCAATTGAAATGAAAAGGGAAACACAAACTTTATGATGAACCTTTTACTTTATGTTAATCAGGTTAAAACAAAAACGATAGCATCTATGATATTATTATAGCCTTATTTCCAAAAAAATAAATAAAAATTATTTGTGTTTCTGTATTTTGGCATTTCCAATTTGTATAATCTACTTCAGGAAACTTAGGATTTAGATGAGATAATTCCTTGAAGCATTCCTAAACCGATAAAACGTTTGTCTGTCTGAAGTTTAGAAGATGAGAAAAAACGGATGATTTTAGAATTTAGCATACTGAATAGTCCTTAGACAATCTGAAATAATTCCATAAGTTAAATTACCAAGGTGATTAGGGAAACAAATAACATTGATAAGGTGACTAACCATAACCCTATATGGGTGATTGCTCTTGTGAGGAGTAACTTCAGCTCCGACAGAGAAGCACTCCACGCAAAGGTCAAAATCTGGACATACCGCACACTTAATGCGAATCATTCCAGAAAGATCTTTGTTACAATAATTACAATGGTATAATGCCCTTTTCCCTTCGTTCGTTGCTTGACCTAATACCATATCAAGAGTCAACGTTACTAGGGAAGAACAAGACAGGTGCAATCAATACAACACACCCACCACACACACATAAAAAGAGCATTTGATGCTTCAAAGTCAAAATTACAACAAAATATCCACATTCCAATACAAACATTTTGTTATGCCATCCCTAATCATGCAAAATGTAAGTTTGTCTTTTGTTTGTGGCTTATATGTTAATGAGAGAATACCTATAGAAGCTGCAGTTTCTACATTATCTACGGTTGAAGAAGTCTTCTTCCTTTTAGATCTACTGAACACGAAAGCAGATAATTCATGTTAGAACATAATGAATATAACATCAAAAGAACAACACAGACGCTGATATTGTAATTAAAACATTGACAAAAGATTTTCTTTTTCTTTTTCAGGGAATTGTTGAAAAAGAGTAACTAATTAAAAGGTGAAAATTTCTGAAAATAAGAAAAATTATAGAAAGGTTCACGAATTCATTCATTTGCACTAGCGTAAGCTAAAAAAATACAATAAATTGAAAGAGAAAAAGTTTATTTTTTTTTCTTTTTAAATAAAATGAGGGAATGTTACGGACCTTTGACTGGAATCATCATCAATGGAATGGAAAACTGCTCTTGAGCGACCCATCGAATCCAAATTCAATCTAATTCGAGACAGATTACAAGAATAATTTTCTGGTTAGGGGACTTACCCAAGCAGCAAGTAGAGTCCAGATGTGGAGGGTTTTTTTTTTGGATGCGGGTTTGCAAATTGCAAATTTGCAGTGCTGGGGCTCAGTGTAAAATGTGATTCTTAATGTGCTTAGTAAAACTTAAATCGATTTCGCCTTAAAATCAAATTTTATGCTATTAAAATATAAGATATAGAAAACGATTTCATCTTTTTTTTTTATTTTTTTTATTTTTGGTTGATTTATATTAAAATATGAAAATCAAAACAACACACCATTTTCCTTTTACTATATATAGTAAACTTAAAATCTCTCTCGCTCATTGTATATGATATGTTTGTTTTTTTTAATATATATATATGTTTAAATACATATGATATATTATTAATTTGATATTTAATAAATAAAAAAAATAATTTATTTAATATCTATTTTTTTAAAATTATAAATTTATTATTATTATTATTTGTGCATTTATTATATTCACATGCACATGATTTTTTATACCATATTATTATTTATAAGTATCATGTTTAAATATAGTATTGTTTCTACGAATTAATTTATTTTCAATCAAGTATTTTTTTTATTCTTAACAAAAGAAAGTAAAATATGATATTTTCAAGATCATTTTCAATTATATAGTTAAACATAAGAAATTATAAAAAATAAAAAAAAATTTTTCATGTAAATAATTTTAGGAGGGGATGTCGCTGAGCTCACCTTTAATCACCAAGAGTTAACTTGCTATTCACACTCTTCAGGTAAGGATCTAAACTGGGTTTTTGTTTGTTTCTCTTAAATACTTCGGTGCTTTCTGTCTCCTTGCTATATATTGTAATATCTGTTTTTTTGTTTAGTTTCTTTACGTTCTTATTCTGATATGGCTGCAAGTTTATGAGTTTGTTTTGAATTGAACTAGATGGATTTTAACGTGCAGGGTTCTTTTTTTTTTTTTTTTTTTTGTGTTATTACCACAATCGATGGGCATATTTGGTAACAGTTTTCAATTTTCAGTGTTCAAAAACTGTTTTAGAAAAGAGTTTCTGAAAATAGTTTTCTGAAGAAAACATGTTTGGATAATCAGTATTCGGAAAGTGTTTCCATTTCAGTGAAATTTTGTTTGGATAATCAGTGTTCGAAAATTGTTTTGAAAATAGAAAACTATTTGGATTACAACTTCTTGTAATTGTTTTCAGTTTTCAGTGTTTAGTTTAAATTTTAATATTTAAAATTAATTTTATTTCTCATATTTACTAAATACAATTTTTTAAGCATACACTAAATACTTGAAAATAATTTATATTATTTTATTTTTAAAATGTTAGTATTTTTTATATATCATCGATCAAACATGACAACACCCTTCCCTTGGTCATGTCATGTTTGTTTGTTAAATAAATTCTTAAAAATAAAAATAAAAATAAAAATACAATACAACTTTTACAATTTGATAAAATTTGAATAACTAACCCATCAAATATAATATTCAAGTTTGTTCAATATCTAAAAGATGACATACTTTTCTTCTTAAAAGTAAGTTTAGGACAACTAAGATACAATATTCATTGATCAAATACAACTTTGATAAATTGATAAAATGGAAATGAACAGCCCAAAATTTTTCATTCAAACGAGTTTGCCTCAACTGCCCAATTTGGTTGGTTTGCCATCCTCACATCCTAAAAGTCAAATAATATATCAATATGTGAAATATATTCCTAAGAAAAAAAACATAATTCAATAACTAAAAAAAACAAAATTAACACAAATAAGGACGTTAAATTAACTAAATTTTACCGACAAAGATTAACATGATTATCATATATTAAATCAAATACCAAAACAGTCTGCCCACATCTGATTGGCAATAAGCTCACGAAACGCAGCCATAGCTGCTGCACACGCATCAGACAAATCAACTGTATAATTATTTGTAAATGTGCTCGACCCTCCGTCACTTTCTACTTTATGGCCATCTGCTTCCCATTCATTAAACAGTTGATCACTCTGAGAACATTGGCGTACAAAATTATGTACGATACAACAAGCAACAACTATAAGAGGTTGTCTAGCGGGCTTGAATCTAGGCATCATTTTTAAAATTGGAAAGCGCGCCTTTAAGACCCCAAAACAACGTTCTATAACATTACGTAGAGATGAGTACCTATAGTTAAATAGTTCTCTATAACCCGTTGGTTGACGTGTTCTACCTTGATATTCATTTAAGTGATACCGTTCACCCCTAAACGGTGGAAGAAACCCGGCTGTACATGGATAACCGGAATCCACCAAATAATACTCACCTATAAGTCATACAAATTCTCTTAGTACATATCAATCAATTAATATATAATTTCAACTTAGTACTAAAATAGATTTACCATTAATAGGCCAAGTTAATTGAGCATCCGATCGAGTTAAAGTAAGTACAGTTAGATTTGGAATTTCTGAAAACGTTGGTGGTATTGTCAAAATAGAGATTGTTAATGCCAAAGCAGAATGATTTAAAATGATGCAGTATATTAAAATTAACAGGAAAAAAATATAGCATTTTACAAAATCTGCTACTAGATGATCACTTATGTGCAACATGTGCTCACTGCAGTAGACTAGCAACAATTTTCATTTTCATTTTCTAGGTAAACTAAAAAAATTTGAACCTAGGCAACAAGATCCATTTGCTTTTCTTTCTTTGGAACAAAGGACAAATCATTTGTTTGCTTACCATAGAATACTTCTTCTCTTCTTCTTTTTCTCCAAATCAAAGAATAAAAAAAAGGTTTTCCATTAAAGAACTCACAAAGAGATATATAAAGATAAAGGACATATATAAGGAATTAAAATCAATCACCTCAAGTTAACATCAAGCAGATCAATTAAGACTCGAAGCATAGTTCAATTTATCAATCAACTCTTAATATCATATCACATCAAAAACTAATCAATCAAAAGGTTATTGATAAAAAATATACTGGATTCATACTATTTATTTCATAGGAATCTAAAACAAACATAGAACAGAAGTTGGATCTCACTTTCCAATCAAGCAGAGCCTCAATCCAAAGTTCGCAATACTAAACTCTACTTAAAAATTTACTCAAGTCTACATTATGTATTTCAGTATTTCAAAGAAACAAATTCAAACAATGCAATAATCCAGCAAGAGTAAAACAAAAAATTCATCCTCAATTTCATAATGAGAAATCCATAATCAATATCTTTATTCGAATAAACTAATTAGTCAAACCATACTCAACAGTTCATTCTAGTTCTAAGATCCAATTATTTAGAATAAAAAAAAGAGATATATAATAAAATCAAAGAATGAACCCCAAATCCCAATAACATAAGAAAATAGAAAGAAATATATAAATATAATAAAATCAAACTATCAAGCATAATAATTATAAAAAAAGAGCTAAAAAGTTAAAAAAGCATAAACTAATTTGTAAACCGTTTATTTTCTTTCCAAAAGTGTTGTTTGTATTATATAAGAAAAAGATAAAAGGAAGAGAGTTGTTATGTATATATATGGATTTAAACCACCACGAGTAATGAAATTAGAGAATCTGCACAGATTTTTGTGAAAGCAAGCAAAAATTAGAGAAACCTAATTGTAATTTCAATATATATGCAATAGTATCTCCCCTTTATGAACCATTCAGAGGAGAACTACACAACTTTAAGCCCTTAAATACTGAAAGTTTGACAGTGTAGGGAATAAAAGCAGCAAAAATCAAGGTATCAAAAATAGATTTCAAACTGATAAATGATAAATTTACAAAGGTCTTTCGAAATTTACTACAATTTTCAGTTAGTTCAGGTTTGGTACCACCTCATTGTTCTAGTGAGTAAATACTGCCAAGTGCCAAGATATAAACTAGTAGCTAATTTAGATAGTACTCAACTACAGGAAACATTAAAATTATAAATAAAGAGGCAAGCAAATAGGATGGGAACTCACAGCAGGGATCTTGTTCTCTTGAACAAAAGCTATTGAAAGTTCAGTGTGGTTAATGATGAACTCCACTGCATTAGCACCTGTCATGGTTAAAACCACATCAAGTTAATGACAGAATTAAGTTTAAAATTAACTAAACAAGGGTTTTATCACTCTAGTTCACTAATTATTTGGGAGGGAAGAAGATGTTATTAAGCATACTGACAGGATAAGTGTGCAAATATCATGAAAATGAAGCAAATTGCATTCCAGTTCTGAACCTAGAAGAAACAAATCATCAAATAGTTGTACCCTAAAGAGAATAGTATGTGAAGTTTAAGAAAGCAAAAGGATTCTCACAAGGCCACAGGATTTACACAAGAATAAAGTAAGAAATCTTCAAAAAAAAAAGTATCTTAAAATTTATACTGAACTACAAGCAACAAGAAGAGAGAAAGAGAAAATAGTGAGTTATCAGCTACCTTGCAAAAGTCTCCAGAAATCGCGGCTGGTCTATGTTCCACTAATGTTAAGAGAGATGCAAGAAGATACAGACCTGAAATCAAGTGAATAGAGCCATATAGTCATTTAATTTTGTCATGCATAATAGGAAAAAAAAACGATCTAAGAGGGTGTTTAGCCATGGATGGCAGCACTTGTCTGTGAGAGAGAGAATAGAAAGGGAGATAGGCTTACTTGTAATGGCAGCGTTCTCGCAGTGGAAGCTCAGTAGAGAAATGCTGAATGAAAAGAGTTTCCAGATGAGAGAAATGATAAAATGACAGAGGGAAGCAGAGGGGGGAGAGAGTAGGGTTGCGATAGAGAACAGAGAGATAAGGGTAAAGTTGTGAAAACGTTAGGGAAGCTCAGCTGTGTTTGGGAAGTAGGAAAATGAGAGGAAAATTTCTAGGGTACAATCTTTTGGGTTTCTTCGACCATCGCGATTTGTTGAAGAGAAAATGAGAGAGACCTGGTTAGAAAGTGAAAAAGAAGGAAATAGGGAGAGAGAAGGATGAAGGCGTTGCAGAGAGAGGGAAAGCCTCTGTGGATTGGAGAAGGAGAAGACGAGGTCACGAGAGAAGAGGTCTGTGAATTGGGAAAGTGAAAGTGAAAACTGGACACTAAAATCAGACCGAAAATACCGATTTGCAGTGTTCTGATTTCAATGTTTAAACAACCATTTAGGCAAAACTGTGTTCAAAAATTGTTTTTGAACACTACGTCCCAAACAAGCCCAGGTAGTGTTTGAAAAGAGATTTTAATGTTTTAACACTTAAAAGGGTTTTTGAAAACCCTCCCCAAACAAGCCCTATGGTTTTGGTTGTTATTGAGTGTGGCTTTGGTTGTTGTGTTGGTTTTGCTTGCTGTTTTGGGACCTTTTTATGCTATGCTTGTATTTCCTTGGGCTGATTTTTGGGTGTAGTTCAGGTGCTCAACAAAAGTTCTCACCGGGCTCTTTTTAGTTTTTTTTGGGCAAATTTTAAAAAACAAGCTCCAGCTTAAAAAGAGAATTTCTACTGAAAACAGTCAAGGTCTGTTACGTTATGGGTTTGAGATCTAAACTAAGAAATGGTTTGCTGTGGAACTGAGGTAGGTTTCTTGGTAAATTGAAGGGTTGGATTTAATGACCCAGATAGAGAAGAATGTGAGGAAGATAAGAGAAAAAGAAACTGTGAAAGTGCTCATAGTTGTTGTTTTTGTTTAGAGATTTATTTGATTCATTTTGATTTCAAATATGTGAATATATCCTGCAATTTCCAAGTCGCTCAGTACAAAGGTCGTTGCTTGTCCTTTGGCGGTTAAAGTAGGCATGAGGAAATCGAATTCTGAAACTTTATTACTTTACATTACATGAGTAATAGGAAAATGAAATCCTTTAGCATGGCTGGTGATTTGAAGATTGTATTGAGTTGAGGGTTGGTGCAGCCTTGAATAGAGCCAATGACCACAAGAAAGGGATTCAAATACAAATAGACCAAAGGCCGAAATTCCCAGATCTGATTATGGAAATTTCAGCAGTAAAAGCTCGATTTTAAGGAACTTCTAGGGCTATAAGTTAGACTCTTTACAGCAAGGAAAATAAACAACAGAGTATTTAAAACCATAATTCTTATTCAATCCCAAAACTGATCCCCCTATCTCTTACAGAAAATTCGTATGAATGCTAACCTTAATTTGCTTGGACGGCAAGTTTCTTGAAACCCTAATCTAACTAGATCAATATAACAAAGAGGAAAAAGTAAACCAATTAAATCAATTTTAAATTTTGGATAAAATAAAACCATTCGTCACTATTGTCAATGAGCAATACAGGCATCCCAAGGGTGCTCGTTGAAGCAGAGGTGCCAGGTGATGAGCCACCTGAAGTTGAAAATAGTGACAAAGAATATCTACAGTTTGACACATCTGGAGTCCCTATCATAGTGACGTGATGCAAAACAAGTAGACAAAGTAGAACAGATGGCCCTAGACTACCTAGAACGGTTGGATTGCTCTAAATCTAAGGGTACAATTTACATCGTTTTACATGCCAGTTTAGATCGAGCCCCGGAGACCCTAATCTAATTGGAAACAGGCCACTGAGCAATCAACATGGCGGGATTTTAGCCAAAAAACGATGTTTAGGCCTCCAATTTAGCAGTTTTCAGTTTATAGGAAATTTCCTATTTTGTACTTGCCTAATTTCAATTTTCCTTTTCTTTTTACTTTAACCTTATAAATAAGGAGGCCATGTAATATTAGGGATTATTATTAATTTCTGAATAAAATTAGAGTTTCTTTTCTCTTCATGAAAACTATTGTATTTAGGGTTGAAGGCACAGTTCTTCTTCCTAATTCTTCTTCCGTTAGCGTTTTACGTCAATTTGTATCAGAGCCTTGTTCTACCCTGGTCTGATGGCAGGTGATGGAAACGAAAGCAACCACCTTGATGACGTTGATCGTAGGGTGCAGGTCCTATGGGCAGCCATAGATAATCACAATCAGCAGTTTGATGATCACAATCAACGATTTGATCGTATCGAACGCATGTTGCGGGAGATACAACAAACCATGACTGGTATAACAATCAATGGCAATAGAGGTGAAGAAAGCAACTCGAATCATGTCGGAGGCCTTGCTCGCGACCAACCGGTTGCTGGACGCGTTCCTGTTCCGCAGCGTAGGCCCCAAGCCTATGCCGCTTTATCCAGTGATGATGAGTTCGAAGTGCTTAGTGCCGAGAACGATGATGATGGTCGGCATGATCGTAATCAGAATCGTGTTAGTTAGAACTGTTATAACCAGAATAGGTACGAACAGAACAATCATGATTTTAGGGTTAAGGTAGATCTGCCGTGTTTCAATGGCCACCTCCACGTCAAAAACTTCATTGACTGGCTTTTCGAAATGAAGGCTTTCTTTGAGTATATACAGATCCCAGAAGATAGGCAGGTGAAGCTGGTAGCCTATAAACTGAAGGGCGGAGCCTCTGCATGGTGGGAGTAGACGCAGAATAGCCGTAGGCGACATGGTAAGGAGCCTGTTCGCTCTTGGTCCAAGATGAAGTAGCTGCTGCGAGCAAAGTTCCTTCCTCCTGACTATGAACAGATGTTGTACCAGTAATATCAGAATTGTAGGCAAAGGGTGCGCACCATCAGTGATTATACGAAGGAGTTTTATAGGTTGAACTCGCGCAATGACCTGCAGGAAACAGAGGGACAGCAAGTGGTTAGGTATATCGGAGGGTTGCGAGTATCTATTTAAGAACAGGTATCCCTCCATACTGTGTGGTCCCTATCTGAGGTGGTCAACCTAGCCATGAAAGTAGAGTCACAACAGTCCAGGCACTCATCACATCCCCAACCATATCGATCGCAGCCATGACAAGTTTCAGTGCCGTAGACTTCACCACAGCCGTCAACCAGCAGAGTTTTCGGTACTGGTACTACCAACCCCACCAAACCAACGACCCCCATAACTGGTGCCCCAGCACAAAACAGAGGAGTGCCCAGCAATCCCTATGCCCGTCCCATTCCAGGAAAGTGTTACAGATGTGGTCAACCTGGACATCGTTCCAATGAATGTCCCAACCGTCGGCAGGTTAACATGGTTGAAATAGCAGAGGAGGAGGAAGATCCTTTTGATGCAGATGAAGGTTATTCTGGGGAGGTCGATGATTACACTGGTGGTGAAGTAGCAGATGCAGATGAAGGTGTATATATTAACTATGTGGTTCAACATCTATTATTTATGACAAGGCAGAAGGATGACAACCAACGACACTGTATTTTCAGGACGCGGTGCACTATCAATAAGAAAGTGTGCAAGGTGATTATTGACAATGGCAGTAGTGAGAATATCGTATCGAAGGCCCTTGTCGCAGCATTGAACCTGAAAACAGAAAAATATCCCTCTCCATACAAGATTGGTTGGATAAAAAAGGGTACTAAAACTCGGGTAACTGATATCTGTCGTGTTCATTTTTCTATTGGCAAATTTTATAAAGAAGAGATTGTGTGCGATGTTATTGATATGGATGCGTGTCATTTATTATTGGGGAGGCCTTGGTAGTTTGATGTAGATGCTATGCATAAGGGTCGGGATAATACTTATGTTTTCTTGTGGATTGACAAAAAGATTGTACTAGTTCCTGAAAGTGAACGTGAACCAGCTGTTGAAACCCCTAGAGCAGAGGGAAAGACCTTTCTTACAGTTCCTGAGATGGAGTTCGTTGAGGATGTGAAAGCAGCAGGGGAGTTCTATGCGTTGGTAGTAAAAGGAGAACCACCAACGAGTATCAACAGATTCCTGAGGAGTTAAAGCCGTTAATGGCTGAATTTCAAGATGTTATACCAGTGGAATTACCTGAAGGTCTGCCTCCCATGAGAGATATTCAGCACCATATTGACTTGGTCCCTGGGGCTAGTTTGCCGAATCTGCCACACTACCGAA
This sequence comes from Bretschneidera sinensis, assembly GCA_023935145.1. Classification (NCBI taxonomy): domain Eukaryota; kingdom Viridiplantae; phylum Streptophyta; class Magnoliopsida; order Brassicales; family Akaniaceae; genus Bretschneidera; species Bretschneidera sinensis. The sequence goes on along the minus strand of CM043703.1, from coordinate 103,292,923 downwards.
TGAGTCCTCAAGAACACGAAATTCTACAAAATCAGGTTGAGAAGTTGATTAAAAAGGGGTTGATCAGAGAGAGTCTTAGTCCCTGTGCTGTACCTGCTTTGTTGACACCGAAGAAAGATGGAAGCTGGCACATGTGCATTGACAGTCGGGCTATAAACAAGATAACAGTCAAGTACCGTTTTCCTATTCCCCGACTAAGTGATATGTTGGACATGTTAGAGGGTGCCAAGATCTTTTTCAAGTTAGATTTGTGTAGTGGTTACCATCAGATTCGGGTCAGGCCAGAGGATGAATGGAAAACAACCTTTAAGACCAAAGAGGGGCTTTATGAATGGATGGTGATGCCCTTCGGTTTATCAAATGCTCCTAGTACCTTCATGCGTATAATGAACCAGGTTTTAAAACCCTTCATTAGAAAATTTATGGTTGTTTATTTTGACGATATCTTAATCTATAGCCAGGATGAGGTGGAGCACTTAGACCACTTGCGAGAAGTGTTGCTGGTTTTGCACTAGTAAACTCTATGTGAACCTGAAGAAGTGCAATTTTCTCACTACTAAGCTGCTGTTTTTGGGATATATCGTGGGTGCAGATGGTATTCAGGTTGATGAAGAGAAGGTACGTGCAATTCGGGAGTGGCCAACCCCAACAACAGTGCACCATATTAGTAGTTTTCATGGACCGGCCACTTTCTACCGCAGGTTTATTCGGAGCTTCAGCAGTATAGTAGCACCAATCACAGAGTGCATAAAAAAAGACCGATTTCAGTGGGGAGATGCACAAGACACAACCTTCGCAATGATCAAAGAAAAGCTTTCCACAGCCCCGGTACTTGCCCTGCCAAGTTTTAACAAGCTGTTTGAAGTTGAGTGTGATGCCTCAGGCGTGGGTATTGGTGCTGTTCTGTCACAGGAGGGACGGCCAGTAGAATTTTTCAGCGAGAAGCTCAACGATGCTCGCCAAAAGTGGACCACATATGAGCTGGAATTTTATGCAGTCATCTGAGCTTTAACGCATTGGGAGCATTACCTGATCCAGTGTGAGTTTGTTCTCTATAGTGATCACCAAGCCCTGAAATTTATCAACCCACAAACCACCCTGAATCGAATGCATGCTCGGTGGACTACCTTTCTAACGACCCATCCCGGGTTGGCCACCTCCGAAACGGTGTCATGACATTTTGAGAATCCTAGCACGACATATATATGCAACCATAACAATAATACTAACAAAAAAATTCATTATCAACCTCAACAGGGGAGGTATATCAATATGATATTAATTTACATATAATTTACAACATAAGATGCATGAATATTTACAAATATTTATTTCCCTTTTCTCACTAGTCTGAGGATATTGACACATACATAGCTTATAGAAATTTATTCCGTTTGACTTTGGACCCACCAAACTACTTGTCCCGTCTACTACCTGAAATCATTATACAATGAGGTGTGAGCTTCACAAGCTCAGTGAATTTAATTTACTAAAAGTATTCCAAATTTCAGAAATAGTTCTTTAATATTTATTCACTTATTTTTCACATAAACTGATGACAACTTTCTACTATCATTACACATGTCATACAATTCATTTTCTATCAATATCTTTTTCTCAATCATTGGTCCACCTTAGGACCATCAATTATCTCACAATTACCTCGTAATGAGGTTCACATCATAAAGTCCATCATTTTGATGGTTCTTATCATTCCCTGCTTCTTGCTTACCATAATTGTCTCTCTCTGAGAGACCAAATCATCTTTAAACAATTTTATAATAACATACCACACGTCAGTATTTTAATAATGCAGCAATAACTAAAACGAATGCAATGCATGAATGATTATGATGGGAATGTCTTCCCACCTGTCGACAGGTTATTATTATCTTAGACCGGCTGCCTTCCCAGTTCTTTTCATTCTCATTTAGACCGGCTGCCTTCCCGGTTCTTTCATTTTCATCAGACCGACTGCCTTTTCGGTTCTTTCATTTTTTATTTAATGCATATGTATATGAGCAATGTATGAAAATATGCCTCTGAACAGTAATATATAAAAATAACATAAATTCAACACACTTAAATTGACAATCCTGAATATTTTCAAATTTATAAAAATTCCACTAAATTTTCTCTCATCCTAAATCACATCAAACCATCTATTAAAGTTTATCAAGATCCATACATCTCCCCAAAATTCGTATCAAAACATCAATATAACTCATAACAATTTCACTTATCGTTTTTATTATTAAATCAACTTATTATCCCAAAAAAAATATTATTTCTCTCCTAATAATTTTCTTTATGTTCAAAATTTATATCAAAAATATCAACCAAATCTTTATCTATCACCACAATATAAGCTAATAATTTATTTTAATATTATCACTAAATTTTTCATGTTTATTTAGACTATTTAGAGTAAATTCAACTCACCACGTAGCACTTAAAACTACCCATTGATCACCTCCTTGCCTTTCCTGTTCCTCGCAGAAACTTCCCCCGATTGTAGATCGTCAACACCTGATATCATATTTATATTAAGTTTATAATTTATCCTTCAATTCGTTAGAAACCACTCATTTTGAAAAATTCCACTTTGTATTCAGGAAAATTTCATAAATACTAAAAATTCCAAAAATAAAACTATAATATTACCTTCTGCTTTTCTGATAGTTATTCTAGATTCTTTACAAAATTCCACCGTAATCTCTTCAAAATTTTGCTCTTTCCAACTTTCTTTGAGCTCCCAAAAGTTTTGAGAAAGTAGAGAAATTTCAAGGAACTAAGCGAACTCTCTTCATGCAACTTACCCAAACCTATTGCCCATATATATATATATGAAATTTTTGTTGAAAAATTTGGCAGTCAAAAGATTGCCTTACTTCCCCAAAGTTTTCCACGCTTGAAGACTCGGGAGGCATTCACCATGCCTCACATAAATTGGCAGCATGCGTAATACCTGCTGCCCATACTTTACTTTTTGACTTTGTGTTTTTTTTTTGACTTTTTGACTCTTTTTTTCCTTCTTTTGGACGTCCAGATTTTTTTTTGTAATGACAACCATGTCCTAATTTTTTTTTCTTTCAAAAGAATTATTTTATTCAATATTAAATCTTTCGTAAATATATTATTTTAATTTCGTACCATATTTATTAAATTACTTCTTTACCCTTATTTTATAAATATGAGTATTACAATTCTACCCTCCTTACAAAAATTTCATCCCCGAAATTTCATTACAAAAATCAAGAAAAGAGTTGAGGATAATCTTTCTTCATTCTTGCTTCATGTTCCCACGTGACTTCTTCAACATCTTTATTTCACCATAATACTTGAAGCAAAGAAATAACTTTAGTGCGCAAGACTTGATCCTTTCTGTCTAGTATTCTGTTTGGTACTAGCATAAAAGTCAAATCTTTCTGAATTTCTATCGCCTGATTTGAGACACAATGGGACTCATCGTGCAAGTACTTCCTCAATAGAGACACGTGAAAAACATTATGTAATTGCTTTAATTCCGGAGGCAAATCCAACCAATATACTACGGGCCTAATTCTCTCAATCATCTTATAGGGCCCCATAAATCTCGGGCTCAACTTTTCTTTCTTTTTAAACCTCAACACTCCCTTCCATGGAGATATCTTCAAAAATACCCAATCACCAACTTGGAACTCGAGAGGTCGTCTTCTTTTATCAGCATATTCTTTTTGTCTGTTCTGAGCTGCTCTGAGGTTCTCTCTAACTAGTTTGATCCTCTCAGTAGTCAAGTCTATCATTTCTGGGCCATATATCTTTCTCTCTCCAACTTCTTCCCAACATACTGGAGTTCTACACCTTCTACCATACAAAGCTTCGAAAGGTGTCATCCCAATACTAGTATACTGATTATTGTATGCAAACTCGATCAAAGGCAAATAAGCATCCCAGCTTACTGAGAAACTCAGTACACTTGCCCTCAGCATATCTTCTAGTATTATGATGATTCTCTCTGTCTGCCCATCAGTTTGTGGATGAAAAGCTATGCTAAACTGTAATTGCGTACCCATAGCTTCTTGAAAACCTTTCCAAAATCTAGAGATAAATCTAGAATCTCTATCTGATACAGTACTCAAGGGTACTCCATGTAATTTCACTATCTCTACCACATACAACTCAGCCAACTTTTTTGGACTCCAGGTAGTTTTAATAGGAAGAAAATGTGAAGACTTAGAAAGTCTATCCACTATAACCCATACAGCATCATGCCCTCTCTGGGTACGAGGAAAACTAGAGACGAAATCCATACTCACATTTTCCCATGGCCACTCAGGTACTGAAAGAGGTTGTAATAAACCTACTGGATGTCTATTCTCAGATTTTACTTGCTGATAAGTCAAACATCTAGCAATGTATTCTGCTACATCCTTCTTCATCCCTGACCACCAATAATTCTGTTTCAACCCCCTGTACATCTTATTATTACCTGGGTGCATGGAGTATACAGAATCATGAGCCTCCCTTAATATCTCCTTTCTAATATCCACACCATTAGGAACACAAACTCTATGCCCCAGTACTACGTTACCATCTTCTCTAATTCTAAACTCGGTCGACTTCCCACTCAACACTTCTTGCCTGATTTTCTCTATCCCCTCATCTTTACCCTGCAGCTGTAATAAATGATCAATAATAGGAGATTGTATCACCATATTTGCCATTAATACTCCTTGATCATTGACACTCAATTGCATTCTCATTCATCTTAATTCCATTATCAGGCTAGTATTATGACTCCTAATGACAGCTAATCTCCCTGTAGCCTTTCTACTCAATGCATCAGCTACTACATTAGCCTTTCCTGGATGATAGTGAATTGTACAGTCATAATCACAAATCAGTTCCATCCACCTCCTCTGCCTCAAATTCAACTCCTTCTGGGTTGGTAAATGCGTCAAACTTTTATGATCAGTAAATATTTCACACTTGGCTCCATATAAATGATGTCTCCAAATCTTAAAAGCAAAAACTATGGCAGCCAATTCTAAATCATGGGTTGGGTAATTCATCTCATGGTTTTTCAGTTGCCTAGATGCATAAGCTATAATTCTCCCATGTTGCATCAACACACATCCTAACCCCTGATGCGACGCATCACTGTAAACCACAAATTCTTCATTACCAGATAGAAACACTAATACTGGGGCAGTAGTCAGTTTTTCTTTCAACAGTTGGAAACTATTCTCACATTCCTTTGACCACCTAAACTTCACATCCTTCCTGGTCAATTTAGTAAAAGGTCCAGCAATTATAGAAAAATTCTGGATAAATCTTCTATAATAACCAGCCAACCCCAAAAAGCTTCCAATTTCAGTTACACTTATGGGTCTTTCCCAATTCAACACTGCTTCTACTTTTTGTGGGTCAACTACTATTCCCTCTCCCGACACAATATGCCCCAAGAAAGATATCTCGTTAAACCAAAACTCACATTTAAATAACTTCACATATAATTTCTCTTTCCTCATAATCTCTAACACTATCTCTAAATGTTGCATATGCTCCTCTTCATTCTTGGAATATACTAAAATATCATCAATAAACACAGTTACAAATCTGTCTAAGAATGGTTTAAACACCCGATTCATAAGGTTCATAAATGCTGCAGGTGCATTGGTCAAACCAAAAGGCATTACTAAGAACTCATAATGGCCATATCGTGTCCTAAAAGCAGTTTTAGGCACGTCCCCCTCCTTTATCCTCAATTGATGATAACCCGACCTCAGGTCTATCTTAGAAAACACTCTAACCCCCTGTAACTGTTTGAATAAATCATCTATCCTGGGCAAAAGATATTTATTCTTGATGGTGATCTTATTCAACTGTCTATAATCCACACACAACCTCAATGTCCCACCTTTCTTCTTGACAAATAACACAGGGGCTCCCCAGGGTGACGTACTAGGTCGGATGAACTATTTATCTAACAACTCCTGAAGTTGAACTTTTAACTCTCTTAATTTAGCTAGTGCCATTCTATAGGGTGCTATGGATATGAGTGTTGATCCTGGAATCACTTCAATAGAAAATTCAATCTCCCTATTGGGAGGCAACCTAGTCAACTCTTCAGGGAATACATCAGAAAAATCTTTTACTATCAAAATATCTTCTAACTTCCTACCTTCCTTGCTAGAATCCATCATATAGGCTAAATACCCCTCACAACCCTTCCTCAACCATTTACTAGCAGTTAAGGCAGAAATCAGACAATTAGCAAGCATCTTACGTTCTCCCTGAAAATTAAACTCCTCCTGTTCGGGTATTCTGAACACTACATTTTTCCTAAAACAATCTACCCAAGCATGATATACAGATAACCAATTCATCCACAGAATTATATCAAAATCTGTCATATCTAAAGGCAATAAATCAACCTTAAATTCTCTATCAGCAATATTAATCACACAACCTCGATAGATTGTTCTGATAATAACCTTATCTCTAGTAGGAACCTCAACAATAATTGCATGCATCAAAGGACTAGCACTAGCATCAATAGATTTCATATAACTACTAGATGCAAAAGAATGGGTACACCAGGATCAATCAATAATCTAGCAGTCCTACCAAGGATAGATATCATACCCAAAACAACATTAGGAGTGGCTTGTGCATCCTGTTGGGTCAATGCATAGACTCTACCATCTCTAGACTGAATCTGACTACCACATCCTCGCTCTGCTTCAGATCCTCGATCTCTGCCCTGCACACTCCCTGATCCACCACCTCTCTCCATCAATCTTCTCCAGACACTTCCAATGTTTACTTCAGCAGATTTCCTTGCTGGACAATCTACAGCAACATGTCCTTCCTCACCACATACAAAGCATATATGCGTAGGGCAATTCCGAGAGAGATGTCCTGTATGATTACACCTATAGCAAACCCTTGGCTCCCGATCATACATTAGATTTCCACTTCCTTTTGGTTTCATATTTATTCCTCTACCATAACTCTCAATCCCCATAGCCTGTCTCCCAAATCGAGGGGTCCCACTGATATTACTCTGAGCTACTGAAGTAACAGATCTTGCTTGCCTCTGAGTCTGCCCTACAGTTCCTTGTGACAAGAAACGCCCCATCTGGGGTGGTCTTCCGCCCTATACACCCATACTACTACCACATCTAGATCCTTCAAATCTAGATCTCTTCAACCAATCTATCCTACCTTTAAACTCTATTAAATCCCTCTCAATCTGTAATGCTTTATCTACCAGTACAGCATAATTTCATATGCCCATGTAAGAGAGTTTAGAATGAATTTTATAGTGTAACCCGTCTAAATATCTCTTGCATTTTCTTTCCTCCGTATTCACGAACTCAGGTACAAACCTTGACAGGGCAATAAATTTACTATCATATTCAACCACCGATAAATTTCCCTACCTTAAGTGGATAAATTCTCTTTCTTGTTGTGCTTGAAAATTATCTGGAAAATATTTTGCAAAGAACTCACCCTTAAATTTATTCCAAGTCAAAGGTTGATCCATTTGTGTACTCATCCTAGGCAAGATATCCTTCCACCATTGAGAAGCCTCATATTCCAACATAAACGAAGCAAAAGCAACCTTCTGTTTATCAGACACCGGTAAGACCTCAAAATATTTCTCCATATACTCAATCCACTGTTTAGCTTCTACTGGATTTACTGATCCTTTAAAAGACCGAGATTTAAACTTAAGAAACCTCACAAAACAATCCCCTTGCATCTCATTTGTAAATACTCTTCCCTCAGGAATCTCTTGCCTTACCACATCCGGTTCTCTTCTATCCCTTTCCCCTAATATTCTCTGTAAATTATCAGCCCTTTCTTCAGCTGCATTCCTTCTTTCTTTAGCTGCATTCATCCTTTCCATAGCACGATTAAGGACTTCTTTCAATTCATCATCAGATACTCTCCCAGTTCTACTGGTACTAGCTGTACCATCAGCATGTTCCCTCGCAGGAACCACAGACTCTACTTCCTCCTCTACTTCAGCTCTCCTAAAAATTGGGGGTCTACCTCGTCCCCTCTGATTCAGAACTCTACCTCTAGCTCTAGCACGACCATGTGTCATCCTCAAACTCTGCATTTAAAATATAATTTATTTAGATCTTCCACTTTTAAATTCTTATGGAGTCTACAGAATCCTAAAACCTAAGGCTCTGATACCAAAATTATAATGACCCATCCCGGGTTGGCCACCCCCGAAACGGTGTTATCACATTTTGAGAATCCTAGCACGACACATATATGCAACCATAACAATAATACTAACAAAAAATTTCATTATCAACCTCAGCAGGGGAGGTATATGAATATGATATTAATTTAAATATAATTTACAACATAAGATGCATGAATATTGACAAATATTTATTTCCCTTTTCTCACTAGTCTGAGGATATTGACACATACATAGCTTACAGAAATTTATTCCGTCCGACTTTGGACCCACCAAACTACTTGTCTTGTCTGCTACCTGAAATCATTGTACAATGAGGTGTGAGCTTCACAAGCTCAGTGAATTTAATTTACTAAAAGTATTCCAAATTCCAGAAACAGTCCTTTAATATTTAATCACTTATTTTTCACATAAACTGATGACAACTTTCTACTATTATTACACATGTCATACAATTCATTTTCTATCAATATCTTTTTCTCAATCATTGGTCTGCCTTAGGACCATCAATTATCTCATAATTACCTTGTAATGAGGTTCACATCATAAAGTCCATCATTTAGATAGTTCTTATCATTCCCTGCTTCTTGCTTACCATAATTGTCTCTCTCTGAGAGACCAAATCATCTTGAAACAATTTTATAATAACATACCACACATCAGTATTTTAATAATGCAGCAATAATTAAAACAAATGCAATGTATGAATGATTATGATGGGAATGTCTTCCCACCCGTCGACAGGTTATTATTATCTTAGACCGGCTGCCTTCCCAGTTCTTTCATTTTCATCAGAACAACTGCCTTCCCGGTTCTTTCATTTTTTATTTAATGCATATGTATATGAGCAATGTATGAAAATATGCCTCTGAACAGTAATATATAAAAATAACATAAATTCAACACACGTAAATTGACAATCCTGAATATTCTCAAATTTATAAAAATTCCACTAAATTTTCTCTCATCCTAAATCACATCAAACCATCTATTAAAGTTTATCAAGATCCATAAAAATTTATCTCCCCAAAATTCGTATCAAAGCATCAATATAACTTATAACAATTTCACTTATCGTTTTATTATTAAATCAACTTATTATCCCTAAAAAAATATTATTTCTCTCCTAATAATTTTCTTCGTGTTCAAAATTTATATCAGAAATATCAACCAAATCTTTATCTATCACCACAACATAAGCTAATAATTTATTTTAATATTATCACTAAATTTTTCATGTTTATTTAGACTACTTAGAGTAAATCCAACTCACCGCGTAGCACTTAAAGCTACTCGTGGATCACCTTCTTGCCTTTCCCGTTCCTCGCAAAAACTTTCCCCGATTGTAGATCGTCAGCACCTGATATCATATTTATATTAAGTTTATAATTTACCCTTCAATTCGTTAGAAACTACTCACTTTGAAAATTCTCACTTTGTATTCAGGGAAATTTCATAAATACTAAAAATTCTAAAAATAAACACTATAATATTACCTTATGCTTTTCTGATAGTTATTCTAGATTCTTTACAAAATTCCACCGTAATCCCTTCAAAATTTTGCTCTTTTCAACTTTCTTTGAGCTCCCAAAAGTTTTAATAAAGTAGAGAGATTTCAAGGAACTAAGCGAACTCTCTTCGTGCAACTTACCCAAACCTATTGCCCATATATATAGGAAATTTTTGTTGAAAAATTTGGCAGCCAAAAGACTGCCTTACTTCCCCAAAGTTTTCCACGTTTGAAGACTTGGGAGGCATTCACCATGCCTCACATAAATTTGCAGCAGGCGTAATACCTGCTAGCCATACTTTACTTTTTGACTTTGTGTTTTTTTAATTTTTTTTTTGTAATAAGACCCATGTCATAAATTTTTTTTTCTTCAAAAGAATTATTTTATTCAATACTAAATCCTTCGTAAGTATATTATTTTAATTTCGTACCATATTTATTAAATTACTTATTTACCCTTATTTTATAAATACGGGTATTACAATTTTCCTCTAGAAATTCAGTTTTGTACTCAAACACAAGTCTGGGCAGTTAAATAAGGTGGCAGATGCGTTAAGCCGACGCGTATCCTTACTTTTGACTCTCCAATCCGAAATTGTGGGGTTTGACTGTTTGAAAGAGTTATATGAGGAAGATGCTGATTTTCAGGAAATTTGGGTGAAGTATCAACGGAAAGAGGCAATCTCAGATTTTCATGTCCAGAATGGGTTTCTGTTTCACAGTAACTAATTGTGTATCCCTCGCATGTCTTTGCGCGAGCAGATTCTCCGTGAGATACACAGCAGCAGTTTAGGGGGTCATGCGGGGCGTGACAAAACAATAGCCCAGGTAGCTGAACGTTATTACTGGCCACAACTGAAACGTGATGTGGGAAAATTCGTACAGAGATGCCCTGTCTGCCAAACTGAAAAGGGCCAAGCACAAAATACTGGGTTGTACACTCCTTTGCTCGTGCCGGAAAACATTTGGGAGGATTTGACAATGGACTTTATTTTGGGGCTCCCGCGGACTCAGCATGGGGTGGATTCTGTTGTTGTGGTTGTCGATCGATTCTCCAAGATGGTATACTTCATTCCGTGCCGAAAAACTTCAGATACGTCTCATGTAGCCAGCCTTTTCTTTCGCGAGATTGTTCGCTTTTATGGGGTTCCCAAGTCCATCACCTCCGATCGTGATATCAAGTTCTTTTGCCACTTCTGGAAGTCACTTTGGGGTAGATTTGACACATCCCTTAAATACAACAGCACTTGTCATCCGTAGACAGATGGCCAAACCGAGGTGGTCAACCGGACCCTTGGTAATTTGATCCGTTGTGTGATTGGTTCTCGGCCTAAGGAGTGGGATGTTGCCCTTCCACAAGCTGAATTTGCTTTTAATAGCATGTACAGCCGATCTACCGGGAAGACACCATTCGAAATTGTCTACACCAAAGCACCTCAGCATGCTTTGGACCTTGTTCTTTTGCCCAAGCCTCCTAGCCACAGTCAGGCTACTCAGAACCTAACTGAGCAAGTATAGCGCATCCATGCAGAAGTTCGCCAGAGTCTAGAGTTGGCCAACAGCAAATATAAAGTTGCCGCTGATAAGCATTGGTGTGAACGTATATTTCAAGAAGGTGACTTAGTGATGGCCCATCTGTGTAAGAACCGTTTCCCTGCTGGAACTTACAACAAGCTAAAAAGCAGGAAGTATGGTCCCTTCCGGGTACTGAAGCGCATTAATAATAATGCTTATGTGATTGAACTTCCGGACAACATGACCATTTCCAACACGTTCAATGTGGTAGATTTGTTTGAATACCATCCACCGGACAAACCGCTTTATCCTGACAGTAACTCGGGGTCGAGTTCTTTTGAAGAAAGGGGGAATGATGTAGAACAGGTAGACAAAGTAGAACAGATGGCCCTAGACTACCTAGAACGGTTGGATCGCTACAAATCTAAGGGTACGGTTTACATTGTTTTACGTGCCAGTCCGGATCAGGCCCTGGAGACCCTAGTCTGATTGGAAACAGGCCACTGAGCAATCAACGTGGCGAGATTTTAGCAAAAAAACGACGTTTAAGCCTCCAATTTAGCAGTTTTCAGTTTATAGGAAATTTCCTATTTTGTACTTGCCTAATTTCGATTTTCTTTTTCTTTTTTACTTTAACCTTATAAATAAGGGGGCCATGTAATATTAAAGATTATTATTAATTTCTGAATAAAATTAGGGTTTCTTTTCTCTTCGTGAGAACTATTGTATTTAGGGTTGAAGGTACAGTTCTTCTTCCGCTAACGTTTTATGTCATGACACTAACAAAGGTGGTGTTATTTTGCCTTCTTCTCCATCTCTTTCTTTTGAAAATTGCAAATATTGTGGATGCCACTCGGGAAGAGGAATCCCGAATGAGCTCAGCTGTTTCTATATCTGTCGATAGGCAAGGTCACGTTAGCGGGCTGACCAAAAGAGGCGGTGCAAGCCAAGACCCAAGCATCATTCTTGACATAATATCTGTGGCTAAACATGTAAGTGAGCAGCCAATAAATAAATTGAATTCTGAAATATCTGCCGGTGAAGACAAATCATGACATGTTAGAACCTTTGATATTCTAATTGGTGGCTTTAAACGGGACCTTGTTTTATGAAAATTATAGTTTGAATAGGGAATGAAAAGGAACCTAAAATTATTTGTACACTTGTTTAGCATGTTTTAACCATAGTTGTGAAAACAGCACTCTAGTTCACTTGGTAGTACAGTAATATCATTGAAGATTTTTCCTAGTTTCTTTTATCTCGATTGAAAATATTGAGGAAACTATTGAAGTCAACGTTTACTGGTCTTGATTATGTTTGGGTTGTGATGCTCCCTTGCTAGCTACTCATCCATGACATGAGAATCATGGAACAGAGGCTTTATGGTTCATACTTTCTTCCTAAGATTTAAGCGAGGGAACTTTTTGAGTACGATAAGAGGGATATGTCCATGAATGATGGGATCTTCTTTGGCGTAGCAAATATTCAACTTCTACCACATCACTTTGATATCCTTATTTTACCTAAAAATAAACAATAAAAAAAAGAGAGTATGAGAATGACTTCATACTTCGCGGCTACCTGGCCATATAAATCTATGTTTTGGTATAAAAATTAAAAATATATTCCATGCAATATAGCTAGATGGTGGACTAATTAAATTACTAGCTAGTACTACTATTAAATAAATTAACATACATTTAGGTTTAAGGGTATAACAGTTGAGTTTGACCAGTATGAATACAAAGCATGTTTCTTAAAAGAAATTGTGAAAGTAATTTCTTGGTCCATCAAACAATTGTAACATATGTTTATGTAATAAATTGATTTTCTTGGTCAATCTTAAAATCTTACATGATGCAATTTTGTCTAAATAATATACATGACTGTGAAGTAAATAATAAAAAAAGCTGTTAAGTTTGATTTCAATCACCAAAAAATTAGGGTGTTGAGAGTAAACTTTGAATTTCATAATTAAATATTTTAAAGTCAATGAATCAAAAGTTTCATATTGAACTCATTTCCAATACAATACTAATTTTTTTTTACCTAGTCAAAAACTCATTTTTATTGCTACATATTAATTTAATATTTACGGGATGTTGAAAGAAACTTAAGAAGTTAAATTTAAACTAGATTAAATTTAACACAAAACGTTATCGATATTTAAATTACATTAAAAACTATATGTGAAAATGCAACTCTCAACCTTGACCTCCATAATTGAGCGTATATTTTGATAAATGGATACTTCTCTATTAAAAATCATTGTCTTGCCGTGTACTCTTACTAGTTGGAAAATAGAAACCAAATCTTTATATTGAAAAATGAAAAATGTGTTTAACCATTCTTGCAATCTGCAATATAATAACCCTTTCTAATTTATAATTTTTTTTCCAGCTAAATTCAAATGCTCTAATTAATGGAATAGTTTATTGTTCCAAAACAAGCATTTAAGTTGAATCATGAAGCTCATCAAGCATCCACAAAAATTTCAATACTCATCTCCTTAATTGACCCAGATGCCTCAACTAGCCTCTTTTGGTCTCCTTTCCTCTTTTCTTCTTTTCTTGTTCATTCTTGTGAAATATAAGAAAAGTACCCAGGCAAGTCCTTAAGCCTCCACCAGGGCCAACGAAGCTGCCTATTATAGGAAACTTGCATCAGTTGATTGGTCCATTGCCACATCATACCTTCACAGAATTAGCCAAGAAATATGGACCTATTATGTCCATACAAATGGGAGAAGTTAAAGCTGTTGTTATTTCATCTCCTGAAATAGCCAAAGAGGTGTTAAAGACACATGAGCTCAGTTTCACACAAAGGCCTGAAGTTCTTGCTGCTGAAATAATGTCATATGACCACTCAAATATTGTCTCTGCTCCTTATAATGATTACTGGAGGCAACTGCGAAAGATTTCTGTTTTGGAAGCATTGATTGTAGATCTATTTTTCGAAAATTATATCAGAAAACACCAATTTGGAGTTTTCAGAAAACAGTTTTTGAAAACTGGTTTTTTGAAAACTGTTTTAAAAAATGACTTTTGAAAACTGTTTTCCAAACATGTTTCGAGTTTTTGAAAACTGTTTTCAGTTTTTGAAAACTGTAAAATTAAAAACAGTTTTCAAAAACTCAAAACAAACATGTCCCAACTCTCAGCTTTGACCACCATAATTAAGCATATGTTTTGATGAAATGATACTTCTCTGTTAAAAATTATTGTCTCGTCGTGTACTCTTACTACTTGGAAAGTGAAAACCAGATTCTTATATTGAAAAATGAAAATTGAGTTTAACTCTTTCTAATATTTACAGGATGCTGAAAGAAACTTAAGAAATTGAATTTAAATTATATTAAATTTAACACCAATCGTTAACAATATTTAAATTACACTAAAAACTGTGTGTGAAAATGCAACTCTCAACCTTGACCATCATAATTGAGCATATATTTTGATGAAATGATACTTTTCTATTAAAAATCATTGTCTTCCCGTGTACTCTTACTACTTGGAAAGTGAAAACCAGATCTTATATTGAAAAATGAAAATTGAGTTTAACCCTCTCTAATATTTACGGGATGCTGAAAGAAACTTAAGAAGTTGAATTTAAATTAGATTAAATTTAACACCAATCGTTTTCGATATTTAAATTACACCAAAAACTGTGTGTGAAAATGCAACTCTCAACCTTGACCACCATAATTGAGCATATATTTTGATGAATGGATACTTCTTTATTAAAAATCATTGTCTTGCCGTGTACTCTTACTACTTGGAAAGTGGAAACCAGATTCTTATATTGAAAAATGAAAAATGTGTTTAACCATTCTTGCAATCTGCAATATAATTCAAATGCTCTAACTAATGGAATAGTTTATTGTTCCAAAACAAGCATTTAAGTTGGATCATGAACCTCATCAAGCATCCACAAAAATTTCAATACTCATCTCCTTAATTGACCCAGATGCCTCAACTAGCCTCCTTTTGTCTCTTTTCCTCTTTTCTTCTCTTCTTGTTCATGCTTGTGAAAAATAGGAAAAGTACCCAAAGGCAAGTCCTTAAGCCTCCACCTGGGCCAACGAAGCTGCCTATTATAGGAAACTTGCATCAATTGATTGGTCCATTGCCACATCATAGCCTGACAGAATTAGCCAAGAAATATGGACCTATTATGTCCATACAAATGGGAGAAGTTAAGGCTGTTGTTATTTCATCTCCTGAAATAGCCAAAGAGGTGTTAATGACACATGAGCTCAGTTTTGCACAAAGGCCTGTAGTTCTTGCTGGTGAAATAATGGCATATGAAAGTATCGTCCTTGCTCCTTATAACGATTACTGGAGGCAACTGCGGAAGATTTCTGTCTTGGAGCTTCTAAGCGCAAAGCGCGTCCAGTCATTCAGGTCGATAAGAGAGGATGAGGTATGGAATATGGTTGAATCAATCTCCTCATCTGAAGGACAACCCATCAATCTCAGCAAGGTGATTTTCTCCATGACAAATAATGTGGTTTCTCGGGCAGCATTTGGTAGAAAGTGCAAAGATCAAGGTGATTTCGTATCATTGCTTGCCGAAATAGTACTGCTTGCCGGAGGGTTTAACGTGCCTGATCTGTTCCCTTCCCTTAGATTTCTCAGTTACATCAATGGAATGAAGCCTGCATTGAAGAAAATTCAGAAAAAGATTGATAAGATTCTTGATGATATCCTCACAGAACATAAGATCAAAAGACAACCCTTTACTGGTAGCAACAATATTAAACCACATCACGAGGAAAATCTACTTGATGTGCTTCTAAATATTCAAGGGTCTAATGAGCAAGAATTTCAACTCACAACCGAACAAATCAAAGCTGTCTCAATGGTATGTGTTCATCAGATGTTTCAAGCATTTTGATCCTTTGACTTGCATATGCATACTAAGTGCACAAATCTTACTTAATGCACTGCATTATTCTGCTTTACATCCTAAGAATTTTTTTAGTATTTTGGTGGCTGCAGGTTCGATCCCGGTTGCCATCGTCATCATTTTTCTTTCTTTATAAACAAAGAGCCTATAGTATTTGGCAAAACCTGTTTCAGGGAACTGTGATGAATGTTTTTCATTGTTAGTTCAATCTTTTTCAGGATGTTTTCTCTGCAGGGAGTGAGACATCAGCAACAACCATGGAATGGGTAATCTCAGAATTGCTTAGAAACCCTACAGTGATGGAGAAGGCACAAGCCGAGGTACGACAAGTTTTTGATGGAAAGAGGAAAATTGAAGAGACGGACATCCAAAAACTAGATTACTTAAAATCAGTTATCAAGGAAACTCTACGTTTCCACCCTCCCGCTCCCATAATCCCAAGAGAATCAAGGGAAAGATGCGAGATTAAAGGATATGAAATACCAGTAAAGGCAAAGATCCTCATAAATGCTTGGGCAATAGGGAGGGATCCAAAATATTGGACAGAACCTGAGTGCTTTAAACCAGAGAGGTTTCAAAATTCTTCTATTGATTTCAAAGGGACAAACTTCGAACTGATTCCTTTTGGGGCAGGTAGGAGGATTTGTCCAGGCATATCGTTTGCTACTGCAAATATTGAATTAGCACTTACTCAATTGCTGTACCACTTTAATTGGACCCTGCCTAATGGGATCAAACCAGAAGAACTTGACATGACGGAGAATTTTGGAATAACATCAAGGAAAAAGCATAACTTACACTTGATCGCCACCATTGGCGTACCTTTCCTCAGTTAGACCTTAAATGGGAATAAGGTATGTAATCAGTTTTGTATTTACAATTTCCATGCTTTTGTATCTTATTAATTACACTACGTATGTCAGCTGTTTGGTTCTCATTGAAACAACAATAATATTCTGAGAGAATGAGAAAACGGCTTCTATTTCAATATGGAAAAAATGTACCTGGTAGATTAATTTGGATTCTCAAAATTGAAATCTCACTTGCTCAACTATTGTACTGACTTGGCTGGAAATACAGGATGAGATCAAGGAAGAACTTTATATGAGTTATTTTCATCTACCTGAAAACAATCAGCAAAGATAAAAAAAAAAAAGAGTTAACATGAGTAAGGCCTTTGATTTGGAGCAGAACTTGTAGTAGTCTTTCAACTGTCACCCGTTCCCGTGAATTAAATGGATAATAACACAAAAAATGAATCAAATCACAACAGTCATCTGCAAAGCCTAGAATATGGATAGCTGCTTCCGTTGCATAGCAGTTAAGACAGAGAATTAGAATTTCATTGCTAAGTATAAAGAGATAGGGAGAAAGGGGGTCTCCCTGCCTGCCTGAGTCCTCTGGAGGGTTTAAAAGATGTATAAAGTTATCCAATGATGAGAAATCTAAAAGAAACAGTGGAAACTGACTCTCTTACAACTGTTCACGCGTCGGGCAGCCCATCTCCATCAACAGGTTCTTCTCCATGACTGCCTTGGCCTGTGTTCAGACTTCAGTAGTAACCAAATAACTAGAATATAGTATATGTCACTCTTAGACTTCACATGCATTAAATATATAATTCAAATAAAATCAAATTATTTTGGTAATAATATGTATACAATATATATTTCTATCCAATAATATGGATAACGCAATCCATATTTTTAAAATTATTATATATATATATATATATATATATATATATATATATAACATCAAAAATAAATATAGTATATGTCACGTTCTCAATCAAATATGAATCAAGGATGTGATAATGATTACTCACCTATACAATTTTTCATTAAATATAAACAAAACAAAATTTAATGATAAATTGTTTCGATTTTTTTTATTTATTATTATTTTTTACAAGTTTCATGAAGTTTGGCCGCCCACTTCATTCTTAGAAGGGGTTGGACTTAATTTGATAAAGAAATGGGTTAAACAAATCGATTCAAACCCAAATTTTTTAATAAATAAAAAGAGTGCTCTTGAATTTATTTATTTTTTAAGATAAGTATGAACTGAATGCATTAAGTTCAATAGAAAAATGAGCTTGTGTCTCCCATTATTTATACTTATATATATATATATATATATATATATATATAATAAAACAAAACTCTATCCGGTGTCCACCAATCAAAAGGAGAATATGTAACAATTATGTTAGGAAAACTTATAAGTGAGAAAATAATTATTAACATATTGTTTTATCATATAAAAGAATAAATCAACACATACATAACATTCGTTGGGATGCTAATATATATAATTACATATAATAAATATTTTATATATATTGGGTCGAGCTGTAAAATTTTAACTCGTGATCCTACCCAACAAATTCACCAATTCCTCAACTCAATTAAAGAAATCCAATTTATAAAATACCTAACCCAACTCATTGCACCAATTTGAGTTGAGTTGATGGTTTCATCGGTTGTATGCCTACTCCTCCTTGAACCAACTCCTCCTTCCGGCGCCCAATAGACTCATCAACCAAATCACAAACCTATCGCAATTGAGTCTGCTCCACCAGCGGGGAAACCACTGTTGGCATAGGAATTTGTTTACACGCGTCGACCCTGTTTTGCGAGCATGGTCAAATTGAAATAGTTCATATTCCGAAAACTCAAACCACTCAGTTCCTTGCGCTTACTAAGATTCTCCCACTTTAACTAGTGATTTCATGCTCATCTCTTTTATGCCGCCACCAAAACTGACACATTAATTTGTGAATTTCTTCACACAAAATCTGGACATACCGCACACTTAATGCGAATCATTCCAGAAAGATCTTTGTTACAATAATTACAATGGTAGAATGCCCTTTTCCCTTTCGTTCGTTGCTTGACCTAATACCATATCAAGAGTCAAAGTTACAAGGGAAGAACAAGACAGGTGCAATCAATACAACACACCCACCACACACATATACAAAGAGCATTTGATGCTTCAAAGTCAAAATTACAACAAAATATCCACATTCCAATACAAACATTTTGTTATACCATCCCTAATCAGGCAAAATGTAAATTTGTCTTTTGTTTGTTCAATTCCTTTTTGTGGCTTTTATGTTAATGAGAGTATATCTATAGAAGCTGCAGTTTCTAAATCATCTACGGTTGAAGAAGTCTTCTTCCTTTTAGATCTACTGAACATGAAAGCGGATCATGTTAGAACATAACGAATATAACATTAAAAGAACAACACAGACACTGATTTTGTAATTAAAACATTGACAAAAGATTTTCTTTTTCTTTTTTAGGGAATTTTTGAAAAATAGTAACTACTTAAAAGGTAAAAATTCTGAAAATATGAAAAATTCTAGAAAGGTTCACGAATTCATTCATTTGCACTAGCTAAAATTTTTTTGGACAAATTTTAAAAAACAAGCTCCAGCTTAAAAAGAGAATTTCTACTGAAACCAGTCAAGGTCTGTTACATTATGAGTTTGAGATCTAAACTAAGAAATGGTTTGCTGTTGAACTGAGGTAGGTTTCTTGGTAAATTGAAGGCTTGGGTTTAATGACCCAGATAGAGAAGAATGTGAGGAAGATAAGAGAAAAAGAAACAATGAAAGAGCTCCTAGTTGTTGTTTTTGTTTAGAGATTTATTTGATTCATTTTGATTTCAAATATGTGATTATATCCTGCAATTTCCAAGTTGCTCAGTACAAAAGTCGTTGCTTGTCCTTCGGGGGTTAAAGTCGGCATGAGGAAATCGAATTCTGAAACTTTATTACTTTATATTACATGAGTATTAGGAAAATGAAATCCTTTAGCATAGCTGGTGATTTGAAGATTGTATTGCCTTGAGGGTTGGTGCAGCCTTGAATAGAGCCAATGACCACAAGAAAGGGATTCAGATACAAATGGACCAAAGGCCGAAATTCCCAGATCTGATTCTGGAAATTTCGGCAGTAAAAGCTCGATTTTAACGAGCTTCTAGGGCTATAAGTTAGATTCTTTACACCAAGGAAAAGAAACAACAGAGTATTTAAAACCAGAATTCTTAATTGTGAGAATTGAAGAGAGTAAAGGGATGAGAAGAAATAGAAGCTAGGGTTTGATTGCAATAGTGAATATTTACAAGAAAGAAATGTGGGTTTATATAGGAAACAACAAAGACTATTCTACCCTTGTTGTTAATACCAAATGACTAATATAACCAAACTAATAAACATAATCTCTAACAGCCCCCCTCAAACTCACGATGCATCAGCAAGAAGCATCGAGAGTTTGTAAACAAAGAAACGAAACCGCTGAACAGTTTGAGACTTGGTGAAGAAGTTAGCTATCTGTATGGACGAAGATATAAATGGCAATGTAATCGTCCCACGCTGTAATTCCTGTCGAGTAGTATGACAATCAATATCAATATGTTTAGTCCGCTCATGAAAAACTGAATTACGAGCAATTTGAATTGCACTCTTGTTATCACAATAAAGCAGAGTAGGAGTAGCAATTGAGAACCCCATATCTGCCAAGAGCCAATGCAACCAAACAATTTCATTTGTGGTAGTTGCCATTGCACAGAATTAGCCCTCTGTGGAGGAGCGAGAAAAAAACTTGTTGCTTCTTACTCTTCCATGAAATGAGAGAGCCACCTAAGAAGATGCAAAAGCCAGTAGTAGACTTACAATCATTGGGGTCACCAGCCCAATCAGCATTAGAATATGCACAAAGATTCAAAGAAGAATTGAAGGGGAAAATAAGACTCTGACAAATAGTGCCTCGTAGATAGCGCAAAATACGAAGAACAACAGCCCAATAAACTGTAGTGGGAGATGCAATAAACTGACTGATAATGTGGATAACATAAGTAATATCTGGTTGGGTGATAGTGAGATAGATTAAGCTACCAACCAAGGTCCGGTACAAAGTGGGATAAGGTAATGGAGTACCATCTGTAGGGCCATATCGAGCATTAAGTTCTAAAGGTGTATCACATGTCCGAGTATCGCTAAGCCGAGCTCGTTAAAGGATATCTGCTACGTATTTTGACTGAGATAGAAGATAACCCTTAGGAGAAAGGGAAACCTCAATACCCAAGAAGTAACATAAAGGGGTTAAATCTTTCATGTCAAACTGATGAGTCAATTCTGCCTTCAGCAATGCAATACCAACAACATCATCACCAGTAATAATCATGTCATCAATACAAAGCGAAAGAATAATACGGCCAACAGAGGTGGGCTTAACAAAAGGAGCTGAATCATGAGCACTAGAGGAAAAGCCAAGCGAAGTAACCACGGTAGATAACCTCTCAAAACAAGCATGAGGGGCTTGTTTGAGACCATACAACACCTTTTTAAGTCTGCAAACTTCCCCTAGATTATGAGACACGCCAGGAGAAGGTACCATATAAACATCCTCTTTAAGATCCCCATTTAAAAAGGCATTTTTGACATCCATATGAGAGATATGCCATTTGCGGACTGAAGCAACCACAATGAGAGCACGTATAGTGGTCATCTTGGCAACCGGTGCAAAAGTCCCATCATAGTCCATACCATATTTCTGAGCAAAACCCTTTGCAACTAACTTGGCTTTGTAACGCTTAACTGAACCATTCGACTTTGTTTTGATATTATAGACCCAACGAGAACCAATAGCACTCTTACCAGGTGGAAGAGACACCAAATCTCAAGTATCGGTCCGATATAGAGCAACAAGTTCCTCAACCATAGCCTGTTGCCAATTGGGATCAAGAATAGCTTCTGTATAGGAGGTGGGCTCACAAAAATTGTGAAGAGACACTAAAAATGAAGTAAATGAAGGTGAATAACAAGAATAAGGAAAATCAGGTAACTGAGTGGACTTACGAGTGCACTTTGGATAGCGTGATGATGTAGGACTTGCAATCACAGGAGGTGCTGAGATGACCGGAGGAAGAGATGGAGTATCATCATCTGTGGAAGACAGCATTAGAAATATCACGAGTTGCACCATCAGTAGCTGCTTGAGTCCTGCGAGAATAATAATAAGGAAAAGGCTGCATTGGATGAAGGGAAACATCAGCTGAAGAAGAGGGGCTAATAGAGGGTGGAAGGTGAGGAGGATCATCTAGGAATGGATCAATGCTTATGAGATCAGACTTAGATAAGGTATGAGGCATGGTAGAAATAGAGAAGAAGGGAATATGTTCAAGGAAAAAGACATGATGAGAGACATACAACTTTTGAGCCACAGGATCATAGCAATGATAACCCTTTTGGCCTGCACCATAACCAAGAAAAACACAAATGGTCGAACGAGAAGACAACTTGTTGCGCTCAACACGGGGACGGAGAACAAAGTAAGTGCAACCAAACACTCGTAAAGAAAAGTAGTCAAGAGAGTGGCCATGTAATTTTTCATAGGGAGACAAACCTGATGTATGAGCTGTAGGTATTCTATTGATCAAGTCCACAACGGTGAGAATAGCTTCACCCCAAAAAAGACTTGGGACACTAGCAGATAAGAGAAGGGAGCGAGCAATCTCAACAATATGCCTATGTTTTCTTTCAGCAACTCCATTCTGTTGTGGAGTATCAGTACAAGAGGATTGGTGTAGAGTACCATCAGAAGTGAGTAGTTGGGAAAATGCTATAAACATATATTCCCTACCCAAATCACAATGAAAAACACTTTATCATAGTAGAGTGTTGAGTTTTAACCAATGAGCGAAAAGAAGTGTAAATGTGTAAAAAGTCAACTTTACACTTTATTAGATAAACCCAACAATATCGAGTATGATCATCAATAAAAGAGACATAATATATGGACCCTCCTTTTGTAGCAACAGGAGAGTGTCCCCACACATCAGAATGAATCAAATCAAATGGTGTAACAGAAGAAAAAACACTTCGATTAAAGGGTAAAGCAGAAAACTTTGCCAGTTTACAACCACTACAATCAGAAATATCATGAGTTTCTAAATCCCCCAAGGATCCTCTAGAGATTAAATATTTTAAACAAGAGGCTGAAACATGATCAAGTCTAGAGTACCACAAGTAAAAGCTAGAGGAAGAAGAAGTTAAATGGAAAGAAGACAAATCAACACCCGAAGCAGCTACATCTGGAACTCGCAGCTCTAGGGAAATGCTTAGAACAAGGCATTTCAGAATGGCCCTAAAGCTCAAGTTTAGTGATGGTTGTGGATGTCAGTGTGCCAGTCTTGAGTTCCTTGTCAACTTCCAGGTGAGAGTGCTTGTCTATGCTGTCTTCCCTTGTATTTTTTTCCCTTCTCTAGAGGATAATATATAAGAATCATCTGAGGGTTCATGAAATTCCCCTATCGTTACTGGAAAAGATCCCGCAATGACTAAAAATCATGATAAAAATAATATTTTCAGTTAAACTTTTTGAGTTAAAAGAATATATCGAGCATGACACTAATTGAACAGCGGCAATGTGCTTTTTTGTGGATATGCACCATTTGCTTCGTGCCAGTTCATTTTGTTTTTTGTTTTCATCTTCTAGGGTTCTATCCCGTGTGTCAAAACTGCCAAGTTTTACTCTTGAGATAAATGAACCCGAGATACACTTAACTGGTTCCATATATTTGCAGAATCCATCAGATGGCATCAACTATGATAGGGATATGGTGGCGCAGAATCTGAGAGTTGCAGAAATAAGAGATCAATGTTGTGGGCAGTTTTCAGTTGTGGAAAGAAAGACCCTTTTATCTTTTAAAAAGGAAATTTCAGTATATGCTGTTGCAACCAACATTGTTTCCTACTGCAGTTTATTGGAAAGCTTGAAATTATCAGAAGACTTTCCAAAGAGTAATGGCCCTTTGGTGAGGAGGCACAATGACAATGTGAATGGTGTTGAAGTGTCTACAAAGAGAGTAATTTAGGTTACATTTTTCTTTTGTAGGTGTAAATGTTTTCGGGTTTTTTGTGCTACTCACAAGTCATAAGTCATGAGAAGGGAGGATTAACAAGGGGTTTGTAGATGGTTATGGCTGCAAAAGTTGCAGTGCACATGACAATATAGTGACTGGGTGAATTTTGTTAATGAACACCTGGTCCCTTAACTGTGAATATGGAACTGGGGACATGGTTGTTGTCCCCCACCCCCAACCCCCACCCCCACCCCCCTTTTTTTGAATGGTGCATATAACTGCTCTTTATTTTTTGCAGATAAATATTAAAAAAATAAAAAAGGCATCCTTTCTTAGTATATTATATGCCGGGCATTCACTCCTTTAGTTCAGTGTACTCAAACTCAATAATACCAACTTAACTGGAAATATGGGTTATGCACTTATACTTCTTCACGAGAAAGGTCGAACGGAGGATAAGTCAGTCAATTAAGTGTTCCTTGCATGTCCTTTGTTAGCCAGTTGGTTACTTTGTTGTGTAGATGGGTACGAACCTATTACTTCGTTCGTGTGGTCAAAACTTAATAGGATCCTTAAGTGTTTGGGATTTATAGGACTATGAAGACATTATTAAATTAAAATATATTAAATATTCATATATAATATATTCAACATAAAAAATATTTTTACAATCATAAATAAATTATATAATATGAAATAGTAGGAAGAATTAAATTTGAGTCAATAATGAAATATAATGTTTATGATAAATCTAAATGAATTTTTCTTCATATAATTAAGTTTTAGTTTTACTTTACATGAGCAAATCATTTACAAAAAGTTCACTTGCTACTCTATATTAACATATTTTTCCACAAACAATTATTTATTTGTAAAAAATTCTCTAAGGCTTCAAATGAATGAGTTGGATCATCATATAAATTTGGCTTCTTGTTCGTACACTTTGTGCTTTATTTGGTACGTACACTTGATATGAGTCTTGTTATTGAGATAGAGAACATTGGGGACTTATTAATTAACATGTTTCTATATATGTTTGCAGATTAATAATAACTTTGTTGTTCGGCGAATAAAAAAATGGAGGACAAAGATTGGGATAAACAACAAAATGAACATTAAAACTTCAACAATTTCACTTGTACTCATCATGATGCTGTTCTTGAAGCCGTTGTTAGAAGCAACAATTGCAATCAAGCCAATCCATGGCCACCAGTAATAATATCTACACAAATGACATCTTGCTTACAATGACTTTCAGATTAGCGTTTTGGACCTTTCATCTAACAACTTTTCTGGGCATTCATATTTTCTTGTGTTATTACTCTAAGCAAGTTTGGCACCAGATAATAGGTAAGGTTAATGTAGCAAAAACCACAGTGGTTACATGGCAAGAAGAACTGGAATTAATGGGCCATCACTAGGCTTAAGGGGAAAAGTGGAAACCTTCTTAGTTATATTGTTGAAGATTGTTTGGAATGCTTTTCTTTATCATATATGGAGGGAGAGAAACAGTTGATTAAGATCCCATCAATTTGTTTTTCATTCGAATTCTATTGTATTGGAGAGCATAACTAGAGATGTACAAAATAGAATTTTGGGAGCTCCTATTCTTAAGAACTTTATTATTTTTGACGGTTGCCTGTCTCAGAAATGTTTGGGTCTTCTAGCTTGGAATTTGATGATTTGATGAGAATAAATGAAAAAATATTCAAAGAAGTCAAAAAGTTTGAACACACACAAAATAGGCCCGTCGTCATTCGTCAAAGTAAGGGTCGGTGGACTGACTCGAATTGCATGTGAGTCGAGATTGAATTATTCTTCTTTCTTGGTTTGTTAATTGTTAGTACTATATTGTTTTTCTTTTGGGGAGCTTTTCGACTACTCATTTTACAATTCTACCTTAACTATACGATACACGTACTAGACGCGCACCACATTTATTTCGCCGGGGAAAAACTGGTGACCACTGATGGGCGCGTAGTGAACGGGGTGTTGCAAGGTTGTGGTGAGATCGATCAATTTTGGTCACAACTTTCACACTAAAGAACTTTGAACTGAGTACAATTTGGTCTTAATTTATGTTTTTTGAATCAATACTTTGGTCTCAATTTTCAAGTGTGATATCTTGTGATGTATATGCCACTGTCATTGCCGGGGTAGAATCTCGGATCCACTGTAGAATCCACTGTAGAATAGTAATGATTTCACAAATTCGGTTTTGTGAAAATTATCACGGAATCGAGAAAATTTACTAGTAATCATGAAAAAATTGAGTAGTAATTTTGATATTTAATTTTTTTTTAAGAATTAAACAGTTACTATTCAATTTTTCTATAATTACTAATGAAATTTTTCGATTTCATGGTAACTCTCACGAAATCGAGTCCGTGATTTCATCGCTCATAGAATAATCATTAGGGAAACTGTCTCCGGTAAACATAGAAAATGACAAAATGTATATAAGTAATGGGTCAATATTTTTTTTCCCTACTCACTAAGTTTTTATTCAACTATCAAAATGAAAATGGGATTAAAATTGAATATGAAAACAACTTAAATTCGATAAAAAAAACAACTTAAAAGAAAGAATCTCAACAACTTAACTCGGGTAGTAATTTAAAAAAAGAAATAAATGCAATTTAGTACTAACAATGTAATGACATAGGCATCACCTAATTGATAATTAACCGTATTTTTGAAGGCATAGACAAAAAAAAAATTACTTGGTGATACTTTCCTTAATAATGTATTTAATATATGAACGTGATATTATGATTTATAATCCAAAATTCGGTCTTAAATGATTTCAAACAACTCATCTATGGAGTTATTCTCACCGATAACCTCTTACACCGGATTTTGATGATTAAGTTTCATATAATCACTTTATTTCATTTTATTTTTTCATGTAAGATAAAAATTTATTGTGAGATAAAAAACAATGTAAAAGTCGATTTTTCTTGTGTTATTATTACGAAACACTTTTATCATGTTTCAATTTTAGCTGAATTTTAAATTCAATTAATTTACCTTTTATTGGGAGTATCTAATAAGTCATTCTCATCAAAATTTCTGTCTAGATTGTTTTATTTGTTTGTTTTCTAGCTTGTTCTGCAAGTTTAGTTCTCAAGTCCATTTGGCATTAGTTATTTGATATAATCCTAATAAGGATGGTTGTGTAATGTTGTTTGTGGACATTTCCTGCCAGCTGCTTGGAAAAATTGTTGCCCGGTAGAAAATCCAAGGGGAACTGACAAAAGGAAAAAAACATCACTTGGCTATACTCTTACATGTTTCTGAATGCATAGTAGTCATGTGATTACATTCATGTATGTATTGAATTCATGACAAAAGGAATTCATGTATGTATTGTTTTTGTGATTAGGAACTTATGCTTGAGTTTTAAATTTCTTGTTTGGAATGACATGAAATCTTTTCATGCTTTAAATATCATATGCGATGTTTATTGGTTTTATTATGAACTTAACTTTAATTTCAATTCCTAAATAAAAGGGATCTAAATCTATTATTTATGTTGATTGTATATATTATTTATATATATATAAACATTATTTACATAATTTTCTATCTTTTGAAATATTAAACATAGACGTTTTGGAACGATTTATAAGTCAAGAGAACAATAGTATTCCAGTGAAAAGGTCGACGCAATGATCATCACAAGATATAATTACAATGATTACTTAATTTGTGCATTAAATGCCAAGTCAAGGATGCTACCATCACAGCAGGTGGGTCGTCTATTGCCTTGTAGTTTCTCCTCCCGTGTAATTAGGGGAAAACTGAATGATGATGACTTAATTTGTAAATTAAATGCTAAGTCAAGGATGCTACAATCACAGCAGGTGGGTGGTCTGTTGCCTTGTAGTTTCTCTATCTGATTGTCTATTTCAAATTTATAAATTAAGACCTTAATTGCATGTTGGCTACTGCACGACAAAATTGAAGAGTTAGACTATTTGCAAGAATTAATCAAGTCCACTGTGCCTATAAATTTCAAGCCCCTCCATTGTCTTGTTTATCAAAGAGTAGAGCTAAACAAAGCTCATTTAGACATTATGAAGCCATCATTATTATATTACTTCCTGTTCACATGCTTCCTTGTAATTAGCTCTTTTCATTTTTCCCTCACAGTAGTCACTCACTCTTTTTCTTCTGTCCAGCCAGTTATGTGCCATGATTATGAGCGCTCTGCTCTATTGCAATTCAAGGACAGCTTCAGCGTTGATGAGTCTGCTTCCCGGAAACCATCTGCTTATCCAAAAGCTGAATCGTGGACAAGTGAAGGAGATGATTGCTGCTCATGGGATGGCGTTGAGTGTAACGAGGACACTGGTCATGTCATTGGTCTTAATCTGAGTAGCAGCTGTCTCTATGGCTCCCTCAACTCTAGCAGCAGCCTCTTCTACCTCATTCACCTTCAACGGCTTAACCTTCGTGACAATCACTTCAATCACTCAAAAATACCTTCCGAAGTTTCTAATTTTTCGAGATTAGCACATCTGGACCTCTCTAAGTCTGTCTTTTCTGGTCAAATCCCATTAGAAATTTTTAATCTCTCCAGGTTAGTGTCCCTTGATCTCTCATCAAATTCAATGAAACTTCAAAAGCCAGGCTTGAAGATTCTGGTTGAAAAGTTACCCCTCCTGAGCGAACTTGATCTCTCTCAGGTGAATATATCTTCTAGTGTACCTCATACCATGGCAAATATTTCTTCATTGACAATTCTTCATCTTAAGAATTGCAGTTTGCATGGTGAACTCCCACCAGGAATTTTTCAGTTGCCCAATCTTCAGTCTTTACGCCTTAACCTAAATCAATTAACTGGGAAAATTCCATCATGGTTAGGGAACCACACCCAGCTAACAGCACTAGACCTTTCAGAAAACAAATTGGACGGTCCAATTCCAGAGTCAATTTTTAAGCTTGTGAAACTTAAATTAATTTTTTTACATAGGAATTACTTGAGTGGCACTTTGTCAATTGAGTTGTTTCATAACTTGAAAAATCTCACTTACCTTCAGTTGTCATATAACAATTTGTCATTGCTCACCAACCTTACCAATGTCACTCTTCCAAATTTTAAGGTTTTAACACTAAGTTCATGTAATTTAACTGAGTTACCATATTTTCTTAAAGATCAACATGAATTGGAGTTTTTGGGACTTGATAGAAACAGAATTCATGGCCAAATACCCAAGTGGATGTGGAACGTGAGTAAAGAAACTCTCTTGATTTTAGAGCTTAATTTTAACTTTCTATCAGGTTTTGAACAACTACCAATTGTTCTTCCATGGACCAACATACACAGTCTAGACCTCTCCTTTAATAGGCTTGAAGGATCCCTCCCAATTCCATCACCTTCCATCGTCACTTATTCTGTTTCCAGAAACTCATTGACTGGAGAAGTCTCACCATTGATATGCAATCTGACTTCTCTTAACGACCTTGATTTGTCAAATAACTACTTGAGTGGCATGCTTCCACAATGTTTGGGCAATTCCAGTGATTCTCTGTTGGTACTGATTCTACGAAACAACAACTTCAGTGGCTCTATTCCTCAAGCATGTAACAAAAAAAGCAAATTGAGGATGATTGATTTTAGCCAAAATAATCTACAAGGGAAACTACCAACATCATTGGCCCATTGTACCATGTTAGAGTTTCTTAATCTTGAAAACAATCAGATAAGTGATGATTTTCCACATTGGCTTGGTACTCTCTCAGATTTGACGGTTCTCATTTTGCGATCTAATAGATTTCATGGTATAATTGGGAAAACAGAAACCAATTCTACGTTTCCCAATTTGCACATCATCGATCTATCACGAAATAATTTCATGGGAAAGTTTCCATCTGAATACCTTCAGAATTTTAATTCCATGAAACATACTGATATAAATCAGTTGGTGTATTTGGAAGCTGACAGAAGTTTTCATATACCAAATTTTACATTCATAAAAAAGTATAGTTACTCGATGGTAATGACAGTCAAAGGCACAGAGAGAGTATATAGGAAGATCCAAGAAGTCCTCACAGCAATTGATCTATCAAGCAACAAGTTTGAAGGAGAAATTCCCAAAGTCATTGGAGATTTAAAAGCACTTCAATTGCTCAACCTTTCTAACAATATTTTTACTGACCACATCCCACTATCCTTGGAGAACCTAACAGAGCTTGAATCTTTGGATCTTTCTAAAAACCAGCTCTCTGGAGAAATCCCTCAACAGCTAGCACAACTCACATTCCTTGGGTTCTTGAATGTGTCCTGTAATAATCTCATAGGGGTTATACCACATGGAAAGCAGTTTGATACGTTTGATAACAGTTCATTTTATGGAAATCCAGGATTATGTGGAAACCCTTTGTCGAAGAAATGTGAAAGTACCTCTGAGGTCTTAACACCACCGTCTCCATATTCAGAAGATGAAGAAGAGTCCGAGTCCTTATTTCATTTTGATTGGAAAATGGTTGTGATGGGGTATGGAAGTGGACTTGTAGTTGGAATAGTGATTGGGCACAACTTCATCACGAGGAAACATTATGAATGGCTTTTAAAGACTTTTGGAAAGGGACAAGTGAAAAGGAGGCAGAAAAGGAGTAAGGGCCAAAGAAATTGATTGATTTGATAATCAGGTAAGAAGTCATCTTCATAGTTTTATGTCTATCTATGTGTTTGTTTCTAGCATTAATGTTGTGAAATAAATGAAGGGAAATGGTGTATCTACCATTGAATATCCTCTGCTATAATATAGTCTAAGTTTAGCATTTCTCTGCAACTGACTTAACATATTCATATTCAAAGAAAACTGATTTCAGAAAGCAATGATTCTTATGAAAACTGAAACAGAAAGAACTGGAAAAACAAGAAAAAAAATCGTAGTTGATAATTAACTTTTCCTGATCAACTGCATGGTAGTTTAACCCTGCATTGCTTACATTCTAAATGCAATGCATTAGGAAATTAAAAGAAACTAAAAAAGTGTGAAAGGTGCTCATGTCAGAGTTCATCAAATAGTAAAATTTTAGAAACTCAAACAATAAAATTTTGGCAGTATGTTAATATCCCTTTGTGAATTGAATTAGAAGTTTCCTAGCAAAAGTACCCCATAAAACAAGGAATATATGCCCAAGAAGTCCTCAAAATTAACACTTGAAAGAGTAAAACCACAAAGAAAACATACAACCGTTTCTGGCTAAAAATCTTAAAATAAAAGAACTCTAGATTCCACCATTGTGCACTTTAATCTAAGAGAGTAGTTAGGGAAGGATGTCTGTCATATATGGAATTGATTTAGAAACCTGGCTGTAATTTCACATAGTGTTTGTTTTTCTGAGTCCTATTTTGTTTACCTTCTATCTACTTGTTTTGTTTACTTTGTTTCCAAGCTTTATCATTTATCTACTTGGTTGAAGGGACTCAAAAATGTGCCTTTATACATACATGCATACATTGATCAAACAAATGCCTAATATATATTTCCTTGATCCAGCTTCTTGCTATGTAAATTCATTAAAATATTCTTTTTACATTACATTTATACTAATAGATGCTTCCCTGCAAAGATTAGAGAGAAACTGACCAAACATGTATGTCTAAACATAAGGGTAAATATGTTTTCTTTTCATTATGGTTGAAAAACTGCATGCCTGGTTTTTCAATTACCACTTGCACACCTTTTGACATTAACTACAACTAGTCGTTTAGTCTAACTTTCGCATACGTTTCTACTCTAAAGATTAAAAGTAATTTTAATACAATTGTTGGAAGTGTAGTAGTGTTAAAAATTAATTAATTTTTGGTAAAAATTGTGTTAAAAGTGTTGTGAGATTAACGGGTGTGTTTAATTGATAAGTTGTAAAAATACTTTTAAATGTTGAAATTACCTAAAAAGGTATATGAATATCAATTTACTACTTGTAAGCTTAGATGGGTTTCTTTCATAGATGTCTTTAGTATTTGTAGAATAAAAATCATTAATTTTAGTATTTATAAATACCATTGTAAGGTTGATTTGGAAAGTCTTTTTAATCAAAATTGAGTAAGGATCAAAAGTGAAAAAACACAGCTTCGTATTTCGGTTTGGATTTGGATCTTCTCCATTTGATAATTGAGATGGAGTTAAGTTTATGGTGAGATTGAATACCATATGATCAAATAGAAAGAATTTAAATCCAGATTTGCACAGTGACATTCAATCTCACTATGAATTTGACTTCAATTTTTCAAATAGAAATATCAACTCTTTTTAAGCTGTCTCAGCTTTTAATTGATCAAAAAGTCATATCTAAAAAATGATGTTCGATCTAACCTCTACTTTTCGGCAGTAGTAATATATTTACTAAAGATACAACTTTAAAAGAACTCTGCCAAATAATATTCAGTGTCATATAAGTAAAATCAGAAATCAATTTGATGGACCATGGATTATTGGGCTTCTAGAATTTTAGTGGGGTTCTAGAAGAAATAGAAGCTAGGGTTGATTGCAATAGTGAATATTTACAAGAGAGAAATGTGGGTTTATATAGGAAACAACAAAGACTATTCTACCCTTATTGATAATACCAAATGATTAATATAACCAAACTAATAAACATAATCTCTAACAGCCCCCCTCAAACTCACAATGCGACAGTAAAAAGCATCGAGAGTTTGTCAACAAAGAAACGAAACCGCTGAACAGTTTGAGACTTGGTGAAGAAGTCAGCTATCTGCATGGTCGAAGATA
This sequence comes from Bretschneidera sinensis, assembly GCA_023935145.1. Classification (NCBI taxonomy): domain Eukaryota; kingdom Viridiplantae; phylum Streptophyta; class Magnoliopsida; order Brassicales; family Akaniaceae; genus Bretschneidera; species Bretschneidera sinensis. Next base: position 103,260,153 of record CM043703.1, on the reverse strand, counting down.
TAAATGGCAATGTAATCGTCCCATGCTGTAATTCCTACCGAGTAGTATGACAATCAATATCAATATGTTTAGTCCGCTCATGAAAAACTGAATTACAGGCAATTTGAATTACACTATTGTTATCCTAATAAAGCGGAGTAGGAGTAGTGATGAGAGTCATAAAATGTTTCTCAACAGTGGTTAATTGTTAGCATTTTATGATTGATCTCGATCTTTATTATGCTTTTATGTGTTAATAACTCTAAAGTGATATTATAGGACCACTGACTTATTTCAGTGTATTTTCAGGTACTTTAAGCTCAAAAGAGAAGGAAAAGTTATCATTGCTTGAAGCACAAAGACTCGAGGCATATTGGAGTGAATGAATGCTTCCGAAAGGACAAGATAGAGGGCTTAAAAGAGCAAAACCTACTGCCCGCACTGGAAAGGAGTTTCACTAAATTTTCAGAATTGCCTGTATAGATCAATCATCTTTAAAAATTAAACTGTATTGATACAAGAAGAACCAGGAGATGAGCCATATATTTTTAGAAAGCTCCAGAAGTCTATTTTCTGAAGAATTTTACGGTTCATCAAAAGGATTTTTTTAGAGAAAGTTATGGCAGTTTAAGTAGACAAAAGTCAGGCTGTGCGGGCTGTGCGGGATTTCAGCGTGATTTTGAGCTTAAATCTCACATCCCACATTGGTTGGAAAACACATTTCTATATCCCACATCCCACATTGGATTGGAAACACATTGCACTCGTGGTATTTCCCTATAAAAGGTCTACTCCACTTCAGCTTTGGGGCATTCAATCGGAGCTCATCTAAATACATCAGAGAGTGAATCCAGAGGGCCTTTAGGATGAATCCGAAAGTATAATTTTGAAGACAAGCTAAGGAATCGCCGAAGCTTTCGCTACCGAGGAGGAGATGATCGTTGAGAGGCCGGAGGCAACTCAAGTAAGCATGAGCTCTATGAGCAGCTAGTCTTCAAGCAAGGCGAAGGGATGAATCCCTAGGTGTAGTTGTTCTTATTTCCTTTATTTGATTCAGTTATAGTTTGGTATTATTTTCATTAAATATCGTTATGTTTTATTCTTTAATTTAATTAGTAGATTTTTATTAGTCCGGTGATTGCATGCTTCTTTTCCATATAAGTTCAGTCATGCTTTTCTTATGTGTATATGTTTGGGTGTGATTGAGTCCGGTAGATCTCTTTTATAGATTTGTCCATTGCTGCAGTATTTTCGTTAGATATATCGTTGTCTTTTGATAATTTATAAGTTGGATCATGTGTGCATGAAAGTAGAGAATAATTCATAACAATTACATTAGGATTTATAGTTGCACTTTAATTGAATATTTTCCGATTGCCTGTTTGGGATGTGAAACTTGCAATCGAGACAAAAATAACTAAATCAAGTTAGGATTAGAGCAACGAGCCTAGGGAGGATTCCTAGAACCTTATCATTCTTAATTATATTTCAAACCTATTTACACAATTACCCTTTTGCACAATCAAAAATTCAGATTCATTTAATCTTTTATCATTTGTGTTAAGGTTAACACTTTCTTTTGTAATTAACTTGTTCCCTGTGGAATCGACACCCCAAAACTATACTATAATAACCGCGTTATGTTTTTGGCGTAATTAAATTTTGGTGCTGTTGCCGGGGAAACGCGCTTAAGTGCAAGGAAGATTGTCAACTTTTGCCATGATGGTAGAAGAGTTGTAAATAGTTTTTCTTTTCAGTAGCTGTAAAGGCGGTAACTTTGTTCCTTCTTTTAGCCCACTGCATTAATTTATTTTACTTTATTTTATTCTTTCTTTTTATAGGATTTCTAGTATTTTGTGAACTTGCATGCCCAGATATAGGGACACTTTGGGTAGATTTGCTTGTAGGCCTGTGTTAGAGTCAAAAGGCAACTTTTTAAACCCTTTGTTTGATAGTCCATCTAGTCTTGAGGAAATGAGTGAACACAAGGATCAACCTAATAAGACCCTTCAGGATTACCTCCACCCTACACGCACAACCACACCGTCTTGCATCCTATTTCCAGCCAACATTCCCCAACTAGACAGGGATGATATAGTTACTCCCTACATTTCATAGCATGGAAAATGAAAACTCGTATGTGCACATTAGGGAGTTTGAGGAAGTAGTTGCAACTTTCCATGATCAAGGCGCAACTACTGATATTGTGCAACTTAAGTTATTTCCTTTTGCTTTGAAGGATAGAGCTAAGAGTTGGCTCTACTCACTTAGATCACGATCTATTGGGTCATGGACTAAGATGACTCGAGCCTTCTTTAACAAGTACTTCCCTCAACATAAGACTAATGCGTTGAAAAGACAAATCTCCACCTTTGCACAAAAGGAAAATGAGACTTTGTACCAGTCTTGGGAGAAGTTTAAAGAGCTGTTAAGTATGTGCCCGCACCATGGGTATGAAAATTGGCATTTAGTAAGCTATTTCTATGAGGGTCTTACCTATAGAGAATGCCAATTTGTAGAGATGATGTGCAATAGGGGATTTCTGCAAAAAGACCCCGATAAGGCTATTGAATACCTCAATGAGCTTACTGAGAAAGCTCATACATGGACTGGACCTAGTGCTACTGAAAGCACGAATAGGTCACGACCCGTAGAAAACCCTAGTGGAGGAGGAATATACCATCTTAGGGAAGAGGATAGCCTGAAAGCTAAAGTCGAAATGCTCACTAGAGAGTTTGATGCATTTAAAACTAAGGGCTCAAAGCAAACACATGTGGCTAATCATGCCGAGTCTTTAGAGCCGTGATTTGTATGTGGCGGGGTAAATCATCTCACCAAAGAGTGCCCCATATTTTTTGATATGAGAGGGGCGTATAAGGAACAATGTAATGCCTTAGGCATGTACAAGAAGCCTCCTGCACCTTTCTCTAACACTTATAACCCGGGGTGGCGAAATCACCCCAACTTCAGCTGGAAATCTGAAAACCAGCATGCACAGCCCCCTCGATCATCCCCTGCACCTTATCACGCACCTTCAACCTCTAGGAACTCTCTAGAAGACACCTTACAAGTTTTCATAGAGGCACAAGGCAAAACAAACCAAAGGTTTGAGGCACTAATCACGCAGGTGATGGAAGAGGGTAGAGAAACTAGGAGCCAAGTGTCCAAATTAATGAGCTCCTCGAGTGTGACTGAGCGAGGTAAGTTCCCTTCCCAAGCTCAGTCCGTACCTCAGGGCCAACATATGGCACAAGAAAATCTGAAAGATGTAAATGCCATTGTGACCCGAAGTGGTAAGTCACTACATATCCCACCAATGAATGTATCTGAGGATGTGGAAAAGGGTCAAACTAGTAGTGATACTGAACTGACCAAAGACCCTGAAGTGACCCAAAGTCCTGTTAAGGCACCATACCCTCAAGCCTTAAGGTCAAACAAGAAAAATCTGGACTTAAACAATGAAATCTTAGAGAACTTAAGGCAAGTGAAACTTAATCTTCCCTTTTTGCATGTGATTAAACAAATTCCTACCTATGCAAAAGTTCTCAAAGATTTATGCATAATTAAGAGGAGACACCATGTCAAGAAAACTGCATTCCTAACTGAGCAATTTAGTGCTTTAATTGAGGAAAGAATTCCCCCAAAATACAAGGATCCAAGTTGTCCTACCATTGCTTGCAGCATTGGAAATCATGAGGTTGGACAAGCCTTACTAGATCTAGGAGCTAGTGTGAACCTGATGCCATTTTCCATTTATGTACAGCTAGGTTTAGGGGAAATCAAACCAATCGGTGTAGTGTTACAGTTGGCTGACCGTTCAGTCAAAGTACCCCGGGGTGTGGTAGAGGATGTGTTGATTGAGATTGAAAAATTTTACTATCCTGTTGATTTCCTAATCCTTGATACAACTTCTGCTATTGAAACTAACTCGAAAATTCCTTTGATTTTGGGTAGACTTTTCCATGCTGCTGCAAATACTCTGATTAATTGCAGGAATGGACTCATGAAGTTGTCTTTTGGAAACATGACCTTAGAAGTGAACATTTTCAATGTTTCAAAACAACCCGAAGATGAGGATGAAAACCACTAGTGATATATGCTCGAGTCACTCATCGATGAGGGAGTTTCCATGACTAATGATTTTGATCCTTTTAAGAATTTTCTTGTTAATTCTGAGATTGATTTATTTGATGATAAAACTAATGTAATTGATGTTTGTGCTGTTATTGATAGATCTTAGGATTATGGCACCCGCTCATGGCAACCAAGGTTCGAAGAGTTGCCCGAAAGAATCGAAAAACAAATCCCCTCAAGTGTGGCAGCACCTAAAGTCAAACTAAAGCCACTACCTAAGGGTGTAAAGCATGCATTTCTCGGTCCAGGTGATACCTTTCCTGTCATTATTTCATCTGAATTATCTGAGACCCAATGTGAGAAACTGATTCAGACCTTAAATGCACATAAATCAGCCTTAGGATGGAGTATGGCTAATTTGAAGGGAATTAGTCCCCTGATCTGCTCCCATAAAATAAATTTGGATGAAGGAACCAGTCCTCGTAGAGACCCTCAACGTAGACTTAACCCCACTATGAAAGAAGTAGTGAAGAATGAAGTACTGAAACTGTTAGATGCGGGTTTTATATACCCCATAGTTGATAGTAAATGGGTAAGTCCTACACAAGTTGTTCCCAAAAATTCTAGAGTCACTGTGGTAATGAATGACCTAGGAGAGTTAGTCCCTACTAAACTTGTGACCGGGTGGCGTATGTGCCTTGATTACAGAAAATTAAATGCTGCCACCTGGAAAGACCATTTCCCATTTCCTTTTATTAATCAAATTCTTGAGCGTGTAGCTGGTCATCCTTTTTACTGTTTCTTAGATGGTTATTCCGGTTATTATCAAATTGAAATTGCATTAGAAGACTAGGATAAAACCACTTTCACTTGTCCTTTTGGCACTTATGCTTTTCGTAGAATGCCATTTGGATTGTGTAATACCCCTGCCACTTTTCAATGTTGTATGATGAACGTTTTTAGTGACATGATTGAAAATTGCATGGAGGTTTTTATGGATGACCTGACTATTTTTGGATCTTCATTTGATACATGCTTGATGAATTTGAAAAAATTATTAATTTGTTGTGAGGAAAAAGAATTGGTCTTAAACTGGGAAAAATGCCATTTCATGGTACCATCCGGCATTGTCTTAGGACATATTGTCTCTTCTAGAGGAATAGAGGTTGATCAATCTAAGATTGAATTAATCTCTAAATTACCTACGCCTAAGACAATAAAGGATGTGAGATCTTTCCTTGGTCATGCTGGTTTATATAGGAGGTTTATACAAAAATTTTCCAACATATCTAGACCATTATGTGCCCTCCTAATTAAAAATGCCCCATTTGAATGGACTCAAGCTTGTCAAGAGGCCTTTAAAACACTGATTGGCAAGCTTACTTCAGCACCTATAATGCAGTCACCTTATTGGAATTTACCCTTTGAAATCATGTGTGATTCTAGTGACTACGTTGTAGGTGCTGTTTTGGACAGCGAAGAGAGAGAAAACCTTTTGTCATTTACTATGCTAGTAAGACTTTGAATAGTGCTCAGATGAATTACTCCACAACTGAAAAAGAATTGCTAGCTGTAGTATTTGCTTTAGATAAATTTCGTGCGTATTTAATTGGTTCTCCTATCCTCATTTTTATAGATCATGTGCTTCTCAAGTACCTTCTTACAAAGAAGAATGCTAAGGCACGCTTAATACGATGGATCCTACTCCTGCAAGAATTTGACATTACTATCAAGGATAAGAAGAGAGTGGAGAACGTAGTAGCTGACCATCTCTCAAGGCTCACATTTGAGGACACTTGCGATGACACACCAATTAAGGATGACTTTCCTGATGAGCATCTACTCTCTGTTAATTCTTTACCATAGTTTGCTCACATCGTGAATTATTTGGCCACAGGTGCGATACCTATGGATTGGAGCACTCAAGACAAGAGGAAATTCTTGTATTAGGTATGTAATTTTTACTGGGATGACCTCTATCTTTTCAAGTACTGCCCTGACCAAATTTTGAGGAGTTGCATTCCTAATGAAGAGATTGCCAGCGTCTTAGAATTTTGTCACTCCCACGCTTGTGGAGGCCACTTTTCAATGAAAAAAACCGCTGCAAAAATTTTGTAGTGTGGATTTTATTGGCCTACCTTGTTTAAAGATGCAAATATCTATTGTCGCTCATGTGAAAGGTGTCAAAAGTTAGGAGTTGTGTCTCATCGAAATATGATGCCATTAAACCCTATTTTGGTAATTGAAATATTTGATTGTTGGGGCATCGATTTTATGGGACCCTTTCCTCCTTCCTTCGGATACCTTTATATCATCGTGGCCATAGATTATATATCTAAATGGGTAGAGGCAGCAACTTTCCGAAGCAATGATAATAGAACGGTAATTAAATTTCTTAAAGAAAATGTGTTATATCGATTTGGTACGCCACGTGCTATAATTAGTGATCGAGGTACACATTTTTACAACCTTTCTTTTGAAGCTTTGATGCGAAAATACGGGGTGTTACATAAAATTTCTACTGCCTATCATCCTCAGACTAGTGGGCAAGTAGAGCTCGCTAATAGGGAGATTAAACAAATTCTAGAAAAAACGGTTAATCTGGATCGCAAGGATTGGTCTTTGAGACTAGTTGATGTGCTTTGGGCTTACTGTATAGCTTTTAAAACTCCCTTAGGTATGCCACCTTATCGGCTTGTCTTTAGAATGCCTTACCACTTACCTGTAGAGCTCGAGCATCGAGCGTATTGGGCAATCAGATCTTTTAATTTTGACATAGGAGAAGCAGGTAAGCTTCAGAAATATCAATTGACCGAGTTAGAGGAGTTAAGAAACGATGCTTATGAGAGCTCTAGGATCTATAAGTCTAAAATGAAAATATTCCATGATAAAAATATTTTGAGGAAAACATTTAAACCTAATGATCGGGTTTTCTTATACGAATCTAGACTCCATAAGCATCCTGAAAAACTTCGGTCGAGGTGGACCGACCCTTTTGTAGTGAAAACTGTTTTTGAAAATGGGGCGGTAGAAATTGAAGATACTAGGGATGGTCGAATTTTCAAAGTCAATGGTCAACGACTTAAGATCTTAGTCGATAGACCAGATTCGAAAGTGGAAGACATTCCGCTTATAGATCCGGTCTACGCATCCTGGCCACACAACACAGGTACGTATTTACTTTTATTTTTCTTTCTTTTGTTTTGTAGTTTTGTATTTTTTTAGTTCATTTTAATGATTAATTTTTAGTGTGCTAACACCCGGTGGTACACCGCAGTTGCCTTCTTTTTGTGTGTTCTATGTTGTAGATCGGATTTCCAACAAGAAGTTGAGCATGCAGTTCAATTGGCCGTGCACGATTTTTTTAGTCCACTCACTTTTGGTTAAAAATGGAGTTTCTTTAATTTTTGCTTTTACAACAATGCTTATTTTCAGTTGGGGGTGGAGCGGGAAACACATTTTTTATAACTGTTGAACTGCTTGGTGTCATCTTTGTGTGTGTCTAGCATGCTTCGTGTTAGCTTTAGAGTCAATTTACATGTCAATGATATAAGCTTAATTGAGATAGCAGATAGTATTTAGAAGGAGTTAAATTTTGTTTCGGTTTGAAATTAATTTAAGTATCAATCTTGATTTGGTTAGAAACTCTAGCTTGTGGTAAGATTGTATGATTAATCGAAAACATTTAGAAAAATTTTATGTGTGATTATTTTGTGAATATTTTTGCGGTCTCGACAAGCTCTAGAACTTACTTGATAACCACTTGAGGCGAATTCCTAGAATGCACATTACTTAGGATATGATATAGGTCATTTTTGAACCGTTTGAGCCTTTCAAATCTACCCTTGCAATATATATCACTAGTCATCTATTTGAGCCTTTTTCTTGAAAAAGAAGTTGAGCCTGGTTTCTTTTAAAAACCCATTCACTCACCCTTATGAGCCTAAAGAGAATATTTTATCCTTACCTCTCTCTTAAAAGAACTTAGCTATACACATGTTGTGAGAAGCATTTAAAAGGAGTAAAGGTGGAAATATGAAATATATATATATATATCACTACCACAACCCAAGTACATTAAAGGAGATAAGTTGGGGGTTATGGAAAAGAAAAGAAAAAAAAATGAATGATGAAAAAGGAGGTGAACAGTCTTATGCCAAAATACAAAAAAAAAGAGAAGAAAAATGAATTATGGCAAAGAAAGAAAAAAAATGGTAATTTGTTGAAAAGAAATGCTCCAAAAATGGTTGGAAGAGTTGGGTATTGAAGTAAGGTTATCCAGTACTTAAAGAGTTGTGTTCAAAACTAAGAGATTAAGTTCTTTTACTTGTGAATTCTTCCCATTCTTTCTTAGCCTTTACCTTAGCCGAACGTTACAAGCTTATTAAAGACCTATTGATCCAATGTAGTGTGATTTTTCTACAATAGTGGAGAGTGGTTTGAAATGTAAGTATATGGAGCTTGTTTTTGTGATTGCGTCACGAAATTTATCATGTTTAGAGGCCAAGAATTGTATTCATGAATCTTATGCATAAAATCATCCGGGTGTTCGGATTAATGGCTTGTGGTAAGATGGATGTTAAGAGTCAATAACGATTTTAAGATTGATGTTTGAATTACTTTTGGATTTGGGTGAAATTTAATGATTCTATATGCTGTGTGTTATGTTAAATTTTTGAGACAAAATGCGAATTTCTCTTGGTTAACACTAATATTTCTTTTCACTTACTTAGAGTGCTATCGTAGAATTCATCTCTTGTCTTCGCTTGAATTGCTAGGGACTAGCAATAAGCTAATTGGGGGTTGTGATGAGAGTCATAAAATGTTTCTCAACAGTGGTTAATTGTTAGCATTTTATGAATGATCTCGATCTTTATTATGCTTTTATGTATTAATAACTCTAAAGTGATATTATTGGACCACTGACTTATTTCAGTGTATTTTCAGGTACTTTAAGCTCAAAAGAGGGGGAAAAGTTATCATTGCTTGAAGCACAAAGACTTGAGGTATACTGAAGCGAAGGAATGCTTCTGAAAGGACAAGATGGAGGGCTTAAAAGAGCAAAAGCTGCTGCCTGCACTAAAAAGGAGTTTCACTAAATTTCCAGAATTACCTGTACAGATCAATCATCTTTAAAAATTAAAATGTATTGATACAAGAAGAACCAGGAGATGAGCCATATATACTTAGAAAGATCCGGAAGTCTATTTTCTGGAGAATTTTATGGTTCATCAAAAGGATTTTTCTAGAGAAAGTTATGGCAGTTTAAGTAGAAAAAGGTCAGGCTGTGCGGGATTTCAACGTGATTTTGAGCTTAAATCTCACATCCCACATTGGTTGGAAAACACATTTCTATATCCCACATCCCACATTGGATTGGAAACACATTGCACTCGTGGTATTTCCCTATAGAAGGCCTACTCCACTTCAGCTTTGGGGCATTTAATCGGAGCTCATCTGAATACATCAGAGAGTGAATCTAAAGGGCCTTTAGAAGTAATCCATAGGGCCTTTAGGACGAATCCAAAAGCATAATTTTGAAGGCAAGCTGAGGAATTTCCGAAGCTTTCGCTACCGAGGAGGAGATGATCGTTGAGAGGCCGGAGGCAACTCAAGGAAGCAGAGCTCCATGAGCAGCTAGTCTTCAAGCAAGGCGAAGGGATGAATCCCTAGGTGTAGTTGTTCTTATTTCCTTTATTTGATTCAGTTGTAGTTTGGAATTATTTTCATTAAATATTATTATGTTTTATTCTTTAATTTAATTAACAGACTTTTATTAGTCCGGTAATTGCATGCTTCTTTTCTATATAAGTTCAGTCATGCTTTTCTTATGTGTATCTGTTTGAGTGTGATTGAGTCCGGTACATCTCTTTTATAGATTTGTCGATTGCTGCGGTATTGTTATTAGATATATCGTCGTCTTTTGATAATTTATAAGTTGGGTCATGTGTGCATGAAAGTAGAGAATAATTCATAACAATTACATTAGGATTTATAGTTGCACTTTAATTGAATATTTTCCGATTGCCTGTTTGGGATGTGAAACTTGCAATCGAGACAAAAACAATTGAATCAAGTTAGGATTAGAGCAACGAGCCTAGGGAGGATTCCCGGAACCTTGTCATTCTTAATTATATTTCAAACCTATTTACACAATTACCCTTTTGCACAATCAAAAACTCATATTCATTTAATCTTTTATCATTTGTGTTAAGGTTAACACATTCTTTTGTAATTAATTTGTTTACCTGTGGAATCGACACCCCAAAACTATACTACAATAACCGCGTTATATTTTTGGCGTAATCAAGTAGTAATTGAGACCCCTATATTTGCTAAGAGCCAACGCAACCAAACAATCTCATTTGTGGTAGTTGCCATTGCACGGTATTTGGCCTCTGTAGAGGAGCGAGAAACAACTTGTTACTTCTTACTCTTCCATGAAATAAGAGAGCCACCTAAGAAGATGCAAAAGCCAATAATAGACTTACGATCATTAGGGTCACCAGCCTAATCAGCATCGTAATATGCATAAAGATCAAAAGAAGAATTAGAGCGGAAAATAAAACTCGAACAAAGAGTACCTCGTAGATAGCGCAAAATACGAAGAACAACAACCCAATGAACTGTAGTGGGAAATGCAATAAACTGACTGACAATATGGACAACATAAGTAATATATGGTCGGGTGATAGTGAGATAGATTAAGCTACCAACCAAGGTCCGGTACAAAGTGGGATCAGGTAATGAAGTACCATCTGTAGGGCCATATCGAGCATTAAGTTCTAAAGGTGTATCACATGTCCGAGTATCGATAAGCTGAGCTTGCTGAAGGATATCTGCTATGTATTTTGACTGAGATAAAAGATAATTCTTAGGAGAAAGGGCAACCTCAATACCCAAGAAGTAACGTAAAGGGCCTAAATCTTTAATGTCAAACTGATGAGTCAATTCTGCCTTCAGCAATGTAATACCAACAATATCATCACCCGTAATAATCATGTCATCAACATAAAGTGAAAGAAGAATACAGCCAGTAGAGGTGGACTTAACAAAAAGAGCTGAATCATGAGCACTAGAGGGAAAACCAAGAGAAGTAACCATGGTAGAGAACCTCTCAAACCAAGCACGAGGGGCTTGTTTGAGACCATACAACGCCATTTTAAGTCTGCAAACTTCCCCTGGATTATGAGACACGCCAAGAAGAGGTACCATATAAAATTCCTCTTTAAGATCCCCATTTAAAAAGGCATTTTTGACATCTATCTAAGAGATATGCCATTTACGGACTAAAGCAACCGCAATGAGAGCACGTATAGTGGTCATCTTGGCAACCAGTGCAAAAGTCTCCTTATAGTCCATACCATATTTCTAAGCAAAACCCTTTGCAACTAACTTGGCTTTGTAACGCTCAACTGAACCATCTAAATTTGTTTTGATCTTATAGACCCAGCGAGAATCAATAGCACTCTTACCAGGTGGAAGAGACACCAAATCCCAAGTATCGGTCCGATATAGAGCAACAAGTTCCTCAGCCATAGCCTGTTGCCTATTAGGATCAAGAACAACTTCTGTATAGGAGGTGGGCTCACAAAAATTGTGAAGAGACACTAAAAATGAAGTAAATGAAGGTGAATAACAAGAATAAGCCAAATCAGGTAACTGAGTGGACTTACGAGTGCGCTTTGGATAGCGTGATGATATAAGATCTGTAAGCACAGGAGGTGCTGAGATGACTGTAGGAAGAGATGGAGGATCATCATCTATGGTAGACAGAACATCAGAAATATCACGAGTTGCGCTATCAGTAGCTGCTTGAGTCCTGCAAGAATAATGATAAGGAAAAGGCTGCATTGGAGGAGGGGAAACATCAGCTGAGGAAGAAGGGCTAATAGAGGGTGGAAGGTGAGGAGGATCATATAGGAATGGATAATGCTTATGAGATTAGACTTAGTTAAGGTATAAGGCATGGTAGAAATAGAGAAAAAGGGAATATGTTCAAGGAAAAAGACATGACGAGAGACATATAACTTTTGGGCCATAGGATCATAGCAATGATAGCCCTTTTGGCATGCACCATAACCAAGAAAAACACAAATGATGGAACGAGAAGACAACTTGTTGCACTTGTCATAGGGACGACGAACAAAGCAAGTGAAACTAAACACTCTTAAAGAAGAGTAGTCAGGAAAGTGGCCATGTAATTTTTCATAGGGAGACAAACCTTAAGTTCGAGCTGTAGGTATTCTATTGATCAAGTGCATAGTGGTGAGAACAGCTTCACCCCAAAAAGAACTTGGGACACCAACAAATAAGAGAAGGGAGCGAGCGGTCTCAACAATATGCCTATGTTTTCTTTCAGCAACTTCATTCTGTTGTGGAGTATCAGTACAAGAGGATTGGTGTAGAGTACCATCAAAAGTGAGTAGTTGGGAAAATGTTGTAGATGCATATTCCCTACCCAAATCCCAACGAAAACATTTTATCACAGTAGAGTGCTGAGTTTTAACCAATGAGCAAAAAGAAGTGTAAATGTATAAAAAGTCTGATTTACACTTCATTAGATAAACCCAACAATATCGAGTATGATAATTAATAAAGGAGACATAATATCTGGACCCTCCTTTTGTAGCACCAAGAGAGTGTCCCCACACATCAGAATGAATCAAATCAAATGGTGCAGCAGAAGAAGAAACACTTCGATTAAAGGGTAAAACAGAAAACTTTGTCAGTTTACAACCACTAAACTCAGAAATATTATGAGTTTCTAAATCCCCAAAGGATCCTTTAGAGATTAAATATTTTAAACGAGAGGCTGAAACATGACCAAGTCTAGAGTGCCACAAGTAAAAGCTAAAGGAAGAAGAAGTTGAATGGAAAGAAGACAAATCAACACTCAAAGTAGCTACATCTAGAACTCGCAGCTCGTCCAAGACATACAATCCCCCTTGCCTACGACCTGTCCCAATCAGCCTCTAGGATTGAGGATCCTGCACATAACAAGAAGTAGAAGAAAAATTAACAGAATAACCAGATTCAAAAAGCTAACTCACAGATACAAGATTCATAGTAAGTTTAGGAATGCAATAAACATCAGAGAGAGACAGATGAGGTGTGCATACAGAACTAGCAGCCGCTAAAGGCATGTGAGTTCCATCAGCAGTCATAACAGATGCAGAGGAAGGAGAGTAGGATATAGATACAAAAGATGATGAAGAAGGTGACATATGATGAGATGCACTGGAATCTAAGAACCACAAGGAAGAAGTTTACCTGCAGTGCAAGGAGAAGTCAGACTTGATGAAGATGGAGTAGACATAGCATATGGCTGCGATGATGATTGTGTAGCAAGGAACTTCTGAAACTGCTTTACAAGGGATGCCGTATTGGGATCTGAAGATGGTGTCACTTCAGGCACAAAAGCTGCAGTATTAGACTATGGTAGCCTATAAGGTCGCTGCTGACATTGACCACCAGGACGCCAATGCGGTGGAGATGGTGGTAGGGGCCACTGTGGGCGTCATTGTGGTTGTATTGACGAAGACTGCTAATATGCTGGAGCTCTAGACAAAAGTTTAGGACACTGAGCCTTCCAATGTCCTCTCTGTTTACAAAAGCTGCACTCATCAAGACCAACTTGTGCAGGTGGTTTAGGTTGATACTTCAAGATAGGTTTATTAGGAACGGTTAGAACAGATGGGTTAGATGTTAGGGAAGAGCCTTTTCTTGCTTGTGTCTTGAGGCGAGTCTCTTCAACCGAGAGTTCACTTACCACTGTATCAACAGAGGGATGGGGTTGACGATGCAAAATATTTCACCGAAGTCCTTCAAAATCATCACGAAGAGCCATTAAGAATTGAACAAGACATTGCCCCTCTCGACGAGCTATGTAATTAGCATTATTGTTATTGTTACGCGTTTATCTACCTAAATAAATAAGTAAATAATCGCACTCGTTTTACTTGCAAGTGCACAAGGTCAACTTAGTAGTATAGTGTGCGAAAGCAAGATCATCTCCACAGGGATTGGTGAATTTCGTTTTAGAATTATATTCGCAATGTAAAAAGATAGAAATAATAAGAGAGTTGATTTTGATAAAGATAAAATAATAAAGATAAAGGCGTAGGGACTTGATATCCACCACTAATCATGCGACCCCAATACAACAGTATGCCAATGCTTTATAAATGTCATGTATACCTAATGTTTGTCAACCTAAGGGCATGGTATCTACTCCTTAAGCTATTGATTTCCCTAAGAAACAAGTTAGGCATGGTATCTACTCTAACTCTTTTCTCTCTTAAGGGATTCAGCATGGTATCTACTGAGTTGTTCCTTAAGAGAGCATATGACCTGTGGGAATCGACAACCATATGGGACCTAGGGCATGGTATCTACTCTCGGTTTCCCATGTTGATTAACCCAAGAATCCGGATAAGATATCTTTTGTTACAATTGTTGAACCCATGACTCGGACATCCAAATTGATTTAACTAACTAATCCATGCCACATGCATACGTTGATCAGACACACACATATGAGGAATTTAAATACAAACAAGCATTAATCAAGTTAAGCAACATAACATAAATATCGCAAAGGTGCCAATACTGAATTATTGAATAAACATAATTAGGGCTTCAACCAAGCCCTTACTAAAAGTTAAGTACACATAATAAAAATAAAGGAAAGAAGAAACCCGAGAGAAGAGTCGTCAATTCCTCTCCACGGTCTCCTTCTAGCCTCCGGCCTCCCGACTTAAAACTAAACTAAAACTAAAAGAAGATTGAAAAATAAAAGAAGGGATTAGATGATGTCCATTGTGTGTGTTTTATAAGTGTATTTATAGGGGTTGAATAATCCTAGAAGGCTCAGGAACCCTAAACTTTTCTAAAACATAAAACTTCTTTATTTCCAAAACTAGTTCTGCTGCTTTACTATTCACGCTCGTACATGTGCGCTCGATCGCATGTGTTTTGCGCTCGATCGCAAGGCTATGCTCGATCCTTCTTGTGTGCGCATGAGTGCTTATGCGCTCGATCGCACTTTTGCCAGTAGCTACTCCAGGATTTCCAGGTTTCTTCCTTTTAAGCTCCAAAAGCTTCCAAAATGCTTCATTTTCTTCATAGACCTATAAAAACCATGTAAAACATAGAAATGAAGTAAAATGGACTAAAATAACATAAACTAGGGCTTAACAAATGTAAATTAAGGGGCTTAAATATAAATATTTAAGCACCTATCACACCCTCAAACTTACATATTGCTAGTCCCTTAGCAATACAAAACTTAAAACTAAATGAAAAATAAAGATACATAGATAAATCCACTGTTCATAGTGTCCTCAAAAGTTTAGGTATCGCACAAAACCATTGTAGATCGAGGTTTCAACCCAAGAGGGGGGTGAATTAGGTTTTTAAAACTTTTTGCGGAATTAATACAAGTTTATAAAAACGAATAAGTAGCAAATAATTAAAACAAGTAATGTGCCGTAAATAAATAGTTTAGAGAGAAGAGGATGCAAACTTAGATTATAGTGGTTCGGCAATATCGGATTCGTTCCAACCCTACGTCCACTCTCTTTAAGGAACTCTTTGAAGTAATCCACTAAGTAACTTAGTCGTACAACTTTCCTGGTGTTGTACAAACCTTACAATCCCTTCCTCTCGGAGGCTATCCCCTTCCTCTCGGAAGTAATCCCCTTCCTTTCAGAAGTAATCCCTTTACAAAGATGATGTAAAGTAAATAGTAGAGAAACAACTAATGGAAGCTTATACAATTGAATAATGTCTCTCTTTCAAAGTAAAGCTTGAAGAATGGCTCAATAAGAATATTTTAAAGCTTTTTTGTGTTTCAAGAGTATAAAAACTTGATTGTGTGAGATCAACTCTTTTTGAATATATGCAACTTGTTATTGAATGCTCAATTGAATTGGTTTATATAGCAATCAAATAATATGGCCGTTAGGACTTTTAATTTGAAAAAGATTTGCTTTAAAACGTTCAGATTTGGAGTCCAACAGTCATATTTTTGAACTACCAGTCGACTAAGTCGTGATACCAGTCGACTGGGTTCACTTGAAAAAATCACGTTTTCAGACCTTCTGGGTATCTAGTCGACTGGTATATTTCATCCAGTCGACTGGAGACTCACTGTCCATTTTACCAGTCAACTGGTATGAATGACCCAATCGACTGGAGACCTACTGTCTCATATACCAATCGACTGGTATATGTACCCAATCGACTGGGTTGTCTTCCATCCCAGTTTTTCTGTTTTAATTTAAAATGTTTGTTTTAAAACAATCGGTTTAGAAAACCTTTTTTTTTTGTTCGAGCCATTGAACAAGTTATTATAGTGTATAAGTGAGACTTACATTGGTTCTAAAACCTTAGACCTATACTAGTTCTTCAGTCTTCACTTGATACTTTGATTTGGTTTGAGTTCTTGAACTTTGATTCTTGGTTGAACGCTTTTGTTGCTTACTACTCTTAGTTAGTATAATAACAGTTATGTTTTTTTATCATTAAAATATGGGTGAGGTTCAACAATCTCCCCATTTTTGATGATGACAAAACTAATGATATGAAAACAGATAAAAAAGCTAAGTGTTTGGATTTTACGAAAAATCGGACAGAGTCTTCTCTGTTTTTCTAATAAAACCACCCTGTAAAACAGGCAAACACAGTTCATATATATATATTTCAACCAACCACAATTAACTCAACCAATCAAAGAATACGTTTTGGAGCAGTACTCCCCCTAAATCTATGCATTGGTTTCTTTTACTTAGTTTTTCTTGTTTTTCTCATTTTTCTCCTCCGTTTTGACAACAGCAACCAAAGGGGCTAGAAACCAAAAAATAAGCTACATATCTGCTACAATCATCTAGAGAATGATTAAACAAACCTCTATACAAAAATTTGGCTTCATTCGGATTTCGAAAGCCTTCCCGGGAAGAACCGAAAGTTTTCATACAAGCATTATCAGTTTCATAGCATTTTCGTGAATAAAAGTAGTTTGAAACTATGCAAACATATTAAAAATGATGTAAATAGATATATGAAATATGGTTAATAGAAATATAACATCATGTATAAAAATTCGATACAAGAACGGGTTTTATAGAGCCATAACTAAGACAAAATAATACAAAATATGTCCGTGCTATGTGGTAAGAGCTAGAAAACCCTAAGTACATAATAAGGAAAACAAAAACTCAAGGAGCGGGAGAGTCTGAGCCATCATGAAGAAGTCCCCTAATCTCAATTAAGGAACCCTCGGTGTGCTCTCGATGTAACTCGAAGTCGTCCCGTAGGTGGTCGATGGAGGAGCTCAATCTCTGGTACTCCGACTGCATAAACTGGAAATCGGACTCCATCGTCATCTGAAAGCTTGAGATAGCCTGAAGTATATCTTCGTATCCAGTCTGACCAGTACTTAAGTCACCAATCGGAGGTGCTCGGGTGTCAGTGTCCATATCAGCATAGACAGCAGTGTCCTTCTCCTCATCATCATCACTCTCATCTCCTCGTATCCGTAAGCACTTCCCAGCTTTTGAATGGAGGAAGCCGTCACAAACCGCACATCCCATCTTCTTCAGTGATGAGACATTGATGATGTCCATCGGTCCAATATCCTGAGCCTCGGAGGCTGACAAAGGTACCCGAAAGTGCTGGAGTATTAGCGTAATGAGCATCCCATAAGGAAGACAACCAGAGTCGCTCGCTTCGCCATTTATCATGTTGGCGAGCAGAAGAGGATAAATATTGAAGTGGTGCCCAGTTTTAAGGCACCAAATCAATACCGTATCTATCTTAGATAGATACCCTCGACTCCCGAGTCTAGGATGAATGGTCCAACTGACAATCAGCTGAAACATCTTTGAGTCGAAGGGCATGTCACTACACGTGTAAAATGTAGTGGGTCTGTACACATAGTTAGGGTCTCCCCTGACTATCTGACAGGCCGCCTCGAAGTCAAAGCTGTCTAGCCATCCATCCAGACTCCACTGAATCCCCCTTACAGAGATTCTCAATATGCTCATCAAGAGGTCAGTGTTGACCTCAAACTCTACACCGCTGACTCTAGTTTTGAATCTCAGAGCCAGAGGACTGGGTTTCACCAAGTTCGCGTAGAACTGGTGAATCAGTCGCGGGTAATATTTTTCATGTATTCTGACCAGTAGGGTCAAATTTATTGCCTCAAAGGCTGGCAGAATATCAAAATTTCCATGATAAATAGAGTCAAAATCAACAACTCTACTCGTCATGATCTTCTTGTGATGGATAATGGAGTTATACCTCGTAAGAGCCGCCAGACTGGAAAATAGAGTTTCCTTCAACTCTGTTCTGGGCGTTCTGCTAAATGAGCCCGCTGCTCTCTTTCCTCATGACTCTGATGCCAAAGGTTTTGAAGACCTTGGCTTTTTAGGCGCATTAGGTCCACTTATTGTAAATTTTACACGGATCTTATCGCTCATTTTGAAGAAAAAATGAGTTTTTGGGTAAAAAAGGTTTTGGTGAAAATAAGAGATTTTAACCGTAGAAAGTTAAAAATCCCTTTGTGGATAAGTAGATCGATGTGTTTAGATGAAGTTTGGATGATTTTTGGATCAAAATGGTGAATTTTTCTAGAGAGAGAAAACAGGGGTGCTCGAAAATGGAGTAAAAAATCAGAAAAATGAACAATCTCTTATATAGAATCGCGATACCAGTCGACTGGGTCGAGTTACCAGTCGACTGGGTAGCTTTGGAAAGATGAACAATTTTCATACCAGTCGACTGGGTTTATGAACCAGTCGACTGGGTAAATTGACAGTAAGATATCAGTCGACTGGATTGAATTGACCAGTCGACTGGATGACAACTGATTTTCAAAAAATTGGCTCCAAACAGGGTCTACAGATACCAGACTTCTGGACAGGATTTATCGATCGTCTGGAAGAAGAGATAGAGACTTACCAGCCGACTGGGTCAAACTTACCAGTCGACTAGATGAAAGGGCAGTGACTTACCAGTCGTCTAGTATAGATTCACAAGTCGACTGGACCCTTATGAAAATTTTTGGTCTTGAAATATAGCACGAAATTTGTTTATCTATGACATCTTGAGTGAAGGAGATATTTAAACAAGAATTAATACTCTTTCACTAGATGTCAAACATGCAAATGATGAATTATGAAACAATCAGATATTCAGTTTATCATAATCCAATAATCCCATTAACATTCTTATCTTACAGAAACTAGCTTCACCTAGAGGTTTTGTAAGAATGTCAGCTATTTGATCTTCTGAAGGTATGAATTCTAGTCTTATGTCACCTTTTTTAGCATGGTCTCTTAAGAAATGATGTCTTATTTCTATGTGCTTTGTTCTAGAGTGCTGAATAGGGTTCTTGGTTAGGTTGATAGCACTAGAATTATCATTAAATATTGCAATGTTTTTGAGGTTCATGCCATAGTCTTCTAGTTATTGTTTCATCCATAATACTTGGGCACAACAACTTCCGGCCGCAACGTATTCCGCCTCGACGGTGGATAGTGCAACGGAATTTTGTTTCTTGGAAAACCAAGATGTTAACATAGCTCCTAAGAATTGGCATGTACCACTTGTGCTTTTTCTATCTAACCTACATCTAGCAAAATCAGCATCTGAATAACCTACAAGCTCAAAAGATGAATCTCTAGAGTACCATAATCCTATGGTTTAGGTTCCTTGTAGATATCTAAGAATTCTTTTTATTACAACTACATGTGATTCCTTAGGATTAGATTGAAATCTAGCACACATGTATACACTGAACATTATATCAGGTCTACCTGCAGTTAAATAAAGTAAAGCACCTATCATGCTTCTATAATATTTAGAATCTACAGTTTTACCTCCTTCATCAAGATCAAGTTTAGTAGTTGTGCTCATAAGTGTTCCAAGTGGCTTCGAGCTTTCCATCCCGAACCTCTTTAGTAGGCCCTTAATGTACTTCTGTTGATTGATGAAGATACCTTCTTTTAGTTGCTTGATTTGAAGTCCAAGGAAGTAGGTAAGTTCTCTCATCATGCTCATTTCAAATTCACCTTGCATGCACTTTGCAAACTCTTGACACATAGATTCATTAGTAGCACCAAATATAATATCATCAACATATATTTGAACTATCAAAGTGTCATTTTTGTGAGTTTTTGTGAAGAGAGTTGTGTCTATTCTACCTCTTACAAAATCATTGTCAATCAAAAATTTACTTAGTATTTCATACCATGCTCTTGGAGCTTGCTTCAACCCATATAGAGCTTTAGAAAGCTTGTAGATATGATTTGGAAGACTAAGATTTTCAAATCCTAGAGGTTGCTCAACATAAACCTCTTCTTCTATAAAGCCATTTAAAAAGGCACTTTTCACATCCATTTGAAATAGCTTGAATTTATTAAAGTATGCAAAGGCTAATAACATTCGAATAGCTTCTAATCTAGCTACGAGAGCGTAGGTTTCATCAAAGTCTATTCCTTCTTCTTGATTATATCCCTTAGTAACTAGTCTAGCCTTATTTCTAGTTACTATACCATTTTCATCCATTTTATTTCTATATACCCATTTAGTTCCAATTATTGAATGATCTTTTGGTCTTGGAACTAGTTTCCAAACATTGTTTCTCTCAAATTGATTTATCTCTTCCTGCACTGCAATTATCCAATCATTATTTTTTTCAGCTTCTATAAATGTCTTAGGTTCTACTTGAGACAAATAAGCTACAAAATTGTAAATATTTCTAATAGAAGAGCGAGTTCTTACCCCTTGTGAAGGATCACCAATCACTTGATCAATTGGATGATAATTTACATACCTCCAATCTTTGGGTAGACTTTCCTCTTGTTGACTTGAGGATGGTTTGTCCAAATTAGGAGTTTTCATCTCTTCATTTGCTTGAGGTGAACTCTCTTTTGGGTCAACAATGGGAGTAGGAGTTTCCATTATTGGAATAAAATCTGCATCATCTTTAAAGGAAACTTCTCTACTACTTATTGGGTTAGATTCATCAATAGTTACACGTACAGATTCTTCTACCACTAGAGTTCTCTTATTGAAAACTCTATAAGATTTACTAGAAGTTGAATATCCTAAAAATATTCCTTCATCGGTCTTAGAATCAAATTTACCCAAGTTAGTTTTATTGTTATTTAAGATGAAACATTTATTACCAAAAGCACGAAAATAAGAAATATTGGGCTTTCTCCCTTTCCATTGTTCATATGGAGTTTTATCAAGCAGAGGCCTTATCAAAATTATATTTAAGATATAGCAAGAAGTATTCACGGCTTCAGCCCAAAAGTATTTTGGTAAACTATTTTCACAAAGCATAGTTCTTGAAAATTCTTCTAGAACTCTATTTTTCCTCTCAACAACTCTATTTTGTTGAGGAGTTCTAGTAGCTGAAAAGTTGTGATTAATTCCATTTTCATCACAAAATTTTGAAAAACTTTAAGTTTCAAATTCTTTGCCATGATCACTTCTTATGCTTGAAATACAAATTCCCTTTTTCATTTTGTACCTTTTTGCAAAACTTTTCAAATCCTTTGAAAGCTTCATCCTTGTAAGCAATAAAAATAAAAAAGGTATATCTTGAATAGTTATCAACAATAACAAGAGCATATTGATGGTCACCTAGACTAATGGTACTAATTGGACCAAATAAGTCCATATGCAAAAGTTCCAAAGGTCTAGTAGTTGAGACTACATTTTTTGCTTTAAAAGAAATCCTAGTTTGTTTTCTCATTTGACAAGCATTGCATACTTTGTCTTTTTCAAAATTGATTTTAGGAAGTCCAATAACTAAATCTTTTCTTGATATGATTTTTAGCAAGTTCATGTTTACATGACCAAGCCTTCTATGCCATAGCCATGGATTTTCATTAAAAGCAGGAAAACATTTTTCATTTTCAGAATGCAAGGATTTCAAATCAACTATGTAGACATTTTCATGTCTATGGCCAATGAATTTGATCTTGTTGCTCTTGATGTCTATAACTAGACAATAAGAGGTCTCAAATGTGACTTTGTATCCTTTGTCACATAATTGACTAATGCTAAGTAAATTTGGCTTAAGGCCTTGTACTAGCAATACATTATCTAAGTTTGAGAAATCATTACCGACTTTTTTATGCCCGATGATATTTATTTTAGTATTGTCTCCAATGGTCACAAGTCCACCATCTCTTAGAGTTAGCTCATTGAATACGCTTTTATCACCGGTCATGTGCTTCGAGTATCCGCTATCAAGGTACCAACAGTTACCTTTCTCCTTGGTGTGGAGGCAAATCTACATCACACAAGGATATACGATTGCACTTTTAGGTATCCAAAATTTCTTGAGTCCTTCGGGGTTAGTCCTAGAAAACATGGTTCCTTTTGGAACTCAAACTTTCTTAATAGTATATGGTGATCTATGGACATATTGATGATGCAAAATCCTAGGATGATAGTAATTAAAATTTCTAGGATATCTTACATGTGTATTCCTATAATCCTTAGGATAATAGTTCCTAGGATACATGTTTCTATTGTAAGGAGTATGAAAATGAATGTCATTTCCAGAAAATGAATGATGATGCATTCTAGGATACATGCTAGCATATGTATGCAAATTATTTCTAGGATAACCATGATGGTAATTCCTAGGATGAGCATGTGCAGAGTTCATATGTTGATTATGTACATGTTGGTTATTTTTAGGATGTGTATAAGCATTTCTAGAGTGAGCATACATATAAGCATGTGTATTTCTAGGTTGCTTCATTTTTGTATGAACATTTGAATTCCTAGCATTTAATGAGGGAGTGCTTTTAATCTTGCTAGGGTTTCTTGAAGTAGAGGCTTCACTTACACATGAGGCTTTCATGAATAAGCTCTCTTTTGATTTTTGCTTTCCCAAAGGAGAGTATCCTACACCAGATTTTCCTCCACTTAATCTTTGGGAAGAAAGCACTTCATCAATTTTTTCTTTACCAAGCATAAGTCTTGATATAGTGCTATTCAATTCTGAAATTTTATTTTTCAAATTCTCATTTTCATCTTTGAGAAAATCTTGAGAAGAATCATACAGTAAAGATGATAATTTTTCTTTTTCTTCTCTAAGACTTATCATCTCTTTCGAGAGAGATGATACCTCTTTCTTGAGAACAGAATTTCTAGAATCAAATTTCTTCAATTCCTCAGGAATTTCATTTATTACTTCTAGCAATTCTTCACTACTACTCACAATATTATTTTTAGAAGGAGGAGAAGATGTTACCTCACTTTCATCATCGATTGCCATCAAACAAAGATTGGCAATTTCCTCGTATCCGATTTCTTTGTCTGATGACTCATCTTCTTCGTCATCGCTCCAGGTAGTTGCTACCATAGCTTTCTTTTTGAAGCCTTTGTATGGTTTGTTTGAAACTGGACAATTAGCTCTAATGTGACCGGGCTTCTTACAGCCATAGCACATAAGCGGTTCCCTTTTCGGAGTGGAATCTTTTGTGTAAGGTTTCTTGCTTTTCTTCAAGAACCTGTGAAATCATTTGGTGATCAATACCATTTCACCATCTTCCTTGCTGCTCTCAGCTTCTTTTTCTAATTCCATTTCTTTGCTGCTCGTAGAAGCCTTGAGAGCAATATACTTTTTCTTCTTCTCATCATTATTGATGATGGGAGTCATTTTTTCCATCTCATACGTCAATAATGATCCAAGTAGTGTCTCAACATCCAGTTTGTCAAGATTTTTGGCCTCTTGTATGGCTGTCCTCTTTAGTTTCCATTCTGGTGGCAGAGATCTCAAGATTTTTCTGGTTAGTTCAACCTCCTCAATAATCTTACCTAGCAGTTTTAAACCATTTATAATAGTGGTAAATCGTGAGTGCATTTCAGAAATAGTTTCGTCAGGAGACATTTTAAAGGATTCATACTCAGAAATTAGCATGTAAATTTTTGACTTTTTTACTTCACTAGTTCCTTCATATGTGACTCGTAATTTGGCTCATATCTCTTTAGCAGAAACGCATGCAAATATTTTATTATATTCAGAAATATCTAATGCACAATGTAACATACTTGTTGCTCTGTTATTGAGAGATATTGTTTTACAATTCTCTTCAGTGTACTCAGTTTTGAGTTTAGGCATTGTATGAAGAGTCTCTCAAATAACTATTTCTTTTGAAGGAATTCTAGGTCCTTCTTCAATGATTCTCCATAGATTGTAATCTTGTCCTTCGACAAAGATTTTCATTCTGTTTTTCCAATAGTTATAATTGGAGCCATTGAACAAACGTGGTCTAGTATAAGAGTGTCCCTCAGAGTAGCTATTTGCTGCCATTGGATCAACTCAAGGATTTTAAGCCTAAATATGAGAACAAGGCTCTGATACCAATTGTAGATCGAGGTTTTAACCCAAGAGGGGGGGGGGGGGTGAATTGGGCTTTTAAAACTTTTTGCAGAATTAATACAAGTTTATAAAAACGAATAAGCAGCAAACAATTAAAACAAGTAATGTACTGTAAATAAAGAGTTTAGAGAGAAGAGGATGCAAACTCAGATTATAGTGGTTCGGCAATATCAGATTCGTTTCGACCCTACGTCCACTCTCTTCAAGGAACTCCTTGAAGTAATCCACTAAGTAACTTAGTTGTACAACTTTCCCGGTGTTGTACAAACCTTACAATCCCTTCCTCTCGGAAGCTATCCCCTTCCTCTCAGAAGTAATCCCCTTCATTTCGGAAGTAATCCCTTTACAAAGATGATGTAAGGTAAATAGTAGTGAAACAGCTAATGGAAGCTTATACAACTGAATAATGTCTCTCTTTCAAAGTAAAGCTTGAAGAATGGCTCAATAAGAATATTTCAAAGCTTTTTTGTGTTTCAAGAGTATAAAAACTTGATTGTGTGAGATCAACTCTTTTTGAATGTATGCAACTTGTTATTGAATGCTCAATTGAATGGGTTTATATAGAAATCAAATAATATGGCCGTTAGGACTTTAATTTGAAAAAAATTTGCTTTAAAACGTTCAGATTTGGAGTCCAACGGTCATATTTTTGAACTACCAATCGACTGGGTCGTGATACCAGTCGACTGGGTTCACTTGAAAAAATTATGTTTTCAGACCTTCTAGGTATCTAGTCGACTGGTATATTTCATCCAATCGACTGGAGACTCACTGTCCATTTTACCAGTTGACTGGTATGAATGACCTAGTCGACTGGAGACCTACTGTCTCATATACCAGTCGACTGGTATATGTTCCTAGTCGACTGAGTTGTCTTCCAACCCAGTTTTTCTATTTTAATTTAAAATGTTTGATTTAAAACGATCGGTTTAGAAATTTTTTTTTTGTTCGAGCCATTGAATAAGCTATTACAGTGTATAAGTGAGACTTACACTGGTTCTAAAACCTTAGACCTATACTAGTTCTTCAGTCTTCACTTGATACTTTGATTTGATTTGAGTTCTTGAACTTTGATCCTTGGTTGAACACTTTTGTTGCTTACTACACTTAGTTAGTATAATAACAGTTGTATTTTGTCATCATTAAAATACGGGTGAGGGTCAACAACCATGACGTGCATTCATGAACAAGCTTAAAAATACAAACACATCTTCATAATGAGTCCGAGTTTTAAACGTTGATTACTTACATGAGGTAGGTTAAGGCATCACAAATCTGATTTTTAGTGTGTGGTGAATTAGCACATAAAGATTTAAGTTTCCAAATAACTCTAATGTGAAGTGTTTCGGTGTCTCAAGATTCACCAAATTTCCTATCAGAATGAACAAACAATGGCATAGTTTTATTTCTTTCTTTTTCTTTTATTGTGAGATTTTTGCCAAGTTGAGTTCCCTTAAGCTTTCTATTTGACTCATGTAACGAATGTTTAGCCAATGACTCCCAAACCAGATGATTTTAGGGTATTAGGTGTAAAGATACCCCTAAGGACTTACTAACTCGAGTCAAAAAGGCTACGAAACTAACTTGTCTTAATGCTACCAAGCAGAAATTCTCACCTTTTGACATGAACACTCAATGCTTACTGAGGCAAGAGGCCCAGTTACTCAGTAGAAAGTTCTTTTAATGATCATTATAGGTAAAATTCCCACCTTTTGATGTGAACACTCAATGCTTACTGAGGCAAGAGGCCCAGTTACTCAGTGGAAAGTTTGTTTAATGATCTTTAGGAGCACTTTATTTTCTCTTTTTGCGCAATAATAATATTTTTTCTATTTCCCTATGCCAAAGTGTTCATCTAACAAGTCATCAGGTTACAGTTAAGCCATGGAAACATACCAATTAAAGCTACATGTCATACCCCATATAATTATGTGCTAATGTGCTCGTGTCGGTTTAGGTCAAACTTGTGAATCCTTAAATACCTAAAACTGAGTAATTAAAGTTTAAAACTCAATTATTAGACCATTCACGGTTTTAAGTTCACTTATGAAGTCAAATCATACTATTCGTTTAGATCAACCAAAATTTTTAGAACAAAATGAACATATATTTATCTTTTAAACAAAAAACTGAGACAAAGTGTGTGAATGTGTCTCCCATACCCCCAAACTTAAATTACACATTATCCCCAATGTGTGAATAACATGGAAAGATCTAACATGGGAGATGGAGAATTAGCTGGGCCGGCATGGCTCATAGCACACCCCCAAACTTGAACGGATGCACACATTTTCCCTAAAAAAGAAAAACTAACGTAATACGGGAAAACAAAAAGTTCTAAAAGTAAATAAATAATAATAAATATGAACAACAATATAAATAAAAGGATAAGCTGTGGGGGCCTCCCATGAGCGCTAAGTTTAACATCTTCAGCCGGACCAAGCCTTATTTTTCCTCAAAACTAAGATTGACAGCAACTAGCACAGGTAGTGTCTTATTTTCTCCCATATAAGCATAAGTTAAGTGCTTTGGCAATTTCTTTAACTCCAAATTCGGTGTCTGGACAATAAAAAGGAAAATAGTATTAATAGGCCCAAGAGTTTCAAATGGATCGGTGTACTTACTTGGAGGCTTTAGAAAGGCCTCAAGGAAGTGCATAGTGTCAATGATGTCATCAGTAACATCCTTGCATTTGGGCTCAATATCCGATCTTGGGACACTATAGGTAAGAGTGGTTTCTACTAGATCAATGTGATGGACCTGAAAAGCTTCATCAACAACACTTTGCATCATGCATACATTAAAACATTTTATATTATCTGGGGGTAATTTTAATGCATTATATCTTTTGATTTCAACCTTCTCACCATTTACCTTCTCCATCTCACTTACCTTGGATGTGGATGCTTATGCAGGCTCATCAGCTTCGATGATCTTACCATTTGTTAGGGTTGTCACGGCATTTAGTTGTTGATGTCCTCTTGGAGTAGGTAGTGGTTGGACTGGAAGTTCACCCAACTTTCTTTCACTTAGCTCCTTAGCCAATTTCCCCATTTGTTCCTCAAGTCTTTGAATGGCTTGCTCATGTTTTGTAGTGGTTTGTCTTTGCTCAGTCATGAACTGTTCTTTTGAAGTCATCAATTTCCTTATAAGACTCTCTAGGTCACTATTTTCTGATTTCGACACTGGTTGGGCTGCTGGTTGGAAGTGTCGTTGCTGTCCTTGAAGATTCAAAGCATTTTGAGTGTTGCTCCATGAGAGGTTGGGGTGGTTCTGCCATCCAGGATTGTAGGTATTTGCATATGCGCTGTTCGGTCCCTCATAATTTGCTTGCTTTTGATCTGTAGTTGAATATATAGGACAAGTATAAGTATTATGATCAAAATGAGAGCATATAGCACATACCTGGCGTGTGTAGCCTGTGGACTAGGTGAGTTGTTCTGATCAGCCATGGCTTTTATGAGCATGTCTAGCTTTCTTTCCATAGCAGCCATCTGATTCGAAGATCCATCATTGAAGCTCACCTCATACATACCCTTGCTTTTAATTCCTTGTCTACCTCTCGAGGAGAATTGTTGGGTGTGCTCACTTAATGTCTCAAACAGCTCCATGGCTTCTTCACTAGTCTTCTCCATCAGCACACCTCCACAATCGAAATCCACCATACCTTGATTTATGCCACTCAAACCTTCATAGAAAGCTAGGACCAGCTCATCTTGAGGTAAGTTGTGATGTGGACATTTGAGTAGCAGCTCATTAAAGTGTCCCCATTCCTCGAAGAAAATGTCTTCATCCCTCTGTTGGAAGGATTGAATCTCCTTCCTCATCTGCCTTGTCTTTTGGGCTGGAAAAAATTTCCTTAGAAATCTACTGGATAGCTCTTCCCAAGTATGAATGGAATCTGCAGGCAATGAATGATACCACATTTTAGCATTATCTTTTAATGAAAAAAGGAAAAGAATTAACTTGATTCCCTCTTGATCTAGGCCCCGAATATGCTGGAACTTGCAGAGATCACAGAATTCTCGAAGGTACAAGTGTGGATCCTCAGCAGGTGTACCCCTAAAATGAGTTAAGGCACTGAGTATCTGCAGAGATATGTAATAATTTTCTTCCGCCTTAGGTTGATATGCAATGCATGAAGGATGGTTGAGGTTCTGTGGAATGAAGGGTTGCTTCATAGGTCTCCGTTCTGGTGGCAGTTGGTTGTAAAGCTGTTCCATTGGTGTTTCACCCTCAAATTCTTTTCTTTCTCCTCGAAGTTGTTTCTAGGCCTCTTGCGAATAATCTGCTCACTCTCTATATCAAGTGGAAGGATGGTTGGGTTCCTCACTCGAAGCCCTTGCATGAATCAGTAGGAATACCTTAGTGCAGCAGCTTCAGTACTGCTGCTCGGGTAGTCTCTGGACTATTTGCGCTCGAACACTCCAAGCACTGCGCTCGATCGCACCAGTGCGCTCGATCGCACCAATGCGCTCGATCGCACTTAGGTTTGCGCTCGATCACAGTGCCAGAATTAGCACTGATGCACACCTGAAACAAAAAACAAGAAAATAACAAAAACGAAGAATTAAGTTAGATAGTTGATGAAAATAAAATAAAATAAAACAAAACAGATTAAGAAAAATATTTAATGAAAAATAAGAAAATAAAATTGAACAAAATAAGAAAAATAAACGAGAAATAATTCTAAACAGAAATTTAGCACAATCCCCGGCAACAGCGCCAAAAACTTGTTGCACGTTTATTTACCTAAATAAATAAGTAAATAATTGTACTCATTTTACTTGCAAGTGCACAAGGTCAACTTAGTAGTATAGTGTGCGAAAGCAAGATCATCTCCACAGGGATTGGTGAATTTCGTTTTAGAATTATATCCGCAATGTAAAAAGATAGAAATAATAAAAAGAGTTGATTTTGATAAAGATAAAATAATAAAGATAAAAGCGTAGGGACTTGATATCCACCACTAATAATGCGACCCCAATGCAACAGTATGCCAATGCTTTATAAATGTCATGTATACCTAATGTTTGTCAACCTAAGGACATGATATCTACTTCTTAAGCTATTGATTTCCCTAAGCAACGAGTTAGGCATGGTATCTACTCTAACTCTTTTCTCTCTTAAGGGATTCATAACGGTATCTACTGAGTTGTTCCTTAAGAGAGTATAGGACCTGTGGGAATCGACTTCCACACAGAACCTAGGGCATGGTATCTACTCCCGGTTTCCCATGTTGATTAACCCAAGAATCCGGATAAGATATCTTTTGTTACTATTGTTGAACCCAGGACTCAGTCATCCAAATTGATTCAACTAACTAATCTATACCACATGCATACGTTGATCAGACACACACATATGAGGAATTTAAATACAAACAGGCATTAATCAAGTTAAGCAACATAACATAAATATCGCAAAGGTACCAATACTGAATTATTGAATAAACATAATTAGGGCTTCAACCAAGCCCTTACTAAAAGTTAAATACACATAATAAAAATAAAGGAAAGAAGAAACCCGAGAGAAGAGTCGTCAATTCCTCTCCATGGTCTCCTTCTGGCCTCCGGCCTCCCGACCTAAAACTAAACTAAAATTAAAAGAAGATTAAAAAATTAAAGAAGCGATTAGATGATGTCCATTGTGTGTGTTTTACAGGTGTTTTTATAGGGGCTGAATAATCCTAGAAGGCTCAGGAACCCTAAACTTTCCTAAAACATAAAACTCCTTTATTTTCAAAACTGGTTCTGCCGCTTTACTATTCATGCTGGTACATGTGCGCTCGATCGCAAGGCTGCACTCGATCCTTCTTGTGTGCACACAAGTGCTTATGCGCTCGATCGCACTTTTGCCAGTAGCTGCTCCAGGATTTCCAGGTTTCTTCCATTTAAGCTCCAAAAGCTTCCAAAATGCTTCATTTTCTTCATAGACCTATAAAAACCATGTAAAACATAGAAATGAAGTTAAATGGACTAAAATAACATAAACTAGGGCTTAACAAATGTAAATTAAGGGGCTTAAATATGAATATTTAAACACCTATCATCTGAAGAGACTCAGGTTCTGTGAGTGCCAACTGATCCCAAAGATCAGACATTGTGGAATAAAATTCTTGAATGCTCATATCTTTTTGTTGAGCTGCCCATATATCAGATTCCAATTGATACTGTTTTGCAAAGTTTGATTGTGTGTATAATCGTGCCAAATGATCCCAAACCTATTTTGTAGTCTCATACTTGGCCAGTTGTATTCTAATAGAATGCTCAATAGAATTATTAATCCAAGTCAAAATTTTCGAATTATTTGCTTCCCAAGCATCTAAGAGTTCAACATACTCTTCTTCCTTATCATTTGTAGGTTTACTCGAAATACCACTGACATAACTCCACATACCTTTTCCTTTTAAGAAATTTCTCATAACATAACTCCAATATGAGTAATTATTTCCATTTAATCTAACACTAATAGATTGAAGAGAGTCTTCCCTTTCAGCAGCCATTATCAACTAACAGATGAACCATAAAATACAGGAATATAGTGCAAATAAAACAAAACAAACAGAGATACTAATTGAGCAAACCTCCAAAACGAGTGCAAATCTTTGAGTCTACTAATGAAATCCCTCAAATTGCTCCAGATCTACTTGCGAAAGGGCTGTGCAAGAAACCCCTAAATATCTAAATTCCCTCAAATCTACGTGCGAAATACCTCCAGATCGATAGATTCACAGACTTCAAACTCCTGATTGCAAGCAAATCATGCTCATTGTGAATAGTACCCAAAAAAATTCAGGTAAGGGCTTCGCCCCGAACCCCAAACAGGAGCGCACTGCCCCAGCCAACTAACCGCGGAGTTGGATCCACGAAGAGCATGAGTGGGATGCAAAGTTCTTCCATGGAATCTTCAATCAAATATCCCATGATCTTGCTCTAATACCATGTGAGAATTGAATAGAGTAAATAGATGAGAAGAAATAAAAGCTAGGGTTTGATTGCAATAGTGAATATTTACAAAAGAGAAATGTGGGTTTATATAGGAAACAACAAAGACTATTCTACCCTTATTGATAATACCAAATGACTAATATAACCAAACTAATAAACATAATTTCTAACATTAATCAATCCCAAGAGTGATTCCCCCATATCTTACAAAAAAATTCATATGATTACTACCCTTAATTTGCTTGGACGGCAAGTTTCCTGAAACCCTAATCTAACTAGATCAATGTAACAAGTCATGTCCAAAGAGGAACGAGTAAACCTATTAAATCAATTCCAAATTTGGGATAAAATAAAACCATTCGTCACTAATGTCAATGAGCAATATAGGCATCCCAAGGGTGCTCGTTGAAGCAGAGGTGCCAGGTGATGAGCCACCTGAAGTTGACAATAGTGACGAAGAATATCTACAGTTTGACACATCTGGAGTCCTTGTCATAGTGACACTAACACAGGTGGTGTTTTTTTGCCTTATTCTCCATCTCTTTCTTTTGAAAATTGCAAACATTTGCTATATTATAATTGATGTATGGCCTTCTGTTTTTAGGTACAGAGGCAATAATATTGTGGATGCCACTCGGGAAGAGGAATCCCGAATGAGCTCAGCTGTTTCTATATCTGTCAATAGGCAAGGTCACGTTAGCGGGCTGACCAAAAGAGGCGGTGCAGGCCAAGACCCAAGCATCATTCTTGACATGATATCTGTGGCTAACACATGTAAGTGAGCAGCTAATAAATAAATTGAATTCTAAAATATCTGCCGGTGAAGACAAACCATGACATGTTCGAACCTCTGGTATTCTAATTTGTAGTTTTAATCGGGACCTTGTTTTATGAAAATTATAGTTTGAATGTGGAATGAAAAGGAACATAAAATTATTTGTACACTGTTTAGCATGTTTTAACCATAGTTGTGAAAACAGCACTCTAGTTCACTTGGTAGTACAGTAATATCATTGAAGATTTTTCCTAGTTTCTTTTATCTTGATTGAAAATATTGAGGAAGCTATTGAAGTCAACGTTTACTGGTCTTGATTATGTTTGGGTTGTGATGCATGCAATATAGCTAGATGGTGGACTAATTAAATTACTAGCTAGTACTACTATTAAATAAATTAACATACATCTAGGTTTAAGGGTATAACAGATAAGTTTGACCAGTATGAATACAAAGCATGTTTCTTAAAAGAAATTGTGAAAGTAATTTCTTGGTCCATCAAACAATTTTAACATATGTTTATGTAATAAATTGATTTTCTTGGTCAATCTTACATGATGCAATTTTGTCTAAATAATATACAAGACTGTGAAGTAAATAATAAAAAAAGCTGTTAAGTTTGATTTCAACCACCAAAACATTAGGGTGTTGAGAGTAAACTTTGAATTTCATAATTAAATATTTTAAAGTCAATGAATCAAAAGTTTCATATTGAACTCATTTCCAATACAATACTATTTTTTTTACCCAGTCAAAAAACTCATTTCAATTGCTACATATTAATTTAATATTTACGGGATGTTGAAAGAAACTTAAAAAGTTAAATTTAAATTAGATTAAATTTAATACTAAACGTTATCGATATTTAAATTACACTAAAAATTGTGTGTGAAAATCCAACTCTCAGCCCTGAGCACCATAATTGAGCATATATATTTTGATGAATGGATACTTCTCTATTAAAAATCATTGTCTGACCGTGTGCTCTTACTACTTGAAAAGTGGAAACTAGATCTTATATTGAAAAATGAAAAATGAGTTTAACCATTCTTGCAATCTGCAATATAATAACCCTCTCTAATTTATGATTTTTTTTTCCAGTTAAATTCAAATGCTCTAATTAATGGAATAGTTTATTGTTCCAAAACAAGCATTTAAGTTGAATCATGAAGCTCATCAATGCTCATCTCCTTAATTGACCCAGATGCCTCAACTAGCCTCCTTTTGTCTCCTTTCCTCTTTTCTTCTCTTCTTGTTCATGCTTGTGAAATATAGGAAAAGTACCCAAAGGCAAGTCCTTAAGCCTCCACCAGGGCCAACGAAGCTGCCTATTATAGGAAACTTGCATCAATTGATTGGTCCATTGCCACATCATACCTTCACAGAATTAGTCAAGAAATATGGACCTATTATGTCCATACAAATGGGAGAAGTTAAGGCTGTTGTTATTTCATCTCCTGAAATAGCCAAAGAGGTGTTAAAGCCACATGAGCTCAGTTTCGCACAAAGGCCTGAAGTTCTTGCTGCTGAAATAATGTCATATGACCACTCAAATATTGTCTCTGCTCCTTATAACGATTACTGGAGGCAACTGTGAAAGATTTCTGTCTTGGAAGCATGGATTTTAGATCTATTTTTTGAAAATTATATCTGAAAACATTAATTTGGAGTTTTCAGAAAACAATTTTTGAAAATTGGTTTTTTGAAAATTGTTTTCAAAAATGACTTTTGAAAGCTGTTTTCCAAACATGTTTCAAGTTTTTGAAAATTGTAAAACTGAAAATAGTTTTCAAAAATTCAAAGCAATAATGCTCCAACTCTCAACCTTGACCACCATAATTGAGCATATATTTTGATGAAAGGATACTTCTCTATTAAAAATCATTGTCTTGTCGTGTACTCTTACTACTTGAAAAATGAAAACCATATTCTTATATTGAAAAATGAAAATTGAGTTTAACCCTTTCTAATATTTACGGGATGCTGAAAGAAACTTAAAAAGTTGAATTTAAATTATATTAAATTTAACACCAATCGTTGATATTTAAATTACACTAAAAACTGTGTGTGAAAATGCAACTCTCAACCTTGACCATCATAATTGAGCATATATTTTGATGAAATGATACTTTTCTATTAAAAATCATTGTCTTGCCGTGATGTAAAACGCTAGCGGAAGAAGAACTAGGAAGAAGAACTGTGCCTTCAACCCTTGATACAATAGTTCTCACGAAGAGAAAAGAAACTCTAATTTTTATTCTGAAAATAATAAATCCCTAATATTACATGGTCTCCTTATTTTTAAGGTTAAAGTAAAATGAAAAGGAAAATCGAAATTAGGCAAGTACAAAATAAGAAATTTCTCAAAAACTGAAAACTGCTAAATTGGAGGCCTTAACGTCATTTTTTGGCTAAAATACCGCCACACTGATTAATTTAATCAGTTTTGCTCAGTGGTCCGTTTCCAATCAGACTAGGGTCTCCAGGGTATGATCCGGAATAGCATATAAAACGATATAAACCGTACCCTTAGATTTAGAACGATCCAACCGTTTTAGGTAGTCCAAGACCATCTGTTCTGCTTTGTCTACCTGTTCTGCATCATGTCTGTACTCTTACTACTTGGAAAGTGAAAACCACATTCTTATATTGAAAAATAAAAATTGAGTTTAACCCTCTCTAATATTTACGGGATACTGAAAGAAACTTAAGAAGTTGAATTTAAATTAGATTAAATTTAACACCAATCGTTATCGATATTTAAATTACACTAAAAACTATGCATGAAAATGCAACTCTCAACCTTGACCACCATAATTGAGCATATATTCTGATGAATAGATACTTCTTTATTAAAAATTATTGTCTTGTTGTGTACTCTTACTACTTGGAAAGTGGAAACCAAATTTTTATATTGAAAAATGAAAAATGAGTTTAACCATTCTTGCAATCTCCAGTATAATTCAAATGCTCTAATTAATGGAATAGTATATTGTTCCAAAACAAGCATTTAAGTTGAATCATGAAGCTCATCAAGCATCCACAAAAATTTCAATACTCATCTCCTTAATTGACCCAGATGCCTCAACTAGCCTCCTTTTGTCTCTTTTCCTCTTTTCTTCTCTTCTTGTTCATGCTTGTGAAATATGGGAAAAGTACCCAAAGGTAAGTCCTTAAGCCTCCACCAGGGCCAACGAAGCTGCCTATTATAGGAAACTTGCATCAATTGATTGGTCCATTGCCACATCATAGCCTGACAGAATTAGCCAAGAAATATGGACCTATTATGTCCATACAAATGGGAGAAGTTAAGGCTGTTGTTATTTCATCTCCTGAAATAGCCAAAGAGGTTTTAATGACACATGAGCTCAGTTTTGCACAAAGGCCTGTAGTTCTTGCTGGTGAAATAATGGCATATGAAAGTATTGTCCTTGCTCCTTATAACGATTACTGGAGGCAACTGCGGAAGATTTCTGTATTGGAGCTTCTAAGCGCAAAGCGCGTCCAGTCATTCAGGTCAATAAGAGAGGATGAGGTATGGAATATGGTTGAATCAATCTCCTCATCTGAAGGACAACCCATCAATCTCAGCAAGGTGATTTTCACCATGACAAATAATGTGGTTTCTCGGGCAGCATTTGGTAGAAAGTGCAAAGATCAAGGTGATTTTGTATCATTGCTTGCCGAAATAGTACTGTTTGCCGGAGGGTTTAACGTGCCTGATCTGTTCCCTTCCCTTAGATTTCTCAGTTACATCAATGGAATGAAGCCTGCATTGAAGAAAATTCAGAAGAAGATTGATAAGATTCTTGATGATATCCTCACAGAACATAAGATCAAAAGACAACCCTTTACTGGTAGCAACAATATTAAACCATATCACGAGGAAAATCTACTTGATGTGCTTCTAAATATTCAAGAGTCTAATGAGCAAGAATTTCAACTCACAACCGAACAAATCAAAGCTGTCTCAATGGTATGTGTTCATCAGATGCTTCTAGCATTTTGATCCTTTGACTTGCATATGCATACTAAGTGCACAAATCTTACTTAATGCACTGCATTATTCTGCTTTACGTCCTAAGAATTTTTTTTAGTATTTTGGTGGCTGCAGGTTCGATCCTGGTTGCCATCGTCATCATTTTTCTTTCTTTATAATCAAAGAGCCTATAGTATTTGGCAAAACCTGTTTCAGGGAACTGTGATGAATGTTATTCATTGTTAGTTCAATCTTTTTCAGGATGTATTCTCTGCAGGGAGTGAGACATCAGCAACAACCATGGAATGGGTAATCTCAGAATTGCTTAGAAACCCTACAGTGATGGAGAAGGCACAAGCTGAGGTACGACAAGGTTTTGATGAAAAGAGGAAAATTGAAGAGACGGATATCCAAAAACTAGATTACTTAAAATCAGTTATCAAGGAAACTCTACGTTTACACCCTCCCGCTCCCTTAATCCCAAGAGAATCAAGGGAAAGATGCGAGATTAAAGGATATGAAATACCAGAAAAGGCAAAAATCCTCATAAATGCTTGGGCAATTGGGAGGGATCCAAAATATTGGACAGAGCCTGAGTGCTTTAAACCAGAGAGGTTTCAAAATTCTTCTATTGATTTCAAAGGGACAAACTTCGAACTGATTTCTTTTGGGGCAGGTAGGAGGATTTGTCCAGGCATATCGTTTGCTACTGCAAATATTGAATTAGCAATTGCTCAATTGCTGTACCATTTTGATTGGACTCTGCCTAATGGGATCAAACCAGAAGAACTTGACATGACTGAGAATTTTGGAATAACATCAAGGAAAAAGCATAACTTACACTTGATCGCCACCATTGGCGTACCTTTCCTCAGTTAGACCTTAAATGGGAATAAGGTATGTAATCAGTTTTGTATTTACAATTTCCATGCTTTTGTATCTTATTAATTACACTATGTATGTCAGCTGTTTGGTTCTCATTGAAACAACAATAATATTCTGAGAGAATGAGAATAACGACTTCTATTTCAATATGGAATAAATGTACCTGGTAGATTAATTTGGATTCTCAAAATTGAAATCTCACTTGCTCAACTATTGTATTTACTTGGCTGGAAATACAGGATGAGATCAAGGAAGAACTTTATATGAGTTATTTTCATCTACCTGAAAACAATCAGGCAAAGATAAAACCAAAAATAAAGAGTTAACATGAGTAAGGCCTTTGATTTGGAGCAGAACTTGTAGTAGTCTTTCAACTGTCACCCGATCCCGTGAATTAAATGGATAATAACACAAAAAATGAATCAAATCTAAAAGAAACAGTGGAAACTGACTCTTTACAACTGTTCACTTTTTCTCCATGCGTCAGGCAGCCCATCTCCATCAACAGGTTCTTCTCCATGACAGCCTTAGCCTGTGTTCAGACTTTAGTAGTACACAAATAACTAGAATATAGTATATGTCACGCTCAGACTTCACATGAATTAAATATATAATTCAAATAAGATCAAATTATTTTTGTAATAATAAATATACAATATATATTTCAATCCAACAATATGGATATCGCAATCTATATCTTTAAAAATTATATATATATATATATATATATATATAAAACATAAAAATAAATATAATATATGTCACGTTTTCAATCAAATACGAATCAATGACGTGATAATGTCTACTCAATTATAAAATTTTTCATTAAAAATAAACAAAACAAAATAAAATATTATAATAATTTGTTTAGATTTATTTATTTATTATTATTATTTTTTACAAGTTTCACGAAGCTTCCTAGCTGGCCGCCCACTTCATTCTTAAAAGGGGTTGGGCTTAATCTGATAAAGAAACGGGCTAAACAAATCAGTTCAAACCCAAATTTTTTAATAAATAAAAAGAGTGCCATTGAATTTATTTATTTTTTAAGATAAGTATGAATTGAATACATTAAGTTCAATAGAAAAATGAGCTTGCGTCTCCCATTATTTATATTTACCTATATATATATTATTAATAAAACAGAATTTTATTTGGCATCCACTAATCAAAAAAAGAATATGTAACAATTATGTTTGGTATGCTTACAAGTGAAAAAATAATTATTAACATATTGTTTTGTTATATAAAAAAATAAATCAACACACGCATAGCATGCGTTGGGATGCTAGTATATATAATTACATATAATAAATATTAAATATATATATTGGGTCGAGCTGTAAAATTTTAATTCGTGATCCAATCCAACAAGTTCACTAATTCTTCAACCTAATTAACGAACCCAATTTCTAAAATACCTAATCAAATCCTTTGTACCGATTTGAGTTGAGTTGATGGTTTCATCGGTTGGATGCCTACTCCTAATTCACGCTACGTAAGAGCCTCTTTGACCAACTCCTCCTTCCACCACCCAATAGACTCATCAACCAAATCACAAACCCACCGGCGAGGAAACCACTGTTGGCATAGGAATTTGTTAACAAGCGTCGACCCTGTTTTGCGAGCATGGTCAAATTGAAATAGTTAATATTCTGAAAACTCAAACCACTCAGTTCCTTGCGCTTACTAAGATTCTCCCACTTTAACTAGTGAATTCATGCTCATCTCTTTTATGCCGCCACCAAAACTGACACATTAATTTGTGAATTTCTTCACACAAAATCTGGACATACCGCACACTTAATGTGAATCATTCCAGAAAGATCTTTGTTACAATAATTACACTGGTATAATGCCCTTTTCCCTTCGTTCGTCGCTTGACCTAATACCATATCAAGGGTCAAAGTTACTAGGGAAGAACAAGACAGGTGCAATCAATACAACACACCCACCACACACACATACAAAGAGCATTTGATGCTTCAAAGTCAAAATTACAACAAAATATCCACATTCCAATACAAACATTTTGTTATGCCATCCCTAATCATGCAAAATGTAAATTTGTCTTTTGTTTGTTCAATTCCTTTTTGTGGCTTATATGTTAATGAGAGTATACCTATAGAAGCTGCAGTTTCTACATTATCTACGGTTGAAGAAGTCTTCTTCCTTTTAGATCTACTGAACATGAAAGCAGATCATGTTAGAACATAACGAATATAACATCAAAAGAACAACACAGACACTGATTTTGTAATTAAAACATTGACAAAAGATTTTTTTTTCTTTTTCTTTTTTAGGGAATTGTTGAAAAAGAGTAACTAATTAAAAGGTGAAAATTTCTGAAAATAAGAAAAATTCTAGAAAGGTTCACGAATTCATTCATTTGGACTAGCTAAAATTTTTTTGGACAAATTTTAAAAAACAAGCTCCACCTTAAAAAGAGAATTTCTACTGACACCAGTTAAGGTCTGTTACTTTATGAGTTTGAGATCTAAACTAAAAAATGGTTTGCTGTGGAACTGAGGTAGGTTTCTTGGTAAATTGAAGGGTTGGGTTTAATGACCCAGATAGAGAAGAATGTGAGGAAGATAAGAGAAAAAGAAACGACGAAAGAGCTCCTAGTTGTTGTTTTTGTTTAGAGATTTATTCGATTCATTTTGATTTCAAATATGTGATTATATCCTGCAATTTCCAAGTTGCTCAGTACAAAAGTCGTTGCTTGTCCTTCGGGGGTTAAAGTATAAGCATGAGGAAATCGAATTCTGAAACTTTATTACTTTACATTACATGAGTATTAGGAAAATGAAATCCTTTAGCATAGCTGGTGATTCGAAGATTGTATTGCGTTGAGGGTTGGTGCAGCCTTGAATTGAGCCAATGAGCACAAGAAAGGGATTCGAATACAAATGGACCAAAGGCCGAAATTGCCAGATCTGATTCTGGAAATTTCAGCAGTGAAAGCTCGATTTTAACGCGCTTCTAGGGCTATAAGTTACTCTTTACAGCAAGGAAAGGAAACAACAGAGTATTTAAAATCAGAATTCTTATTCAATCCCAAAACTGTTTTTATTTATTTTTTGTGATTCTAACCGAATTGTTTTTTTCTTGGGTTTCTTTGCAGGTTCGATTTTCTAAAGGAGAATATGTGAACTTTATGCATTATGCTTGACTTGCTTATAAGTGAAAAAATAATTGTTAGCATATTGTTTTATTATATAAAAGAGTAAATCAACACGCGCATAGCATGCGTTGAGATACTAGTATATATATATATATATATATATATATATATATATATATATATATATAGTGATCCAACCCAACAAGTTTACCAATTCTTCAACCCAATTAAAGAAATCCAATTTTTAAAATACCTAACCCAAGTCATTGCACCAATTTGAGTTGAGTTGATGGTTTCATCGGTTGTATGCCTACTCCTAATTTACACTACATAAGAAACTATTAAGGTAGGGGGCGGCAGGTAGGGGGCAACACCATAAATGCTCCATAGGTAGGGGACGGTACCATAAATGCTCCATAACTCTTTACCTAAAATCCACCAGGATTTGTTTTTTTGGAAGCCTATAAAATCCTTGGCTCTCATTTGTTCATCATCTGAGTGTAGAGAATTAGAGAGAGCTTGAGAGGAAAGCTTAAAAGAAAATATAATTGAGTGTGGGTTGTGAGTTGTTAGTGTTGTAAACATTCTGTATAATTTCTTCCTTTAGTAAAAACGATATGCAGCAGGTCCGGAGACGTAGGCACAATTAGCCGAACTCCGTTATCAAATTTGTGTATGTGTTATTTCCGCTGTTATTTCGCATTCTCACTAATCTGGTTTATAGGGAAATCTGCGTAATTTCCCCAACAACTGGTATCAGAGCATTTGGTGGTGAATTCTATCAATTTTCTGCGAGGTTACTATTCATATAAATAGTGAATTTCGTGAATAGTGAAATTTTGTCGGTGATATCAATTCATCGGCAACAGTGTTCTAATACACGGAGGTTCGCAGGAATAGTCAGAAACGATCTAGATAAAATCAGATTCGAGTGGGAGTGATGGCCACAGACGAAGGGAAGATGAAACTCGAGAAGTTCGATGACGCAGATTTCGGGTTCTGAAAAATGCAGATAGAAGATTATCTGTATCAAAGAAATTTGTATCAACCTCTCTCAGGAAAGAAGCCTGAAACTATGAAGGATGAAGATTGGGCTCTTCTCGACAGACAAGCCCTCGGAGTTATCCGGTTGACGTTATCCCGCAATGTTGCTTTCAACATAACAAAGGAAAATACCACGGCGGGTCTTATGGCGGCTCTCTCCAGTATGTATGAGAAGCCATCAGCTTCTAACAAAGTTCACTTGATGAGGCAGTTATTCAATTTACGGATGACAGAAGGCGCATCGGTAGCTCAACATCTCAATGAACTAAATACAGTCACAACCCAATTGAGTTCAGTTGAAATTGAATTTGATGAGGAAGTACGAGCATTAATACTTTTGTCTTCCCTACCAGAAAGTTGGAATGCTACTGTCACGGCTGTAAGTAGCTCGTCAGGAAGCAATAAGTTGAAATTTGATAATGTTTGTGATCTGGTTCTCAGTGAAGAGATCGGACAGAGAGAGTCGGGTGAATCGTCAACCTCTTCAGTTTTGCATATAGAGTCAAGAGGAAGAAATTCAACCAGAGGGAATGGACGCGGCAGATCGAACTATCGAGGTAGATCAAAGGACAGGAGGTCCAAATCCAGGAATCCCAATAATTCCCATAGCTCGAAGACCGTCGAGTGTTGGAGCTGCGAGAAGACCGGGAACTATAAAAATCAGTGCAAGAGTGCACCGAATGACCAAGAGGTGAAGGGAGAAGTAAATGTTACTTCCACCTCAGGAGGAGATGATGCGTTGATATGCTCTTTGAAGAGCAATGAGGAGTCTTAGGTGTTAGACTCTGGAGCATCATTCCATGCTACTTCGCAGAAAGAATTCTTCGAAAGGTATGTCCCCGAAAACCTTGGAAACGTATACCTTGGTGATGATCAACCTTGTGCTATTATTAGTAAAGGTGTAAGTGAAGATTAAGTTGAACGGGTCTGTTTGGGAGCTGAAGGATGTCAGGCATATTCCCGACCTGAGAAAGAACTTAATCTCAGTAGCGCAGTTGGCTAGCGAAGGCTACACTACGATCTTTCATGGTGATGATTGGAAGATTTCAAAGGGTGCAATGACGGTTTATCGGGGAAAAAAGAGTGGTACTCTTTACATGACAGCAGGGGTGTGCTGTTCAATTGCAGTTGCAACAGGAAATGAAAATCCTAATATGTGGCACCAGAGACTTGGCCATATGAGTGAGAAGAGGATGAAAATTATGCACTCAAAAGGGAAACTTCCAGGTCTACAGTCAGTTGAGATAGACATGTGCGAAGATTGTATACTTGGAAAGCAGAAGAGGGTTAGCTTTCAGACAAGTGGCAGAACCCTAAATAAAGAAAGACTAGAGCTCGTCCACTCTGATGTTTGGGACCAATGACCATTTCATCCATTGGTGGGAAACACTACTTCGTGACTTTCATTGATGATCACTCTCGGAAGGTATGGGTTTACTTTCTAAAGCATAAGTCTGAAGTTTTTGAGGCTTTTAGGAGATGGAAAGCTATAGTTGAAAATGAGACAGGTCTGAAGATTAAAAAGCTCAGAACTGACAATGGTGGTGAATATGAAGACACCAAACTCAAGAAGTTCTGCTATGAGCACGGGATCAGAATGGAGAGAACCGTGCTGGGTACGTCTCAACATAATAGTGTAGCTGAGCATATGAACCGAACGTTGACAGAAAGAGCCAGAAGCATTCGTATACAGTCAGGTCTACCGAAGCAGTTCTGGGCAGAAGTAGTCAACATAGTAACTTACTTGATCAACCGAGACCCATCGGTTCCATTGGAGCATAGAATACCAGAGGAGGTATGGAGCGGAAAAGAGGTGAAACTATCACATCTCAAAGTTTTCGGTTGTGTAGCATATGTGCATATTAGTAATCAAGGCAGGAATAAGCTTGATCCTAAATCCAAGAAATGCACCTTCATAGGCTATGGCGAGGATAAGTTTGGCTACCGCATTTGGGATGACGAAAACAAAAAGGTGATCCACAGGAGAGATGTGATTTTCAACGAAGAGTGATGTATAAGGATAGGCAT
Source organism: Bretschneidera sinensis (assembly GCA_023935145.1). Classification (NCBI taxonomy): domain Eukaryota; kingdom Viridiplantae; phylum Streptophyta; class Magnoliopsida; order Brassicales; family Akaniaceae; genus Bretschneidera; species Bretschneidera sinensis. Next base: position 103,216,896 of record CM043703.1, on the reverse strand, counting down.
AAAACTGACGCCAGCAACTCAGAGCAGAGTGGGCCAGTATTTATAGATGCAGATGCAGATGATGTCCCAGATAGTCCTGTGATGGAGCCGATTGTAGTAAGTTCTCCCCTAGAGGAACTTGTTGGACAGATCAGTGCGCAGTAGTCCGACAAACCGCAGCCTCCTACTCCAGCTCCTATATTGAGAAGGTCTTCTCGGCCTCATGTGCCTAACAGGAGATACATGAATTATTTGTTGTTGACTGATGAAGGGGAGTCTGAATACTATGATGAAGCTAGTCAGACTGGAGATGCTAGCAAGTGGGAGCTTGCCATGAAAGAAGAGATGAAGTCTCTGATCTCCAACCAGACATGGGAACTAGTTGAGTTACCCATGGGGAAGAAGGCACTTCACAACAAATGGGTGTACCGGGTGAAAGAGGATATGTTGACAAAGATGGTAGCTATCGACAAACTGAAGTTGTGTTTAACTTCAGCTGGCTTGCAAGAGTAACAAGACCGGAAAGATCTGCTGCATAGATCAAGGTGTGAAGACAGATTGAAATTGGTCTTCAAGTGGGAGATTGTTAAGGTAGGGGGCGACAGATAGGAGGCAGCACCATAAATGCTTCATAGGTAGGGAGCAACATCATAAATGCTCCATAGGTAGGGGGCAGCACCATAAATGCTCCATAGGTAGAGGACGGCACCACAAATGCTCCATAACTCTTTACCTAAAATCCACCAGCATTTGTTTTTTTGGAAGCCTATAAAATCCTTGGTTCTTATTTGTTCATCATCTGAGTGTAGAGAATTAGAGAGAGCTTGAGAGGAAAGCTTAAAAGAAAATATAATTGAGTGTGAGTTGTGAGTTGTTAGTGTTGTAAACACTATATATAATTTCTCCTTTTAGTAAAAACGATCTGTAGCAGGTCCGGAGTCGTAGGCACAATTGGCCGAACTCTATTATCAAATTTGTGTGTGTGTTATTTCCACTGTTATTTCGCATTCTCACTAATCTGGTTTATAAGGAAATCTGTGTAATTTCCCCATCACAAGCCTCTTGAACCAACTCCTCCTTCCACCACCCAATAGACTCATCAACCAAATCACAAACCCATTGCAATTGAGCCTGCACCACCGGCGAGGAAACCACTATTGGAATAGGAATTTGTTAACAAGCGTCGACCCTGTTTTGCGAGCATGGTCAAATTGAAATAGTTCATATTCCGAAAACTCAAACCATTCAGTTCCTTGCGCTTACTAAGATTCTCCCACTTTAACTAATGAATTCATGCTCATCTCTTTTATGCCGCCACCAAAACTGACACATTAATTTTGAATTTCTTCACACAAAAATACTGAAAGACGTAAATAGCTCATGGCCTTGGTGAAAGTAGTTTCTCTTAACCTTTTTATAATTTAATTTCCTCCAAGCCCTCTCCTTTAAGAATTGAAGGGATTTGCTTTTTAATCTACGAAGGAGATTTGTGATTAATACAATCGCACTAACAATTAATCTTAAATATAATTTTATTTCTAACATTATCATTCATTGTACACTAGAACAGAGCAAAAACACATAAAATAAACAGACAAACGGTAAGGACAAACACATCCAATATCCCTAATGCTCCAAGTGCTCTCCTTCCCTCTCTTTCTCGTAGTCCTCCTCTTCCTTTATATGGTTGTGAAACATTGGAAGAGATCTAAAACCCAAAGACTGACCACGAAGTTTGCTCTAGGGCCATGGAAGTTGTCTTTTATAGGGAACTTGCATCAATTGATTAACCCTTAAGAGACTTGGCCAAAAGTTCTAGGGCTTTCATACACCTAAAACTTGGTGAGGTTTCTCCAGCAGAAGCCAAAGAGGTACTGAAGACACAGAGACTTATTTTTACACAAACGCCTCAAGTTCTTCCAGTTGAGACAATATCGTTCCATGATCCAGGTATTAGCTTATCTCCTTATGGTGATTATTGGAGACAAATGCGAAAGATTTGTGTTAAAGCTCCAAGTGTGTCCTGTCTTTAAGTCATTAAGAGAAGAAGAGGTGTGAAATCTTATTGAATCCATTTCCTTGTCTGCCAACCTTCCCATCAATCTATGTGAGAAGATATTATCATTGACAAATGACATAACCTCCAGGGCAGCATTTGATAAAAAATGCAAAGATCAAGGTGAGTTCATGTCAGTGTTAAAGGAAGCAATAATGATGGAGGCTATTCCCTTAAAGTTTATTCAGTACATTACTTGGATAAAGCCTGCACTTGAGAAAATTCGTCAGAAACTCAACAGGATACTTGATGAAATCATCAATGAACATAAAATAAGAAGAAAAACTACAGCGCCGAGTAATAAAGAATCAGGAAAGGAAGACTAATTGATGTGCTGCTAACACTTCAAGAGTCTAATGACCTTGGATTTCAAATCACAACCAATACAATCAAAGCTTTCATACTGGTATGGCTTGCAGACAGTTGCAGCAATTTATAAGAATTGAATGCCCATGCATACTACCTGCATCGACTAAAGCTCTACTCAGACCAGTTACATGCATACACATACATACAACTATCTCAGCAAAAACAACACTGCTACCAGTTCTTATCAATAACTTCAAATAATATTCAATTATAACATGACGTTTTATTAGTTCAATAAGTATCACATCAAGGTCATTTTAGAAGGTATATTGTAAGGTGACTATTAGTCTTAAACTGACCTGTCTCAATATATCGGTTTATCACATTCAATATTCATTCGAAATTTTTCAGGACATCTTTTCTATAGGGACTGTAACCCTGTAACTTCAGCCACAGCTATAGAGTGGACAATGTCGGAACTACTGAAAAACCAAAGAGTAATGGAAAAGGTTCTAGCCGAAGTGCGAAAGGTCCTAGAAGGAAAAAGGAAAATTGAAGAGAGAGACATTCAGGAACTATATTACTTGAAATAAGTTGTCAAAGAGACTTTAAGGTTGCACCCTCCAACTCCATTACTTCCAAAAGAAACAAGAGAAAGATGTAAAATAAATGGATATGAGATACCAACTAAAACCAAAGTCATCATTAATGCATGGGCAATTTGGAGAGATCCAGAACATTGCACTACAAGAAAAATAATATCTTCCGGCGCTTTATTTCTGGCGCTTTATACACGCGCCACAATATATACTCCACTGACGCTTCATCGAAGCGCTGCAATATTCAAAGAACATATAGCGACGCTTCAAAGCGCCATTATATGCGAAGCCTATTGCCTATTTCGGCGCTTCTAAGTGCCGCAATATACTGGCACTTAAAAGCACCGGAATATGCAAAGTGCCGGGATATGAAACAGGTTTCTGCATATTGAGGTACTTAACTTTTAAGTGCTGGAATATGCTCGAAACCCATTTCATATTCCGGCTCTTGGAAGCACCGCAATATAATGGGTTCGAGCATATTGCAGCACTTACAAGCGCCACAATATTCAGAAACCCATTTCATATTCCGGTGCTTTTAAGTGTCGGTATATTGGAGTGCTTTAAAGCACCGAAATAGGAATTAAAATGGCCGGTGATATGAGCCCTCTCCCTGCTCCCTACCTCGATTCAACCTCTCTCTCTCTCTTCTAGACTTGCTAACTTTAACTAGAATCAACCTAAATTAGTTGAATATATTAGCTTGCTGAATATTTTATTTTGTAAAAGCATTAGTTAGTAAAAGGCAGTTGGCTCTCACAATCTTTCTTAGCTTTCATTCACCTTTCACTCATCTCCATCGCTGATTAATTTCTTTCGATTCCTCTTCAACTTCACTCTCTAAAAACCCTAACATTTTAGCTAATTTAGGAATTTGAGCTCAATCTCAATCCAGATTGATGAATTTAACTTCTCAATTGACTGTGGCTAGAATCGACAACCACTTACCTCATTTACTTCAAGCTCCCTTTCTCCTTCTCTATAGGTCCAGCTCTCTCTCTCTCTCTCCAAGTTCAACTCTATCTGTCTCTCTCTCTCTCTATATATATATATATATATGTGTGTGTGTGTGTGTGTGTGTGTGTGTGTGTGTGTGTGTGTGTGTCTGTATTTTAGTTTCATTTTTTCCTGTAATATTAGGTTTTATATTGAGTGTAAATAGTGGGAATTTATTTATTTGAAGCGAAAACGAGTATTGGGAATTTATTTATTTCGTTCTGTTTTTACTTTTGCGAGGTTAGTGGTTTGATTGTATTTTGGGGATCTGAAGATATTATGGTTTAGGTATTGGGGTTTTGTAATTTGGAATCGATTTTTTTCCTTTTGTTTTCACGATTTCATCCTATTTAAGTATCCACCGCTGATCTTGGCACCAAGCCACTTGATCTGGTGCCAAGGTATCTATGAAATGTATTAGTAAAAAAAAAAAATAGCTATAGAAGCATTAAAGTGGCGTAACATTATATGATTGATCTTTATTAACACAAATGATCATGCTTTGTCAAGTCGAATTTTTGTAGGTTGCAATAACTTGCTAGGGACTTTAAACACTAGGAGGAACAACTTAATTACCACTAAACTAGTTTAATTTGCATGGATTAATTATTTGAAACAGTGCAAAGAGGTTTATAGTAAAAGATTCTCTTGATTTCCCACAATGAAGCATTTACCATGTAGTTTTTGCGATTTTTTTATTAGCATCATAAAAGTGAGTAGTCTATTTATGCACCCATATCCTTGTATGAGATTCATATATTAGTATCAATCTCTGTTAGTAAACCTCTCATTTCTTAGCACTATTGAATTCAGCATCATTACTGGCTTAGTTCATTCAGGCCATCATAACAGAACAAAAGGCCTGAGTGGACCAAGTCAGTAATGATGCTGAATTTAATAACTTAGCCAGTTCTAAGAGAAAAATGCTAAGATATGATACCATACCTTCAAAAGTACATTGAACTGCCCTGCCCTTGTGAAACAAAAATTGTATACTTTCTTTTTCTTCTTAAAATGATTGTTTCTAGCCTAGTCAAAGGTTTTATATTCGATTTACCAGTGTCTAACATGATTCTTCTAGTTGCACAAAGCTGTTAGCTTCTTTTTAGGGACAACCGTGCTTTGTAATTTCTGTTTGATAAAGTTTAATAGCTGATTGCACTTAGGAGAATTTTTTGTTTGAGGTAGAAGACTTATGCTTATTACTAATGGATGTCTTCAGTTAAATCTTCTTTTTGTTCTTGCTACAATTTGTTTTGCTGGTGGATGATCTTTCAATTTTTTGTGAGTAGTAAAAAGTGAATTACTGATGGATGTTTTACGTTAAATCTTCTTTTCTGTGTTTCTGTTATTCTTTATCTTCCTTTCAACCTTACATGTTTGTTTAAAATGATTAGAAGAGGAAAAACTAGCATCAAACCTAGGTTTTATTTATTCATTGAATAAGGATTGGAAGTGTGTTCAATAAGGTATGGGTTTGGTGGTGTGCTTCCTCTGACCCACTCACTGTTGATAAAGTTTTTTTTTTTCATTTCCTTTACTATTAGGTTTTATTTATAGTCATGCTATTGACAATCTATACAAAAAAATGGTTTTATGATTTTATAACCACCCACCTAATTTATTAAACTCTATCTTCCTTTCAGTCAAGATTTCAATTTCATGCCTTCTTATTCGAACAAGTGAATTCCCTCCTATAATTTATTTAAGAAAATTAAATAATATTTGATTACCTTCTTAGTTCAGGACGTCTTCTTTTTCAGATCGTATATGCTTAGCTTGTTCAAGCTTATTGCATGATGTTAATGCACTCTTTCTCTGACTATGAACTTTATTTCAATCATTTCGGCTAACTTATGTCTATAAAAATATTGCTTGGTGGTCAGAGAGTAAATATCAAAAGTTTGTTAGCTCTTATATCCTACTAGTTGATTACATTAAGTGAATTTCCATATAGTTGATGTAATACTGAAGATGCCTTGCTTTATACAGCTGAGCTCTTATTTCTTACATCACTGGGTCATCTCCTTCTCTTTTCTTCTTGTTTTTACAATTCTCCAATCACTAGTACTTGATTTTTTTCTTTTAGAACCCTAGAAACCCCTCTTTGAAGCCCAATCTAGTCTTATATAACCCAATAATCAATGTCCACCCAGAACATCCAAGTAACTGTTCTTTGGCTCCTGTGAGGGGGCTGCTGCATAGCAACACCTGTGAGGGGCTGCTGCACAACAGCACCTGTGAGGGGGGCTGCTACACAGCAGCACCTGTGATTATCAATTTGTTGTTATCAATTTCAATTCATCCACTTAGCAATCAAATCTAAGTTTGTGATTATGCTTTCTTTTGCCTAAAATAGTTCAATTATGACTTTCTTAATATTGTTTAAGGAAAGTCTATTGGCATCATCTTAAAATGGATAAAAGTTGGATAGATAAACCGAGGTCGAGTAAAGCTTATATGGATGGTGTTGCAAACTTCATTATATTTGCGTGTCAAAAAGCTTGTGGTCATGGTAGCATTGTTTGTCCATATAAGAGATTTGGTAATTGTTCTTCATTCGAACCAGAAGTTGATCAAGTTAGGTTTAGTCCAGGTTACACCGAGTGGGTTTTCATGGGGAGAAAGTCTCTCTTATAGACCACACTTACACTAGCTTAGAACCCACTAGTGTTCCAGTTGGCTTCATGGGACGAGATAACGTGTTGGGTTTGCTCCAAGGTGCCTTCGGGGTTACTTGTGAAAACCAAAGCAATGAACTATTAAGTGTAGGAATCGAAGTGGGATCTTAAAATGAGCATGGTGAAGAGCAACAGGCCCATGGTGTGTTTGAGTTCAATAATTGTGGTGAGCCTTTACATGTCGAACATCCAGTTCGTTCTGCTATTGATGAGACGACTCAGTATCGTAATTTGATGAAAGATTATGATAATGAACTTTATCCGGGTTGTTAGAATTTCACAAAGTTAACTTTTATGTTATACCTACTACACATCAAATGTTTGAATGGGTGGTATGGTAAATCTCTTACTATGTTGCTTGAGTTTATCAACATGGCATTTCCGATGTGTGCTCTAATACCATCAAATTATTATGAAGCCATGAAAATTATCATAGGATTGGGCATTGGTTATGAGAAGATTCATGTTTGTCCTAATGACTGCACATTATATTGGGGTAAGCATGTGAATGATGAATTATGTCATGCGTGTGGTGTGCCACGGTGGGTTAAAAATAATACTGATGATGAGGATCCTTTGAATGAAAGGGATGCTCAATCTAAAAAGAAAAAGCCAGCTAAAGTATTGTGTTATTTTCCTCTAATACCGAGATTGAAGATGATATATATGTCATCTAAAACGGCTTCGTTGATGACATGGCATAATAAAGATCGGACAAAGGATGAGATTTTAAAACACTCAACGGATGGATTAGCTTGGAATGAATTTGATACTTGTTGTGCGAAAAAATACCTAAATAAATGGGTAAATAATCGTACTTGTTTTACTTGCAAGTGCACAAGGTCAACAATGTAGCATAGTGTGCGAATGCAAGATCATCTCCACAGAGATTGGTAAATTTAACTTTAGAATTAGTTTCGCAGTAATAAAAAGATAAAAATAATAAAAGAGTTGATTTTGATAAAGATAGAATGCTAAAGATAAAGGCGTAGGGGCTTGATATCCACCACTAATTATGCTACCACAGTACAACAGTATGCCAATACTTTACTCATGCCATGTATACCTACTGGTTGCCAACCTAAGGGCATGGTATCTACTCCTTAAGCTATTGATTTTCCTAAGCAACGAGTTAGGCATGGTATCTACCCTAACATTTTTCTTCCTTAAAGGATTCAGCATGATATCTGCTTGAGTTGTTCCTTAAGAAAACATAAGTACTATGGAAATCGACAACCACATGAGACCTAGGGCATGGTATCTACTCCCTGTTTCCCATGTTGATTAACCCGGGTATCCGGATAAGATATCCTTTGTTACTAATGTTAGACCCAGGACTCGATCATCCAAATTGATCTAACTAACAAGTCCATACCACATGCACATATTGATCAGACACATACATATGAGGAATTTAAATAAAAGCAGGTATTAATCAAGTTTAAGCAACATAACATAAATATTGCAAAGGCGCCAATACTAAATTTATTGAGTAAACATAATTAGGGCTTCAACCAAGCCCTACTAAGAATTTAATTACACATAATAAAATAAAAAAGAAAGAAGAAACCCGAGAGAAGAGTCGTCAATTCCGCTCCACGGTCTCCTTCTCCAAGCTAAAGCAAAAGATAAAAGAAGGGATAAAAGAAGTGATCCCCCCCAAGAGGTGCTGTCTTTTGTGTGTGATTTACAAGTGTATTTATAGGTCTTTGAGAAGTCCTAAGAGGCTCATGAGTTCCTAAACTTTCCTAAAACACAAAACTCCTTTATTTCCAAAATAGGGTTATTTCCAAAATAGGGTTCTGCAGTTTACTGTTCACGCCTATACATTTGCGCTCGATCGCATGTGGTGCGCTCGATCGCAATGCTGTGCTCGATCGCACAGAGGAGTGCTCTCGATCGTAATCTAGCCAGCAGCTGTTCCAGGATTTCCAGATTTCTTCCTTTAAGTACTAAAAATGCTTCTTTTTCTCCAAGACCCTATAAAAACGTGTAAAACACAAAAGTGAAGTAAAATAGACTAAAACATATAGATAAAGAACTTAACAAATGTAAATTAAGGGGCTTAAATATGAATATTTAAGCTCCTATCACACCCCCAAACTTACATATTGCTAGTTCGTTAGCAATACAAAACCAAAAACTAAATGAAAAACAAAGACGCAAAGATAAATCCAATGCTCATGGTGTCCAACAAAAGTTTAGGTTGAACACAAAACTATGATGCGCATTCTTGAGCAAGCTTAACAAATATAAACATATCTTTGCAATGAATACGAGTTTTGAACGCAAATCACTTTCATGAGGTAGGTTAAGACATCACAAGTTTGACTGAGTGTGTGGTGGACTAGCACATAAAAGATTGGGTTTCCAAATAATTCTAATGTGTAGTGTTTCGATGACTCAAGATTCACCAAAATTCCTATTAGAGTCAACAAAGATGGCATAGATTTTCTTCTTTTCTTTTATTTGTGAGATTTTTGCCAAGTTAGTTCCCTTAAGCTTTCTATTTGAGTCGTGTAACGAGTGTTTAGCCAATGACTCCCAAACCAGATGGTTTTAAGGCATTAGGTGTAGAAACACCCCTAAGGGCTTACTAACTCGAGTCAAAAAGGCTAGGAAACTAACTGGTCTTAATGCTACCGATCAGAACATTCCACCTTTTGACATGAGACTCACTGCTTGCTGAGGCAAGAGGGCCAGTTACTCAATGTAAAGTTCTTTTTAATGATCTTTAGGAGCATTTTTTTTTCTTTTTTGAGCAATAACGAACTTTTTCTATTTCTTATGCCACCATGTTAATCTAATAGGTCATCTGGTTCACAGTCAAGCAAAAGAAATATACAAATCAAAATTACATGTCATATCCCACACAACTATGTGCTAATGTGCTCATGTTTAGTTTAAGTCGAACTTGTGAATCCTTAAATGCCTAAAAGAAAGTGATTATGGTTCAAAACTTAATTATTGGCCCATATGTTCAAGATGTTAATCTCACTTATGAAGTCAAATCATATTGTTTGTTTAGAACACCTAATAATTTTGGAACGGAATGAACATGTATTTATCTATGAAAAACAAAAAAAAAAAAAAAAAAACTGGGACAAGGTGTGTGTGAATGTGTCTCCCATACCCCCAAACTTAAATTACACATTGTCCCCAATGTGTGAATAACAAGGAAAGAGCTGATCTGGGAGATGGAGAACTAGCTAGGTCGGCATGGCTCATAGCGTACCCCCAAACTTGAACGGATGCACACATTATCCCTAAAAAAAGAAAAACTAACGTAATACGGGAAAACAAGAAGTAATAAAAATAAATAAATAACAATAAATACGTAAAATAATAAAATAAAAGGATAAGCTGTGGGGTGCCTCCCATGAGCGCTAAGTTTAACGTCTTCAGCCGGACCAAGCCTTATTTTTTTCCAAAACTAAGAGTGGCATCAGCTAGCATAGGAAGTGTCTTGTTCTCTCCCATATAAGTATAAGATAAGTGTTCGGGCAACTGCTTGAATTCCAAGTTAGGTGTCTATACAATAAAAAGGGGAAGAATAGTATTAGTAAGCCCAAGAATTTCAAATGGATCGGTGTACTTACTTAGAGGCTTTGGAAAGGCCTTTAGAAGGTGCATAGTTTCAATGATGTCATCAGTAACATCCTTGCATTTGGGCTCAATATCTGATCTTGGGATATTATAGGTAAGAGTAGTTTCTACTGGATCAATGTGATGGGCCTGAAAAGCTTCCTCAATAACACTTTGCGTCATGCATATATTAAAACATTTTATATTATCTGGGGGTAATTTTAATGCATTATATCTTTTGATTTCAACCTTCTCACTATTTGCCTTCTCCATCTCACTTACCTTGGATGTGGATGCTTGTGTAGGCTAATCAGTTTCAATGATCTTACCATTTGTTAGAGTTGTCACGGCATTTAGTTGCTGATGTCCTCTTGGAGTAGGTAGTGGTTGGACTGGAAGTTCACCCAACTTTCTTTCACTTAGCTCCTTAGCCAATTGCCCCATTTGTTCCTTGAGTCTTTGAATGGCTTGCTCATGTTTTGTAGTGGTTTGTCGTTGCTCAATCATGAACTGTTCTTGTGAAGTCATCAGTTGCCTCATAAGATTCTCTAGGTCACTATTTTCTGATTCCAATACTGGTTGGGCTGCTGGTTGGAAGTATCGTTGCTGTCCTTGAACATTTTGAGTGTTGCTCCATGAGAGGTTGGGGTGGTTTTGCCATCCAGGATTGTAGGTATTTGTATATGTGTTGTTCAGACCCTCATAATTTGCTTGCTCTTGATCTGTAGTTGAATACAGAGAATAAGTATAAGGATTATGATCAAAATGAGAGCATATAGCACATACCTGGCGTTGTGTAGCCTGTGGACTAGGTAAGTTATTTTGATCAGCCAAGGCTTTTATGAGCATGTCTAGCATTCTTTTCATAGCAGCCATCTGATTCAAAGATCCATCATTGAAGCTCACCTCATATATACCCTTGCTTTTAATTCTTTGTCTACCTTTCGAGGAGAATTGTTAGGTGTGCTTACTTAATGTCTCAAACAGCTCCATGGCTTCTTCACTAGTCTTCTCCATCAACACACCTCCACAACCGGAATCCACTATACCTTAATTTATACCACTCAAACCTTCATAGAAAGCCAGGACCAACTCATCTTGAGGTAAGTTGTGATGTGGACATTTGAGTAGCAGCTCATTAAAGTGACCCCATGCCTCGAAGAAAAGGTCTCCATCCCTCTGTTGGAAGGATTGAATCTCCTTCCTCATCTGCCTTGTCTTTTGGGCCGGAAAAAATTTCCTTAGAAATCTATTGGATAGCTCTTCCCAAGTATAGATGGAATCTGCAGGCAATGAATGATACCACATTTTAGCATTATCTTTTAATGAAAAAGGGAAAAGAATTAACCTGATTCCCTCTTGATCTAGGCCCCGAATATGCTGGAACTTGCAGAGATCACAGAATTCTCAAAGGTGCAAGTATGGATCCTCAGCAGGTGTACCCCTAAAATGAGTCAAGGCACTGAGTATCTGCGGAGATATGTAATAATTTTCTTCCGCCTTAGTTTGATATGCAATGCATGTTGGATGGATGAGGTTTTGTGGAATGAAAGATTGCTTCATAGGTCTCCGTTCTGGTGGTAGTTGGTTGTAAATCTTTTCCATTGGTGCTTCACCCTCAAATTCTTCTTCTTTCTCCTCGAAGTGGTTTCTAGGCCTCTTTCGAATGATCTGCTCACTCTTTATATCAAGTGGAAGGATGGTTGGGTTCCTCACTCGAAGCCCTTGCATGAATCAGCAGGAATACCTTAGTGCAGCAGCTTCAGTACTGCTGCTCGGGTAGTCTCTGGACTATTTGCGCTCGAGCGCTCTAAGCACTGCGCTCGATCGCAGACTTGCGTTCGATCGCACAAGGCACTGCGCTCGATCGCAATGAGGACAGAAACTCCTCCTCTGCAAACCTGAACAGAAAATGAAAAGAAGGAATAAATCTGATTTTTGATAAAAATAAAACAGAACAGAATAAAATAGAATAAATTAAAATAATAATAAAAAAAACTAACGAAAATAATTCCAAAAAGAAATTTAGCACAATCCCCAGCAACAGTGCCAAAAACTTGTTGTGCGAAAATATACCTAAATAAATGGGTAAATAATCGTACTTGTTTTACTTACAAGTGCACAAGGTCAACAATGTAGCATAGTGTGCGAATGCAAGATCATCTCCACAGGGATTGGTAAATTTAACTTTAGAATTAGTTTCGCAGTAATAAAAAGATAAAAATAATAAAAGAGTTGATTTTGATAAAGATAAAATGCTAGGGGCTTGATATCCACCACTAATTATGCTACCACAGTACAACAGTATGCCAATACTTTACTCATGCCATGTATACCTACTGGTTGCCAACCTAAGGGCATGGTATCTACTCCTTAAGCTATTGATTTCCCTAAGCAACGAGTTAGGCATGGTATCTACTCTAACTCTTTTCTTCCTTAAGGGATTCAGCATGGTATCTGCTTGAGTTGTTCCTTAAGAAAACATAAGTACTATGGAAATCGACAACCACATGAGACCTAGGGCATGGTATCTACTCTCGGTTTCCCATGTTGATTAACCCGGGTATCCGGATAAGATATCCCTTGTTACTAATGTTAGACCCAGGACTCGGTCATCCAAATTGATCTAACTAACAAGTCCATACCACATGCACATATTGATCAGACATATACATATGAGGAATTTAAATAAAAACATGTATTAATCAAGTTTAAGCAACACAACATAAATATCGCAAAGGCGCCAATACTAAATTTATTGAGTAAACATAATTAGGGCTTCAACCAAGCCCTACTAAGAATTTAATTACACATAATAAAATAAAAAGGAAAGAAGAAACCCGAGAGAAGAGTCGTCAATTCCGCTCCACGGTCTCCTTCTCCAAGCTAAAGCAAAAGATAAAAGAAGGGATAAAAGAAGTGATCCCCCTCAAGAGGTGATGCATTTTGTGTGTGATTTACAAGTGTATTTATAGGACTTTGAGAAGTCCTAAGAGGCTCATGAGTTCCTAAACTTTCCTAAAACACAAAACTCATTTATTTCCAAAATAGGGTTATTTCCAAAATAAGGTTCTGCAGTTTACTGTTCACGCCTGTACATGTGCACTCGATCGCATATGTGGTGCGCTCGATCGCAATGCTGCGCTCGATCACACAGAGGAGTGTACTCGATCGCAATCTAGCCAGCAGCTGCTCCAGGATTTCCAGATTTCTTCCTTTAAGTGCTAAAAATGCTTCTTTTTCTCCAAGACCCTATAAAAACGTGTAAAACACAAAAGTGAAGTAAAATAGACTAAAACATATAGATAAAGAACTTAACAAATGTAAATTAAGGGGCTTAAATATGAATATTTAAGCTCCTATCAATACTTTGTATCCTAATTTTGCAGTTGATTCTCATAGTGTTAGGCTTGGCCTAGCTAGTGACGAGTTCAATCCCTTTCGAACAATGAGCTCTACTTATAGCACATGGCCTGTTCTTTTGGTCCAATACAACTTGCCATCGTGGCTTTGCATGAAGCAAACATCGTTCATCCTTTCAATGGTGATTCCTGGTGACAGAAGCCCCGGTAATTATATTGATATTTTTTTTGCAGCCTCTAATAGAAGAGTTGAAACAATTATGGGATGGTGCTGATGCGTTTGATGCGTCCACCAATCAAAGCTTTAAGTTACGCGCTTCTCTTCTTTGGACCATTAATGATTTTCCAGAATATGTAAACTTATCTAGTTGGAGCACCAAGGGGCGTTTTGCTTGTCCATGTTGTGGGGACTCTATGTATTCTATATGGTTAAAGCACGGGGGAAAGTTTTGCTATATGGGTCATCATCAATGGTTAGAAGAAAATCATGAGTTTTATTTTTAAAAGGATCAGTTTGATGGCACCATAGAGGTTGGATCTGCTCCTGTTCCACAGTCTGGACATGATGTTTTAAGATAACTAGAGGATGGAAACTACATCTATGGTAAATCCTCGAAGCCTTCTAAGAAGAGGACAAGAGAGGATGCTGGTACCTCTATAGGGAAAGCGCTAGTGGATGAAGTTGACAACCTTTTTTAGGGTGTGGACAATTTCCTAGAAAATGTTGATAAGAAGGATCTTCCCATAGATGAGGGAGTTGTAGATACTTTGTGGAAAAAAAGAAGCATTTTTTTTGAGTTACCTTATTGGAAAGATAATCTCTTACGCCATAATCTAGTTATGATGCATATAGAGAAGAATGTATGTGATAATTTAATTGGAACAATATTGAATATAGATGGTAAAACTAAAGATAATAAAAAGGCACGCCGTGATTTCAAGGAAATTGATATTAGAAAAGACCTATATTTAGTTGTTCTTCTTAGTAGAAAAGATCACTCGCCTCCAGCATGCTATACTATGTCTACGAAGGAGAAGCACAATTTCTTGATAGTTTTGGCAAATCTTAAAGTTCCTTATGAGTATGCATCAAACATCCAAGATGTGTCAACCTAAAGGATCGTAAGCTGTCAAACTTAAAGAGTCATGACGGTTACATATTAATGCAAGAAATCCTTCATATTGCCTTAAGAGCATCTTTGCCTAGACATGTTGTAGTAGTTGTTTCTGAGTTATCATCATTTTTAAAAGCTTTATGCTCTAAAGCCCTTGATCCCCAGGAGCTTGACAAATTGGAGTTGCGTGTTTCTTTGACACTTTGCCATTTGGAAAAAATATTTTCCCTTGGTTTCTTTACCATTATGGCTCATCTTATCATTCACTTAGCCTCCAAGGCTAGACTTGGTGGTCCCGTACACTACAGATGGATGTATCCTGTTGAGAGGTTAAATGTTCAAATCTTATTTATGAATACTTAATTTGTATATTAATGACTAGTAAATTTATCTTTTAATTTTTTGGCTTTGCAAGGTATTTTGTGCTCTTGAAATCTTACATACGTAATAGAATTGAAGGGTACAATAAGGAAGAGTGTCTAACATATTTCTCACAATACTTCAAAGGTGTAGAGACAAAATTCAATTGCCCCCAAAGGAACAATGATATTGTAAATTATCCGGATGAATACATGTTTTCCTCGGGTGGACGGATTATAGGAAAGATTGTAAGTGTTGAGCTCTATGATATATCATTGGCTCAAGCACATCGTAATGTGTTGCTCCATAATGATAAACTTTCTCACCTTCGTAGGTTTTTATCAATAAAGAAATTAGTCATCTATTTAAATTGAGTAGTTATTATGTTTTGTTATCCCTGTGAGGGCTAACAGTTTGATAAAAACATCAATCATTGTAGTGAATTTTTGGCTACTCAAAGACTAACTAACCGTTCCAATTGACCAATAGAAGTGGTTGGTTAAGAAATTTCCCTCATGGCTTATGAGACAGGTTAGACATAATATCAATTGTCTTTGAATGTTATAAGTGTGTTCAATAAAACATTGACTGATGTTGTCTCATATTAATTGTTGGAAAATGTTTAGGTGTCGTGGATGGTGGATAATAATTATTTAGATGAAACAATTGTCTTTGCTCGAGGTCCGAATAATATTATTAGGAAATTTAATGGATTCAACATCAATGGCTTTAAATTCCACACAAAGGAATGTGAGAAGTTTAGACAATCTCAAAATTCGGGAGTTATGGTTGAAGCGGATGATCAAATGTATTATGGTGTGCTCAAAGATATCATCGAGTTAGATTACTATTGGGCGTTTAAAATTGTGTTGTTCCGTTATGATTGAGTGGATATTAATTCACCCAGTGGTTTAAATAAAGATGCAGGTAAGTGTATTCTCTGGAACTTGTCTAGGTTCATACACACTAGTCAGTTATTGAAGGATGACCCGTTCGCTATTTCATCTCAAGCGAAACAAGTGTTTTATGTGCAAGACCCAATAAGAAAGGAATGGTATCATGTTGTGATCACAAAGCCAAGGGACCTATATGAAATGGGGGAAAACGTAGGAAGAGCATGATGACACGTACAATCAGTATATGCCTTTTAATGTAGTGGTAGACGATTAATTAGATTGTATCTCAACTTGGGCTGGGATGGACATTGATGAAGATACCAATTAGTTATATGTGCATTTCCATGTACTTATATTTGGATGTGTATTTATGTGATGCACATGTGTGTCAAGGAGATTTACAATGTTTTATTGTATTCTTTCAGATTACTGTTGTTTTGTATCACACAGTTCTAAAGTCGTGAATTCTTTTGACTACAATTTGTGGAAGGTTACTACAGAATGTCGTGAATTTCTGTTTTAGTTGTATGATTGCTTATTTCTCGTTCTTTAAATCCTATTTAAAGAACTTATTTGTTCATTTGTTCACAAGTACTCTGAAGTGCTTCCTGCATTAACCAGTCCTTGAGGTTTGTATTCTAAATCATGATTGCATTTTTGGACGTGTACTTACCCGTCTAGAATTTTATGAGGTTCACTGTTGTTATAAGGTCAAAATTATATATTTTAGGACCTTTAATTCATTTGGGTTTATCATTTCCTTTAATGGTTTCTGCTACTTATATGAGGTTTTTAACAGTTGCAGTACATATAATATGTGATTGGTTATGATATTGGTTGTGCTTGGTAGGGTATAAATAGTGTAAATTAGAAGTTTATTTGTATTGTAAGCTCAAGTTCCATTTTTTTTTTCTATTCAAACAATCACAAATTCAAAGACACTGTTAACTTGAGACCTGAAATCAACAAGTTTCTTAGCTTAAGAAGCTCAAAACCCCATTTGTTTGGTAAATTGGTGGTTGTTTCAATACATCAAATGTTTAAGGTCCTGATAGTTTCATAATAAAACATCAAGATGCAGATTTTTAGTTGAGTTTATAAGAAGGTTTTATTTATAAGTTTAGAACTTAAATTTGATTTGATTTTGCTCAGATTTTCTAGTCTTTGATATTTCTTCATGAACAGAAAGCTCTATAAACTGGTTGTTATGGTTTGATGCACTGATATTTTTTTTTTTCTCTTCACTAATTCCTTCCAAATTTGAGTTCCGTGGCACTTAATGTTTAAGTTTTGTGATCTGAATACAAGACCTGGTTATTGTTTTTTTTTTTTTTTTTATCATAAAAACTGTGGTTTACTAAGTAATGTTTGATTAGATGCTGGTTTGCCAAGTAATGCTAGATTCTAGTGCTGGTTTGCTGGTTTCATTTTGTTCTTATGAACAATTAACTTGTTCTTATGAATGTTAATTGATTTGCTTGGACAAAGAAGAAGATTATTTATCTTTTGGCTGAACTTTAGATGCTAATAACCTTATGCATATTAGTTATGTTTGTAATTAATAAAATGAGAAGTGAAAAGTTTTTAGTTTAGTTTATAAAAAGAATGTTTAAAATCTGAGTTTAAAATTTAGATTACTTTTAGTTTGCTCAAATTTCCTAGTCTTTGTTATTTCTCTATGGACGAAGTGTTCTATGCATTACTCGTTATAGCTTGATGCTCTGATATCATTTGGTCATGTTGAGTAGAACTCCAGTGAAAACCAACTAAGGATCTTTTCACAGTTTACTGATCCAATTAATATATGAGATTTTGTATCAAATCTACCCTCATGTTCATTGAAGGCTAAAGCTTGTATAAATGTTTGTCACAGTGCCATTTTCAACTTCATTTATTTCATGGAGGGGACATGCTTTTTGTTATTAATTGTTTGTAATTTGTATTGTAATGTGCAGCATAAGCACCTGAACAGGGGCTGGTGTTACATTAGCACCTGCAGAGGGGCTGGTGCAGCACCAGCACCAGCACCAGCACCAACACCAGCACCAACACATGCACCTATTAATTTGCTTTTATCAATGACTTGTTTACTTTAGGCTAGTGTTTGATGGACCTGTGAGATATAAGCATATTTATGTTTTTATGTATATAGATTGCAACATGTTTAGGTTAAAATATATTCCTCCCTCAGTCAGAGCTACTATATCAAACCAGTCTCCAGCTGGGTCTTCACAATATTAAGAAGATATTGAAAATGAGCATGAGTATCACCTTGAAGATGATCGTGACTCTCAAAGTGATTCTGAGACCAAGCCAATAACAACGGAAAGTCAAAACAATGATAATGAACAATACAAGATAATTGGTAATTTTTGTATTATAAGACATTCTCTTTATAACTAGTTTGATATCACATTGTTATACTAATTATAAAATTTATGTTTTCAATGTATAGACTCTGAAGGGAGGGTGAGAAAGCAAACACGTGTCATGCGAACCTCACAAGTGTGGTCCTTGGTATTTGGGGAGAAAATTGTTGTCCACTTCAATGCACGTAGTTAACTTGTGAAAAAATGTGGGCAAATATTAAGTAGCTGGTTGGGCAAAGTTGCAAAGAGAAAGAACCTTTTTCCGCTTGGTTACACGGATTGGAAGAAGGTGCTTTCTAACTACAAAAATGACCTTGTTTTATTGATTCGGATAATTAACAACTTAATTTTGGTTTTCTTCCATTTTTTTGTGGTGTTGTATATGCATATACTCTTAACACCAAAAATGCTTATTTGACATGGATTTCTTTTCTTTGTGGTAGAGGAAGTTTCATTATCCTATAATTGAGGCGATCGACAAAATATTATTGAGGATGATCGGGAAAAAATGGAAGGACTACAGGTATGTGCTTAAAAGGGACCACGTGAGGAACAAAACAAAACAACAAGTTTTGAGCAATAATGTTCCAAAATGAGTAGATCAAGACCAGTGGAAACAACTTGTGAACTACTGGTTTTCTGAGCAGAGTGAGGTTGTTTTTTCATAATTTTGTTCATTTGAATTCTCGTTGTTTCTATTTTCTTTTAATGATTTATTAGTCAATTTGTTTATCGTTGGTGTAGAAATATTCTATGATAAGGACAGCAGCACGTGAAAGACAACAATGTCCTCACACAATCATATCAAAGAGTTTTGCTAGAAAAAGGGATAAATATGTGAGTTGATTTGCTTCATTCATCCAATCTTTCATTTGAGATGTAGTGTATTGAGTCATTGTTTGAACTTTTTTCATAAATGGTAGGAGATGAAACATGGAAACGAGCCCGGGTGCGTACAGTTTTTTTTTTTGAAACTCATAAAAGCAAGGATGAAACTTTTATTGATGAAGTATCAAGACAATTTGTGGTAAGTTCAACAAAACTAGTTCGGCCCCTGCATACATGTGATTGATGTGATCTGTTTTTTGTTATTTTTTAGTCAGCAACACCTCTCAACATGCATTATAAACTGTGCTAATTGAATCTTGTGAGGACATCACAGCAGAAAAAAGAATAAAAAAATATTTTGTCACAAGGGAAAATTAAATCAGTGCCATATATGTGTTGAAGTTATTCTTCATATTCATACTTATAACATTTACTTGGAAATAAAAAAGTTAGTTACTTTTGGCATGACAATTGGCACCCAAAAAGGTGCTTGCTTGATCACTATACTAGAAGAGCGAACCATGAATTCTATAATTCTACACATGAAAAAACTAAAGTTGCAGTTGTTATTTATTGTCATCGGTAAGATCAAATGAAAAAATTTGTATAGCTTACTCAACCAAACACAATAGCTTCTTCTTTTACCATAAATCTTACCAAAACAACTTCTACTAAAAGCAACAGCCACAACTTAAGTTATTAATTGATGCTTTTACCCAACCACAGCAGAAGCAACAGCTAAGCTAACCGGACCCTTAATGAGATAGAGAGTTAGAGATTTCGATATTTCAAGTGGGTGATTGGCAAGATCTTTTATCAATTAGAAATTGCCTCACTTTTCATTTTTTGGTTTCTCCATTCATTCAAAGGTTGTAGGAGGTTATTTTCATTTGACAATTTTCGGCTTAATTTTTCATGCTTACCATGCTAGACAGGTTTTTATAAACCAAAATCATGTTTGCATTTGTATGCTTGTGTTTTGTCATTTTAGTGGGGGATCTTGAAAGACCAAAATCATGTTTTGTCTATTTTGGCTAATTTATAGTAACAAGAGATCTTTGCAACTCTAGTTACTTTGTTTGGATTTTATTTTTGTTTTTCTTTCACTTTGTTTGGATTATATTTTTTGTTTTTCTTTTGTAGGAGGTTTATGGAAAAATAGGGGAAAGTCTGCCCGTTTTTCTATAAAATCTGATAAGCAACTTTTGTTTTATGTAACTTTCGCTGCAAATAACTAATCAATCTTTGGGAAGTTTAATCTTTGTTGTTTCGTAATTGTAGGTGACTACTGAAACTCGTGTGACCGAATTTTTGCTACTTCAAGATCTTCTGATGCCAGCAATAATTTACAAATACAAAATGAAGTCTTCACCGAGCTTATGGGTGAAGAGAGTTCTGGACGTGTGCGAGGTCAAGGGTTTGAAGTTACACCCTCAGCCATGTATGGATTTTCAGCTCAAATTAGGAATGATATGGGATACAATGGGGCTTATGCTGATGAGATACATAATTTGAAAGCACGAATAGAAGAACTCAATCAAAAGCATGAGCATCAGATTAAAGAAATAACAACGAAGCACGATAATCAAATTAACAGTATGTAGTCCTAAATGGATGAGCTCAGGTCTTTACTTTAGCGGTTAGTTAATGAAGGATCTCATATTTGATTTTAAGTGTATTGGTAAAATAAATTTTCAGACTTCAGTCAATTACTTGGTTGTGTATGAATTTATATGATAACTATGAATGTTTTTTGTGTAAATGAAATGAATTTTATATTGATATTTGAATTTTTATGGATTTGATGGTACATATATTGAAGAATATGGGTCTACATGTTGATATTAAACCCAAAATAGTATAAAACGCAAGCCAGGTGTATTTTGGTGCTTTAAAGTGTCACAAAAATTGCCAATATTTGGTGTTTGCAGTGAGTTTGTAATGCCCACAAAAGCGCCACTATATTGTGGCGCTTAAAAGTGCCGCAATATGCATAATTTTGTCTGTAATATTCTGGCACTTATAAGCGTCGAAATATAGCATCGCTTCAAATCTCCAGTATATACGGCGCTTAGAAGCACCGAAAAAAATGCATATTTTGGCGCTTAACATAAGCGCTGGTACTGGCACTGTGACACCACACCTACCAACACTTTGTCTGGTAATTGCTATAAGAGCCGGTATCGCATATTGCGGCACTTTAAAACGCCGAAATATGATAAAAAAAAAAGCCGATGTATGCCATTTATCTTGTAGTGTTGGATTAATGCGGATTGCTTTCAACCAGAAAGGTTCCTTGGTTCATACATTACTTATAAAGGGACTAACTTTGAGTACATTCTGTTTGGCAGTGGTAGGAGGATGTGTCCAGGTATATCATTTTCTATCCCAAGTATTGAAGTTCCACTCGCTCAGTTGCTATTCCACTTTGATCGGAAGCTCCCAAATAGGATCAAACCAGAA
Source organism: Bretschneidera sinensis (assembly GCA_023935145.1). Lineage (NCBI taxonomy): Eukaryota > Viridiplantae > Streptophyta > Magnoliopsida > Brassicales > Akaniaceae > Bretschneidera > Bretschneidera sinensis. Next base: position 103,195,298 of record CM043703.1, on the reverse strand, counting down.
GAACTTGGCATGAATGAGAACACTGGAATAACTTGTGCGATAAGAAACAATTTGTATTTAATTGCTACCCCTTGTATTCCTTATCTATATGAGAAAATGTAAGTGAAAATGTCAAATATTTTAGCATTAGGAGTTCCATTGAGTTTTAAGCAACTGTCCGACATTATTCTGCAGTTTTGTGGCATGTATTGAATATCCAAAAAATGGAGATCACTAAAATCAGCTCTAAAAGTCATAAACATATATCCATAATAAAGATACAACATGATGATATGCTTATGCAACACAAAGAGCCATTAATTGACAACCATAAAGTGCAGCAAAAGACACATAAGATTACAAGTCAGCAATCTATCTGTGAAATATTGTTTGCCAATTTCTTTCTGATGTAAATTTTGCAAGGAAATTTGTGAGGAACTCCCTTACAAAATTTGGGACATACAATCTTAATAATACCACTACAAAATAAGTAAATGAAGAGTACGCTAAAAGTTTTAGAACATGCATGTCAAAATATGCAGCATGTTGATGCAAAATAAAATATTTTAGCCATTGTGAACTAACATTTTTTAACCATTGGTATGCATATTCCTCCTTAACTTCCAATAGAGAAATAGTTTTCAAACATAAAGTAAGAAATAACTATCCAATAATTAGAACACAAGTAAACCTTACCAGTTATCTTGAATGCTTTGTTCTATTTCTCTGGTATGGAATTCATAGTTTTGCATTTGTCAAAACCTTCTAGCAGAAAGTGTCTAGCTTCCATCTCACTGTGTAACTTCTTTACCAATTGATCTTCACCACCCTGCTGAAGTTCATTATAAAGCTCAGATAGAATAAGTGAATCAGGACCAATTGATCTGTCAAGTATTTCCCTGATAACTTGGATAGCTCCATCAAAATCCCCATTCTTGCAGAAGGCAGAAACCAACATACTGAAAGTATGCTTATTTGGGTGACAACCACTTCTTATCATGCTTTTGTATATCTGAAAAGAACGGTCAAAATATTTCCTCGCACATTGCCTAGTAATAAGGGTAGAAAAAGTATAAGCATTTGGGACTAAATTCTCCTTATCAAGTTCTTTAACAAGATATAGAGCTTTCTTTGTCTTACCCTCCTCACGTAGTCCAAAAATCACAGCATTATAAGTTAGAATATTAGCTTTAACTCCATTCTTGGCCATCTCATCATAAACAAGATGCGTCTGACGTCGTGGTTGGCCACAAGAAGGGAGACTACCACGGCATCATCATATGGGGTCTGCATTCCTTTTAGGTCATTTTCTATGAAAGAGATCGTTTGGTCCATCTTCCTGCATTTGTGAGGCCCACTAACTGATGCCATAAATTTGGTGTAGGTCTTTTTGCTATGCCTTGAGGTGCCCTCCGTGGCAGGGCTTCCGCAGATGGTTTTGATGATCTTAGTTGTGGTGGCCTTTGGGCCTCTCTAGTTGAGCCTTTCGGGGCTTGGTCCTGGACTTCTCCGAGGGGTTTGGTCCATCTAGTTTAGACTAGGCGAACACTCGAGACTTCTTTGGGTTCATTTGGGCATCCCTTCTTACTGTGGTCTGGTGAATTCTTTCAACTGTCCCCCACTGATAAGGGCCTCAATTTAATGTTTCAGGGCCAGATACTCTTCGGTATCGTGCTCGTGGTTTCTATGGAACAGACACCCTTGCTCTAACCTTCACTAAGACGCAGCTGCCCGGAGGCCATTAAAGGACTGCCTTGTCTTGGAGTTGCATCAGGACGTTGGTTCTGGATGCTTTAAGGGGGGTGAAGCTCTCGAGGCATCTAGGGGCTTTGTGCCTGTTTTCACAGAAAGGTCGCTTAGTTGGTTCGTGGCGAGGACTGACAAAGTCTTTCATCTTCTTTTTTGTGTCCCCTTCTCGTTCTCTCTGGAAGGATTGGTCATTCTCCGCTAGCGTATACTTCTCGGCTCGGGCCAAAATCTCGCTCATGTCGCTGGCGGTCGCCTAGTGAGCTTAGAGCTAAAGATTCCAAACATTAGTCTATTTTTGAATGCTAGCATCTGAACGTTGGGGTTGGGGTCGAGGTTAGGGATCTCCCAAACAGATGAGTTAAACCTCGAGATGTAGGCATAGAGTCTTTCTCCCAGGAATTGGATGATGTTAAAAAGGGATTATGAGGTCTTTTTAGGTCCCTTGCTGTTGAGAAAGTGGGACGCGAAGGTGTAGCTCAGCTCCTTGAAAGTGCCGATGCTCCTTGGTTTTCAATGAGAGTACCAAGTTTCAGCTGCCTTCGCGAGTGTCAGGGGGAATGCTTGGCACATTACGAGATCTAAATGTCGATGCAGCGTCATGGTAGTTTTATAGTGTTGGAGATGATCCAAGGGGTCTGTCGAATCGTCATAGGGCTTGATTTGGGGAATTCAGAAGTTTGGCGGGAGTGGAGCTTCGAGGACCTCTCGGGTGAAGGGCAGGTCCTGAATGTTGAACTCATCCAAGACACTATGGTTTTGGCATTTGAGTGCTTTGTCGATTCGCTCCTCCATTTCTTCGATCCGTTTGTCAAGGCCGAGGTTGTTCCAGAAGGGGGAGCTCTCTTTGGGTTTGACAGTGGGGGGTGGTGATGACTCCGCCGTGGAACAGTTGTCAATAGGGAGCCCACGGCTAGCAGGGCTCATGCGTTCAAGATTTTGTCGAGAAGGCATGGGGGAGGGCTGGTGAACCTCTCTGCAGACCTCGACGGTGAGGTAGGCTACTAGACGTGAGAGTTCCACAAACTATGCTTGGAGCGTAGGAATAGTGGGATACGTTGTTGCGGTTCCTTGGGGGTTTTCCAATGGATCCATCTCTGTGTGGCTAGGGCGTTGGGTCCCGAAAAGGGGTTGTGGGTCGCTGCTAGAGGACCTTTGCTCTGACATAGTGGGGAGTCTTGACTTGGACCGTTGGCTATGCACATTGTTTTGTATAGGTGCGGCGCTGCCCCCGGCGACTCCTTTGCCAGCATTTTTCGTGGTATTTCTGGGGGTCATGGCAACATATGAGTTCTTTAGACTTCTTCACTTTTACTGTAAGCGAAAGATGTTGGTTTCCCACGGACGGTGTCAATCTGTTGATGCCAAAAAATGTGTTGCTGAGCTGGAGGTCGGTGCTTCAAAAGGGAGCCTACACAAAGAAAACAGGATACGCTAGAGGGTCACCGGAGGAGAGTGGGGATGATGCTTCTGGAGACACTCGGATGCTTTTGTCAGTGCAAACTTTTAGAGAAATGGGGATGCTTGGTACTTTTGATAATGTGGTTGTGTTTTTAGATGGTTTGGGATTCTCATACCTTGGGCCTTTTATAGCGATTCAGAGGTGAGATTGCCCACGTGCTAGGGATGAGGGCAATCCCAGAGATCCCGTTCTTCCGGCGAGAGTCCAGTCGTGCATCCAGGGACGGCTATGATCCCTGTAATCATGCCTACACGTCTGCGTTAGGGAGTCTAAGGGAGGCGATGACTGCCCACAGTTTTCTCTATGTGTCACTACATTGTTGGGCCAAAATGGTCCACGTGTCGTTGTGTTGTTGGGTAAGAACTGTCCACATATCGTTGTGCTATTGGTTGAGGATTGTTCACATGTCGTTATGCTATTGGGTGGTGCGTTTATTGGCTGTATCAAAGACAAATCATGACGTGTTAGAACCTCTGATATTCTAATTGGTGGTTTTAAACGGGACCTTGTTTTATGAAAATTATAGTTTGAATAGGGAATGAAAAGGAACCTAAAATTATTTGTACACTTGTTTAGCATGTTTTAACCATAGTTGTGAAAACAGCACTCTAGTTCACTTGGTAGTACAGTAATATCATTGAAGATTTTTCCTAGTTTCTTTTATCTTGATTGAAAATATTGAGGAAGCTATTGAAGTCAACGTTTACTGGTCTTGATTATGTTTGGGTTGTGATGATCCCTTGCTAGCTACTCGTCCATGACATGAGAATCATGGAAAAGAGGTTTTATGGTTTATACTTTCTTCCTTAGATTTAAGGAAGGGAACTTTTTTTAGTACGATAAGAGGGATATGTCCATGAATGATGGGATCTTCTTTGGCGTAGCAAATATTCAACTTCTACTACATCACTTTGATATCCTTATTTTACCTAAAAAAAAAACAATAAAAAAAGAGAGAGGAGGAGGAATGACTTCATACTTAGTTGCTACCTTGCCCAGATAAATCTATGTTTTGGTATAAAAATTAAAAATACATTCCATGCAATATAGCTAGATGGTGGACTAATTAAATTACTAGCTAGTACTACTATTAAATAAATTAACATATTTATTGGTCCATCAATAAATAAATTAACATATACTTGTGAAAGTAATTTCTTGGTCCATCAAATAATTTTAACATATATTTATGTAATAAATTGATTTTCTTGGTCAATCTTAAAATCTTACATGACGCAATTTTGTCTAAATAATATATATGACTGTGAAGTAAATAATAAAAAAAAGCTGTTAAGTTTGATTTCAACCACAAATGAATGAACAACAAAATGGGATTCTGAAATTAAAAAAAAAAAAATTAAAGCTGTTAACTTTGATTTCAACCACCAATGAACGAACGACAAAATGAGATTCTGAAAAATAAAAAAATAGGGTGATAAGGGTAAACTTTGGATTTCATAATTAAATATTTTAAAGCCAATGAATCAAAAGTTTCGTATTGAACTCATTTTCCATACAATACAATTTTTTTTTACCTAGTCAAAAGACGCATTCCTATTACTATATATTAATTTAATATTTAAGGGATGCTGAGAGATATTTAAGATGTTGAATTTAAATTAAATTAAATTAAACACTAAACGTTGCCGTAATCATTATTTAAATTACACAAAAAACTGTGTGAAAATACAAGTGTATGTTTGGGTAACAATTTTCTATTTTATGTTTTTTAAAATTGTTTTTGAAAATGAAAACTGAAAACAGTTTTATAATGTTTTCAAAAGAAAACATGTTTGGATAACTATAACTCGAAAACTGTTTTCAAAACAGAAAACAATGAAATATTGTTTAGATAATCTTATTTTGGTTTTTTTTATATACCTTGTAATTATTTTCAGTTTTGAGTTTAAATTTAAAATCTATATAAATTTTATTTTTCATATTTATTAAATACTTAAAAATAATTAATATTATTTTATTTTTAAAATTTTAATATTTTTTATATACCATGGAGTAAGAATGAGACAGAGAAGTAAACACTGATTTTAGAGCTATTTTTCGAAAATTATATGAGAAAACATTAATTTGGATTTTGGAGTTTTCATAAAACAGTTTTTGAAAACTTTTTTTTTTTTCAGAAATGGCTTTTGAAAACTATTTTCTAAACATATTTCGAGTTTTTGAAAACTGTTTTTAGTTTTTGAAACTTGTAAAACTGAAAACAGTTTTCAAAAACTCAAAACAAACATGCTCCAACTCTCAACCTTGACCACCATAAATGAGCATATATTTTGATGAAAGGATACTTCTCTATTAAAAATCATTGTCTTCCTGTGTACTCTTACTACTTGGAAAGTGGAAACTAGATTCTTATATTGAAAAATGAAAATTGAGTTTAACCCTCTTTAATTTATGATTTTTTTTCCAGTTAAATTGAAATCCTCTAATTAATGGAATAGTTTATTGTTCCAAAACAAGCATTTAAGTTGAATCATGAAGCTCATCAAGCATCCACAAAAATTTCAATACTCATCTCCTTAATTGACCCAGATGCCTCAACTAGCCTCCTTTTGCCTATTTTCCTCTTTTCTTCTCTTCTTGTTCATGCTTGTGAAATATAGGAAAAATACCCAAAGGCAAGTCCTTAAGCCTCCACCAGGGCCAACGAAGCTGCCTATTATAGGAAACTTGCATCAGTTGATTGGTCCATTGCCACATCATAGCTTGACAGAATTAGCAAAGAAATATGGACCTATTATGTCCATACAAATGGGAGAAGTTAAGGCTGTAGTTATTTCGTCTCCTGAAATAGCCAAAGAGGTGCTAAAGACACATGAGCTCAGTTTTGCACAAAGGCCTGCAGTTGTTGCTGCTGAAATAATGGCATATGAAAGTATTGTCTTTGCCCCTTATAACGATTACTGGAGGCAACTGCGGAAGATTTCTGTCTTGGAGCTTCTAAGCGCAAAGCGCGTCCAGTCATTCAGGTCGATAAGAGAGGATGAGGTATGGAATATGGTTGAATCAATCTCCTCATCTGAAGGACAACCCATCAATCTCAGCAAGGTAATTTTCTCCATGACAAATAATGTGGTTTCTCGGGCAGCGTTTGGTAGAAAGTGCAAAGATCAAGGTGATTTCGTATCATTGCTAGCCGAAATAGTACTGTTTGTCGGAGGGTTTAACATGCCTGATCTGTTCCCTTCCCTTAGATTTCTCAGTTACATCAATGGAATGAAGCCTGCATTGAAGAAAATTCAGAAAAAGATTGATAAGATTCTTGATGATATCCTCACAGAACATAAGATCAAAAGACAACCCTTTACTGGTAGCAACAATATTAAACCATATCACGAGGAAAATCTACTTGATGTGCTTCTAAATATTCAAGAGTCTAATGAGCAAGAATTTCAACTCACAACCGAACAAATCAAAGCTGTCTCAATGGTATGTGTTCATCAGATGCTTCAAGTACTTTGATCCTTTGACTTGCATATGCATACTAAGTGCACAAATCTTACTTAATGCACTGCATTATTCTGCTTTACGTCCTAAGAATTTTTTTAGTATTTTGGTGGCTGCAGGTTCGATCCTGGTTGCCATCGTCATCATTTTTCTTTTTTTATAAACAAAGAGCCTATAGTATTTGGCAAAACCTGTTTCAGGGAACTGTGGTGAATGTTATTCATTGTTAGTTCAATCTTTTTCAGGATGTATTCTCTGCAGGGAGCGAGACATCAGCAACAACCATGGAATGGGTAATCTCAGAATTGATTAGAAACCCTACAGTGATGGAGAAGGCACAAGCTGAGGTACGAAAAGTTTTTGATGGAAAGAGGAAAATTGAAGAGACAGACATCCAAAAACTAGATTACTTAAAATCAGTTATCAAGGAAACTCTACGTTTCCACCCTCCCGCTCCCATAATCCCAAGAGAATCAAGGCAAAGATGCGAGATTAAAGGATATGAAATACCAGTAAAGGCAAAGATCCTCATAAATGCTTGGGCAATAGGGAGGGATCAAAAATATTGGACAGAACCTGAGTGCTTTAAACCAGAGAGGTTTCAAAATTCTTCTATTGATTTCAAAGGGACAAACTTCGAACTGATTCCTTTTGGGGCAGGTAGGAGGATTTGTCCAGGCATATCGTTTGCTACTGCAAATATTGAATTAGCACTTGCTCAATTGCTGTACCACTTTGATTGGACTCTGCCTAATGGGATCAAACCAGAAGAACTTGATATGACTGAGAATTTTGGAATAACATCAAGGAAAAAGCATAACTTACACCTGATCGCCACCATTGGCGTACCTTTCCTCAGTTAGACCTTAAATGGGAATAAGGTATGTAATCAGTTTTGTATTTACAATTTCCATGCTTTTGTATCTTATTAATTACACTACGTATGTCAGCTGTTTGGTTCTCATTGAAACAACAATAATATTCTGAGAGAATGAGAAAACGGCTTCTATGTCAATATGGAATAAATGTACCTGGTGGATTAATTTGGATTCTCAAAATTGAAATCTCACTTGCTCGACTATTGTATTGACTTGGCTGGAAATACAGGATGAGATCAAGGAAGAACTTTATATGAGTTATTTTCATCTACCTGAAAACAATCAGGCAAAGATAAAACCAAAAATAAAGAGTTAACATGAGTAAGGCCTTTGATTTGGAGCAGAACTTGTAGTAGTCTTTCAACTGTCACCCGTTCCCGTGAATTAAATGGATATTAACACAAAAAAATGAATCAAATCACAACAGTCATCTGCAAAGCCTAGAATATGGATAGCTGCTTCTGTTGCATAGCAGTTAAGACACATAGAAATAGAATTTCGTTGCTAACTATAAAGAGATAGGGAGAAAGGGGGTCTCCCTGCCTGCCTGAGTCCTCTGGATGGTTTAAAAGACGTATAAAGTTATCCAATGGTGAGAAATCTAAAAGAAACAGTGTAAACTGACTCTCTTACAACTGTTCACTTTTTCTCCATGCGTCAGGCAGCCCATCTCCATCAACAGGTTCTTCTCCATGACTGCCTTAGCCTGTGTTCAGATAGTATAGGTCACGTTCAGTCTTCACAAATTAAGTACATTAAATACATAATTCAAATAAGATCAAATTATTTTGATAATAATATATACACAATATATATTTCAATCCAATAATATGGATTTCACCATCCATATCTTTAAAAATTGTACATATATATATATATATATATATATATAACATAAATAATAAATATAGTATATGTCACGTTCTCAATCAAATACGAATCAAGGACGTGATAATGACTATTTACCTATAAAATTTTTCATTAAAATAAGTAAAACAAAACAAAATATAATGATAATTTGTTTCGGTTTATTGTTAAAACCAAAACAAAACAGAATTCATACCCTTTGAGAAAATTCTAGCATCGCGGTGATTTTTTATTTATTTATTATTATTTTTTACAAGTTTCATGAAGCTTCCTAGCTGGCCGCCCATTTTATTCTTAAAAGGGGTTGGGCTTAATCTCAACACAAATTAATCTGGTAAAGAAACGGGCTAAACAAATCGGTTCAAACCCAAATTTCTTAATAAATAAAAAAGATACCCTTGAATTTATTTATTTTTTAAAATAAGTATGAACTGAATACATTAAGTTCAATAGAAAAATGGGCTTGTGTCTCCCATTATTTATACTTATCTATACTTATATATATATTATTAATAAAACATAACTCTATCTCGTGTTCACCAATCAAAATATCTCTTAAACTCCTACTTGAATATATAAATCAAATATTTGAATAAAGCTATATATCTAACTTAATTGACTCAAATTCCCATATATTATTCTTCCATGTTTTTCTTTTCCTCAATCCCACTCACACCTAATTTCTCCACTCTCTTTATCTCTTTTGTCTTTTACTAATGTTGATTTTCTCTATTACTCTTTATCTTCTTTACATTTTCAACTGTTTCTATTTATTTTTTGTGATTCTAATCGAATTGTTTTTCTCTTGAATTTCTTTGCAGGTTCAGTTTTCTAAAGAATGAATATGTGACCATTATGCATTATGTTTAGCATACTTATAAGTGAAAAAATAATTGTTAGCATATTGTTTTATTATATAAAAGAGTAAATCAACACGCGCATAGTCTGCGTTGAGATACTAGTACATATAATTACATATAATAAATATTAAATATATATATTGGGTCAAGCTGTAAAATTTTAACTCGTGATCCAACTTAACAAGTTCACCAATTCCTCAACCCAATTAAAGAAATCCAATTTCTAAAATACCTAACCCAACTCATTGCACCAATTTGAGTTGAGTTGATGGTTTCATCGGTTGTATGCCTACTCCTAATTCACGCTACATAAGAACCTCTTGAACCAGCTCCTCCTTCCACCACCAAATAGAACCCTCAACCAAATCACAAACCCATTGCAATTGAGCCTGCTCCACCGTCGGGGAAACCACTGTTGGCATAGGAATTTGTTAACAAGCGTCGACCCTGTTTTGCGAGCATGGTCAAATTGAAATAGTTCATATTCCGAAAACTCAAACCACTCAGTTCCTTGCGCTTACTAAGATTCTCCCACTTTAACTAGCGAATTCATGCTCATCTCTTTTATGCCGCCACAAAACTGACACATTAATTTGTGAATTTCTTCACACAAAAACACTGAAAGACGTAAATAGCTCATGGCACAGGTGAAAGCAGTTTCTCTTAACCTTTTTATAATTTAATTTCCTCCAAGCCCTCTCCTTTGAGAATTGAAAAGATTTGTTTTTTTTATTTACGAAGAGAGTTCAAGATATTTCTCATTTAAAAGAGATTTGTGATTGATACAATCGCACTAACAATTAATCTTAATTATAATTTTATTTCTAACATTACCATTCATTGTACACTAGAACACGACAAAAACGCATAAAATGGAAAGACAAAAACGGTGAGCACAAACACAAGAAGTTTTTAAGAGTGTCGAGCACAAAAAAATAATTTTTAATTTTTAATATCTTTAAATTAATGAGTGAAATTTACTTTTCTATATGAACTTATACATCATTTCAATTTAGTTTTTGTTGGGTATACGACCAAAGTCCCACATTGGCTAGAAGTAGGGAGGATCATAGGTATATAAAAATGGACAAATATCTCCATTGGTATGAGGCCTTTTAGGGTAAAAACCCAAGAGCAAATCCATGAGGACTTGGGCCAAAAGTGGACAATATCATACCAATGTGGAGATATGTGGTGTCCATAATCCTTACAAGTAGTATCAGAGCTATTGGTTGAGTGGTGTGAAGCAGATCGTTGTGAACGAAATGTCAACTACAACAAAGTTTGATGTTGAGAAGTTTAACAGGAGTAATTTCTCGTTATGGAAAATGAAGATTAAGACAATTTTGAGGAAAGACAATTGTTTGGCAGCAATTGAAGAAAGGCGGCCTGCAGAGATCACTGATGACAACAAGTGGAACGAGATGGACGGCATCGCAATTGCCGATCTGCACTTAGCACTAGTTGATGGAGTGTTATCTAGTGTGGCGAAAAAAAAGACTGCAAAGGAGATTTGGGATACTCTAACAAGACTGTACGAGGCTAAGTCACTACACAATAAGATCTTCTTAAAGAGGAGACTTTACACTCTTCGAATGACGGAATCCACGTCGGTGACCAACCATATCAACATTTTAAATACTTTATTTTCATAACTTACATCGACGGGTTACACAATAAAGGCATCTGAACGTGCGGAGCTTCTACTACAAAGTCTACCTGACTCGTATGATCAACTCATCATCAACTTGACGAACAACATCCTCACGGACTATCTAGCCTTCGATGAAATTGTAGCTGCTGTTTTGGAAGAAGAAACCAGGCGCAAAAACAAGGAAGACAAACATGCAAGTTCGCAGCAAGCAGAAGCTTTGACGATGACAAGAGGAAGATCAACGGAACGTGGCCCCAGTGGGAGTCAGAATCATGGTAGATCAAAATCAAAAAGTAAGAAGAATTTCAAGTGCTATAACTGTGGCAAGAAAGGGCATGTCAAGAAAGATTGTTGGTACACAAAGAAGAGTGGAGTCCCTGAGTCATCAAATGCTCAAGGGAATGTGGCAAGTGCCTCAGATGATGGTGAAGTTCTATATAGCGAGGCAACAACGGTAGTTGGAGGCAGAAAGCAGTTCGCTAACGTCTGGTTACTAGACTCAGGAGCAACATGGCACATGACATCTCGGAGAGAATGGTTCCACAAATATGAACCAATCTCAGGAGATTCTGTACACATGGGTGATGATCATGCTTTGGAGATCGCTGGTATTGGTACTATCAAGATAAAGATGTTTGATGGTATGGTTCGCACTATTCAGGAGGTACGACATGTAAATGGCCTGAGAAAGAATCTATTGTCTTTGGGGCAAATAGATAGTCTTGGATGCAAGACTCATGTCGAAAATGGGATCATGAAAGTTGTCAAAGGTGCGCTTGTGGTTATGAAGGCAGAAAAGATCGCGGCAAATCTATTCATGCTTAAAGGAGAAACACTACAGGAAGCTGATGCATGTGTCGTGTCAACCAGCAAGGGGGAAGAGTCGACGATGATGTGGCATCTCAAACTAGGCCATATATCGGAACGAGGTTTGAAGATTCTCTCCGACGGAAAGCTGCTTCCAGGGCTCAAATCGGTAAATCTATCTTTCTGTGAGCATTGTATTACAAGTAAGCAGCATAGATTGAAGTTTAGCAGATCTGATACTAGGAGTAAATACATTTTAGACTTGATTTATTCTGATGTATGGGAGTCACTAGAAATGTCCCTAGGAGGAGCAAAGTACTTTGTGTCTTTTATTGATGATTACTCCAAGAGATGTTGGGTGTATCCAATCAAGAAGAAGTCAGATGTATTTCCGTTATTCAAAGACTTCAAAGCGCGGGTGGAACTTGAATCTGGGAAAAAGATCAAGTGCTTAAGGATAGATAATGGAAGAGAGTACACAGACGGCGAGTTTCTTGCTCTTTGTAAGCAGGAAGGTGTCAAACGACAGTTCACAATCACATACACGCCTCAACAAAATGGAGTGGCAGAGCGGATGAATAGAACTCTTACAGAAAGGATGAGAGCTATGTTGAGGACTGCAAGTTAACCCAACTCTTTTTGGGCAGAAGCAGTCAAAACCGCCTGTTATGTGATAAATCGATTGCCATCAACAGTAATTAATTTAAAGACATCGATAGAGATGTGGACTGGTAAGCCAGCAGACTACTCTACTTTACATTCTTTTGGATGTCCTGCGTATGTGATGTACAATGCCCAAGAAAGAACGAAGTTGAATCCGAAATCTATGAGGTGTATATTTTTGGGGTATGCTAATGGAGTAAAGGGGTATCGCCTGTGGGATCCGACTACCCGCAAGGTTGTTGTCAGCAGGGATGTGATCTTTGCAGAAGATCAACCACTACAAAAAGATGAAGATGATAGCACGTCGAAAGAGGTTTCAGAGACTACAACAATACAGGTGGAAAATAATCTGGTACAAGAAACTCCAGTTTCTACTGAAGCAGCACCAAAGTACGAGGTACAAGAACCAGTCGAGTCCGAAGCTCTAGAAGCTCGCCGGTCAACTCGTGAGAGAAGGCCGCCAGCTTGGCATTCGGAGTTTGTCACTGAGAGCAATGTTGCATACTGTCTTTTAACAGAGGATGGAGAGCCATCAACTTTCCAAGAAGCTACAAGTAGCTCAGATGTGTCTTTGTGGATAGCAGCAATGCAAGAAGAAATTGAAGCTCTACATAAGAACAAGACTTGGGAACTGGTACCATTGCCACATGGAAGAAAAGCCATAGGTAACAAATGGGTCTACAAGATCAAGCGGGATAGCAATGATCAAGTGGAACGGTTTTGTGCAAGACTGGTGGTAAAAGGATTCGCTCAGAAAGAAGGTATTGATTTCAATGAGATATTTTCCCTGGTGGTTCGACTTACAACAATCAGAGTAGTCCTGGTTATGTGTGCTACGTTTGACTTACATCTGGAGCAGTTGGATGTGAAAACTGCATTTCTTCATGGAGAACTTGAAGAAGAAATCTATATGCTCCAACCAGAAGGTTTTGCTGAAACAGGAAAGGAGAACTTGGTTTGCAAGTTGAACAAATCTCTATGCGGTCTCAAACAGGCGCCGAGGTGTTGGTATAAGAGATTTGATTCCTTCATTATTAGCCTTGGATACAACAGACTCAGTTCAGACCATTGTACGTACTTCAAAAGGTTTGATGGTGATAATGATTTTATTATCTTGTTGTTGTATGTGGATGACATGTTGGTAGCAGGCCCCAACAGAGATCAAATCCAAAAAGTGAAGGCACAGTTGGCTAGGGAGTTTGATATGAAGGACTTGGGACCAGCAAACAAGATTCTAGGGATGCAGATTCATCGAGACAGAAATAACAGGAAGATTTGGCTTTCCCAGAAGAACTACTTCAACAAGATCTTGCGACGTTTCAACATCCAAAATAGTAAGCCAATTTCTACCCCACTTCCTATTAATTTCAAGTTATCCTCAAGTATGTGTCCTAGCAATGAAGAAGAGAGCAAGGAGATGTCTCGAGTACCGTATGCATCAGCAGTGGGAAGTTTAATGTTTGCTATGATTTGTACAAGACCAGACACTGCACAAGCAGTGGGAGTGGTTAGTCGATTTATGGTGAATCCTGGTGGAGAGCATTGGAATACTGTGAAGAGGGTTATGAGATACATCAGAGGAACCTCAGATGCTGCATTATGTTACAGAGGGTCAGATTTTACTGTCAGAGGCTATATTGATTTAGATTTTGTAGGGGATCTCAATAAAAGCAAATCTACTACAGGTTATGTGTTTACACTTGCAGGAGGAGCTGTAAGCTGGGTTTCTAAACTGCAGACGGTTGTGGCTCTATCTACAACGGAAGCAGAATACATGGCGGCTACACAAGCTTGCAAGGAAGTAGTTTGGATACAAAGGTTATTGGAAGAGCTCGGGTATAAGCAAGAGAAGATTGTTCTGTTTTGTGACAGTCAGAGTGCCTTGCACATTGCAAGGAATCCAACTTTTCATTCACGGACAAAGCACATAAGGGTTCAGTATCACTTCATTCGAGAAGTAGTGGAAGAATGTAGTGTGGATATGCAGAAGATTCACACCGACGAGAACCTAGCAGATGTTATGACCAAGCCAATCAACACTGACAAGTTTAAATGGTGTAGATCCTTATGTGGTCTAGCAGAAACGTAAGCAAGCATGGATTTGGCAAGTGAGGAAGGATGGAAAGATTATGAAAGATCTGCTGCATAGATCGAGGTGTGAAGACAGATTAAAATCAGTCTTCAAGTGGGAGATTGTTAAAGAAATAGGCCACCAACCATTTGTCAAAAATGGAGGTGCCTAACTTTGGCAAATTGTCAACAATGGAGGAAGTAGGCCACCAACCATTTTTTGTCAACAATGGAGATGCCTAACTTCCACTAACCCATTTGTTTTAAGCCTGTATAAACCCCATTTGCTCTCATTTTGAAATGCAATCACAAAATCAGGAGAAGTGTATTAAAGAGAGTGTGAAAGTTACTACTTAGAGAGGAAAATTTGTTCATTCTTTGTAAGTAATATTTTTCCGATTTTGTGAGAGAGTTGTTTCTCCTATTACAATAGAGATTAGACAATTGTTATCTCGTTGTAATCAGAGAGAAGGTTTAGTAATCCCTATTTTACAATAGTGAAATCCTCCTACACTTGCCCGTGGTTTTTTACCCCAATTTGTTCGGGGTTTTTCCACGTAAAATATTTGTGTCTTGTTTATCTTCATTTTTCTCATTTCGCTTTAGTTGTGTGTTAGTTTCGACCCGGTAATTTTATTTTTCCTAACAGTGGTATCAGAGCTCTGTTAGACAGGCGGTGTGCTCCAGATTCTTCATGGACGTGTCCTGGTCATAACACGGTGAAGAGGAGTTGACCTGGGATAGAGCAAGCTCTCGAGGCAGGTGGTGCTCCATGTAAGGCGTGTGCTCCAACGCAGTGGAGTGGAGAATCCTGGTTGGTAGAGAGTGGACAGATGGATGATTGTTTGAGGGGAGGCTCGGTGGTCCTTTGTTCGAGGGGAGGATTGTTCGGTATACGACCAAAGTCCCACATTGGCTAGAAGTAAGGAGGATCATAGGTATTAAGGATGGACAAATATCTCCATTGGTATGAGGCATTTTGGGGTAAAAACCCAAGAGCAAATTCATGAGGGCTTAGGCCCAAAGTGGACAATATCGTACCAATTTGGAGATATGTGGTGTCCATAGTCCTTACGGTTTTGAACCTTTCAAACACGTCAACTAGTTTAACTGTCACATTGACAAAAGTTGTACAAGCCGAAGACTAAAAAATGTATATTAGCCAAATTGATCACACATGGCAATTTTTATCATCTGGAAAATAGCTATAAAGTAAAACCATAGCACACATAAACGTCCACATGCAATTCAACATTTCAAAACCCTGAGGTGTACAGAATACCTTTGCATACAAATCCTTAGCGCCATGGCAAATGCTTCTCCAATATCCCTGATGCTCCAAGTGCTCTTCTTCCCTCTCCTCCTCACGTTCCTCCTCTTCCTCTATACGGTTGTGAAACATTGGAAGAGATCTAAAGCCCAAGGACGTATAAAGTTATTCAATGATGAGAAATCTAAAAGAAACAGTGGAAACTGAATCTCTTACAACTGTTCACTTTTTCTCCATGCGTCAGGCAGCCCATCTCCATCAACAGGTTCTTCTCCATGACTGCCTTAGCCTGTGTTCAGACTTCAGTAGTAAACAAATAACTAGAATATAGTATATGTCACGGCCAGACTTCACAAATTAAGTACATTAAATACATAATTCAAATAAGATCAAATTATTTTGATAATAATATATACACAATATATATTTCAATCCAATAATATGGATATCGCAATCCATATCTTTAAAAATTATACATATATATAAGATAAAAAATAAATATAATATATGTCACGTTCTCAATCAAATACGAATCAAAGATGCGATAATGACTATTCACTTATAAAATTTTTCATTAAAAATAAGTAAAACAAAACAAAATATAATGATAATTTGTTTCGGCTTATTGTTGAAACCAAAACAGAACAGAATTCATACCATTGGAGACAGTTCTAACATCACGATGATTTTTTATTTATTTATTATTATTTTTTACAAGTTTTATGAAGCTACCTGGCCGCCCGTTTCATTCTTAAAAGGGGTTGGGCTTAATCTCAGCACAAATTAATTTGATAAAAAAACGGGCTAAACAAATCGGTTCAAACCCAAATTTCTTAATAAATAAAAAGGATGTCCTTGAATTTATTTATTTTTTAAGATAAGTATGAACCGAATACATTAAGTTCAATAGAAAAATGGGCTTGTGTCTCCCATTATATATATATATAGTAATAAAAGTAAAACCGATATCTGATGTCCACCAATCAAAATATCCCTTAAACTGGTACTTAAATATGTAAATCAAATATTTGAATAAGGCTATATATTTAACTTAATTGACTCCAATTCCCCACATAATTCTTCTATGTTTTTCTTTTTCACTATCTCACTCACACCTAACTTCTCCACTCTCCTTATCTTTTTTGTCTTCTACCCATGTTAATTCTCTCTATTACTCTTTATCTTCTCTATATTTTCAATTGTTTTTATTTTATTTTTTTTTGTGATTCTAACCGAATTGTTTTTCTTTTGAGGTTTCTTTGTAGGTTCAGTTTTCTAATGGAGAATATGTGACCATTATGCTTGACATGATTATAAGTGAGAAAATAATTGTTAGCATATTGTTTTATCATATAAAAGAGTAAATAAACATGTACATAACGTGCATTGAGATGTTAGTATATATATATATATATATATATATATATATATATATATTATCTTTTTTGTCTTCTACCCATGTTAATTCTCTCTATTACTCTTTATTTTCTCTACATTTTCAATTGTTTTTATTTTTTTTTGGTGATTCTAACCGAATTGTTTTTCTTTTGAGGTTTCTTTGTAGGTTTAGTTTTCTAATGGAGAATATGTGACCATTATGCTTGACATGATTATAAGTGAGAAAATAATTGTTAACATATTGTTTTATCATATAAAAGAGTAAATAAACATGTGCATAACGTGCATTGAGATGTTAGTGTATATATATATAATGATAGAATTAACGGTTTGGATCGAGTTGTAAAATTTTAACTCGTGACCTAACCCAACAAGTTCAACAATTTCTCAACCTAATTAACCAAACCCAAATTTTAAAATATCTAATCCAACGTATTATACCGATTTAGATTGAGTTGACGGTTTCATCGGTTGGATACCTACTCCTAATTCACGCTGCATAAGAACCTCTTGAACCAGCTCCTCCTCCCACCACCCAATAGACTCATCAACCAAATCACAAACCCATTGCAATTGAGCCTGCTCCACCGGCGGGGAAACCACTTTAAAAGAGGTTGGCATAGGAATTTGTTATCAAGCGTCGACCCTGTTTTGCGAGCATGGTCAAATTGAAATAGTTCATATCCCGAAAACTCAAATCACTCAGTTCCTTGCGCTTACTAAGATTCTCCCGCCACCAAAACTGACATTAATTTGTGAATTTCTTCACACAAAAACACAGAAAGACGTAAATAGCTCATGGCACAGGTGAAAGCAGTTTCTCCTTACCTTTTTATAATTTAATTTCCTCCACGCCCTCTCCTTTCAGAATTGAAAAGATTTGTTTTTTGATCTACGAAGAGAGTTCAATATATTTCTCATTTAAAAGAGATTTGTAATTAATACAATCGTATTAACAATTAAGCTTAATTATAATTTTACACCATTCATTGTACATAAAATGAACAGACAAAAACGGTGAGGACAAACACAAAAAGTTTTTATGAGTGTCGAGCACAAAAAGATAATTATTGATTTTTAATATCTTTAAATTAATGAGAAAAATTTACTTTTCCTCGTGAACTTAAACTTCAAACACGTCAATTAGTTTGCCTGTCACATTGACAACAGTTGTACGATTGATTAATGAAGCTCAAGACTAAAAAATGAATATTAGCCAAATTGATCACATGCAATTTTTATCATCTGGAAAATAGCTATAAAGTAAAACCATAGCACACATAAATGTCCACATACAATCCAACATTTCAAAACCCTGAGGTGCAGTACAGAGTACCTTTGCATACAAATCCTTAGCCCCATGGCAAATGCTTCTCCAATATCCCTGATGCTCCAAGTGCTCTCCTTCCCTCTCCTCCTCTTCCTCTATACGGTTGTGAAACACTGGAAGAGATCTAAAGCCCAAGGACTGACCACGAAGTTTCCCCCAGGGCCATGGAAGTTGCCTTTCATAGGGAACTTGCATCAATTGATTAACCCTTAAGAGACTAGGCCAAAAGTTCTGGGGCTGTCATGCACCTAAAACTTGGTGAGGTTTCGGTTGTAATTATCTCATCTCCAGCAGCAGCCAAAGAGGTAAGACTTATTTTTGCACAAACGCCTCAAGTTCTTCCAGTTGAGACAATATTGTTCCATGATCCAGGTATTAGCTTATCTCCTTATGGTGATTATTGGAGACAAATGCGAAAGATTTGTGTAAAGCTCCAAGCGTGTCCTGTCTTTAAGTCACTAAGAGAAGATGAGGCGTGAAATCTTATTGAATCCATTTCCTTGTCTGCCAACCTTCCCATCAATCTCAGTGAGAAGATATTATCATTGACAAATGACATAACCTCCAGGGCAGCATTTGGTAAAAAGTGCAAAGATCAAGTTGAGTTCATGTCAGCGTTAAAGGAAGCAATAATGATGGAGGCTGTTCCCTTCCTTAAAATTTATTCAGTACATTACTCGGATAAAGCCTGCACTTGAGAAAATACGTCAGAAACTCAACAGGATACTTGATGAAATCATCAATGAACATAAAGTAAGAAGAAAAAATGCAGCGCCGAGTAATAAAGAATCACGCAAGGAAGACTAATTGATATGCTGCTACAACTTCAAGAGTCTAATGACCTTGGATTTCAAATCACAACCAATAGCATCCAAGCCGTCCTACTGGTATGGCTTGCAGACAGTTGCAGCAATTTATAAGAACTGAATGCCCATGCATACTACCTGCATTGACTAAAGCTCTACTCAGACCAGTTACATGCATACACATACATACACCTAACTATCTCAGCAAAAACAATACTGCTACCAGTTCTTATCAATTACTTAAAATAATATTCAATTATAACATTACGTTTTATTAGTTCAATAAGTATCACATCAGAGTCATTTTAGAAGATATACTGTAAGGTGATTATTAGCCTTAAGCTAACCTGTCTCAATATATCGGTTTATCACATTCAATATTCATTCGAAATTTTTCAGGACATCTTTTCTACAGGGACTAACCCTGTAACTTCAGCAACAGCTATGGAGTGGACAATGTCGGAACTACTGAAAAACCCAAAGTAATGGAAAAGGTTCTAGCTGAAGTGCGAAAGGTCCTAGAAGGAAAAAGGTTGAAGAGAGAGACATTCAGGAACTATATTACCTGAAATCAGTAGTCAAAGAGACTCTAAGGTTACACCCTCCAACTCCATTACTTCCAAGAGAAACAAGAGAAAGATGTAAAATAAATGGACATGAGATACCATTTAAAACCAAAGTCATCATTAATGCATGGGCAATTGGGAGAGATCCAGAACATTGGATCAATGCGGATTGCTTTCAACCAGAAAGGTTCCTTGGTTCATCCATTACTTATAAAGGGACTAACTTTGAGTACATTCCATTTGGCAGTGGTAGGAGGATGTGTCCAGGTATATCATTTGCTATCCCAAGTATTGAAGTTCCACTCGCTCAGTTGCTATTCCACTTTGACCGGAAGCTCCCAAATAGGATCAAACCAGAAGAACTTGACATGAATGAGAACACTGGAATAACTTCTGCGATAAGAAACAATTTGTATTTAATTGCCACCCCTTGTATTCCTTAACTATATGAGAAAATGTAAATGAAAATGTCATATATTTTAGCATTAGGAGTTCCACTGAGTTTTAAGAAACTGTCCGACATCATTCTGCAGTTTTGTGGCATGTATTGAATATCCAAAAAATGGAGATCACTAAAATCAGCTCCAAAAGTCAGAAACGTATATCCATAATAAAGATGCAGCATGATGATATGCTTATGCAACACAAAGAACTACTAATTGACAGCCATAAACTGCAGCAAAAGACACAAGATTACAAGTCAGCGATCCATCTGTGAAATATTGTTTGCGAATTTCTTTCTGATGCAAATTTTTTGCAAGGAAATTTGCGAGGAACTCCCTTACAAAATTTGGGACATACGATCCCAATAATACCCCTACAAAATAAGTAAATGAAGAGTACGCTAAAAGTTTTGGAACATGCATGTCAAAATATGCAGCATGTTGATGCTAAATAAAATATTTTAGCCAACGTGAACTGACATTTTTTAATCATTGGTATGCATATTCCTCCTTAACTTCCAATAGTGAAACAGTTTTCGCACCCAAAGTAAGAAATAACTATCCAATAATTAGAACACAAGTAAACCTTACCAGTTATCTTGAATGCTTTGTTCTATTTCTCTGGTCTGGAATTGATAGTTTTGCATTTGTCAAAACCTTCTGGCAGAAAGTTTCTAGCTTCCATCTCGCTGTGTAACTTCTTTACCAATTGATCTTTCCCACATTGCTGAAGTCCATTATAAAGCTCAGATAGAATAAGTGAATCAGGACCAATTGATCTGTCAAGCATTTCCCTGATAACTTGGACAGCTCCATCAAAATCCTCATTCTTGCAGAAGGCAGAAACCAACATACTGAAAGTATGCTTATTTGGGTGACAACCACTTCTTATCATGCTTTTGTATATCTGAAAAGCACGGTCAGAATTTTTCCTCGCACACTGCCCAGTAATAAGGGCAGAAAAAGTAGAAGCATTTGGGACTAAATTCTCCTTATCAAGTTCTTTGACAAGATATGCAGCTTTCTTTGTCTTACCCTCCTTGCATAGTCCAAAAATCAAAGCATTATAAGTCAGAATATCAGCTTTAACTCCATTCTTGGCCATCTCGTCATAAAGCCTGCTGCCCATCTCACTATTACCCACCTGACTGCACCCATTTATCAAAGTATTGTAAGTCACTATGTTAGGAGCCACATTCATTGTTTTCATCTCTCTGAAAACTTTATTTGCTTCATGTAATTTCCCTTCCTTACAAAACCCATGGATGAGAGTGTTATAAGTAACCACGTTTGGTTGCACCCCATTATTCCCCATTGAGTTTTTAAGCTTCATAGCCAAGCTCAAAAGACCATTGTTACAGTGCCCTGCAATCAAAGTATTATATGATGGCACAGTAGGACTGAAACCCAGTCTCTCCATCTCCCTGAACACCTCAACAGCCTCATCAAGTTTCCCAGATTTACAATAGGAAGACATAACCATATTGAGAGTATAGACATTTGGTGATATCCTACAGCGCCGAATTTCTCTAAAAAATGCCAAAGCAACATCCACCCTGTGTAACTCAAGCAACGAGCTCAGATACGCATTGCACGACTCAACAGTAGGCAAAAACCCAAAATCTTTCATTTGACAAAAAGTATCCGTGGCATTTCTAAATTTCTTCATATGGGCATAAGTCTTAAACAATGAATCAAAAACACGAGGTGAAGAATCACACATTCGATAAGAATACAATATTGCTTCAAACAATTTAGCAGGCAAATCTAACGAACATTGTACAAGAATACTCCTCAAAATTGACTCTGCGGATTTGAATTTCCGGTGTTTGGTGAGAATGTGGAGAATTATGGAATGGGTTACGAGGGAATGGGAGCAGGGGTTTTGGGTTTTTACCCAACTGAAGAATTCAAGGGAAAGAACATGGTCCTTTTGAATCTTTAACAGAACGTGCTTAACTCTAAATGGAGTCAAATGTGTAGATAATGCGCTGAGCTTATCCCAATCAGAGTGAATTAGGTGGCTATGCGCAACATTAACAAAATCAAGGTCTTGGCCTTTGGGCTCAGGTATTGTTCTGTGGGGTACTGGAATAGGATTCCAATTCCTTCTCCTCAAATTCGCAGGAATTGTGGATTTTACGGAGGGGTTTACTGTAACAGAATCAAGAAAAGTTGAAAACCGACGAAACAGAAAATAATTCATACTACTATTCCCATGTAGCAGACAAATCGTGAATTTCCTGTCTGCGTTTTGTTTTTATTTTATTGAGCAGCAAAAGAAAGCGAAGTGTGTTGCAAACAAATTGATTTATCAGTATAGCAGAAAAGACCCCAAAAAAATTATTGTTTGTTTTCGAGAGAAGTATAACGAACACCAACCTCAACTGAAGAGTTAAGACACTTATGCCCAGACAATGAAGCAGCAGTTAGTTGCCAGCAGCTGTGTTCACTATCTGCTTGTAAATGGAGTTTTGTGATTACAGCGAAGAGTCTGCTATGTGCTAAGTGCTAAAATATGGACACGAGACTATGAGAGGGAGCAAAGGACGGGAACTTGTGGGGTGGGCCGTGGGCTCACGAGGTTGGGTTAGCTTGGGATTTATGTGCTATAAAACAAAAACTTAAGGGCTTTTTCGCAATCCAACAAGCTACCTTCTCTCTTCCAGCTATGCCTTTAGGAATTTTGGACTGTTCAAGGAGATAATATCAGTCGTTGGATGAGGATACTATTACCTGTTGCTTCACCATTTTCGTTTCATCATCTTTCACGCGACCTAGCAGCGTTAGGCTGCCACATCAGCAGCGAGACGCTGACTCTGACGTCTTGCCTCTCTCTCCGAATCCCTTCTCTCTTTTCTCTCTCAGAGCAGAACACCATCCATCGTCCCTGGCGTTCTCACTTTCTCTCACTTCGATCTGCATTGAGTTCGGTGTTCATGCCGATTTGCTTTAATTTGTACACTTGATATTAGTCTTGTTATTGAGATAGAAAATATTGAGGACCTATTAACATGTTGGTTTTACATATGTTTGCACATTAACAGTGATTATTTTGTCTGTCGAATAAAAAAGATGGAGGACAAAAGTAGGAAGAAGCAATAAAATGATGACTCTTCACACTGAACAAGAAATAGAATCACTTGATACTGATGTCGGAGATCACGGTAGAGGAGCGGAAGGAAATATTGAAGTTGTCACTTAAGGGGTCTACATCACTTTGTCACGATTATGTGCGTCTCCCAACTGATCAGAATAATGCGCCGCATTGGAAGAAATAATGTCTTCTGCATTGTTTGATCACAAATGTGCACCACTCTAACTTGGGTGTCTTAGATTTCGCGAGTATCTCATGGATATCAATTGGATTGCTAGAAAAGCAGTACTTAGTGGAGAAAATATGTGCTTTAGAATATTAAACTCTACTCTCTTGGAGTTTTGCGCACTTTACTTGGTGACATGAGCCTTCCATTTATATCATGAAATCTGTTGGGTATATGGCCCAAGAGCTCCTTTGCCATTCATAAAATCGGTTGGGCCTTCAATTTTTATTGTGGAAGAATTTTATATTTGAAGTCACTGTTTCATCTTTTCTAATTGTTTACTTCTTTTTTTATTGATATTTTAATTTAATCTGAAACTTAATCCCCTGCTTTTGCCCACGGGTATCTTTCTCAGACAGACCAGATCTTAAAAGAGTTGTCCTAGATAAGCAACCTTTTGTGCTTATGAGGTATCTTTCTACTAAATGCAATTTAATCTAATTCAATTCTGCAAGCTAGAAGTGTCCATTCAGAACAAACCCATTATTTATTTCTTTAATCTTGATATAAACATGTTACCAAAAAAAAAAAGACTTTCGAATCCCAACAATTTTTACGAGAAACCATTAAACATTTAAAAAAAAAAAATTGTCACGCACCCATTGTCCAGCCAAAAATGAAGCTAAAACTGGGAAGTCATGTTCTGCACGCATTGAAAAAGCGTTCAAATTTAAAGACTCCAAAGCTTAAAATCAGAAAGTGAGGCCCCCTAACCTTTTATTAGTTCCACCGCCAATAAAATCACAGCCATGAGATGTCCCCGTAGATACCACATTCAATCAAAACCTGCAGGGTGAGCAGTGAGCTAGTAACTTCTGTTTGTGAGTATTTCTCATCTGGGCTTTGTTTCGTTTTTGGGGGAAGACATAGTTTAACTGTTTATGCTCTTGAATCCTGATTGTTTGGTTAAATTCTTTTAGCGCCAGATTATTCTCGCTGACTAGCATGTTGGTTTTATTCGTTTATAATTTGAATTTCTTTTGGGAATTATGCTGTGAGGTGCCGTTTAAGTTTGTTTGTGGATCAATATTGATTTCTAATGAAATTTTGTTGGGTTTGCCCACTTGATGACATATATGCAATGAATTATGATTATATATATATATATTGTTTATACGAATATTTTGTAATTGGGTTTCTGTATCTGATTTTGAAATCACGTTTTTTAATAATAAATATTGAATTTCTAGCTTGAAAGCTGTCTTTGGATCAATTACTTCAAAGTTCTATTATTTGGGATAGCATTTTTCTAATTTTCTTATTGATTACCAGTCTATAGGTTTTTGTTGCTTAAATGGCGGCAGTACTGGCTTCACACAGCTGTTATTGCCGCGATATTGAGTTTACAAATCGTCCAAGAACAATGTACAATCTCAGTTTCTCAAGCTTGATTTCGAATCAATTACTGAAGTTTGAGAGGCAAACTTGTAATCCACCTATGAACAATAAATCACTGAGACTTCAAGTGGAAATGCGGCAAACTGAATCACCCTCAAGTTTAGGTTCTAATGGAAGAGCGGTTAAAATGGCACCTGCAAGCGAGGCAGTGAAAAGGAAAACCCCATCCACTAATACTAAAGTAGAGAAAGTGAATGGCACAAAGAAAGTCGTCAACGGAGCAAGTATAGTTAGGAGAGATCCTACCCCAGCTCTGGTTAAGAAACCCAAATATAGGGAGGAACTTCCACCAATGGAGGAGCTAAGGGTTCTGCCTTCAGATGAAAGTTTCAGTTGGGCTAACGAGAATTATAATTTCTTTCAAAGGACTATAGATATTTGGTCTTTTGTTATTTCTTTGCGGATCCGTGTCCTTTTCGACAATGCAAAATGGGCATATGTGGGAGGATTCACCGAAGACAAGCAGGTGAGTTTTTAAATTAAAGTCCATTAGGAGTTTTTAGAATCCTTTTCTTTTGGACCTTGTTTTGGTTTTGGTTCTTATAAAATTATTTCTCTCATTCAGAAAAGCAGGAGGAGGAAAACTGCTTCATGGCTACGAGACTGTGCATTGCAGCTTGGTCCAACCTTTATTAAACTTGGACAATTATCTTCAACAAGGTCAGATTTGTTTCCTAGCGAATTTGTGGATGAGCTAGCCAAGTTACAGGTACTTTTTTTATGTTTTATGTTCTGTATTAATTATGTTTAGACTTTCTCTTCTCATGTCCTTTTGCTCTAGATGCATACATTATTAAAAAAAAAAATTAATTTTGAATTTCTTCATAGAAACTTTATGTGCTTCTCATATACTATAATTCAGGATAAGGTCCCTGCCTTCTCACCCGAGAAAGCAAGACGCTTCATTGAGAGTGAATTGGGAGCTCCTGTTGACATATTGTTCAAGGAGTTTGAGGACCGGCCAATTGCTGCAGCTAGTCTTGGTCAGGTGTTTAATTCGTGTTTATGTTTTATACTTCCTAGTCAAGAGCTACGGACTTTTTTTTTTTTCTGTATTGTTTGTAATTTTAGTAGCTTGATGAATATCATGGTACAATAAAATGCAATTCTGGAAGTAGTAATTAGAATAACAACTTCATACAATCGGAGAAAGTATACAATTTCAAAGTGAAATACATGAAAATTAAGGAAGCAAGAAATTGAATATTGATGCTACCCAAATATGAGGCACTGCACACAATTGCTAAACAACTAGTAAACATGTGGAGAACTGATGGTTTCTTAGGAGTTCCATGGCTTCTACTTTGCCTATAAAAGTCGTGTAACGATGAAGTTAAAGCTGTTCAAAATTTCATAAGAGTAATACTCTTCACAAGTTACTCAACTTTTACCTTATATTTTTCACTCTTGCAGATCTTAATTTTGAAGGGTCCTCTCTGTAGGTACATCGAGCTGTGCTGCAAAATGGAGAGAAAGTAGTTATAAAAGTTCAAAGACCTGACCTCAAGAAGCTTTTTGACATTGATTTACGTAAGTAATGCTCATTTTCTGTCAATTTGACCATCGTGATACTGCAGATACTTAAATCGGAAAATACAAGAATTAGTTGCCTTTCTTTTCTGTTCTCTCATCATGTGGGTTAATTATAAGTTCTTGATGCATTGTAGAGTATGTTCATTTCTTTCTACTAGAATAAAATAAAAATCCATGTACGGAAATGTACACAAGTGATCAGTGTCACAATTACTTTTACATTTCGAACCACTGTTTGTGAATTGGCAATGTAACATAGGGAATAGATGAGTTAATGAGAGTTTCAACACATGAAAGAAAATTTAAATCTTCTTAATTTTCTATTCTTCTAGTTTTCCATCCTTTTTCTTTTCTTTTCTCTCACCTGTCTCTCCTACTAAGCACCCCTGGAACATAAATTTTTGTTGCTGATCTGAAATATCCACGTGTTTATGCATTTATGTTTCCTGATCTGTGCTTTTTATGTAATGTGAATTTATGGATTGTCTAATTTACGTGCTTTCTTACTTGTTGCATGGAAATTTGAGGTTACTCATTGGTATTAAGGGGTTGCCATAATTTATTTTTGGTGATCCTTTATCCAGGAAATTTGAAGCTAGTTGCAGAATACTTTCAGAGAAGTGAAACTTTAGGTGGCCCAACTAGAGATTGGATTGGTATATATGAAGAATGCCGCACGTACGTAGTAACCCGTTTCTATGTCAAAAGTTCACGACTTACACCATTTACTACTCATATTTTTGTTTATCGCATTTCTGCATTAAAATTGATCTTCACAACACCACCTCTTCCCACCAGAAAATAGATATATAGAATTCTATTGGTGGCTTGATTTTTCTTCTTTTATCTAGTCTGAATTGGATGTATAAACTTATGATGGAACTTTCATTGATTTCAGGATTTTGTATCAAGAAATTGATTATATAAATGAAGGGAAAAACGCTGATAGATTCCGCCGAGATTTCCGGAATATAAAGTGGGTCCGAGTACCTGTATGTTTCTTGCTGACTTTGAAAAACCTGATCGATATTCCAATGGTTCTCATACTTATATTTATCTGTTAATATCCTCGTGATTGCATGAACTAATTAAGTTTTGAACTCATCAGTGAACAATGACATTAACTGTATTTGCTTAAACCAAAAAGTTGACTCTTATTTTGAAGTCATTTTTTTTTTTTTTTTTTCGAATTTGTAGTTGGTGTTTTGGGATTATACTGCCACAAAGGTATTGACGTTGGAGTATGTACCAGGTTTCTGCCTAAACTAATGTGTTTCTTTCTGTCATTTACTATCATTTGAGACCATATAATTTAATGAACTACGACATTGATTCTATACTAGAAATATACTTCTGATGGCAGGTATTAAGATCAATCAGTTGGATGCACTAGATTCACAGGGTTATAATCGTTCTAGAATCTCATCGCGTGCTATTGAATCATATTTGATTCAGGTAAATAACATTAACCTATCTCAATAGACCGATATGACTACTCCTTTCTGACTCCAAATATGATGACTACTAGCAACATTGATTTTTTGTGAAGTCCTTTCTGTGTCTTGTTCTTGCAAATCATGATTATATTAGTTATCTTACTCGTAATTTATGAATTTACTGGTTTTTTCCGGATATTCAGATATTGAAAACTGGTTTCTTTCATGCCGATCCCCATCCTGGGAATCTTGCTATTGATGTGGATGAAGCACTCATTTATTATGATTTTGGCATGATGGGGGAGATCAAGTCTTTTACTCGTGAGAGATTGCTTGACCTTTTATATGCAGTTTATGAAAAAGATGCAAAAAAGGTATTATTTCTATGTCATGATAATATCGGTTTTGCATTTTCTTTTTAAATTCTAAATTGTTCTGTAGAAGTGAAGAACAATGTCCAGCAAAACAAGTTACTGATTTTTTCTTTTCTTTTATATATGTTTCACTCGAATATCTTATCTCTATTGGCTAACTTGTAGGCATGCTATTTTTCCTTTCAACATCTATGGTGTCACATATTTGATATGCCTTCAACTAGCAGTATTATCAGATGAATACAAGAAATTCTTCTTGGTTTCTGCTTTAAATTTTCTTCAATCTTATGGCCAAGAGACCTAATTATGGTTGGTATTTATTAAAATAAATAAACTACAATTAAAAGGTAATCAGATAATCCATTTCTAAGGATTGAGTGGCAAATTATACAAAAATATGGCAAGGAACCTTACAGAGGCTGATCACAACCCCACTCCTGGGCCCAACAAAAGAAATAGAATTGAATTAAAATGTGAGAAAAATACATCTACATATAGGAAATGGGTCTTGATTCTGGGTAAGTATTGCTAAAGGTCAACTAAACCAAAGTTCATTCCTAATGAACTCTCATTAGCGCTGTTGCAAGAGATGTTGTGGAATCATATGGCCCATTTTTTTGCAGAGTATCTTACTCTCTGTTTGATTTCGGTGATCATTTCCTACTTCCATAGGCCATCTAAGGCAATAACACAATTCAGAACATGCAACTAAAGTCGTGTTGAGATGTTTAGATACCCAACTTAGTATCCATGATTCCTTAGTTGGGACTGACAGGCAGCTGCTTTGCAGGTTATCCAAACCCTCATAGATCTTGAAGTACTTCAACCCACAGGAGATATGTCATCGGTAGGCCATCTTGCTCTATCTATGAACATTTCCGAAGGGAATTTCAATGTTGTGATCTTCTCTGTGTATCTTTCTTTTTCTTTGCTATATCTTCTGTATATAACGGTCATCAAAGCAGTCAGTCCTATCCTTCTTATGAATTGAATTATGTTCACTCTATTCTAGGTGAGGAGATCTGTGCAGTTCTTCATGGAAAATCTATTTCAGACACCAGATCAGCAGCAGACTTTGGCTGCAATTGGGGAGGTATGCAAAAACCGACACTGGAAAATCATTTAGCAAATGAGACGATTTGATAAAAGATGGTACCTTGGCATGAGACGAGACTGTATAATCCTTTAATACTTGTTCCTTTTCAATAATAGCTGAAAATGAAAGGTTAACACTTTCAAATTAATCATAACTTTATCAACTAGAATTCAGTTATCTCCATTCTTAGCCAACCCTTCTATGATTACGATTCCTGAAAGATATTTGTTTCTTTTTCTTACAGGATTTGTTTGCAATAGCTCAGGATCAACTCTTTCTGTTTCCATCCACCTTTACTTTTGTCATGAGGGCATTTTCAACTCTCGAAGGTGCACTCTCTCTCTCTCTCTCAATTAATCTCAAATTCCATATATTTTACGCAGATATCTTAAAATGGAAGTCTTCTAATTTTATGATTTTCACCAGCCAAAGATGTGATGAGCAAAAATTACATCATTTTAATGTTCTTTTCTGAGTATCATCATTTCTTGCAGGCATCGGCTACATACTTGATCCAGATTTTTCCTTTGTGAAGGTTGCTGCACCTTACGCACAGGTTTTTATACATTTTCTTAAGCAATTTTGAGTCACAACTTTGTTCATGACAGCTTCTTCTGCATTTTTACACTACTGTAAACAACTCAGTTTATGTCATCTACAGGAGCTTTTAGATATAAAACAAAACCAGCGCACTGAAACATGGCTAGTGGAGAAAATAAGGAAACAAGCTGACGATGTACTGCTCTTCATTTGTTTTTCTTTCAGTGTTTCACTTCCTTTTTTTACTTAAAATAAATAAGTTTGCTTCCTCAATGCCATTTATAAGATATAGTAGTGTAAATTTTTCCATCATCATTGGCTCTAAGTGTTAGAATTTAAGAGAGTAAAGAGATGTGAGAATTGAAGAGAGTAAAGAGATTGTACAAATGCTTACTTGAGTTTATATTATTGAGAATACAATTAAGAGTATATATAGGTTGTTAAAGGAAAAAGACATTCCTTAAAACAAGGAAGGAAACATGGCCTAAAGTAAGCCTTAAAACAAGGATGAATATATGGCAAGTGTGGGTGAAGTGGAATAGTTAGTGACCCTAATTAAAGAAAAGAATATGGACTTTGTCATCCATTGACAGCTCCCTTCAAATTGATGCAGGTTGATCAATAAGCATCAATTTGCTGCTTAAGAAGCAATGTCGATGGCGAGTGAGCGCTATGGTGAAGATATCAGCAATTTATTGGTCAGTGGAAACATGTGGAAGAGTGATAACACAAGCTTCAAATGCTTCGCGGATAGAGTGACAGTCGACTTCAATATGCTTCGTGCGCTCATGATAGACAGGATTGGCCGTGATCTGAATAGCACTTGTATTATTAGCATGTAGAGGTGTAGGATCAGTTGCAGAAAAATCTAGCTCAGCAAGCAAACCTCGAAGCCAAATAATTTCGGAACAAGCAAGAGACATCGCCCGATACTCAGATTCTGTAGATGACTTAGAAACTCTGTCTTGCTTCTTACTCTTCCATGAGATCAATGCATCACCTAAGAACACACACGAACCAGTAATGGAGCGACGTGTATCAGCACAACCAGCCCAATCAGCGTCGCTATAAGCAGTAAGTCGAGGAGAATTGTTTGCAGGAAAGAATAAGCCACGGGCAGAAGTTCCCTGAACATAGCGTATGATCCTACGGACAGCAACCAAATGAAGGTGACGAGGGGTCTGAAGAAACTGGCTGACTTGTTGTACTGCAAAGGAAATGTCCGGTCTAGTAATGGTGAGGTAGACAAGACTGCCCACCAACTTTTGGTATAAACTAGGATCAGCAAGTAAATCACCCTCCTCTTTGCGAAGCTTGACATTCAATTCCATGGGAGTATCAACAGAAGTGGCCTCCTGTAGGCCTGTTGTAGCCACCAGGTCACTAGCATACTTATGTTGATTGAGTGAAATACCCGACGGACTACGATGCACCTCAAGACCGAGAAAATATGTAAGAGACCCAAGATCTTTCATATGAAAGGACTCGGAGAGATGGGTCTTGAGCCGGCCAAGTAAAACAGAATCGGAACCAGTAATCACAATATCATCAACATAAACTAAAAGAACAACAATACCCATGTCTGATTTTCGAAAAAACAAGGAAGTGTCAT
The DNA here is from genome assembly GCA_023935145.1 of Bretschneidera sinensis. Classification (NCBI taxonomy): domain Eukaryota; kingdom Viridiplantae; phylum Streptophyta; class Magnoliopsida; order Brassicales; family Akaniaceae; genus Bretschneidera; species Bretschneidera sinensis. The sequence continues at coordinate 103,163,722 of CM043703.1, read as the reverse complement.
ACTTGCTCTGCTTGAATGAGAATTGTAATAAATTAGTTCGAAATTTATCAAACCAAGCCCTTGGAGCTTGTTTGAGACCATAAAGGGAGCGACGAAGCTTACACACATGTGAGTTTGGAGAAGGAAACAATCCTGGGGGTGGCTTCATATAAATACGCTCTTTAAGATCCCCATGAAGAAAAGCATTCTTGACATCCATCTAATGTAGTGGCCAATCATTGGAAGCAGCAAGAGCTAGAATCATACGAACAGTGGTCATCTTAGCCACAGGAGCAAAGGTTTCTTCATAATTAACACCATATTCCTGTTTATTTCCAAGTGCAACAAGCCGAGCTTTATAACGATCCAAACTTCCATCAGATCGAATCTTGACGGAGTAAACCCATTTGCAACCCAGGGGGACTATAGTGGAAGGACAAGGTGCAATGTCCTAGGTGTGATTGGCCTCTAAAGCAGCAATTTCTTCATGCATAGCTTGTCGCCAACAATCATGCTTGACAGCATGTGAGTAGCATGTGGGAATATCAAAATTGGACAATGCAGCAGTAAGAGCAGAAGCAAACCACCCATACCTATCCGGAGGTAAAGATATTCGAGAAGAGCGACGTACCAAGTGTTCTGAAGGTGTTGCAACTGACTGGAGCATGGTCGGATCAGATATCGGTTGAGCCATCGGAAGAGACTGTGGGCGGGAGCGTCTCGTATATACAATACCTGGTTTAAAGCGAGAGCTGACTTGATGAAGATCTGAAAATTGTTGCTCAAAGGAGGGGAGGACCACCGTAGAAGAAGAGGGCTCAGAGGACATAGGAAAGAAATGTTGATTTTCAAAGAAAATAACATTCTTAGAAATACGTGTACGATGTAAGGTAGGATCATAGCAAACAAATCCCTTTTGACACACATTGTATACCAAGAATGCACATCTAACAGATTGAACAGATAATTTATGTCGCTCATGGGGAGGTAAATGGACAAAACATACACAACCAAAGATACGGAGATTATCATAACTAGGTTGTTTAGCAAACAAGCGGAAATAGGGAGACTCCATGTGTAAGATTTGGTAAGGTAAACGATTAATCAAGTGAGTAGCAGTTTTCAAAGCCTCGACCCAGAACATTGATGGAACAGATGATTCTAACAAGAGAGTACGTACCACATCAAGAAGATGACGATTTTTGCGTTCGGCTACTCCATTCTGTTGGGGAGTAGCAGGACATGAACGTTGATGAATAATACCTTTAGAAGCCAAGAATTCCTGAAACTCAGTAGATAAATATTCACCACCAGAGTCTGTGCGTAATGTCTTAATAGTCGCAGAAAATTGATTGTCAACATACGCTAAAAATTTAGTGAAAGTACGAAAAGTCTCAGATTTAGAGCGAAGAAAATAAACCCAAGTGAATCTGCTATAATCATCAATGAAAGTCACATAATATTTAAATTTTTCATGTGAACTAACGGGAGAAGGTCCCCAAACAACACTATGGATAAGATCAAAGCAGTGAGAAGCTCTGCTAGCATGTAAAGGAAAGAGAAGAATTTTGCTTTTACCAAGTTTGCAAGAATCACACTTAAGAGATAAAGAAGAACGTTCTTCATTATCAAGAAAACCAGAGTGCAATACATGAGATAAGATCTGAGTATTGGGATGGCCTAAACGACGATGCCACACCATACTCAAATTTGGAACATTATTGCAAGCAAGAAACTTAATAGACGAAACTGGAGAAATTACTGGGACAGATAAAAATAGTGGAAACAAGCGCCCCACTTTAGGTCCCTTCGCGATCAGCTCTCCCGTTACCTGGTCCTGTACAACACAACCATCACCAGAAAAGTTAACAACACAATTGTTATCAACTAATTGACCAACAGAAATAAGATTCATGGAAAGTTGAGGAGCAAGAAACACATCAGTGAATTTAGAAGAGGCATCTCCGACAGCAGTAATTGGTAAAGAACTGCCATTGGCAGTCTGAATGGCAGATGGACCAACATTGGGTCGAACATGACACAGAGCGGTGGGAGTATTCGTCATGTGATTAGAGGCCCCCGAGTCTACGTACCAGAGTTTGGTAGAATTTTTACCTTGAAACCCAATTGCAGATAATGCTGAAATTAGCATCTGTTGCACCATTTCGGGTGTGCAGTAATTCTTTGCAGGAGGTCCCGGAACTGTAGAGGTACTGGAAGAAGAGTCAGGAGCTGCGGAGGGTACAATAACAGAAGTCTAAAATGCTTGAGCCTGACGATTCTGTGGGCGGAGATGACATTCTTTGATGATGTGACCCTTCTTCTTACAATAAGAGCAGTATTTCTTGGGACAATTGGCAACAATATGCCCATATTTCTTATAGCAAAAACACTGCAAGTTTTTAGAATGCATAGGCGGTCTACGTCCTTGGGCAGCATAAGCAACTGTTCCTGGACTACCATAAGATTGCTCCAGAGTGGCTTGAGTACTAAGACGTTGTTCTTCACAAAGTAACTCACCAAAACAAACATCAAGAGAAGGAACAGGAGATCTATTCAGCAGAGAGGAGCGAAAAGATTCATATTCCGGGCGTAGTTTCATAAGAAATTGATCACGCCATCTAGTCTCGTGGAGTTGCTGAATAGTCGAAAGAGTGGCAACAGGAACAGCCGCTGTAACAAGATCAGTATAGTCAGTCCAAAGAATCAGAAAGGCCGAGTAATAGTCTTGGATGGAAAGACTGCCATGTTGAAAGGTGGCAATTGCATGCTCTAACTGAAAGCGATAAGCATCATTATCTTGATGATAAACCTTCTTCAGATAAGTCTATATGGATTGAGCAGAGCGATGAGTATGCAAGTTGGTGACAATATGTGGCTCCACCGAACCAAGAAGCCAAGACATGATCCGAGTATCAAGCACAGTCCAAGAAGGAGAAGACCTAACATCCTTCGATTGGTCTGTATTGAATGTTTGTGCAACATCCGTGCCATCGATATGGCCCCAAAGTTCTTTTCCCTTGAGGAAAATTTCAAACTGAAAAGCCCATGTAGAGTAATTTTTGCCCGTAAATGTGACACACACAGGTGCAGAGTCCATTGCAAATAAGTGCAAAAAAAAATAGCCCGACCAAAAAAAATGCCGAAACCACCCAAAGCAGAAAAAAAACAAACTGCCAAAGAGATCTAAGAACAAAAAAAAACACCGAGAAATCTGAGACCCAAAGCCACAAAACATCTCTCTGAAAATAGAGGATGTTGTGAATGCCGAAACTGCTCAAACCGAAAAAATAGGAGGTGCCGACAACGCCAACCCAGAAAGAGAAGACCGAAAAACAACAAAAAAAACTTTCACGTCGGGTTCACCGAGAACAACACAGAACACACCGAAACACAAAACCGAGAAAAAATTACAAACGAGAGAAGAACCTAAGCAACTGGCTCTGATACCATGTTAGAATTTAAGAGAGTAAAGAGATGTGAGAATTGAAGAGAGTAAAGAGATTGTACAAATGCTTACTTGAGTTTATATTATTGAGAATACAATTAAGAGTATATATAGGTTGTTAAAGGAAAAAGACATTCCTTAAAACAATGAAGGAAACATGGTCTAAAGTAAGCCTTAAAACAAGGAAGGAAACATGGCCTAAACATGGCCTAAAGTAAGCCTTAAAACAATGAAGGAAACATGGCCTAAAGTAAGCCTTAAAACAAGGATGAATATATGGCAAGTGTGGGTGAAGTGAAATAGTTAGTGACCCTAATTAAAGAAAAGAATATGGACTTTGCCATCCATTGACACTAAGAGCTTCTGTGTGTGTTTTTCAGGCCAGATCTTACACTATGTCCATGCCATACAGAGTTCAGCGAATAGAGGAATTTGTGGAAAAACTTGAATCCGGGGATTTAAAACTCCGAGTCCGGGTGCTTGAGGTAAGCATCTCGTGATACTATCAGAAAATAACGATGTTATATATCGTAGGCCATATTTTGAAAATAAAATAAAGACTCGAGAAAGTTGTATCTTTGTTCTTATTTCTCATTGAAATTATTATAATTTGAAATTCCAAAAATTCGTACACAAGTCTGAAAGAGCATCTCGGAAAGCAACCATACTACAGATGGCAACCATGTATACAGTCTTAGGAGGAACCTTGCTAAACCTTGGGGTCACCTTTAGCAGACAAGGCAGTCAAGTTATCGCAAATGGATCATTTATCGGTGCAGGTGACCTGCTTTTTCTCTCTGAGACCTTCATTTCAAGATTCCTTATTTGCCTTGTCTTATTTCTTTTGGCTGACAATCCTTCATTTTTTTTAAAATGCAGTAGTTTTTATGACATTGCTTCTGAGGGCTATGCAAAGGGTGAAGAAACTCGATAAATTTGAGAAAATGATATAATCTTTTGAGTTGGCAAATCAATTGCCCCCATTATTAAATTTAACTGCCTCTTATTCTGTCATTTAATTGTACAGATTTTATGTCAGGGGAAAAGAAAATGTAATTTTTCCCACCAGCATTAAAGGCTGTATTCTCTGAACCTGATTAAAAGGGGAAATGCATCCGACAGGTTAATTGAAAAATCATATTCATAGCAAAAAAAGGCAAATATATTATAGATGTGAAAGTTCAATAATTTACCTTTGCTTATACAAAGCGTTTAAAAGGTGACTATTAGAACACCTTGTTGGAAAATAAGGTAATCTGTGAAATACATTTTGTTGTAAAATCTATATTTTATATTATAAAAATCATACTTATAATGGTAAAATATTTTTTTTTGGTGGTGATGTGTTTTTAACTGTCAATGTTTTTGTTTTTACTCTTGAAAGTACGTGTTTTACAATAAAAATATACGAGAAAGAGACTTTTAACTTATGTTTTATTAAGACGTCGTAGACACTAAAAAAAAATATATATATAAGGTGTGGTTAGCCTTCCTCTTTCTATTTTTTCTCCCCGTTTAAACAGAGATAAGACGTTTTTTTTTTTTTTTCCTTTTTTTAAAACAATGTTTTCGATGACAAGAATAGAAAGCAGTTTGCCATTGCTTTTTACTAAAAACACATTTGGGGTAGTTATTTTAAGTTACGTTTGTTTACCTCTCATTGTAATGGAGTTGCATTTCAATGAGATAATACTTTCTAATCATTTCAAGTGTGTTTTCTCATTCGTATTATTATTATTTTTTTATAATTATTCTACAAACACTTACAGAAAACATCACAAAGATGTTTTAAAAAACAAATAAGTTGAAAACAGTTTTCAAAAATTTGGTTTTGAAAACACTAACCAAATACATTTTAGACTGGCGAAGAATTGATTTCTATTTTTGAAAGCAGAAAATTGTTTTAGAAAACAGATACCAAACTGACTCCTAGGGTGTAGGCCAGTGGATTGGCAATTTCCTTTAATATTCTTTCTGTACTCGTCTATCTCTATGTTCAGTCATGGAAACTTTAGGTTGGCAATACCAGAATTTCACAGCCTTTTGTTCTCAAGCTATTAGGGGTGAATTAGGTCATTATGATAATTCGACAAGACAAGCAAACGCCTCTACTAAGGATTAAGAGTGAGAATGAAATGAATTGCGTTACAAATAAGCTATAACCTTTCAGGACATTTCATTTTTCAAAGACCTACATGCTAATTCCTATCTCATCTTTACAGTACAAATGGCAGAGAAAGAACATATTTTAAGTATCATACACTACTCCAAAACTCGTTTCCAGGCATACAACAGGCTAGAAGATTGCTCCCCAATAGCAAAGAGTAAGATTCTCCAAGGAGCTTTTTCCTTGCAACAACAGCAAAATGTACAAGCCATAAAATGGCGAGGAAGAAAATCTTCTTTGTGCAGCAACTGGTCTATAGTTGTCATACTGAAACCTGTAAAATGTAAGGAAATCAGTTTCATATAAAGGAATTACACATGAAACAACTATAAATCTAAAGAGTTATTCCCAATTCAGTACCTTTTACAAGTCCCAAACATGCCAATCAGCCTGTAGCATTAACAATGTGGGTGCAGATAAAAGAGGCCATTCGCTGGGAAACAAAGCAATAGAAGCAACCATTACTAGCTAACTCCATTATGGGTTTAACCTTGATGCGGCTGCTTGTCCAATGCAATCATGAGTGATGTATGCAAAGCAGCACAAGTAATAGAGCAGTTTTGAATTAAGGTTGGCTCGACTTAAGACCCTCTAAGCCATTTGCTTCATGAGATTAGTGGAATCCTCAGCATTTGTACCGCTTTCATTTCCATCAACCAAGTCGGCTAAGCTAATGGAGTTTGAAACCCATCCAAACTTTATCATACACTCTAAAACCAGTGCAGATTTGTCCAAACAGCCAGCTGCATGCAAACCACGAGCAATGGAGCTACACAAGGGAAAACTGAGGGTAAGTCCACTCCAGCCAATTTCATCAAGCAACTTCAATGCTTCAGAAAATTCTTCTTTTTCACATAAAGCTCCAATGAGAGCATCATACGCACCCATACTCATTGGCATACCCTTTTCCAAAATCATATCTTTCAATTTCAAGGCTTCCATTATGTTCCTGTCTTTGCAGTAAGCATCAATCATTACATAGTACGTGATTTTGTCAGGCTCAATTCCCTTCGCCACCATCTCATCAAATAGAGCAAACACCTCAGCTCTATTTCCTATTCTATTGTAACCATTTAAAAGTGATGTGTAAGTTATGGTGGTTGGGAAAACATTCCTTTCCTGCATCTCCAAGAAGAGTTGTTTTGCTTCCTCCATTTTTTGCAATTTGCAGTGCTGATCAATCAAAGTTGTGAAGGTGACATGGTTAGGCACAACCTGATTTTCTAACATTTTTTCCAACAATTGGTGTGCTTCTTCTAACTTTCCAACTGTCTTGCAAAACCCTTTTATCAATGTGTTGAAAGAGAGAGTGGAGGCCATGTCCTTGTGCAACAAAACTTCAAATAGTTCCAAAGCTTTCTCCAATTCCCCTTCTTTGCAGCATCCACAGAGAAGGGCATTGTAGACAAAACTATCTGGTGTGACACCCCTCGAAGTCATCTCATCTAATAACTGGAATGCCTCAGTTATATTTCCAGATTTGCAATAACCATCTATCATTGTAGCATATGTCACGCTGTTGGGGATCAAACCCTTTTCCAAGATGCTACTGAACAAATTCTTAGCTCTCTCCACATCACCTTCCTTGCATAGCCCATCAATCAATACATTGTAAGTAACAATATTTGGACTAATGCCTTTCTTGCACATCTCATCATGAAATTGAAAAGCCCTCTCTAACTGACCTTGTTTGCAGAAACCGGTGATAAGAGAGTTGTAAATGTAAACATCAGGAACCAAGCCCTTCTCACAAAGTTCTAAGAACACTCCTAGAGCTTCTTGCATTTTTCCATTCCTCAAGAGACCGCTTATGAGTACACCGTAAGTTTGAACATCAGGGAGAACCCCTTGTGCAATCATACATCTAAACATTGAGAATGCTTCTGTTACATTCCCCTCTTTGCAGTGCCCATCAATCATAACCGTATAAATTACATCATTAGGCACTAGACCAAAACCTAGCATCTCATCAAAATACCTGTCAGCTATCTGCATCTCCCCCACCCTACTATACCCATGGATGAAAGCTCCGTATGTATAAGAATTGGGCTCTAATCCTCTATGCAACATTTCAGCCAAATAAGGCCTCGCTTCTTCCATCTTTTTGGCTTTGCAGAGGCCAATTATAAGAGAATTATAGCAAAATACATCTGCTATAATCCCTTGCTCCTTCATACTCTCCAAAATCCGTCTTGCTTCCTCAAGTCTGCCTTCCTTAGCGTAACCAGAAATAAGAGTACTGTAGACGATTGCATTTGGCTTCAAACCTCTAGTAATCATTTCTCCCAAAACAGCATTGACTTGTTGGAGATTTCCACGACGACATAGCCCATTAATTATCACACTGTAGGTCACTACTGTGGGTGCTACATTCCTCTTCTTCATCTCATCAAGTGTTTCAAAAGCTCTAGCCATATCTATCTTCCCAGACTTACAAAAATCATTAAGAAGCTTGTTATATATGGTGAGATCTGCTCGAATTCCACACGCAACCATTTCATCCTTAATCCTAAAAGCCTCTTCTAAATCACCTTGCTTCAAAAACCCTTCAATTAGAGTCACATAAGTGTAGATATCAGGTACCAACCCCTTCTCAACCATGCATTTCTTCAACTCATAAGCTTCATCAAGATGCCCTGCTCTAGATAAACCACCAATAACCACATTGTAAGTGACCACATTTGCGTTGCAACCCTTGGCCCCCATTTCCGAAAACACCCTTTTAGCCTCTTCAACATTATTAGCCTTAAAATGAGCATTGATCAAATTACTATAGGTATATACATCAAAAGGTACCTTCACATCACGCATTCTATCACAAACTCTCCAAAACAATTCCATCTTATTAACCTTCAACAAATCCCTCAACAATGAATTGCAAGAGAATAAACTAGGCACAAATTTGACATTATTAACACCCAAGAATATATCAACAGCTTCAACTAACAATCCCGTTTTCCTATATCCATCAATCAACATATCAAAAACCGCAGCATTAAAACCATCAAAATCTCTACAAGCACTATCTATAGAACCCAAAATATCAAATGGGGACTTACAATTCCTTATCACGTGTTCGATAATCTCGCTTGCAGGTTTGTACAAATTAGAATTGCAAAGAGTAACAGCAAGAATAGAGAAGCTACCCAAGTCTAATTGTTGTTGTTGGGTGCCCATTTTTTGTTGGGACCAGAACATAAAGCTGAGGAGGCGTCTCGGGTCACCGGTCCGGTTGTTGTGGATAACGGATCGGATCACATCTTGGCTTAGCCTTTTGGGTATGTCTGAGGAGTCCATGAGAAGTTGCCAGTCGCCGTGGCTGTTAATGATGTTGCTGATTTCTCTCACTGTGTCTTGGGTCCGCACGTTGGTGGTTGTGGTGGTGGAGTAGTCCATGGATATGTGGAATACGGGTCCTGTTATGGTAATGGTGGCACTTCGTATCTTGAGCATGTGTGGGTGCGCACGCTTGAGTCTCCACATCTTGAGGTTTGGTTGGTTCGTTTGCAGAGGTAACAGGAACTCAATTTTGCATTAGAGGAAGAATACCAGTGAAATGAGTGCTCTTTACTCCTTTTCAGTCATGATTCTTTCTTTAGAGGAATTTTTTTTTGGTTGAAAACCCTAGCTTTAAATTGCAAATCCACCCATTAAACTTCCATTTTATTTAGATTTTGACCTTGTCGTTGAGGTAACGAGCTTTTTGACTCCAGAGAAGCAATACTTGTTCCATTCTATGAAATTTGCAACAATTTTTTTTTAAAGAATTTCGGATACGAAAAAAAAAAATTATATATCACAAATATTTTTAATTAACAATAATGTAGAAAAAAAAATATGTATTATTTTTTCTCTTTCTATCAATAATTAAAAATATTTATAACTCATAAAAAAATACATTAATTTCATGTTTTAAAAATGGTAAGGATATCTAATATAGTATAATCTAATATAATACTATAAAAATGAAATATACACCATTATTTTAAAATTACTATATTTTTTTTTACAAATATAGCATATTAATTTTTTAAAAAAATCAAAATCACAAATATTGTATTAAAAAACTTACATGGAAATGTTTTAAATTTAATATATTCAATCATTTTTTGTTGACAATAAAACATAACCGATCAAAGGTTTGTTCTCTTTCTTTTTAAATACTTTTTATATATGTACGCTATTGTTTATTGAACACATATACGTATCTATTTATACTAATATTTATTTTTCTTTCCCATTATATATCATTAACATGCAGGACATTGTAAATTATTTATGGTAAAAAAAAGAGAAAAAAAGCAATAGAAATCCATTTGAAAAAACTTTAAAAAAAAACAAGAATAAACTAACTTTACATGTGATTTGATGCTTCTTTAATATTTGTATTGAGATTTATATATGTCTTAAATTTTTTTAATTGTCACAATTATTATGTTTTCAAACTTTCGCATTTTATATATGTTTATGACGTTACATAATTTTTTTAAATTTCTGTCTATCGAAATATTATTGTATATGCTATTATTATTTAACTTTAGCAAAATATATTATACACTTAGCACGATAAAATGAAAGAATCCCATCGTAGAGGTACTTAACTAGTTTGTGAATATGGGAACAATACTATCATCCCCTTCGTTTGATCAATAAATTATCAATTGGTAACTAGCTAGAAGTTCATCAAACAGATAAAATTGAAGATAAACAAGAACATAATAAATTTACAATGTGATTTGATGCTTTTTTTAATAATAGTCTTAGGATTTATACATTTTAAATTATTTTTATCATAATTATTATCTTTTCAAGCTAATGTATTTTATGTTCATTTGATGTTAAATAATATTTTAATTCTTTTTTTCTATTGAGATTATTAATATGTGGTGTTAATATTTTACTAACATGATAAATTATAAATACATTATACATCTAAAACATAATAAAATAAAATAATCTCATGCATCACAAGGATACGTAACTAGTTTTAAGAAAAATAAAAATAATACAATCTAATTTTAATTACGAGTTTGGTTTGATCAATTCAAGCCCAAGCTTAAACGACACAGAAGCATCAATACGTGCCACGCACAGCCCGTAATCCTTAAACAGTTGATTTGCATCCTCCTTCACTCCTTTCCAGATGAACATGAATGTTTCGTTGCCAAGAAAGTCGCTGAGAGATTGAGGGATGGTGTCTCTAGCATGACAAAGCTGGAAAATGAGGCATCTGTTTCCAACGCAGAGTTGGATTATTACCACCGGTTGATACCCAATCTGTCGACCATGAGAGTCAGCGTTTAGTATGCACTCTATGTCTAATCCGACTACTAGTTTATTAAGTATAAGCTCTACCCATTGATCAACGGCCGAAGCAGATGTTGTCACTGTAGTAAAGATGTGATAACCATAGCACTCAATATATGTATATATTGTTTCTGAAAAGAGAATGATGAGACATCGTTTTTTTTAGAAGAGTTAAAGATTGGATTAAATTTTTAATTTCAATTGATGTATTTTTTTCTATGAAGAAATAGATGATTTATATTGGTAAATTAGAAAAGATTGAATTATAAAATGTGATTGGAAGTATATAATCAAGTACTTCTAGTAAATTTAATTCACTGAGCTTGTGAAGCTTACTCCTAATTGTTTAAAATTTTCAGGCAGCGGACAGAGCCGATAGAGTTTAGAGCTTAGCAGAGAAACTACCTTAAGTAAGTCCTGTGGTCAAGTCCTTAGACATTGCAAGAAAGAAGAAAGAAAAGTTTGTAATAAAAATCTTTTCATGCATTTTGTTATATGCATATATTGTTTCTGAAAAGAGGATGATGAGGTATCTTATTTGAGAAGAGTTAAGATTAGATTAAATTTTTAATTTCAGTTGATGTATTTTTGTATTGTTGCATATATATGTCGTGCTGCGATTTCAAAATGTAACGACACCGTCTCGAGGGTGGCTAACTCGGGATGGGTCGTTACAAATTTTGGTATCAAAGCATTAGGTTTTATGATTATGTAGACTGCATAAAAATTTAAAGAAGTGAAAGATTTAAATAAATTATATTTTAATACAAAGTCTGAGGCTGACACATGGACGTGCTAAAGCTAAAGGTAGAGTTCTGACCAGAGAGGACGTGGTAGGCCCCCAATTTTTAGACAAGCTGAGGTTGAGATGGAGGCTGAGTTAGAGTAAGTTTCATAGAAGGGAAAGTGTTGATAGTATAATTGATACTAGTAAGGGTGTGAGAGGATCTGGAATTGAAAGAGATGAGCTAAGAAATGCTCATGCTCATGCTCATGCTCATGCTCATGCTCATGCTCTTGAAAATATGAATGTAACAGATGATAGAGTTGATAGTCTATAGCATAGACTTGACGAACAGGCTAGAGTAGTACTTGAGATTGTTGTAAATCCAATAATGGTAGACGTTCAAAAGGGGAAATGTGAGTTTATGCACGAGATGCAGGGAGATTGTTTTGTTAGATGTATTAAGTTGAATGCTCCGTTGTTTAGAGGATCTGTGAATCCTTCTGAGGCTGAGCTGTGGGTGAAGCATGTAAAGAGGTTTTTTTGGTGCTTTACTAGTGATGGATAGAAAGAGAGTTGCTTTTGCTACATTCAAGTTAGAGAGAGATGTTTTAGAATGGTGGGAGGGTACTCTTCCTTGACTAAGTGCATATGTAGATAGACTTTTAACCTGGAATAGGTTTAAGGAAGTTTTCCTTGATAAATACTTTCCTTACACCTTTAGAGCCCAACAAGAAAGAGATTTTATTTATTTGAGGCAAATGCATTGACTATGAGTCAGTATGATTGGAGATTTGTGGCCTTATCGAGGTTTGTACCGGAAATGGTGGACATAGAGGAGAAGAAGTATAAGAGGTTCATAGATGGACTACATTTTGAGATTAAATAGAAACTATCTTGCATGAGGCATATGAATTTTGCTAGGTTGGTGGATATAACACTACAGATTAAGAATGATGTGATGGAGTTTAGAAGTAATAGGGATTTGCTGAAGAGGTCTAGATTTAAGGAACCTAAAGGTGGTAGTAGTATGAGTGTGCAGAGTGGGAAACCACCCCAAATGGGGTGTTCCTTGTTACAAGGAACTGCGATATAGAGTTAAAGACAAACACGATCTGTTGCTTCTCTAGCTCAGAGTAATATTGGTGGGACCCCTAGATTTGGGAGACAGGCTATGGGAACTGGGAGTTATAGTAGAGGAGTTAGTATGCTACCAAGGGGAAGTGGTAACCTGATGTATGATGGAGATACAAGAGTTTGCTTTAGATGTAATCAAACATGTCATCTATCTCGGAATTGTCCTACTTAGATGTGCTTTGTATGTGGTAAGGGGATGACATATTAGTGTAGATTGTCTAGTGGGGAAATTTGTTGAGATAGGTGCTGAAGTGTTTGGAGAAGACAGGTGGTGGATCAGGGAGTATGGACGGTAGGGGCAGAAGATCAGTAGCTGAGAAAGGACGCGATGGTCAATTACAGCCCAGAGACAATAGAGTCTATGTGTTGACCCAACAGGATGCATAAGCCACTCATGATATTGTTGTGGGTATGACATCTATTCTTAATAGACCTGTTAGATTATTGATTGATCCTGGTGCAACTAATTCTTTTGCATCCAGTGTTTATATGAAATCTATTAATGCTTGTGTTAGTCATTTGATGCATGCAGTTATTGTTGAGGTTCCCACTGGGGATAGGGTTATTATCAGGACAATTTATCGAGATTGTGTGATTAGTATGGCTGGTAGAGAATTTGAAGTTGATTTGTTGCCCTTAGATATGATATATTTTGATTTAATTCTGGTGATGAATTGGTTATCTGCATATCATGCTTGGGTAGATTTTTTTAGGAAAAATGTGGTGTTCAAGATACCAGGGCAAGAAGAGTTTAACTTTCAGGGAGAACGTAAGATACTTGCCAACTGTTTTATTTCTGCCCTGATTGCTAGTAGAAGGTTGAAGAAGGGTTATAAGTTGTATTTGGCGTATGTAGTGGATTCTAGAAAGGAGAGTAGGAAGTTAGAAGAAATCTTAGTAGTAAAAGATTTTTTTTGATGTGTTTTGTGAGGAGTTGTAACGACCCATCCCGGGTTGGCCACCCCTGAGGCAGTGTCATCACATTTTGAAAATTTCAGCACGATACTTATATGCAACAATAAAAATAAATAACACCAATAGAAAATTTTACATCAATCATCAACCCTCAATAGGGAAGTTACATCAATCTGATCTTTTAACATTAGATACAACATAAAATGCATGAATATTTACAAATAAATTTTTATTTTATTTTCTCATTAGTCTGAGGATGTTGATACGTACGTGACTTACAGAAAATGATTTCGTTTGAACCTCAACTCTCCAAACTATTTTGTCCTGCCTACTACCCGAAATCATTGTACAATGAGGGATGAGCTTCACAAGCTCAGTGAATTAAATTTACTAAATGTACTCAATATATATAATTAGTCTTTCAACATTAAACTAATTGTATCTCATACAACTTGATACTAGCATTCTACTATCACTACACATGTCATAAGTCCCATTCTCTATCAATCTTTTCTTCTTATTTATTGGTTCACATTAAGCCCATCAATTATCTCAAAATTTTCTTGTAATGAGGTTTACATCATAAAATCTACCATTTAGATGGTTCTTATCACCATAACTGTCTCTCTGTGAGACTCATTCATCTATAAATAAATTCACAATAACACACCACACATCAGCATTTCAATAATGCAAACAATAATTAAAACAGATGCAGTGCGTGAATTATTATTATGGGAATGTCTTCCCACATATCGACATGTTTTTATTATCTTAAACCGACTGCCTTTCCGGTTCTTTTCTTTACATCTTGTCCTAGCTACCACGGTATTTATTTCCAACATATACCAGCTGTCAAGGTGTCCCTTTTATTTCCAGCACATACTGGCTATCACAGTTTTTCAATTAGACCGGCTGCCTTCCCGGTTCTTTTCTTTTCATTTAATGCACATGAATATGAACAATGATATTAAATATGCATCTGAACAATAACATTAAAAAAAAAAAAACAAACATGAATTCGAATATTTAATTTTGGTTATCTTGATTTTTCTCAAATTATATAAAAAAATTTCACTAAATTGCTCTCATCCCAAATCACATCAATCATCTATCAAAGCTATCAGTATCCACTAAATTTCATCCCAAATCACATCAAAGCTTGTCAAGATCCACTAAATTTCGTCTACTCATAATTCGTATCAAAACATCAACCATAACTCATCAAGAATTTATTTATCACCATCATTATTAAATCAACTCATTATTTTAATAATATTTCTTCTCACATAATAATTTTTCTATGTGTCCAATATTCATATCATATCTATCAACAAAACATAAGCTAATAATTTATTTTACTATTATCACTAGATTTTTCATTTTTATTTAGATTATTTAAAGTAAATCCAACTCACCACGTAGCACTTAAAGCTACCCGTGGATCACCTCCTTGCCTTTCCCGTTCCTCTTAGAACTTTTCCCTGGTTGTTGATCGTCAACACCTGACATTATATTTATATTAAACTTTTAATTTATTCTTCAATTCTTCATAAACCACTTCTTTTGAAAATTCTCACTTTGACTTTCAGAAAATTTCATAAGTGCTAAAAATTCAAAAATAAACAATATATTATTACCTTCTGTTTTTTTTATAACTTCTCGTGACTCTCTATAAAATCCTCTCATAAACCTCTTCAAAATTTTGTTCTTTCAACCTTTCTTTCGGTCCTCAAGCATTTAAAAAAATAGATAAATTTAAAATAAAACTAACGAATTTGCTAAATAAAAATTTCGATTACACTATCATGCACATATAATATATATATATATATATATATATATATATAATTTTCTTTTGCTTCAGCAGCCCCCCTCTTAAGCGTTTCTCAAGTTGTCATATGCATAAAGCAGGTGGCAAACTTGCAAAACACCTTCCTTCATGTGGCCGCAGGTGGCAAACTTGCAAAACACCTGCTGCCACGTTTTTCAGCACCCCCCTCCAACCCCCCGCCCCCCCTTTGTTTGACTTTTTAAACTTTTTTTTTTCTTGTTTTTCTTAAAAACGTCCCTGAATAATTTTTTAAAAATTGTTTTATTTCAATACCAAATCCTTCGTGATTCAATATACGTCTTAAATTTTTTTTACTTGTCACAATTATTATGTTTTCAAACTGTCGTAATTTATATATGTTTACGACGTTACATTATTTTTTAAATTTATGTCTATCGAAGTATTATTGTATATGTTATTATTATTTTAACTTTAGCAAAATAAATTATAAATATATTATGCACTTAGCACAATAAAACGAAAGAATCCCGAGCATACATAACTAATTTGTGAAAATGGGGACAATACTATCTTCTCTCCCTTCATTTGATCTATAAATTATCAATTGATAACTAGCTAGAAGTTCATCAAACAGATAAAACTGAAGATAAACTAGAATATAATAACTTTACAATGTGATTTGATGCTTTTTTAATAATAGTCTTAGGATTTATACCTTTTAAATTATTTTTATCATAATTATTATCTTTTCAAGTTAATATATTTTATGTTCATGTGATGTTAAATAATATTTTAATTTTTTTATTGAGATTATTAATATGTGGTGTTATTATTTTATTAACATGGTAAATTATAAATACATCATACATCTAAAACATAATAAAATAAAAAAATCTCATGCATCGCAAGGATACATAACTAGTTTTAAGAAAAATAAAAATAACACAATCTAATTTTAATTACGAGTTCGGCTTGATCAATTCAAGCCCAAGCTTAAACGACACATAAGCATCAATACAAGCATACTTCACTTGCTCATAACTAAGATTCACAGCATCCCATTGACTCACAGTGATACTCTTAGATTTCTCTATTTCCTGTCCTAGAAATTTCTTCACCAAAATCTTCATCCCCCAATTTTTAATACCTTCATCTTTATGTTTCTCTGCAGCCAAGTGAGAAACATCCTCTGTACGTGCCACGCGCAGCCCATAATCCTTAAGCAGTTGATTTGCATCCTCCTTCACTCCTTTCCCGACGAATGTGAATGTTTCGTTGCCCAGAAAGTCGATGAGAGATTGAGGGATGGTGTCTCTAGCATGACAAAGCTGGAAAATGAGGCATCTATTTCCAACACAGAGTTGGATTATTGCCACTGGTTGATACCCAATCTGTCGACCACGAGAGTCAGCGTTTAGGATGCACTCTGTGTCTAACCCAACTACTAGTTTATTAAGTATAAGCTCGTTGATACGCAACGTTTCGTTTACCCATTGATCAACGGCCAAAGCAGATGCTGTCACTGTAGTAAAGATGTGATAACCATAGCACTCGATATCATAGAGCAAAGCATCTTTCAAATCCATTGTTGTGTGTTTGAGAGAAAAAAGAAACAAAATGGCCAATCTTACAAGGATTGTCTCTGTAATGTACTACAGTATGTAAGAGTAAATCTTGGTACTATAATTTATGTGTCATTAATACCCAATTAAGATACGGGTATTAATTTGGTATAAGTTACATATTAGGCAACTTGTAACTAATTTTTTACATGGATGGACTGGCAAGTTTCTTTTTAGGGATAAGGAAACCTTGGTTGTTTTGGATTCTAATTTCCATCAGAAAACAAGTTTGATGCAAGTGTACCAGTTAAGAATTACAACGGATAGGTTTAGAGCATGAAGTATCTTTTTCGTTTAGTTTTCGTAAATTATCTCTGTTTTCATCTATTATGGATTTTTCTTCCTTCATACTAATAGGTCCTCAATTCTCGTCTCAGAGATTCTCGTTAACCCATTTTTTTCTTAAAAAAATATTTACATCTAAAAAGAATATCAATGAATAAATTAAATTTAAACATTCCTAAACCAAAAACATAACATAACATTGATTAGTAAACGAGTTTGGAAATTAGACAGGTCGAAAAGTACTATTTTTGTCTCCAACACCAAATCCGTTGAGGATTTTTTATTGTTCTTATCTTAGTGTGGATAGAATCTCTTCCAAATACAATTCAATTGGATTCGATCAAGAGTGAGGACTTTTAATTGCAATCCCTAGTATAGGCTTTAACAATAAAAAAATATTCTATATTTCATGTAACTTTTTGAAAAACGTTGTCCTTCGTAAAACATTTTTCTCTTTGGCGGACAAATACAGATCCCTCTTTGGCGGACAAATGATGGGAAGAAAAGGATTGGGAAATTTGAAAGAAAAGCGTAGCACATCAGGCTTAAAAAAGGAAATAAATGATATAAATCGAATAAATAATCTACACATTATGAAAATCGAATTTAAAACCTTGTAATCTCAAACATTCAACCTTAACTACTAACTAAAACCTCATCAACGATTCATTGAGGCAATATTTTCAATAAAGAAAAGGAAAATGTAAATGTATATATTCCTAATGTAAATAATATTAGGAAACCCTAATCCTATTAAGAAACTCTAATGTACCCTAGACCTATTAGGACACTCTTATGTAAATACTCTATAAATATGAGCTTCTACTACTACAACATTATGCAATCAGTAAACAAAAATCCTAATTTCTCTTTTAGTTTCTTCATAGTATCAGAGCAGTAGGATCCTAAACTCTAAAAAGACTGCTCCCTCTTCAAACCTTAAACACCATGGAAAACATTACTCTTTTATCTTTTCCTTCCCCTCTAACCGAAGTCAACCCTGTTGCCGTCACTATATGTAATACCTGTGTTCTTAAAGTAAGGGTAAAGAAGTAATTTGATAAATATGACATGAAATTAAAATAATATTTATATACAAAAGATTTATTATTGAATAAAATAATCCTTTTGAAAAAAAAATATGGAAGTGTCCAGGCTTAGGTAAGGAAAAAAAACGTGGGACAACACTTGGACGTCCAGGTGTTGTCAACGAAGCATGCAAATGGTGCATGTAAGACACCACAATTGCAATAAAGCGGTGGCTACGCAGTTTTGAGAAATAAAAACGGTTTTATCATTTTATTTTATTATTTCCTACAAATCCTATTTGGTTTTCTTCTTTCTTCAATTCAAATTACTCTATTTCTTTAAACATCTAGGGACTCAAAGAAATGTTGAAAGATTGAGAGTTTTACAGGGGAATTTTACAGAGATTCAAGGGAAGCTTTAAGAAAAACAAAAGGTAATAATGCGAATTTTATTTTTTGAAATTATGCATACATGAAATTACTCGGAATTTGATTTAGAAATTTAAAGGGTATGAATTATTAAAGAATTGAAGAATAAATTAGAAATTTTAATATAAATATTATGTCAAGTGTTGACGATCAACAATTGGGTGAAATTGCAGAAGGGAGTAGGAAAGGCAATTAGGTGATCTATGGGTAGCTTTAAGTGCTACGTGATGAGTTAGATTTACTTTTAGTAATTGAGATAAATATGAAATATAAAGTGATGATATTTGAATTCATTATTGAACTACCATGATTGGATGATATATGAAAGTTGGTTGATTAATATGATATGAATAATTGATATGTTCAAAATTTACTACATGAGAAGTATTATTAATGAAATAATGAGTTGATGAAGTATATAATGAAATGATAAATGAAATTCTTGACAAGCTATGATTGATAATTTGATATGATATATAAGGAGATAATTTAATGAATATGAAAAAAATAAAAATTTTGAGAAAGAGCTGGATAGCTAAATTAAATACTTGAATGTATGCTTGTTTTCATATTATTGCTCATATGCATAAAATAAAAGATCAGAAAGGTAGCTGGTCTGTTTGTTTTCATATTATTGTTCATATACATGAAATAAAAAGAACCGAAAAGACAACCGGTCTAAATGAAAATAAAAGAACCGGGAAGGCAACCGGTCTAAATGAAAATAAAAGAACTGGGAAGGCTACCAGTCTAGCTGAAAATTAAAAACCGAGAAAGCAACCGGTCTAGATGAAAGTAAAATAACCAGGAAGGCAGCCAGTCTCAGCTGAATGTAGGAAGACGCTCTGAAATGATAATATGAAATGATCTGATAATTTAAATTCATGCATTGTATCTGTTTTAAATATTGATTATTTTTACTTGAGAGGCTAAAGTATCATTCTTGATTGTGAATTTATTGATAGACAAATGAGTCTCACAGAGAAACATATATGACGAGAAAGAAATATGACAATATGATATGATAAAAATTTATTTGATTGATTGATTATATGCTGTGAACCTCATAGCGAGGAAAATAATGATATTAAATTGATAATCTCAATATGATTAAATATATAAGAAGAAAAAATTGATATGTTTGATAATTAATTTAAGATGAGATTGATGAATGGTTGAAATTATAATAGGATGTTATTATTGATTTATATGAGATAATAGTTGAATGATTATAAGAATATTATTTGAAAAATTGAATGATTATCTGTGAAGAAATAGATGATTTATATTGGTAAATTAGAAAAGATTGAACTATAAGATCGATGTGACTGCAAGTATATAATCGAGTACTTCTAGTAAATCTAATTCACTGACCTTGTGAAGTTCACTCCTCATTGTTTGAAATTTTCAGGCAGCGGGCAGAGCAGATAAAGTTTAGAGCTTAACAGAGAAACTACCTTGAGTAAGTCTTGTGGTCAAGTCCTCAGGCATTGCAAGAAAGAAGAAAGAAAAGTTTGTAATAAAAATATTTTCATGCATTTTGTTATACGTATATATTGTTTCTGAAAAGAGGATGATGTGGTATCTTCTCTGAGAAGAGTTAAAGATTGGATAAAATTTTTAATTTCAGTTGATATATTTTTGTATTGTTGCATATATGTGTCGTGTTGGGATTTCAAAATGTGACGACACCGTCTCAGGGTTAGCTAACCCGGGATGGGTCGTTACAATTTTTGGTATCAGAGCATTAGGTTTTATGATTCTGTAGACTGCATAAAAATTTAAAGAAGTGGAAGATTTAAATGAAGTATATTTTAGTACAGAGTCTGAGGATGACACGTGGACGTGCTAAAGCTAGAGATAGAGTTCTGACCAGAGAGGGCGTGGTAGGCCCCCAATTTTTAGACGAGCTGAGGTTGAGATGGAGGTTGAGTTAGAGTGAGTTTATTAGAAGGGAAAGTGTTGATAGTATAATTGATACTAGTAGAGGTATGAGAGAATCTGGAATTGAAAGAGATGAGCTAAGAAAAGCTCTTACTTATGCTCTTGAAAATATGAATATAACAGATGATAGAGTTGATAGTCTATAGCATAGACTTGATGAACAGGCTAGAGTAGTGCTTGAGGTTGTAAATCCAATAATGGTAGACATTCAAAAGGGGAAAGGTGAGTTTATGCACGAGATGCACTAAGATTGTCTTGTTAGATATATTAAGTTGAATGCTCCATTGTTTAGAGGATCTATGAATACTTCTGAGGCTGAGCTGTGGGTGAAGCATGTAGAGAGGTTATTTGATGTTTTACAAGTGATGGATAAAAAGAGAGTTACTTTTGCTATATTCAAGTTAGAGAGAGAGGCTTTAGAATGGTGGGAGGGTACTCTTCCTTAACAAAGTGCAGATGTAGACAGACCCTTAACCTGGAATAGGTTTAAGTAGGTTTTCCTTGATAAATACTTTCCTTATACCTTTAGAGCCTAACAAGAAAGTGATTTTATTTATTTAAAGCAAATATATTGACTATGAGTCAATATGATAGAAGATTTGTGGCATTGTCGAGGTTTGTACCAGAAATGGTAGACATAGAGGAGAAGAAGTATAAGAGATTCAGAAATAGATTATATTATAAGATTAAATAGAAACTATCTTACATAAGGCATATGAATTATGCTAGGTTGGTGGATATATCACTACAGATTAAGAATGATGTGATGAATTTTAGAAGTAAGAGGGATTGGTTGAAGAGGTATACATTTATGGAACCCAAAGGTGGTAGTAGTATGAGTGTGAAGGGTAGGAAACCACCCCAGATGGGGTGTTCCTTGTTACAAGGAACTGCAATACAGAGTCAGAGGCAAGCAAGATCTGCTGCTTCTATAGCTCAGAGTAATATTGGTGGGACCCCTAAATTTGGGAGACGGGTTATGGGAACTGGGAGTTATGGTTGAGGAGTAAGTATGCTACCAAGAAGAAGTGGTAACTTGATGTATGATCGAGATATAAGAGTTTGCTTTAGATGTAATCAGACATTGCATCTATCTAGGAATTGTCCTACTTAGATGTGCTTTGTATGTGGTGAGGGGGGACATATTATTGTTGATTGTCTAGTGGGAAATCTATTGAGATAGGTGCTGAAAGTGTTGGGGGAAGACAGGTGGAGAGAGCTAGCAGATCAGGGAGTATACGGGGCTAGGGCAGAGGATCAGTTGCTGAGGGAAGACGAGATGGTCAGTTACAGCCTAGAGACAGTAGAGTTTATGCATTGACCCAACAGGATGCACAAGCCACTCCTGATATTGTTGTAGGCATGATATCTATTCTTAATAGACCTGCTAGATTATTGATTGATTCTAATTCAACCCATTCTTTTGCAGCAAGTGTTTATATGAAATTTATTGATTCTTGTGTTAGTCATTTGATGCATGCAGTTATTGTTGAGGTTCTTACTAGGGATAAGGTTATTCTCAGGACAATTTATCGAGGTTGTGTGATTAGCATGGCTGGTAGAGAATTTGGAGTTGATTTATTACCCTTAGATATGACAAATTTTGATTTAATTTTGGGGATGAATTGGTAATCTGCATATCATGCTTGAGTAGATTGTTTTTGAAAAAATATGGTGTTCAAGATAGCGGGACAAGAGGAGTTTAACTTTTAGGTAGAATGTAAGATACTTGCCAACTATCTTATTTCTACCATGACTGCTAGTAGATTGTTGAAAAATGGTTGTAAGGGGTATTTGGCGTGTGTGGTGGATTCTAAAAAGGAGAGTAGGAAGTTAAAAGAAATCTTAGTAGTAAAAGATTTTTTTTATGTGTTCTCTAAGGAGTTGTCTGGTTTGCCTCCTAACAGGGAGATTGAGTTTTCTATTGAGGTGATTCCGGGATCAGCACCCATATCTATAACAACTTATAGAATGGCCCCAGCTGAGTTGAGAAAGTTGAAACCTCAACTTCAGGAGTTGTTAGATAAACAATTTTTTAAAAAAGAATTTCAGATACAAAAAAATTATATATCACAAATATTTATAATTAACAATAATATAGAAAAAATATATTATTTTTTCTCTTTCTATCAATAATTAAAAATATTTATAACTCATAAAAATACATTAATTTCATGTTTTAAAAATGGTAAGGATATCTAATATAGTATAATCTAATATAATACTATAAAAAATGAAGTATACACCACTATGTTTTCTATAAAAAAAAAGAAACATACACCATTAATTAAAAATTACCATATTTTTTTACAAATATGGTATATAAATTTTTTTAGAAAAATCAAAATCACAAATATTGTATTAAAAAACTCACATGGAAATGTTTTAAATTTAAGATATTCAATCATTTTTTGTTGACAATAAAACATGACCGATCAAAGGTTCGTTCTCTTTCCTTTTAAATACTTTTTATATATGTACACTATTGTTTATTGAATACATATACATATTTATTTATACTAATATTTATTTTTCTTTCCCATTATATATCATTAACATGCAGGACATCGCAAATTATTTATAGTAAAAGAAAGAGAAAAAAAAAACAATAGAACTCCACTTGAATTTTTTTATATAAAAAAAAACAAGAATAAACTAACTTTAAGATGTGATTTGATGCTTCTTTAATAATTCTATTGATATCTTAATTTTTTTTAATTGTCACAATTATTATGTTTTCAAACTTTCGCATTTTATATATGTTTATGATGTTACATAATTCTTTAAATTTTTGTCTATCGAAATATTATTGTATATGTTATTATTATTTTAACTTTAGCAAAAAAAATTATAAATATATTATACACTTAGCACAATAAAATGAAAGCATCCGGTGCATCGTAGAGGTACATAACTAGTTTGTGAAATGGGGGACAATACTATCTTCGTTCCCTTCATTTGATCTATAAATTATCAATTGGTAACTAGCTAGAAGTTCATCAAACAGATAAAACGGAAGATAAACAAGAACGTAATAACTTTACAATGTGATTTGATGCTTTTTTAATAATAATCTTAGGATTTATACGTTTTAAATTATTTTTATCATAATTATTATCCTTTCAAGCTAATGTATTTTATGTTCATGTGATGTTAAATAATATTTTAATTTTTTTTCTATTGAGATTATTAATATGTGGTGGTATTATTTTACTAACATGATAAACTATAAATACATTATACATCTAAAACATAATAAAATAAAAGAATCTCATGCATTGCAAGGATAGTAACTAGTTATAAGAAAAATAAAAATAACACAATTTAATTTTAATTACGGGTTTGGTTTGATCAATTCTAGCCCTAGCTTAAACGACACATAAGCATCAATACAAGCATACTTCACTTGCTCATAACTAAGATTCACAGCATCCCATTGACTCACAGTGATACTCTTAGATTTCTCTATTTCTTGTCCTAGAAATTTCTTCACCAAAATCTTCATCCCCCAATTTTTAATACTTTCATCTTTATGTTTCTCTGTAGCCAAGTGAGAAACATCCTCTGAACGTGCCACACGCAGCCCGTAATCCTTAAACAGTTGATTTACATCCTCCTTCACCCCTTTCCCAACGAACATGAATGTTTCGTTGCCAAGAAAGTCGATTAGAGATTGAGGGATGGTGTCTCTAGCATGACAAAGCAAGAAAATGAGGCATCTGTTTCCAACGCAGAGTTGGATTATTGCCACCGGTTGATACCCAATCTGTCGACCATGAGAGTCAGCGTTGAGTATGCACTCTGTGTCTAACCCAACTACTAGTTTATTAAGTATAAGCTCATTGATACGCAACATTTTGTTTACCCTTTGATCAACGACCGAAGCAGATGCTGTCACTGTAGTAAAGATGTGATAACCATAGCACTCGATATCATAGAGCAAAGCATCTTTCAAATCTATTGTTGTATGTTTGAGAGAAAAAAGAAACAAAATGGCCATTCTTACAAGGATTGTCTGTGTAATGTACTAGAGTATGTAAGAGTAAATCTTGGTACTATAATTTATAGTTTGTGTCATTAATACCCAATTAAGATACCGGCATTAATTTGGTATAAGTTACATATTAGGCAACTTGTAACTAATTATTTACATGGATGGACTGGCAAGTTCCTTTTTAGGGATCAAAATTAAGAAAACCTTGGTTGTTTTGGATTCTAATTTCCATAAGAAAACAAGTTTGAAGCATGTGTACGAGTTAAGAATTACAATGGATAGGTTTAGAGCATGAAGTATCTTTTTCGTTCCGTTTTTGTAAATTATCTGTCTTTATCTATGATGGACTTTTTTTTCCTTCATATTAATGAGACCTAAATCCTCGACTTAGATATTCTTGTTAACCCATTTGTTTTCTAAAAAATTATTTACATCTAAAAAGAATATCAATGAATAAATTAAATTTTTAATTCATAAACCAAAAACATAACATAACATAGATTAGTAAACGAGTTCAGAGATTAGACAGGTCGAAAACTACTATTTTTGTCTCCAACACCAAGTCCGTCGAGGATTTTGTTATTGTTCTTATCTTAATGTGGATAGAACCTCTTCCAAATGCAATGCAGTTGGATTCGGTCAAGAGTGAGGACTTTTAATTGCAATCCCTAGTATAGGCTTTAACAGTAAAAAATATTCTGTATTTCGTGAAACTTTTTGAAAAACGTTGTCCTTCTTAAAACTTTCTTCTTTTTGGCGGACAAATACAGCTCTTAAAACTGGAATGATAGGAAGAAAAGGATTGAGAACTTTGAAAGAAAAGCGAAGCACATCAGGCTTAAAAAGCGAAATAATTGATATAAATTGAATAAAAAATCTACACATTATGAAAATTGAATTTCAAACCTTGTAATCTAAAACATTTAACCTTAACTATTAACCAAAACCTCATCAATGGTTCATTGAGGCAACTTTTTCAATAAAGAAAAAGAAAGTGTAAATGTATATATTCCTAATGTAAATAATATTAGGAAACCCTAGTCCTATTAAGAAACTCTAGTGTACCTTAGTCCTGTTAGGACACTCTTATGTAAATACTCTATAAATATGAGCTTTAACGTACTACTACAACATTATGCAATCAGTAAACACAAACCTTAATTTATCTTAGTTTCTTCATGCTATCAGAGCAGTAGGATCCTAAACTCTAAAAACACTGCTCCCTCTTCAAACCCTAAACACCATGGAAAACACTGCTCCTTTATCTTTTCCTTCTCCCCTAACCGAAGTCAACCCTGTTACCATCACTATCTGTAATACCCATGTTCTTAAAGTAAAGGTAAAAAAGTAATTTGATAAATATGACATGGAATTAAAATAATATATATATATATATATATATATATATATATATGAAAGATTTGTTATTGAATAAAATAACCCTTTTGAAAAAAAAATGAAAGCGTCCAGGCATATGTCAGTAAAAAAAACGTGGGATAGCACCTGGACATCTAGGTGTTGTCAAGGAAAAATGCAAATGGTGCATGTAAAACACCACAATTGTAATAAAGTGGCGGCAAAGCAGTGTTGAGAAATAAAAATGGTTTTATTGTTTTATTTTATTATTTCCTACCAAATCCTGTTTGGTTTTCTTCTTTATTCAATTCATTTTACTCTATTTATTTAAACACTTAGGGACTCAAAGAAAGGTTGAAAGATTGAAATTTTGAAGAGGTTTGTAGGAGAATTTTAAATAGATTCAAGGGAAGCTTTAAGAAAAACAAAAGGTAATAATGTGAATTTTATTTTTTTGAAATTATACATACATGAAATTACTCGGAATTTGATGTAGAAATTTAAAAGGTATGCAGTATGGAAGAATTTAAGAATAAATCAGAAATTTTAATATAAATATTATGTCAGGTGTTGACGATCAACAACTAGGTGAAATTGCTGAAAGGAGCAGGAATGGCAATGAGATGATCCACGAGTAGCTTTAAGTGCTACGTGGTGAGTTAGATTTACTTTTAGTAATCGAGATAAATATAAAATATAAAGTGATGATATTTGAATTAATTATTGAACTACAATGATTGGATGATATATGAAAGTTGGTTGATTGATATTATACGAATAATTGATATGTTCAAAATTATTACATGAGAAGTAATATTAATGAAATAATGAGTTGATGAAATACATAATTAAAGGATAAATGAAATTCTTGACAATCTATAATTGATAATTTTATATGATATATAAAGAGATAATTTAATGAATATGATAAAAATAATAATTTTCAGAAAAAGCTTGATAGCCAAATTGAATACTTGAATGTATGTTTGTTTTCATATTATTTCTCATATGCATAAAATAAAAGATCGAAAAGGTAGTTGGTCTGTTTGTTTTCATATTAATGTTCATATGCATGAAATAAAAAGAACAGGGAAGACAGCAGGTCTAAATGAAAATAAAATAAACGAGAAGGTAGTCGATCTAAACGAAAATAAAAGCACCGGGAAGGCAGCCAGTCTAAATGAAAATAAAAGAACCGAGAATGCAGTCGGTCTAGCTGAAAATAAAAGAACCAGGAAGGCAGTTGTTCTAGCTGAAAATAAAATAATCAGGAAGGTAGCCGGTCTAAGCTGAAACATGTCGACATATGGGAAGACATTCCCAAATGATAATATGAAATGATCTGATAATTTAAATTCATGCATTGCATCTGTTTTAAATATTGATTATTTTTACTTGAGAAGCTAAAGTATCATTCTTGATTGTGAATTTATTGATAGACAAATGAGTCTCACAGAGAGACATATATGATGAGAAAGAAATATGACAATATGATATGATAAAAATTTATTTGATTGATTGATTATATGCTGTGAACCTCATAGCGAGGAAAATAATGATGTTAAATTGATAATCTCAATATGATTAAATATATAAGAAGAAAAAATTTATATGTTTGATAATTAATTTAAGATGAGATTGATAAATGCTTGAAATTATAATAGGATGTTATTATTGATTTATATGAGATAATAGTTGAATGATTATAAGAATATTATTTAAAAAATTGAATGATTATCTATGAAGAAATAGATGATTTATATTGGTAAATTAGAAAACATTAAACTATAAGATCGATGTGACTGCAAGTATATAATCGAGTACTTCTAGTAAATCTAATTCACTGACCTTGTGAAGTTCACTCCTCATTGTTTAAAATTTTCAGGCAGTGGGTAGGGCAGATAAAGTTTAGAACTTAACAGAGAAACTACCTTGAGTAAGTCTTGTGGTCAAGTCCTCAGGCATTGCAAGAAAGAAGAAAGAAAAGTTTGTAATAAAAATATTTTCATGCATTTTGTTATACGTATATATTGTTTCTGAAAAGAGGATGATGTGGTATCTTCCCTAAGAAGAGTTAAAGATTGGATTAAATTTTTAATTTCAGTTGATGTATTTTTGTATTATTGCATATATGTGTCATACTGTGATTTCAAAATGTGTTGACACCATCTCGAGGGTGGCTAACCCAGGATGGGTCATTGCAATTTTTGGTATCAGAGCATTAGGTTTTATGATTTTGTAGATGGAATAAAATTTTAAAGAAGTTGAAGGTTTAAAATAAATCATATTTTAATACAGAGTCTGAGGATAACACAAGGACGTTCTAGAGCTAGAGGTAGAGTTCTGACTAGAGAGGGCGTGGTATGCCCCCAATTTTTAGATGAGCTGAGGTTGAGATAGAGGCTGAATTAGAGTGGGTTTCCTATAAGGGAAAGTGTTGATAGTATAATTGATACTAGTAGGGGTGTGAGAGAATCTGGAATTGAAATTGATGAGTTAAGAAAAGCTCATGCTCAGGCTCTTGAAAATATGAATGTAACATATGATAGAGTTGATAGTCTATAGCATAGACTTGATGAACAGGCTACAGTTGTACTTGAGGTTATTGTAAATCCAGTAATGGTAGACGTTCAAAAGGGGAAAGGTGAGTTTATGCTTGAGATGCAGGGAGATTATTTTGTTAGATATATTAAGTTGAATGCTCTGTTGTTTAGAGGATCTGTGAATCCTTTTGAGGTTGAGCTGTGAGTGAAGCATGTAGAGAGGTTGTTTGGTGTTTTACTAGTGATGGATAGAAAGAAGGTTGCTTTGTCTACATTCAAGTTAGAGAGAGAGGCTTTAGAATGGTGGGAGGATACTCTTCCTTGACTAAGTGCAGATGTAGATAGACCTTTAACCTGGAATACATTTAAGGAGGTTTCCCTTGATAAATACTTTCGTTATACCTTTAGAGCCCAACAAGGAGAGATTTTATTTATTTGAGGCAAATGTATTGACTATGAGTCAGTATGATAGGAGATTTGTGGCCTTGTCGAGGTTTGTACTGAAAATGGTAGACATAGAGGAGAAAAAGTATAAAAGGTTCAAAGATGGACTACATTTTGAGATTGAATAGAAATTATCTTACATGAGGCATATGAATTATGCTAGGTTGGTGAATATAGCGCTACAGATTGAGAATGATGTTATGCAGTTTTGAAGTAAGTGACATTGGCTGAAGAGATCTAGATTTAAGGAACCAAGAGGTAGCAGTAGTATGAGTATGCAGGGTGGGAGACCACCCCAGAGGAGGCGTTCCTTGTGACAAGGAACTGTAATACAAAGTTAGACGCAAACAGGATCTGTTGCTTATTTAGCTCAGAGTAATATTTGTGGGACCCCTAGATTAGAGAGACAGGCTATGGGAATTGGGAGTGATAGTAGAGGAGTGAGTATGCTACCAAGGAGAAGTGGTAACCTGATGTATGATCTAAATACAAGAGTTTGCTTTAGATGTAATCAAACATGCCATCTATCTCGGAATTGTCCTACTTAGATGTGCTTTGTATGTGGTACGGGGAGGACATAATAGTGTAGATTGTCTAGTGGGGAAATCTATTGAGATAGGTGCTGAAAGTGTTGGGAGAAGATAGGTGGTGGATCAGGGAGTATACTGGGCAGGAGCAGAGGATCAGTAGCTGAGAGAGGACGCGGTGGTCAGTTACAACTCAGAGATAATAGAGTCTATGCGTTGAGCCAACATGATGCATAAGTCACTCCTGATATTACTGTTGGTATGATATCTATTCTTAATAGACCTGCTAGATTATTGATTGATCCTAGTGCAACCCATTCTTTTGCATCAAGTGTTTATATGAAATCTATTAATGCCTATGTTAGTCTTTTAATGCATGCAGTTATTGTTGAGGTTCCTACTTGCGATAGAGTTATTATCAAGGCAATTTATCGGGGTTGTGTGATTAGTATGGCTGGTAAAGAATTTGAAGTTGATTTGTTGCCCTTAAATATGACAAATTTTGATTTAATTCTAAGGATGAATTGGTTATTTGCATATCATGCTTGAGTAGATTGTTTTAGGAAAAATGTGGTGTTCAAGATACCAGGACAAGAGGAGTTTAACTTTCAGAGAGAATGTAAGATACTTGCCAACTGTCTTATTTCTACCTTGATTGCTAGTAGATGGTTGAAGAAGAGTTGTTAGGGGTATTTGGTGTATGTGGTGCATTCTAGAAAGGAGCGTAGGAAGTTAGAAGAAATTTTAGTAGTAAAAGATTTTTTGATGTGTTCCCTGAGTTATTGTCGGGTTTGCTTGGTAACAAGGAAATTGAGTTTTCTATTGATGTGATTTCGGGATCATAACCCATGTCTATAACACCTTACAGAATGGCCCTAGTTGAGTTGAGAAAGTTGAAAGCTCAACGTCAGGAGTTGTTAGATAAATAATTTTTTTTTAAAGAATTTCAAATTCAAAAAAAAATTATATATCACAAATATTTTTTTAACAATAATGTAGAAAAAAATATGTATTATTTTTTCTCTTTCTATCAATAATTAAAAATATTTATAACAAATAAAAAATACGTTAATTTCATGTTTTAAAAATGGTAAGGATATCTAATATTGTTTAATCTAATATAATACTATAAAAATGAAATATACACCACTATGTTTTCTAAAAAAAGAAACATACACCATTACTTAAAAATTAACATATATTTTTAAAAATATAGTATATTAATTTTTTTTAGAAAAATCAAAATCACAAATATTGTATTAAAAAATTCACATGGAAATGTTTTAAATTTAACATATTCAACCATTTTTTGTTGACAATAAAACATGACCGATTAAAGGTTCATTCTTTTTTCTTTTAAATACTTTTTATATGTGTACGCTATTGGTTATTGAATACATATATGTATCTATTTATACTAATATTTTTTTTTCCATTATATATCATTAACATGCAGGACGTTGCAAATTATTTATGGTAAAAAAAAGAAAAAAAAATAGAACTCCATTTGAAAAATCTTTAAAAAACAAAAATAAACTAACTTTACGATGTGATTTGATATACATCTTAAATTTTTTTTACTTGTCACAATTATTATGTTTTCAAACTGTAGTATTTTATATATGTTTATGACATTACATAATTTTTTTAATTTATGTCTATCAAAGTATTATTGTATATGTTATTATTATTTTAACTTTAGCAAAATAAATTATAAATATATTATACACTTAGCACAATAAAATGAAAGAATCCCGTGCATCGTAGAGGTACATATAGTTTGTGAAAATGGGGACTATACTATCTTCTTTCCCATCGTTTGATCTATAAATTATCAATTGATAACTAGCTAGAAGTTCATCAAACAGATAAAACTGAAGATAAACAAGAATATAATAACTTTACAATGTGATTTGATGCTTTTTTAATAATAGTCTTAGGATTTATACCTTTTAAATTATTTTTATCATAATTATTATCTTTTCAAGTTAATATATTTTATGTTCATGTGATGTTAAATAATATTTTAATTTTTTTCTATTGAGATTATTAATATGTGGTGTTATTATTTTACTAACATGGTAAATTATATTCCTAATGTAAATAATTGATATAAATCGAATAAATAGTCTACACATTATGAAAATCGAATTTAAAACCTCGTAATCTCAAACATTCAAACTTAACTACTAACAAAAACCTCATCAACGGTTCATTGGGGCAATTTTTTCAATAAAGAAAAGGAAAGTGTAAATGTATATATTCCTAATGTAAATAATATTAGGAAACTCTAATCCTATTAAGAAACTCTAGTGTACCCTAGTCCTACTATGACACTTTTCTGTAAATACTCTATAAATATGAACTTCTACTACAACAATATTACGTAATCATTAAACACAAACTCTAATTTCTCTTTTAGTTTAATCATGGTATCAGAGTAGTACAATCCTAAACTCTAAAAACACTACTCCCTCTTCAAACCCTAAACACCATGGAAAACACTACTCCTTTATCTTTTCCTTCCCCCCTAACCGAAGTTAACCATGTTGCTGTCGCTGTCTGTAATACATGTGTTTTTAAAGTAAGGGTAAAGAAGTAATTTGATAAATATGACATGGAATTAAAATAATATATATATAAAAGATTTATTATTGAATAAAATAATCATTTTGAAAGAAAAAAATATTGAAGCGTTCAGGCATGGGTAAGGAAAAAAAACATGGGACAAAACCTGGACGTCCACGTCCAGGTGTTGTCAAGGAAACATGCAAATGGTGCATGTAAGACACCACAATTGTAATAAAGCGGTGGCCAGGCAGTTTTGAGAAATAAAAACGGTTTTATCGTTTTATTTATTATTTCCTACCAAATCCTGTTTGGTTTTCTTCTTTCTTCAATTCAAATTACTCTCTTTCTTCAAACACCTGAGGACTCAAAGAAATGTTGAAATATTGAAATTTTGAAGAGGTTTATAGGAGAATTTTAAAGAGATTCGAGGGAAGCTTTAAGAAAAATAAAAGGTGATAATGTGAATTTTATTTTTTGAATTTATGCATACATGAAATTATCCAATATTTGATGTAGAAATTTAAAGGGTGTGAACTATGGAAGAATTGAAGAATAAATCAAAATTTTAATATAAATATTATGTCAGGTGTTGACAATCAACAATTGGGTGAAATTGCTGAATGAGCAGGAAAGACAATGAGGTGATCCACGGGTAGCTTTAAGTACTATGTGGTGAGTTAGACTTACTTTTAGTAATCGAGATAAATATGAAATATAAAGTGATGATATTTGAATTAATTATTGAATTACAAAGATTGGATAATTTATGAAAGTTGGTTGATTGATATTATATGAATAATTGATATGTTCAAAATTTATTACATGAGAAGTATTATAAATGAAATAATGAGTTGATGAAATATATAATGAAAGGATAAATGAAATTCTTGACGAGATATGATTGATAATTTGATATGATATATAAGAAGATAATTTAATGAATATGATAAAAATAATAATTTTGAGAAAAAGTTGGATAGCTAAATTGAATACTTGAATGTATGCTTGTTTTCATATTATTACCCATGTGCATAAAATAAAAGATTAGAAAGGCAGATGGTCTGTTTGTTTTCATATTATTGTTCATATCCATGAAATAAAAAGAACCAGGAAGGCAGCTGGTTTAAATGAAAATAAAATAATCGAGAAGGTAGTCGGTCTAGCTGAAAATAAAAAAACCGATAAGACAACCGGTCTAACTGAAAGTAAAATAACTGGGAAGGCAACCGGTCTAAACTAAAACATGTCAACATGTGGGAAGACGTTCCCGAATGATAATATGAAATGATTTGATAATTTAA
This sequence comes from Bretschneidera sinensis, assembly GCA_023935145.1. NCBI lineage: Eukaryota > Viridiplantae > Streptophyta > Magnoliopsida > Brassicales > Akaniaceae > Bretschneidera > Bretschneidera sinensis. Next base: position 103,130,206 of record CM043703.1, on the reverse strand, counting down.
ATTCATGCATTGCATTTGTTTTAAATATTGATTGTTATTACTTGAGAGGCTAAAGTATCATTCTTGATAGTGAATTTATTCATAGACAAACGAGTCTCACGGAGAGACAAATATGATGAGAAAGAAGTATGACAATATAATATGATAAAAATTTATTTGATTGATTGATTATATGTTGTGAACCTTATAGCGAGGTAAATAATGATGTTAAATTGATAATCTCAAGATGATTAAATATATGAGAAGAAAAAATTGATATGTTTGATAATTAATTTAAGATGAGATTGATAAATTGTTGAAATTATAATAGGATGTTATAATTGATTTATATGAGATAATAGATAAATAATTATAGGAAGATTATTTGAAAGATTGAATGATTATCTATGAAGAAGTAAATGATTTATATTGGTAAATTAGAAAAGATTGAATTATAAGATGTGACTGGAAGTATATAATCGAGTACTTCTAGTAAAATTAATTCACCAAGCTTATGAAGCTCACTCCTCATTGTTTAAAATTTTCAGGTAGCAGGCAGAATGGATAGAGTTTAGAGCTTAGCAGAGAAATTACCTTAAGTAAGTCATGTGGTCAAGTCGTCAAACATTGTAAGAAAGAAGAAAGAAAAGTTTGTAATAAAAATCTTTTCATGCATTTTGTTATATGTGTATATTGTTTCTGAAAAGAAGATGATGAGGTATCTTCTCTGAGAAGAGTTAAAGACTGGATTAAATTTTTAATTTCAGTTGATGTATTTTTGTATTATTACATATATGTGTCGTGCTGGGATTTCAAAATGTGACGGCACCGTATCAAGGGTGGCTAACCCGGGATGGGTCATTGCAAATTTTGGTATCAGAGCATTACGTTTTATGATTCTATAGACTGCATAAAAAATTAAAGAAGTAAAAGATTTAAATAAACTATATTTTAATACAGAGTTTGAGACTAACACGTGGACGTGCTAAAGCTAGAGGTAGAATTCTAACCAAAGAGGGTGTGGTAGGCCCCCAATTTTTAGACGAGCTGAGGTTAAGATGGAGGCTGAGTTAGATTGAGTTTCCTAGAAGGGAGTGTTGATAGTATAATTGATACTAGTAGGGGTGTGAGAGGATCTGGAATTGAAATAGATGAGCTAAGAAATACTGTTGCTCATGCTCTTGAAAATATGAATGTAATATATGATAGAGTTGATAGTCTATAGCATAGACTTGATGAACAGGCTAAAGTAGTGCTTAAGGTTGTTGTAAATCCAATAATGGTAGACGTTCAAAAGGGGAAATGTGAGTTTATGCATGAGATGTAGGGAAATTGTTTTATTAGATATATTAAGCTGAATGCTCCGTTGTTTAGAGGATCTGTGAATCCTTCTGAGGCTAAGCTGTGGGTGAAGCGTGTAGAGAGGTTGTTTGGTGTTTTACTAGTGATAGATAGAAAGATGGTTGCTTTTGCTACATTCAAGTTAGAGAGAGAGGCTTTAGAATAGTGGGAGGGTACTCTTACTTGACTAAGTGCAGATGTAGATAGACCCTTAACATGGAATAGGTTTAAAGAGGTTTTCCTTGATAAATACTTTCTTTATACCTTTAGAGCCCAACAAGAGAGAGATTTTATTTATTTGAGGTAAATTTATTGGCTATGAGTCAGTATGATAGGCGATTTGTGGCCTTTTCGAGGTTTGTACCAGAAATAATAAACATAAAGGAGAAGAAGTATAAGAGGTTCATAGTTAGACTACATTTTGAGATTAAATAGAAACTATCTTACATGAGGCATATAAATTATGCAAGGTTGGTGGATATAGCACTACAGATTGAGAATAATGTTATGGAGTTTAGAAGTAAGAGGGATTGACTGAAAAGATCTAGATTTAAGGAGCCCAGAGATGGTAGTAGTATGAGTGTGCAGGGTGGGAGACCACCCCAGAGGGGGCGTTCCTTGTTACAAGGAACTACAATACAGAGTCAGAGGCAAGCAGGATCTGTTGCTTCTCTAGCTCAAAGTAATATTGGTGGGACCCCTAGATTTGGGAGACATGCTATGGGAACTGGGAGTTATGGTAAAAGAGTAAGTATGCTACCAATGAGAAGTGGTAACCTGATGTACGATCGAGATACAAGAGTTTACTTTAGATGTAATCAGAAATGGCATCTATCTCGGAATTGTCCTACTTAGATGTGCTTTGTATGTGGTGAGGAGGGGACATATTAGCGTAGATTGTCTAGTGGGGAAATCAATTGAGATAGGTGCTGAAAGTGTTGGGAGAAGACAGGTGGAGAAAGGTTGTGGATCAGGGAGTATGCGGGGCAAGGGTAGGGGCAGAGGATCAGTAGTTAAGAGAGGATGCGGTGGTCAGTTACAGCCCAAAGACAACAGAGTCTATGCGTTCACCCAACAGGATGCATAAGCCACTCCTGATATTGTTGTGGGTATGATATCTATTCTTAATAGACCTGCTAGATAATTAATTGATCCTGGTGCAACCATTTATTTTGCATCCAGTGTTTATATGAAATCTATTGATGCTTGTGTTAGTCCTTTGATGCATGCAATTATTGTTGAGGTTCCTACTGGGGATAGGGTTATTATCAGAACAATTTATCGGGGTTATATGATTAGTATGGCTGGTAGAGAATTAGAAGTTGATTTGTTGCCCTTAGATATGACTTATTTTGATTTAATTTTGGTGATGAATTGGTTATCTGCATATCATGCTTGGGTAGATTGTTTTAGAAAAAAATGTGGTGTTCAAGATACCAAGACAAGAGGAGTTTAACTTTCAGGGAGAACGTAAAATACTTGTCAAATGTCTTATTTCTGCCTTGATTGCTAGTAAAAGGTTGAAGAAGGGTTATGATGGGTATTTGGCGTATGTGGTGGATTCTAGAAATGAGAGTAAGAAGTTAGAAGAAATCTTAATAGTAAAAGATTTTTTTGATGTATTCCCTGAGGAGTTATCTCGTTTGTCTTCCAACTGGGAGATTAAGATTTCTATTGAGAAGATTTCAAGATCAACACCGATATCTATAATATCTTATAGAATAGTCCTAGCTGAGTTGAGAGAGTTGAAAATTCAGCTTCAGGAGTTCTTAGATAAACAATATTTTTAAAAGAATTTCTTTACGAAAAAAATTTATATATCACAAATATTTTTAATTAACAATAATGTAGAAAAAATATATTATTTTTTCTCTTTCTATCAATAATTAATAATATTTATAACTCATAAAAAATACATTAATTTCATGTTTTAAAAATGGTAAGGATATCCAATATAGTATAATCTAATATAATATTATAAAAAATGAAATATACACCACTATGTTTTCTAAAAAAAGAAACATACACCGTTATTTAAAAATTACCATATTTTTTTACAAATATAGTACATTAATTTTTTTTTAGAAAAATCAAAATAAAAAATATTGTATTAAAAAAACTCACATGGAAATGTTTTAAATTTAACATATTCAACCATTTTTTGTTGACAATAAAACATTATCGATCAACGGTTCGTTCTCTTTCCTTTCAATTACTTTTTATATATGTACGCTATTGTTTATTGAATACATATACATATCTATTGATACTCATATTTATTTTTCTTTCCCATTATATATCATTAACATGCAATACATCACAAATTATTTGTGGTAAAAAACAATAAAATTCTTTTTTAAAAAACTTTTAATAATAGTCTTAGGATTTACACGTTTTAAATTATTTTTGTCATCATTATTATCTTTTCATGCTAACGTATTTTATGTTCATGTGATGTTAAAAAATATTTTAATTCTTTTTTCTATTGAGATTATTAATATGTGGTGTTATTATTTTACTAACATGATAAATTATAAATACATTTTACATCTAAAACATAATAAAATAAAATAAAATAATTTCATGCATCGCAAGGATACATAACAGTTTTAAGAAAAATAAAAATAACACAATCAAATTTTAATTATGGGTTTGGTTTGATCAATTCAAGCCCAAGCTTAAACGACACATAAGCATCAATACAAGCATACTTCACTTGCTCATAACTAAGATTCACAGCATCCCATTGACTCACAGTGATACTCTTAGATTTCTCTATTTCTTGTCCTAGAAATTTCTTCACCAAAATCTTCATCCCCCAATTTTTAATACCTTCATCTTTATGTTTCTCTGCAGCCAAGTGAGAAACATCCTCTGTACGTGCCACGCGCAGCCCGTAATCCTTAAACAGTTGATTTGCATCCTCCTTCACCCCTTTCCTGATGAACATGAATGTTTCGTTGCCAAGAAAGTCGATGAGAGATTGAGGGATGGTGTCTCTAGCATGACAAAGCAGGAAAATGAGGCATCTATTTCCAACACAGAGTTGGATTATTGCCACTGGTTGATACCCAATCTGTCGACCACAAGAGTCAGCGTTTAGGATGCACTCTGTATCTAACCCGACTACTAGTTTATTAAGTACAAGCTTGTTGATACGCAACGTTTCGTTTACCCATTGATCCACGGGCGAAGCAGATGCTGTCACTGTAGTAAAGATGTGATAACCATAGCACTCGATATCATAGAGCAAAGCATCTTTCAAATCCATTGTTGTGTGTTTGAGAGAAAAAAGAAACAAAATGGCCAATCTTACAAGGATTGTCTCTGTAATGTACTACAGTATGTAAGAGTAAATCTTGGTACTATAATTTATAGTTTGTCATTAATACCCAATTATGATAGGGGCATTAATTTGGTATAAGTTACATATTAGGCAACTTGTAACTTATTTTTTACATGGATGGACTGGCAAGTTCCTTTTTAGGGATCAAAATTAAGGAAACCTTGGTTGTTTTGGATTCTAATTTCCATAAGAAAACAAGTTTGAAGCATGTGTACGAGTTAAGAATTACAACGGATAGGTTTGAGAGCATGAAGTATCTTTTTTGTTCCGTTTTCGTAAATTATCTGTCTCCGTCTATGATGGACTTTTTTTTAATTAATACTAGTGAGACCTAAATCCTTGTCTCAGATATTATCGTTAACCCATTTTTTTCTTAAAAAGGTATTTACATCTAAAAAGAATATCAATGAATAAATTAAATTTATACATTCATAAACCAAAAACATAACATAACATGGATTAGAAAACGAGTTCGAAGACTAGACAAGTCAAACATAACATAACATGGATATTTTATTGTTCTTATCTTAATGTGGATGGAATCTTTTCCAAATGCAATTCAGTTGGATTCGGTCACGAGTGAGGACTTTTAATTGCAATCCCTAGTATAGGCTTTAACAATAAAAAATATTTTGTATTTCATGAAACTTATTCTAAAACTTTCTTCTCTTTCTTCTCTTTGGCAGACAAATATAGATCTCTCTTAAAACTGGAATGATAGGAAGAAAAGGATTGAGAAATTTGAAAGAAAAGCGTACCACATAAGGCTTAAAAAAAGGAAATAACTGATATAAATCGAATAAATAATCTACATATTATGAAAATCGAATTTAAAAACTTGTAATCTCAAATATTCAACCTTAACTATTAACCAAAACCTCATCAACAGTCCATTAAGGCAATTTTTTCAATAAAGCAAAGGAAAGCGTAAATGTATATATTCCTAAAGTAAATAATATTAGGAAACCCTAGTCCCATTAAGAAACTCTAGTGTACCTTAGTCTTATTAGGACACTCTTCTGTAAATACTCTATAAATATGAGCTTCTACTACTACAACATTATACAGTCAGTAAACACAAACCCTAATTTCTCTTAGTTTCTTCATGGTATCAGAGCAGTAGGGTCCTAAACTCTAAAAACATTGCTCCCTCTTCTAACCCTAAACACCATGGAAAACACTGCTCCTTTATCTTTTTCCTTCTCCCCTAACCAAAGTCAACCTTGTTACCGTCACTGTCTGTAATAACCGTGTTCTTAATGTAAGGGTAAGAAGTAATTTGATAAATATGACATGAAATTAAAATAATATATATATATATATGAAAGATTTATTTTTGAATAAAATAATCATTTTGAAAAAAAAAATGGAAGTTTCCAGGCATAGGTAAGGAAAAAAAAAACGTGGGACAACTCCTGGACGTCTAGGTGTTGTCAAAGAAACATGCAAATGGTGCATGTAAGACACCACAATTGTAATAAAGCGGTGGCTAGGCAGCTTTGAGAAATAAAAACGGTTTCATCGTTTTATTTTATTATTTCCTACCAAATCCTGTTTGGTTTTCTTCTTTCTTCAATTCAAATTACTCTCTTTCTTCAAACACCTGAGGACTCAAAGAAATGTTGAAATATTGAAATTTTGAAGAGGTTTATAGGAGAATTTTAAAGAGATTCGAGGGAAGCTTTAAGAAAAATAAAAGGTGATAATGTGAATTTTATTTTTTGAATTTATGCATACATGAAATTATCCAATATTTGATGTAGAAATTTAAAGGGTATGAACTATGGAAGAATTGAAGAATAAATCAAAATTTTAATATAAATATTATGTCAGGTGTTGACAATCAACAATTGGGTGAAATTGCTGAATGAGCAGGAAAGACAATGAGGTGATCCACGGGTAGCTTTAAGTACTATGTGGTGAGTTAGACTTACTTTTAGTAATCGAGATAAATATGAAATATAAAGTGATGATATTTGAATTAATTATTGAACTACAATGATTGGATGATATATGAAAATTGGTTGATTGATATTATATGAATAATTGATATGTTCAAAATTTATTACATGAGAAGTAATATTAATGAAATAATGAGTTGATGAATATATATAATTAAAGGATAAATGAAATTCTTGACAAACTATGATTGATAATTTTATATGATATATAAAAAATAATTTAATGAATATGATAAAAATAATAATTTTGAGTAAGAGTTGGACAGCTAAATTGAATACTTGAATGTATGCTTGTTTTCATATTATTGCTCATATGCATAAAATAAAATATCAAAAAGACAGCTGGTCTGTTTGTTTTCCTATTATTGCTCATATGCATGAAATAAAAAGAATCGGGAAGGCAGCTGGTCTAAATGAAAATAAAAGAACCGGGAAGTTAGTCGATCTAAATGAAGATAAAAGAACCGGGAAGGCAGCCAGTCTAAATGAAAATAAAAGAACATGGAAGGCAGCTGGTCTAAATGAAAATAAAAGAACCGAGAATACAGTCGGTCTAAATGAAGATAAAAGAACCGGGAATGTAGCCGGTCTAGCTTAAAATAAAAGAACCGGGAAGGCAGCCAGTCTTACTGAAAATAAAATAACTTGGAAGGCAGCCGGTCTAAGCTGAAACATGTCAACATGTAAGAAGACGTTCCCAAATGATAATATGAAATGATATGATAATTTAAATTCATGCATTACATTTGTTTTAAATATTGATTATTATTACTTGAGAGGCTAAAGCATCCATCTTTATTATGAATTTATTGATAGACAAATGAGTCTCACGGAGAAACGGATATGATGAGAAAGAAATATGACAATATGATATGATAAAAATTTATTTGATTGATTGATTATATATTGTGAACCTCATAGTGAGGTAAATAATCATGTTAAAATTGATAATCTCAAAATAATTAAATATATGAGAAGAAAAATTGGTATGTTTGATAATTAATTTAACACGAGATTGATAAATGGTTGAAATTATAATAGGATGTTATTATTGATTTATATGAGATAATAGTTGAATGAATATAAGAAGATTATTTGAAAGATTGAATGATTATCTGTGAAGAAATATATGATTTATATTGGTAAATTAAAAAAGATTGAACTATAAGATCGATGTGACTGCAAGTATATAATCGAGTACTTCTAGTAAATCTAATTTACCGAGCTTGTGAAACTCACTCCTCATTGTTGAAAATTTTAAAGCAGTGGGCAAAGCAGATGGAGTTTAGAGCATAGCAGAGAAACGACCTTAAGTGAAAGATTTAAATAAACTATATTTTAATACATAGTCTGAGGATGACACGTGAACGTGCTAGAGCTAGAGTTCTGACCAGAGAGGGCGTTGTAGGCTCCCAATTTTTAGACGAGCTGAGGTTGAAAAGGGGCTGAGTTTGAGTAGGTTTCCTAGAAGGGAAAGTGTTGATAGTATAATTGGTACTAGTAGGGGTATGACAGAATCTGGAATTGAAATAGATGAGCTAAGAAAAGCTCATGCTCATGCTCTTGAAAATATCAATGTAACAAATGATAGAGTTGATAGTCTATAGCATAGACTTGATGAACATGCTAGAGTGGTGCTTGAGGTTGTTGTAAATCCAGTAATGGTAGACGCTCAAAAGGGGAAAGGTGAGTTGATGCACTAGATGCAGGGAGATTGTTTTATTAGATATAATAAGTTGAATACTCCGTTGTTTAGAGGATTTGTGAATCCTTTTGAGGTTGAGCTGTGGGTGAAGCATGTAGAGAGGTTGTTTGGTGTTTTACAAGTGATGGATAGAAAGAGGGTTGCTTTTGCTACATTCAAGTTAGAGAGAGAAGCTTTAGAATGGCGGGAGGGTACTCTTTCTTGACTAAGTGCAGATGTAGATAGACCCTTAACTTGGAATAGGTTTAAGGAGGTTTTCCTTGATAAATACTTTCGTTATACCTTTAGAGCCCAACAAGGAGAGATTTTATTTATTTGAGGCAAATATATTGACTATGAGTCAGTATGATAGGAGATTTATGGCCTTGTCGAGGTTTGTATCGAAAATGGTAGACATAGAGGAGAAGAAGTATAAGAGGTTCATAGATGGACTACATTTTAAGATTAAATAGAAACTATCTTACATGAGGCATATGAATTATGCTAGGTTAGTGGATATAGCACTACAGATTGAGAATGATGTGATGGAGTTTAGAAGTAATAGGGATTGACTGAATATGTCTAGATTTAAGGAACCCAGAGGTAGTAGTAGTATGAGTGTGAAGGCTGGGAGACCACCCCAGAGGGGGCGTTCCTTATTACAAAGAACTGCAATACAAAGTCAGAGGCAAACAGGATCTGTTGCTTCTCTAGCTCAGAGTAATATTGGTGGGACCCCTAGATTTGGGAGATAGGTTATGTGAACTAGGAGTTATAGTATAGGAGTGAGTATGCTACCAAGGGGAAGTGGTAACCTGATGTATGATCGAGATACAAGTGTTTTCTTCAGATGTAATGAGACATGACATCTATCTCAGAATTGTCGTACTTAGATGTGCTTTATATGTGGTAAGGGGAGGACATATTAGTGTAGATTGTCTAGTGGGGAAATTTTTTGAGATAGATGTTGAAAGTGTTGGGAGAAGACTAGTGGTGTATCAGGGAGTATGTAGGGTATGGACAGAGAATAAGTAGCTGAGAGAGGACGCGGTGGTCAATTATAGCTCAGAGACAATAGAGTCTATATGTTGACCCAACAGGATGCACAAGCCATTTCTGATATTATTGTGGGTATGATTTCTATTCTTAATAGACCTGCTAGATTATTGATTGATCCTGGTGCAACCCATTCTTTCGCATCCAATGTTTATATGAAATCTATTTATGCTTGTGTTAGTTCTTTGATGCATGCAGTTATTGTTGAGGTTCCAACTGGCGATAGAGTTATTATCAAGACAATTTATTGGGGTTTTGTGATTAGTATAGTTAGTAGAGAATTTGAAGTTGATTTGTTGCCCTTAGATATGACAAATTTTAATTTAATTCTAAGGATGAATTGGTTATCTGCATATCATGTTTGAGTAGATTGTTTTAAGAAAAATGTGGTGTTCAAGATACCAGGACAAGGAGTTTAACTTTCAAGGAGAACATAAGATACTTGCCAACTATCTTATTTCTGCCTTAATTACTAGTAGATGGTTGAAGAAATGATGTGAGGTGTATTTGGCATATATGGTGGATTTTAGAAAGGAGAGTAGGAAGTTAGAAGAAATTTTAGTAGTAAAAGATTTTTTTTGATGTGTTCCCTGAGTTGTTGTCTGGTTTACCTGCCAACAAGGAGATTGAGTTTTCTATTGAGGTGATTCCGAGATCGAGACCCATATCCATACACCTTATAGAATGGCCTTAGCTGAGTTGAGAAAGTTGAAAGCTCAACTTCAGGAGTTGTTAGATAAACAAATTTTTTTTTAAAGAATTTCATATATGAAAAAAAAAATTAAATATCACAAATATTTTTAATTAAAAATAATGTTAAAAAAATATATTATTTTTTTCTCTTTCTATCAATAATTAAAAATATTTATAACTCATAAAAAATACATTAATTTCATGTTTTAAAAATGGTAAGGATATCTAATATAGTATAATCTAATATAATACTATAAAAAATTAAATATACATCACTATGTTTTCTGAAAAAAGAAGCATACACCATTATTTAAAAATTGCCATTTATTTTTACAAATATAGTATATTAAATTTTTTTTGAAAAATCAAAATCACAAATATTGCGTTAAAAAACTCACTTGGAAACGTTTTAAATTTAACATATTCAACCATTTTTTGTTGACAATAAAACATGACCGATCAAAGTTTCATTCTCTTTTCTTTTAAATACTTTTTATATATGTACACTATTGGTTATTGAATACATATATGTATCTATTTATACAAATATTTTTTCCATTATATATCATTAACATGCCGGACGTCGCAAATTATTTATGGTAAAAAAAGAAAAAAACAATAGAACTCCATTTGAAAAAACTTTAAAAAAACAAAAATAAACTAACTTTACGATATGATTTGATATACGTCTTAAATTTTTTTTACTTGTCACAATTATTATGTTTTCAAACTGTCGTAATTTATATATGTTTACGACGTTACATAATTTTTTAAATTTATGTCTATTGAAGTATTATTGTATATGTTATTATTATTTTAACTTTAGCAAAATAAATTATAAATATATTTTACACTTAGCACAATAAAACGAAAGAATCCCGTGCATACATAACTAGTTTGTGAAAATGGGGACAATACTATCTTTTTTCCCTTCATTTGATCTATAAATTATCAACTGATAACTAGCTAGAAGTTCATCAAACAGATAAAACTGAAGATAAACTAGAATATAATAACTTTACAATGTGATTTGATGCTTTTTTAATAACAGTCTTAGGATTTATACCTTTTAAATTATTTTTATCATAATTATTATCTTTTCAAGTTAATATATTTTATGTTCATGTGATGTTAAATAATATTTTAATTTTTTTTTCTATTGAGATTATTAATATGTGGTGTTATTATTTTATTAACATGGTAAATTATAAATACATTATACATCTAAAACCTAATAAAATAAAAGAATCTCATGCATCGCAAGGATACATAACTAGTTTTAAGAAAAATAAAAATAACACAATCTAATTTTAATTACGAGTTTTGTTTGATCAATTCTAGCCCAAGCTTAAACGACACATAAGCATCAATACAAGCATACTTTACTTGCTCATAACTAAGATTCACAGCATCCCATTGACTCACAGTGATACTCTTAGATTTCTCTATTTCCTGTCCTAGAAATTTCTTCACCAAAATCTTCATCCCCCAATTTTTAATACCTTCATCTTTATGTTTCTCTGCAGCCAAGTGAGAAACATCCTCTGTACGTGCCACGCGCAGCCCATAATCCTTAAGCAGTTGATTTGCATCCTCCTTCACCCCTTTCCCGACGAACGTGAATGTTTCGTTGCCAAGAAAGTCGATGAGAGATTGAGGGATGGTGTCTCTAGCATGACAAAGCTGGAAAATGAGGCATCTATTTCCAACACAGAGTTGGATTATTGCCACTGGTTGATACCCAATCTGTCGACCACGAGAGTCAGCGTTTAGGATGCACTCTGTGTCTAACCCAACTACTAGTTTATTAAGTATAAGCTCGTTGATACGCAACGTTTCGTTTACCCATTGATCAACGGCCGAAGCAGATGCTGTCACTGTGGTAAAGATGTGATAACCATAGCACTCGATATCATAGAGCAAAGCATCTTTCAAATCCATTGTTGTGTGTTTGAGAGAAAAAAGAAACAAAATGGCCAATCTTACAAGGATTGTCTCCGTAATGTACTACAGTATGTAAGAGTAAATCTTGGTACTATAATTTATGTGTCATTAATACCCAATTAAGATGCGGGTATTAATTTGGTATAAGTTACATATTAGGCAACTTGTAACTAATTTTTTACATGGATGGACTGGCAAGTTCCTTTTTAGGGATGAAAATTAAGGAAACCTTGGTTGTTTTGGATTCTAATTTCCATAAGAAAACAAGTTTGATGCAAGTGTACGAGTTAAGAATTACAACGGATAGGTTTAGAGCATGAAGTATCTTTTTCGTTCAGTTTTTGTAAATTATCTCTGTTTTTGTCTATTTTGGATTTTTCTTCCTTCATACTAATGGGTCCTAAATCCTCGTCTCAGAGATTCTCGTTAACCCATTTTTTTCTTAAAAAAATATTTACATCTAAAAAGAATATCAATGAATAAATTAAATTTATACATTCCTAAACCAAAACATAACATGACATTGATTAGTAAACGAGTTTGGAAATTAGACCGGCCGAAAAGTACTATTTTTGTCTCCAACACCAAATCCATCAAGGATTTTTTATTGTTCTTATCTTAGCGTGGATAGAATCTCTTCCAAATACAATTAAATTGGATTCGATCAAGAGTGAGGACTTTTAATTGCAATCCCTAGTGTAGGCTTTAACAATAAAAAATATTCTATATTTCATGAAACTTTTTGAAAAATGTTGTCCTTCTTAAAACATTTTTCTCTTTGGCGGACAAATACAGATCCCTCTTAAAACTGGAATGATGGGAAGAAAAGGATTGGGAAATTTGAAAGAAAAGCGTAGCACATCAGGCTTAAAAAAAAGGAAATAAATGATATATATCGAATAAATAATCTACATATTATGAAAATCGAATTTAAAACCTTGTAATCTCAAACATTCAACCTTAACTACTAACTAAAACCTCATCAACGACTCATTGAGGCAATTTTTTCAATAAAGAAAAGGAAAGTGTAAATGTATATATTCCTAATGTAAATAATATTAGGAAACCCTAATCCTATTAAGAAACTCTAGTGTACCCTAGACCTATTCGGACACTCTTCTGTAAATACTCTATAAATATGAGCTTCTACTACTACAACATTATGCAGTTAGTAAACAAAAATCCTAATTTCTCTTTTAGTTTCTTCCTAGTATCAAAGCAGTAGGATCCTAAACTCTAAAAACACTGCTTCCTCTTCAAACCCTAAACACCATGGAAAACATTACTCTTTTATCTTTTCCTTCCCCCCTAACTGAAGTCAACCCTGTTGCCATCACTGTATGTAATACATGTGTTCTTAAAGTAAGGGTAAAGAAGTAATTTGATAAATATAACATGAAATTAAGATAATATTTATATATGAAAGATTTATTATTGAATAAAATAATCATTTTGAAAAAAAATATGGAAGTGTCCGGGCTTAGGTAAGGAAAAAAAAAACGTGGGACAACACCTGGACGTCCAGGTATTGTCAACAAAGCATGCAAATGGTGCATGTAAGACACCACAATTGTAATAAAGCGGTGGCTAAGCAGTTTTGAGAAATAAAAACGGTTTTATCGTTTTATTTTGTTATTTCCTACAAATCCTGTTTGGTTTTCTTCTTTCTTCAATTCAAATTACTCTATTTCTTTAAACATCTAGGGACTCAAAAAAAGGTTGAAAGATTGAGAGTTTTACGGGAGAATTTTACAAAGATTCAAGGGAAGCTTTAAGAAAAACAAAAGGTAATAATGTGAATTTTATTTTTTGAAATTATGCATACATGAAATTACCCGAAATTTGATTTAGAAATTTAAAGGGTATGAATTATTAAAGAATTGAAGAATAAATTAGAAATTTTAATATAAATATTATGTCAAGTGTTGATGATCAGCAATTGGGTGAAATTGCTGTAGGGAGAAGGAAAGGCAATGAGGTGATCTACGGGTAGCTTTAAGTGCTACGTGGTGAGTTAGATTTACTTTTAGTAATTGAGATGAATATGAAATATAAAGTGATGATATTTGAATTAATTATTGAACTACAATGATTGGATGATATATGAAAGTTGGTTGATTAATATGATATAAATAATTGATATGTTCAAAATTTACTACATGAGAAGTATTATTAATGAAATAATGAGTTGATGAAATATATAATGAAATGATAAATGAAATTCTTGACAAGTTATGATTGATAATTTGATATGATATATAAGGAGATAATTTAATGAATATGAAAAAAATTAATCATTTTGAGAAAGAGCTGGATAGGTAAATTGAATACTTGAATGTATGCTTGTTTTCATATTATTGCTCATATGCATAGAATAAAAGATCAGAAAGGTAGCTGGTCTATTTGTTTTCATATTATTGTTCATATACATGAAATAAAAAGAACCGGGAAGGCAACCGGTTTAAATGAAAATAAAATACCCGAGAAGACAGCTGGTCTAAATGAAAATAAAAGAACCGGGAAAGCAGCCGATCTAAATGAAAATAAAAGAACTGGGAAAGCTACCAGTCTAGCTGAAAATAAAAGAACCGAGAAAGCAACCGGTCTAGCTGAAAGTAAAATAACCAGGAAAGCAACCGGTCTCAGCTGAATGTGGGAAGATGTTCTCAAATAATAATATGAAATGATCTGATAATTTAAATTCATGCATTGCATCTGCTTTAAATATTGATTATTTTTACTTGAGAGGCTAAAGTATCATTCTTGATTGTGAATTTATTGATAGACAAATGAGTTTCACAGAGAGACATATATGATGAGAAAGAAATATGACAATATGATATGATAAAAATTTATTTGATTAATTGATTATATGTTGTGAACCTCATAACGAGGAAAATAATGATGTTAAATTGATAATCTCAATATGATTAAATATATGAGAAGAAAAAATTGATATGTTTGATAATTAATTTAAGATGAGATTGATAAATGGTTGAAATTATAATAGGATGTTATTATTGATTTATATGAGATAATAGTTGAATGATTATAAGAATATTATTTGAAATATTGAATGATTATCTGTGAAGAAATAGATGATTTATATTGGTAAATTAGAAAAGATTGAACTATAAGATCGATGTGACTGCAAGTATATAATCGAGTACTTCTAGTAAATCTAATTCACTGACCTTGTGAATTTCACTCCTCATTGTTTAAAATTTTCAGGCAGTGGGCAGAGCAGATAAAGTTTAGAGCTTAACAGAGAAACTACCTTGAGTAAGTCTTGTGGTCAAGTCCTCAGGCATTGTAAGAAAGAAGAAAGAAAAGTTTGTAATAAAAATATTTTCGTGCATTTCGTTATATGTATATATTGTTTCTGAAAAGAGGATGATGTGGTATCTTCTCCGCGAAGAGTTAAAGATTGGATTGAATTTTTAATTTCAGTTGATGTATTTTTGTATTGTTGTATATATGTGTCGTGTTGGGATTTCAAATGTGACGACACCGTCTCAGGGTTAGCTAACTCGGGATGGGTCGTTACAATTTTTGGTATCAGAGTATTAGGTTTTATGATTTTGTAGACTGCATAAAAATTTAAAGAAGTGGAAGATTTAAGTAAAGTATATTTTAATACAGAGTCTGAGGATGACACATGGACGTGCTAAAGGTAGAGGTAGAGTTCTGATCAAAGAGGACGTGGTAGGCCCCCAATTTTAAGACGAGTTGAGGTTGAGATGGACATTGAGTTAGAGTGAGTTTCCTAGAAGGGAAAGTGTTGATAGTATAATTTATACTAGTAGAGGTGTGAGAGAATCTGGAATTGAAAGAGATGAGCTAAGAAAAGCTCTTACTCATGCTCTTGAAAATATGAATGTAACAGATGATAGAGTTGATAGTCTATAGCATAGACTTGATGAACAGGCTAGAGTAGTGCTTGAGGTTGTTGTAAATCCAATAATGGTAGACATTCAAAAGGAGAAAGGTGAGTTTATGCACGAGATGCACTGAGATTGTCTTGTTAGATATATTAAGTTGAATGCTCCATTGTTTAGAGGATCTATGAATACTTTTGAGGCTGAGCTGTGGGTGAAGCATGTAGAGAGGTTATTTGGTGTTTTACAAGTGATGGATAGAAAGAGAGTTACTTTTGCTATATTCAAGTTAGAGAGAGAGGCTTTAGAATGGTGGAAGGGTACTCTTCCTTGACTAAGTGCAGATGTAAATAAACCCTTAACCTGGAATAGGTTTAAGTAGGTTTTCCTTGATAAATACTTTCTTTATACCTTTAGAGCACAATAAGAAAGAGATTTTATTTATTTGAGGCAAATATATTGACTATGAGTCAATATGATAGAAGATTTGTGGCATTGTAGAGGTTTGTACCAGAAATTGTAGACATAGAGGAGAAGAAGTATAAGAGATTCAGAAATGGATTATATTATGAGATTAAATAGAAACTATCTTGCATGAGGCATATGAATTATGCTAGGTTGGTGGATATATCACTACAGATTAAGAATGATGTGATGAATTTTAGAAGTAAGAAGGATTGGCTGAAGAGGTATACATTTATGGAACCCAAAGGTGGTAGTAGTATGAGTGTGAAGGGTGGGAGACCACCTCAGAGGGGATGTTCCTTATTACAAGGAACTGCAATGCAGAGTCAGAGGCAAGCAAGATCTGCTGCTTCTCTAGCTCAGAGTAATATTGGTGGGACCCCTAAATTTGGGAGACAGATTATGGGAACTGATAGTTATGGTTGAGGAGTAAGTATGTTACCAAGGAGAAGTGGTAACTTGATGTATGATCGAGATACAAGAGTTTGCTTTAGATGTAATCAGACGTTGCATTTATCTAAGAATTGTCCTACTTAGATGTGCTTTGTATGTGGTGAGGGGGGACATATTATTGTAGATTGTCTAATGGGAAATCTGTTGAGATAGGTGCTGAAAGTGTTGGGGGAAGACAGGTGGAGAGAGCTGGTGGATCAGGAAGTGTGCGGGGCTAAGGCAGAGGATCAGTTGCTGAGGGAGGACGAGATGGTCAGTTACAGCCTAGAGACAGCAGAGTTTATGCATTGACCCAACAGGATGCACAAACCACTCATGATATTGTTGTGGGCATGATATCTATTCTTAATAGACCTGCTAGATTATTGATTGATTATAGTGCAACCCATTCTTTTGCAACAAGTGTTTATATGAAATTTATTGATTCTTGTGTTAGTCATTTGATGCATGCAGTTATTGTTGAGGTTATTACTAGGGATAAGGTTATTCTCAGAACAATTTATCGAGGTTGTGTGATTAGCATGGCTGGTAAAGAATTTGAAGTTGATTTATTGCCCTTAGATATGAAAATTTTTAATTTAATTCTGGGGATGAATTGGTAATCTGCATATCATGCTTGGGTAGATTGTTTTTGAAAAAATGTGGTGTTCAAGATAGTGGGACAAGAGGAGTTTAACTTTTAGGTAGAACGTAAGATTCTTTCCAACTGTCTTATTTCTGCCATGACTGCTAGTAGATGGTTGAAAAGGGTTGTAAGGGGTATTTGGCGTATATGGTGGATTCTAAAAAGGAGAGTAGGAAGTTAAAAGAAATCTTAGTAGTAAAAGATTTTTTTGATGTGTTCTCTAAGGAGTTATCTGGTTTGTCTCCCAACAGAAAGATTGAGTTTTCTATTGAGGTGATTCCTGGATCAGCACCCATATCTATAACAACTTATAGAATGGCCCCAGCTGAGTTGAGAAAGTTGAAAACTCAACTTCAGGAGTTGTTATATAAACAATTTTTTAAAAAATGATTTTAGATACAAAAAAATTATATATCACAAATATTTTTAATTAACAATAATATAGAAAAAAATATATTACTTTTTCTCTTTCTATCAATAATTAAAAATATTTATAACTCATAAAAATACATTAATTTCATGTTTTAAAAATGGTAAGGATATCTAATATAGTATAATCTAATATAATACTATAAAAAATGAAATATACACCACTATGTTTTCTAAAAAAAAGAAACATGCACCATTAATTAAAAATTACCATATTTTTTTACAAATATGGTATATAAATTTTTTTAGAAAAATCAAAATCACAAATATTGTATTAAAAAACTCACATGGAAATGTTTTAAATTTAACATATTCAATCATTTTTTGTTGACAATAACACATGACCGATCAAAGGTTCGTTCTCTTTCCTTTTAAATACTTTTTATATATGTATGCTATTGTTTATTGAATACATATACGTATTTATTTATACTAATATTTATTTTTCTTTCCCATTATATATCATTAACATGCAGGACATCGCAAATTATTTATAGTAAAAAAAAGAGAAAAAAAAAACAACAGAATTCCATTTGAATTTTTTTTTTTTATAAAAAAAACAAGAATAAACTAACTTTAAGATGTGATTTGATGCTTCTTTAATAATTCTATTGATGTCTTAATTTTTTTTAATTGTCACAGTTATTATGTTTTCAAACTTTCACATTTTATATATGTTTATGACGTTACATAATTCTTTAAATTTTTGTCTATCGAAATATTATTGTATATGTTATTATTATTTTAACTTTAGCAAAATAAATTATAAATATAATATACACTTAGCACAATAAAATGAAAGCATCCGGTGCATCGTAGAGGTACATAACTAGTTTGTGAAATGGGGGACAATACTATCTTCTTTCCCTTCATTTGATCTATAAATTATCAATTGGTAACTAGCTAGAAGTTCTTCAAACAGATAAAACTGAAGATAAACAAGAACATAATAACTTTACAGTGTGATTTGATGCTTTTTTAATAATAATCTTAGGATTTATACGTTTTAAATTATTTTTATCATAATTATTATCTTTTCAAGCTAATGTATTTTATGTTCATGTGATGTTAAATAATATTTTAATTTTTTTTCTATTGAGATTATTAATATGTGGTGGTATTATTTTACTAGCATGATAAACTATAAATACATTATACATCTAAAACATAATAAAATAAAAGCATCTCATGCATTGCAAGGATAGTAACTCGTTATAAGAAAAATAAAAATAACACAATTTAATTTTAATTACGGGTTTGGTTTGATCAATTCTAGCCCAAGCTTAAACGACACATAAGCATCAATACAAGCATACTTCACTTGCTCATAACTAAGATTCACAGAACTCACAGTGATACTCTTAGATTTCTCTATTTCTCGTCCTAGAAATTTCTTCACCAAAATCTTCATCCCCCAATTTTTAATACCTTCATCTTTATGTTTCTCTGTAGCCAAGTGAGAAACATCCTCTGTACGTGCCACGCGCAGCCCGTAATCCTTAAACAGTTGATTTACATCCTCCTTCACCCCTTTCCCAACGAACATGAATGTTTCGTTGCCAAGAAAGTCGATTAGAGATTGAGGGATGGTGTCTCTAGCATGACAAAGCAAGAAAATGAGGCATCTGTTTCCAACGCAGAGTTGGATTATTGCCACCGGTTGATACCCAATCTGTCGACCATGAGAGTCAGCGTTGAGTATGCACTCTGTGTCTAACCCGACTACTAGTTTATTAAGTATAAGCTCATTGATACGCAACGTTTCGTTTACCCATTGATCAACGGCCGAAGCAGATGCTGTCACTGTAGCAAATATGTGATAACCATAGCACTCGATATCATAGAGCAAAGCTTCTTTCAAATCTATTGTTCTATGTTTGAGAGAAAAAAGAAACAAAATGGCCATTCTTACAAGGATTGTCTCTGTAACGTACAACAGTATGTAAGAGTAAGTCTTGGTACTATAATTTATAGTTTGTGTCATTAATACCCAATTAAGATACGGGCATTAATTTGGTATAAGTTACATATTAGGCAACTTGTAACTAATTATTTACATGGATGGACTGGCAAGTTCCTTTTTAGGGATCAAAATTAAGGAAACCTTGGTTGTTTTGGATTCTAATTTCCATAAGAAAACAAGTTTGAAGCATGTGTACGAGTTAAGAATTACAACGGAAAAGTTTAGAGCATGAAGTATCTTTTTCATTTCGTTTTTGTAAATTATCTGTGTCTCCTCGTGTTAGATATTCTTGTTAACTCATTTTTTTCTAAAAAATTATTTACTTCTAAAAAGAATATCAATGAATAAATTAATTAAATTTATAATTCATAAACCAAAAACATAACATAACATGGATTAGTAAACGAGTTCAGAGATTAGACAGGTCAAAAAGTACTATTTTTGTCTCCAACACCAAGTCCGTCGAGGATTTTGTTATTGTGCTTATCTTAATGTGGATAGAATCTCTTCCAAATGCAATTCAGTTGGATTCGGTCAAGAGTGAGGACTTTTAATTGCAATCCCTAGTATAGGCTTTAACAATAAAAAATATTCTGTATTTCATGAAACTTTTTGAAAAACGTTGTCCTTCTTAAAACTTTCTTCTTTTTGGCGGACAAATACAGATCCCTCTTCAAACTGGAATGATAGGAAGAAAAGGATTGAGAAATTTGAAAGAAAAGTGCAGCACATCAGGCTTAAAAAGGGAAATAATTGATATAAATCGAATAAATAATCTACACATTATGAAAATTGAATTTAAAACCTTGTAATCTAAAACATTTAACCTTAACTATTAACTAAAACCTCATCAACTGTTCATTGAGGAAACTTTTTCAATAAAGAAAAGGAAAGTGTAAATGTATATATTCCTAATGTAAATATATTAGGAAACCCTAGTCCTATTAAGAAACTCTAGTGTACCCTAGTCCTATTAGGATACTCTTCTGTAAATACTCTATAAATATGAGCTTCAACGTACTACTACAACATTATGCAGTCAGTAAACACAAACCCTAATTTATCTTAGTTTTTTCATGGTATCAGAGCAGTAGGATCCTAAACTCTAAAAGCATTGCTCCCTCTTTAAACCCTAAACACCATGGAAAACACACTGCTCCTTTATCTTTTCCTTCTCCCCTAACCGAAGTCAACCCTGTTACCGTCACTGTCTGTAATACCCATGTTCTTAAAGTAAAGGTAAAAAAGTAATTTGATAAATATGATATGAAATTAAAATTATATATATATATATGAAAAATTTCTTATTGAATAAAATAACCTTTTGAAAACAAAAATGAAAGCGTCCAGGCATATGTAAGTAAAAAAAACGTGGGACAACACCTGGACGTCCAGGTGTTGTCAAGGAAACATGAAAATGGTGCATGTAAAACACCACAATTGTAATAAAGCGGCGGCAAAGCAGTGTTGAGAAATAAAAATGGTTTTATCGTTTTATTTTATTATTTCCTACCAAATCCTGTTTGGTTTTCTTCTTTCTTCAATTTATATTACTCTGTTTCTTTAAACACTTGGGGACTCAAAGAAAGGTTGAAAGATTGAAATTTTGAAGAGGTTTATAGGAGAATTTTAAATAGATTCAAGGGAAGCTTTAAGAAAAACAAAAGGTAATAATGTGAATTTTATTTTTTGAAATTATACATACATGAAATTACTCGAAATTTGATGTAGAAATTTAAAAGGTATGCAGTATGGAATAATTGAAGAATAAATCAGAAATTTTAATATAAATATTATGTCAAGTGTTGACGATCAACAATTAGGTAAAATTGCTGAAAGGAGCAGGAAAGCCAATGAGATGATCCACGAGTAGCTTTAAGTGCTACGTGGTGAGTTAGATTTAATTTTAGTAATCGAGATAAATATAAAATATAAAGTGATGATATTTGAATTAATTATTTGACGCCGGGCAGAATAGCGATTACTCTGTAGGCTAGTTTTCAACAGGTAATTCACAAAGAATAAAATAACATAAGAGAAAAAACCCTAGAAAAAAACAGCGGAACAATTCTGAATTTTATTCATAATTATACAAATCAATAATGATGTTTACTAAATGCTAAAACCTTATTTATAAGGTCAAGCTAAAATAAGAAAATTAAATTAAGGCCGAATTTAAAGTAATTGCAAATAAAATAAAAAGTTTCCTAAAAACTGAAAACTGCCAAATTGAGGGCCTAAACGTCTTTTTTTTGGCTTAAAAACGACGATATTTAAGGCTAAAAGACCTGAGTTTTGCCCAGAAGCCCGTTTCCAATTATTCTAAGGTCTCCGAGACCCGATCCGAGCCTGTGGCCCGATAAACGATGTAAACCGGTCTAGGTAGCCCACTTGCTATCTTTGCGTTGATCTGCCAACTCAAGATATCTCAGTGCCAACAACGTGCTATCTGACAACTCAGCATCATCTGACTCAGATCCTCCTGCATCAGTCACCCCGGGTTGGAAAGAACTCGTCCTCGAGTTCACAATAGCTGATAGACCGTTTATTTCGGTCATCAACAAACCCTGCAGAAGATTGTAGTAAAGTGATTAGTAGGGTATCGTTATTGGCCGGGGATTGCGGGTACTCTATGCTAAAGAGTCATAAAAATAATAATAAATGATTTGATTGGTTTAATTAGCAGTTTATAAACAAATATAAATCTACATCTATTAACATTACATAAGATTAGGGGGTTTTCATGATCTGATTTTTCTTTTTACTAATTTTACTAAGGAAATTAAAGAACAATTATTTACAATTGATCATTTTCTCTCACAATTCAGAAAATCAAGTTTGTTAAATGACTAATCAAATTGTTTCAATGTAGACAACAAATTCGTGCCTCAATCACATATCAGAATTGAATCAAAGTGCAAGCCTAAAGAGATCATGCACTTTATAAATTCCTTCTTAGATAATCACTAAGCTTAGGAAAAGTCCATCAGCTAGTTATTTTGTTTAAGCAATCAAGTTAATACTCAGCGCATCCTTACAATTACTTAAACAAATCATTAAGATCAAAAGCAATTATGATTCAATAACATGTTCCTTATTCCTATGAAAATATCCATGGATAAAGAACATGCAATTTCCAGAACATTGGCTATTGTTCATAGCTTTTACCACTTTAAATCGTACTCCAGATCAATTAGGTGATCGAAAGTACGATTATGGCTTCAATGATTTGCAATATCAAAGTTTTCAATATAACAGAACTGAAAATTCAACATATGTAATGAATTAATATGTCTACATATCATGAACAATTCAAAAACATTAAAGAATAAATCTGAAAATTAACCAACTCATTGAATTAATAATAATATCTAACATAAGAATCCAAGGCTGAAACAATTAAAAAGAATAGCCGTAAGGGGTACACTTCTTGAACACACTCAAGGAAGCTTGAGATGTTAATGGTGATGAACCTCACGGCTATGATGATAGATGAAGGAGAACACATTTTGGAAAAGTCCTAATGTGCTCACAATTGGAGATGGAATGGTGGAGTGTTTCAGCCTTTTGCTTCTTGAATTTTGAGTAGAGATGGTTCCAAGAGAAAAGATGATCTCTTTCAGCTTACAAACACCCTATTTATAGAGCTTAGAACAACCCTCTAAGCTTAGGAAAAGCAAGAAAACAATGCTAAAAATAAGACATGAAACATGCAAGGAAACAATCCCTAAAACATGCAAAGAATCAAGGAATGGCCAAAAGTAAGAAAGAGGAATACAATCCCGAAATTTCAGGAGGACCCAACTAGTAGAATTCAAACGGTCATATCTTCTTCCACACATCTCCAAATGAGCTGAAACTTGTTGGGCTGGAAAGAAGACGTCTTGAACTTCAATTTGGACCTAAGAAAGTCTCAAAAATGATATTGTTTGGGCCTGTTATGATGGGCCAAAATCCAGTAGGCTGTTGCATCCGAATCTTCCTCCACTTTGGGCTTGGAACTTGCACCTTGCTTAGTTGACAAGAGATTATGTGATCTTTTGTTGTGCAAGCTAATGTTAGGTTGGACATACCCATGTCACTAATGGACTCCAATATTCTCTTGTGTTTTGACACATCATCCAAATAATTCCAAGGTGGAACCCTACAAAGAAATCAGAAAATAATAGATAAGGAAAGTTTCCATAATTAGAAAAGTTTCTTAGAATGATAAGACTATTTTCTTAATCCACTTAGATTTCCTAAAGTAACTAGGAAAACTCATTTTAGCACCTTATTTTACCATTCCCACGTTCACAAGCTTTCTAAATACTAAGAAAAGAAACTAAGCTCAAAATAACAAAGTTACGAGAATTACAAAGCCAAATAGGGTAGGAAAGGCATTAAAAACGTAACACAAAGTGTTCCTATCAAATTCCCCCACACTTAGCTTTGCCTAGTCCCTTAGCAAAACAACAGTATGTAACCTAGTAGAATCTCAAGAGAAACAACATAAACTAAATGACACCACAATGACATAACACAAATTAAATGACTCTAATCCTTCCAACTTACGTCTCAGAGATCCCTTAGGTAATATGGCATAATAAAGTACGGAGAGCACAAGTTCACCTCAAATAAACAAGCTACGGAGTTATTAAGATTATATAACATTCGTACTTTGAGCGTGTGTGTGTGAATAATCAGCCAAGAGTAAGTGTAATATGCCACCCTCGAGTTAATGCACAAATAGTATCAAATTTTACTTCTCACAATGCATCACTCTGGTTTTCACTCATTTAAATGTGGTGCTAGCTATACTAATTACTCAATCACTTGTGAAAACAGTTTAAACCATAGGCTTGCTTGTGCACGCACTCTCCACATCAAAAACAGAACATCAAAGGATCAGGAGGTCTTTGAAAGGGTTGTAATGGGGCTAAAGGGTCAAGGTTTCATAAGAAAGAAGAGAAAGGATGTTACAAAATTTCCTTAGAACTAGAAAGCATTCAATAACGTCATAAATAGATCATCATTATTAAGTACCACGTTTCCATCACAATAGGGTGGATTTAATCACTTTGGCTTTCAGCTTGCTTTAAAGACTCATAATTCTCCCAATTCTTCAGAACTTGTATTCTTTGAAACACAGCAATTTTTTTTTCTTCCTATTACTCCTTTTTTTTTTTTTCCGAAACAACCACCTTAGAACCATATGAAATTTCCCCACACTTATGCTTTTCTATCCATCTCCACATTACAAATCAATATAAACAAGATCCAAGCTCCCTAGTTCCAAGGAAAAATGGTAGGTAAAGTGTTTAAGTTCGTAAGGGTAAATGAGTGTGGGTTAATGAAGAAAATAAGCTAATTCAGGCTCAAAATGCTATCTAGGGGTCAAATCACGATCAGGTTAAAGGCTATTTAGTCATGGTGGTAAAATCCTAATTTGCCTCCGTCTTCTCCAAATCTGAACATGTACGATCGTCTCAAGTGGTTTAAAAGCAAGTTCTAGAAAACATTATATTCACAAGATGCACTCAGAAGAGAATTTGAATTGATATGCATAATGAATCAATTTTAAGGCTCGAAAAACTCACAAATATTGTGGGATTATGCAAGTATCATTCAATATGTCTCCATGCTTCACTCTAAGGCAACAGATTACTCAAATCAAGGCTAATGTGCATCAAAATTTCAATTTCCAAGTATGACTATAATATAAGCAAATTAACTCCATTTCTTGTTTTATCTTTAAAAGTATGCTCAAACTCTTTAAAAACCATTAAGAATCAGTTTCATCATTGAGTTGGAAGAGGTCCTAAAACCTAAAAAGCAATGATATGACTCAAAAAGATGTAAATCCCTCTCCCACACTTAAATCGTACATTGTCCTCAATGTATATCAGAATAAGCATGTAATATAGAATATAAACATGGGTAAGGTATTTACGAAAATCACACAAAACAAATAACATATAAAGATCAACCAACGTAAATGGAAGAGAGAAAGAGAATGCAAATCTGTGTTAATGACTCCTCCACAGCTTCGGTTGAATTGGGTTGCCTCCCAAGCAGCGCTTTAATGTTTACAGTCTTTCAGCCTAGACTTTGTACCTCGTTTTTAGTCCTTTGTGAGTGGCACCTCTAGGAGGGGTACATCCTCCACAGTGTGCTCCTCAAAAGCCTCATAGTAAGGTTTCAAGCGATGACCATTCACCTTGAATTCATTTCCAGTTTTGTCACTTTTTATCTGCGTAGCACCATGAGGAAAAATATTAGTGACAATGAATGGACCCACCCATCTAGAACGTAATTTACCAGGAAAAAGTTTAAGTCTAGAATGGAAGAGAAGAACTTTTTGGCCCACAACAAAGGCCTTGCCACGGATCATCTTATCATGAAAAGCTCTAGTTTTCTCCTTGTAGATCCATGCACTATCATATGCCTCATTTCTGATTTCCTCAAGTTCATTCAGTTGGAGTTTTCTATGTAAACCAGCCTCATCAATGTCCATGTTGAAAGACTTAACAGCCCACCATGCCCTATGCTCAAGCTCAACTGGTAAGTGACACGCTTTACCATAGACAAGTCTGAATGGAGACATCCCAATTGGCGTCTTGTAAGCTGTCCTATAAGCCCAAAGTGCATCATCAAGTCTTTTGCTCCAATCCTTGCGTGTAGGGCCCACAGTCTTCTCCAAAATCCCCTTAATCTCACGATTTGAGACCTCCGCTTGTCCACTCGTCTGAGGATGATAAGGTGTTGCCACCTTATGAGTCACTTTGTACTTCTTGAGCAGGGCCTCAATTGTACGGTTGCAAAAGTGTAATCCACCATCACTAATAATCACACGAGGCATTCCAAACCTAGCAAATATGTTAGATCTCAAGAAATCTACAACAACTTTAGAGTCATTAGTTCTGGTGGCTTTAGCCTCCACCCACTTAGACACATAATCAACAGCCAAAAGAATGTAAAGAAACCCGTTAGATGAAGGAAACGGACCCATGAAATCAATGCCCCAAACCTCGAAAATCTCAACAGTTATAATATGGGCCATGGGCATCTGATCCCTAGAGCCTAAATTACCTATCCTCTGACACCTGTCACAAGTCATGCAATACAAGTATGCATCCTTAAAAATAGAAGGCCAGAAAAAACCACAATCTAATACCTTACGGGCTGTCCTACGAGCACCAAAGTGTCCACCACAAGACTCAGAATGACAAAAAGCAAGTATCGATTTATGCTCAGATTCAGGGACACACCTCCTAATGATTTGATCACTACAATGCTTCCACAAATAAGGTTCATCCCATATGTAATACCTAGCCATATGCTTAAGTTTTTCTTTATTAGAACGAGGTAAAGTGTCAGGAAATTGCCTAGTAACTAAATAATTCACAATATCAGCATACCAAGGCTCACTTACCTCAATCCCAAAGAGCTGCTCATCTGGGAATGATTCTTGCAGGGGTAGGACATCCTCCTCATGAACAAGTCTGCTTAAATGGTCAGCTACCAAGTTTTCACTCCCCTTCTTGTCCTTGATCTCCAAATCAAATTCTTGAAGCAAAAGCACCCATCTAATCAGTCTCGGTTTGGCCTCCTTCTTTGTCATCAGATACTTCAAAGCTGCATGATCAGTATAAACAACAACTTTAGTTTGAAGTAAATAAGAGCGAAATTTATCTAAGGCAAAAACAACAGCAAGGAGCTCTTTTTCAGTTATGGAATAGTTTAGTTGAGCATCATTGAGTGTCCTAGAGGCATAGTAGATGGCATAGGGCTTCTTGTCCATTCTTTGTCCCAAAACAGCCCCAACGGCGTAATCTGAGGCGTCACACATCAATTCAAAAGGTAAGGACCAATTAGGTGGAGACATGATGGGAGCAGTAGTCAATAACTCCTTCAGCTTCTCAAAAGCTTTCTTGCACTCCTCATCAAACTCAAAGAGAGTGTCCTTCTGAAGTAAACGGCACAAGGGCCTTGATACATTGGAGAAATCCTTGATAAACCTCCTGTAAAATCCTGCATGACCAAGAAATGAACGAACCTCTCTCACACAAGTGGGAGAGGGTAAGTAACGCACAAGATCTACCTTAGATTTATCAACCTCAATCCCCCTAGCAGATATGATATGTCCTAAAACAATCCCTTGAGTCACCATGAAGTGACATTTTTCCCAATTTAGAACCAAGTTTGTTTCAACACAACGTTTCAGAATAAGTTCCAAATTTCCTAAGCATGCATCAAAATCTCTACCAAAGACACTAAAATCATCCATAAAGACCTCAATGATATTCTCGATGTATTCAGAGAAAATGGAGAGCATACAACGTTGAAACGTACCTGGTGCATTGCACAATCCGAATGGCATACGTCTGTAGGCATAAGTGCCAAAAGGGCAAGTGAAGGTGGTCTTCTCTTGGTCCTCTTGCGCTATATAGATCTGGTTGTACCCACTATATCCATCCAAAAAACAATAAAAAGGATAACCAGCTAACCTCTCGAGCATCTGATCGATGAAGGGCAGAGGGAAATGGTCCTTTCTTGTTGAAGCATTGAGCTTCCTATAGTCTATGCAAACTCGATAACCAGTTACCACTCTTTGAGGTACAAGCTCATTCTCCTCATTCTTTACCATAGTAACTCCTGACTTCTTTGGCACAACTTGAACAGGAGACACCCACTTGCTATCTGAAATAGGGTAAATAACGCCACAATCAAGTAACTTAATTACCTCATCTTGCACAACCTTCATCATAGGTGGATGTAGGCGTCTCTGGGCATCTCTGGTGGGTTTGGCACCATCCTCCAACAGGATCCTATGGACGCACATGGTTGGGCTAATTCCCTTGATATCTGCCAAAGTCCAACCAATGGCGGTCTTGTACTTCTTCAGAACGTCCACAAGCTTCTTTTCTTGGTCCTCCTCCAACTTCGAGGATATAATAACAGGTAGCGTCTCCTTGTCCCCTAAAAAGACATACTTCAAGTGATCTGGCAAAACCTTAAGCTCAAGTGTAGGGGCCTGTATCACTGAAGGTAAAATTTTGTTAGTGGAAATAGGAAAGGACAAAGGAGGAATAGACCTTGGTAATATGGGTCGGGCCTCAAGGGAGGCTACGGTTTTGATCACAATGGGCTCTTCAGCCTTCTCTAACTCAGCCCTAGAAATGGATTCTCCATTCTCAGTATAACCAACTCCTTGAGAGAGTGTTACTTTCAACTCATCCTCTTCCATTGCTTCCAAAAATCTCTGCGCAGGTGAGTTAATATCATCAATAGAAAAACAGGGTTTAATGTCAATCAATGGATACCTCATGGCTTCAAAGATGTTGAAGCGTATAACTTCATTATCAAATTCCATGGTTAGAGTTCCCTCATAAACATCGATCTTTGTTCTTGCGGTCCTCATGAATGGGCGCCCTAAAAGCAACGGAGTAGAATTTAGGGGAGAATCTTCCATATCAATGATATAGAAGTCTGCAGGAAAAATGAGTTGATTTACTTGCACAAGAACATCTTCAACGTATCCTTTAGGATACTTATTAGATCGATCAGCCAATTGGATAACAACATTATCACTTTTAAGTGCACCTAGCTCTAAAGAAGCATAAAGACTATAAGGCATCACATTAATTGAAGCTCCTAAGTCTAGCATGACATTATCAAATTTGTTGGTACCAATCACACAAGGAACAGAAAAACTCCCTGGATCCTTAAGCTTTGGTGGCAATTTCCTTTGGATGACAGCAGAGACTGTCTCATTCAACTTCACCACCTCTTTCTCACGAGTCTGTCTCCTTGTAGTGCAAAGCTCCTTCAGAAACTTGGCATATCTTGGCACTTGCTTCAAGCACTCAATCAAAGGCATGTTGACTTGTACCTTCTTAAAAATCTCTAAGATGGCCTGATCAGATTCATCCTTCTTGGTTTTGGCAAACCTACTAGAAAAAGGTACACGAGCAAAAGGATTAGAATCAAAAGAGTGTTTAGGGTTTTGTTCATTACCTTGAGGTTTTAAAGCATTCTCAGATGATGGAGGACCAATCATTTCCGCCATTGTGGTGGTGGGATCTTTCTGTATTTCGTTCTTGGTGCTCACAACATCCTCTTCCTCATGGTGGGTCACTTTGGCTTTCTTCTGAGTTTTAAGAACATCCACAATGGTCTTGCCACTCCTTGTGGTAACAACTTTAGCTTGCTCGATAATTGGGTTGGGAACAGTGTTGCTAGGCAATTTTCCACTCTCCGTTATCTTCCCCATGAAGTCCACCACTTGTCCCAATTGCTTCTTCAGCTCTGCAATATCCTTAGTGTGAGCCTGTTGACCTGTAACAAGAGCTTGAGTAGCAGTAGTTAAATTCTGTTGCCCTTGAGCAAGGGACTTTAAAATTTCATCATAATTAGAAACAACAGAATTTGTAGGTACAATAGGATTAGGGACAAAGTTTTGAGGTACCTGAGGCCTCATAAACAAACCTGGAGGGCGTGGAAACACTTGCCCTTGACCTTGAGGGTTCTGAACATTATCATTGTTGGCCCAACGAAAATTGGGGTGATCTCGAAGCCCAGGGTTATATGTGTTAGAGAAAGGGTTGTACCTTTGTCCACCTTGAAACCCAACAGCGTTAAGAGACTCCCATCCTCCATTGTTGATCAGTTGGGGACATTGGTCAGTTGGATGCCCTTGAGTACAACACACACCACAGATTTGAGCAACTTGTTGTACTTGTGCTCCATTCACGTTCAGTACCTGAGACAGAAGAGTAGACATTTTATTAACTTTTTCATCAAGAGCAGAGTTAGAAGATACCTCATTCACCCCATGAGTGGAGTTTAACACTCCCTCGTATTGTTGATAATTAAGAGCACGTTGGGCGAGTAACTCCTTAGCAACATCAGGTGTCTTATCAACAAAAGAACCTCCGACAGCAGCATCTAACAATTAACGTTCGAGGGGGAGAAGTCCTTCATAAAAGTAAGTGAGAAGATTCCCTTCTTTCATCCCATGTGAAGGACATGATGCAATTAAGCTCTTGAATCTCTCATAGTAGGCATAGAACGCCTCTTCCTTCCTTTGCTCAATTCCAGTTATCTGCTTCCTCAAGACAGTAATCCTTGAGGCAGGGAAGTACTTAGTCAGAAACTCAGTCATCAGCTTCTCCCATGTGTTGATGTAACCCGAGGGTAAATCAAACAACCAAGTCTTTGCCCTATCTTCAAGTGAAAAAGGGAATGACTTCAGCTTCAGAACGTTGAGATCCGCATTTTGTGGGCACATACTTGAACACACAAACTGGAACTCCTTGAGATGTTTGTGAGGATCTTCGTTAGTAAGCCCATGGAATTTGGCCAAATGGTGCAAGAACCCACTCTTCAGTTCGAACTCAGCTATCTTGCCAACTGCTGGTTCTGGATAAGTAATACAAGTTGGTGCAGCTCCCCCATCAGTTGAAGAAGACATTTGCCTAATAGTTTCAGCCATTGGTACTTCGTCTTCCTTACTTGCGTCTTCTAAGTCAGGTATGTCTTCTTCCTCGTCTGACAAGTGATGTGAAAAATTATCTGACTCCTCCGACTCTAACCTCCCTTCTTGGTGAGGTGGGGGTTGATTTGTAGAAAGTGCAACTTCTTTTAGTAAAGCCAAGCGTTTTCTAAGTTCTTGAGTCTTTCTACTAACTGCTGACATTCATGGACCTAAATAACAAAAGTAAAGGAATCAATATATAAGTTAAAGTTTGAAATACAAATAATAATGAGCTTCCCTTACAAACTTTACAAATGGTTTTAAGGAAGTCACATGCTAAAATTGCAATCAAGTAAAACACAAGTTATATTATATGCTAAGAAGAATATTAACAAGTTAAATGACACTAAAATATAGAGATTTTGCAATCCCCGGCAACGGCGCCATTTGATAGACCGTTTATTTCGGTCATCAACAAACCCTGCAGAAGATTGTAGTAAAGTGATTAGTAGGGTATCGTTATTGGCCGGGGATTGCGGGTACTCTATGCTAAAGAGTCATAAAAATAATAATAAATGATTTGATTGGTTTAATTAGCAGTTTATAAACAAATATAAATCTACATCTATTAACATTACATAAGATTAGGGGGTTTTCATGATCTGATTTTTCTTTTTACTAATTTTACTAAGGAAATTAAAGAACAATTATTTACAATTGATCATTTTCTCTCACAATTCAGAAAATCAAGTTTGTTAAATGACTAATCAAATTGTTTCAATGTAGACAACGAATTCGTGCCTCAATCACATATCAGAATTGAATCAAAGTGCAAGCCTAAAGAGATCATGCACTTTATAAATTCCTTCTTAGATAATCACTAAGCTTAGGAAAAGTCCATCAGCTAGTTATTTTGTTTAAGCAATCAAGTTAATACTCAGCGCATCCTTACAATTACTTAAACAAATCATTAAGATCAAAAGCAATTATGATTCAATAACATGTTCCTTATTCCTATGAAAATATCCATGGATAAAGAACATGCAATTTCCAGAACATTGGCTATTATTCATA
Organism: Bretschneidera sinensis; assembly: GCA_023935145.1. NCBI lineage: Eukaryota > Viridiplantae > Streptophyta > Magnoliopsida > Brassicales > Akaniaceae > Bretschneidera > Bretschneidera sinensis. The sequence goes on along the minus strand of CM043703.1, from coordinate 103,097,857 downwards.
GCTTTTACCACTTTAAATTGTACTCCAGATCAATTAGGTGATCGAAAGTACGATTATGGCTTCAATGATTTGCAATATCAAAGTTTTCAATATAACAGAACTGAAAATTCAACATATGTAATGAATTAATATGTCTACATATCATGAACAATTCAAAAACATTAAAGAATAAATCTGAAAATTAACCAACTCATTGAATTAATAATAATATCTAACATAAGAATCCAAGGCTGAAACAATTAAAAAGAATAGCCGTAAGTGGTACACTTCTTGAACACACTCAAGGAAACTTGAGATGTTAATGGTGATGAACCTCACGGCTATGATGATAGATGAAGGAGAACACATTTTGGAAAAGTCCTAATGTGCTCACAATTGGAGATGGAATGGTGGAGTGTTTCAGCCTTTTGCTTCTTGAATTTTGAGTAGAGATGGTTCCAAGAGAAAAGATGATCTCTTTCAACTTACAAACACCCTATTTATAGAGCTTAGAACAACCCTCTAAGCTTAGGAAAAGCAAGAAAACAATGCTAAAAACAAGCCATGAAACATGCAAGGAAACAATCCCTAAAACATGCAAGGAAACAATCCCTAAAACATGCAAAGAATCAAGGAATGGCCAAAAGTAAGAAAGAGGAATACAATCCCGAAATTTCAGGAGGACCCAACTAGTAGAATTCAAACGGTCATATCTTCTTCCACACATCTCCAAATGAGCTGAAACTTGTTGGGCTGGAAAGAAGACGTCTTGAACTTCAATTTGGACCTAAGAAAGTCTCAAAAATGATATTGTTTGGGCCTGTTATGATGGGCCAAAATCCAGTAGGCTGTTGCATCCGAATCTTCCTCCACTTTGGGCTTGGACCTTGCACCTTGCTTAGTTGACAAGAGATTATGTGATCTTTTGTTGTGCAAGCCCATGTTAGGTTGGACATACCCATGTCACTAATGGACTCCAATATTCTCTTGTGTTTTGACACATCATCCAAATAATTCCAAGGTGGAACCCTACAAAGAAATCAGAAAATAATAGATAAGGAAAGTTTCCATAATTAGAAAAGTTTCTTAGAATGATAAGACTATTTTCTTAATCCACTTAGATTTCCTAAAGTAACTAGGAAAACTCATTTTAGCACCTTATTTTACCATTCCCACGTTCACAAGCTTTCTAAATACTAAGAAAAGAAACTAAGCTCAAAATAACAAAGTTACGAGAATTACAAAGCCAAATAGGGTAGGAAAGGCATTAAAAACGTAACACAAAGTGTTCCTATCAATAGCCTCATCGAAATCCCCAAAACAAAGACTTAAGTGTTTCACATTAAAGACATCAGGTGGCAACCCAGGAGGAAGATCCTCTAGCATCATGTCAGAAAACTCTGCTAGCAGCTGCTGCACCTCTACTGGTAAATCTGGATTTATGCCTACTGCATTATTCCCACAAGGCAGTAGAGCATAGACCATGTCTCCACACTCAACCTCAGCTAAAAACCTGGACATTGAAATCAGGTTAGTATTATTGGTTATCGGGGTAGGAGTGGTTCCTTCCCGACGAGGTGCCAACACAATCTTCTTCCCTTTGATGCTAAGGGAATATGTGTTTCTCTGCCCATCATGAATAACATTGCGATCATACTGCCAAGGTCTGCCTAACAATACATGACAAGCATCCCTAGACACAACATCACACCAAGCATTATCAAAATATTTCCTACCAATTGAAAAATACACTAGGCATCGCCTATCTACTGTAACCTCACTGCCTTTATTCAGCCATGAAAATTTATACGACTTAGGATGATGATCTATCTTTAACTACAGTTTCTGGACGACCTCTTCAGACACTACATTCTCGCAACTACCACTGTCAATGATCATCTTGCAGACTTTATCTACAACTGTGCATGTCGTGTGGAAAATATTGGTCCTCAACCAATCGTCCCCTGTATCGCCCTTGGGGGTCAGTAAACTCTTACGAACAACCAAGGTCTCATGGCCATCTCCATACAACACATCTCCATCTTCATCATTGTCATACACAGGCTCTCCAATCTCCTCAGTTTCGTCTACCACGTCATCCTCAATCAAGAGATTTTTACCCTTTTGACTAGCAGGCTTCCTGCACTCAGTCGATTTATATCCCTGGTCACCACATCTGAAACATCTAATATTTCAGCTAGGGTTACCTTGGGGTGGCTGCTGGGCAGGACAAAATTCTTGAGGGCGAACTGGCCGACTGCTTTGATCACTGCTTCGATTCATTGGCCTCCTGTTCTGCTGTTTTTCCACCATAAGTGCACGCTGGTCTGCTTCAAAAACGGTCCACAGCGAGTGAAGGATGAGGACATCTTGCAGGGGCTGCCATAATCCCCTTAAATACCGTGCCACCATCTGCTCCTCTGTCTCGGATAAATCATTCGGGCTATCAATTGATAGAACTCCTCCGTGTAATCATCCACTGATCTCGTGTCCTACCTCAACGAATGAAGTCGCTAAAACAAGGTTTGAGTGTAGCCAAAAGGAAGGAAGTGACCCTTCATCTTCTTCTTCAACTTCTCCCAATCTGTGATCTTGGCCTTGCCCTGCCGGTCTCGTGAGCACCTCAACTGCTCCCACCACGCAGATGTTCAGCCTTTGAGTTTGATGGCGACCAGTTTTACTTTGACACGATCTGGGACTTCCTTATACTCGAAAATACACTCCACTTCATTCAACCAATCGATGAATCCCTCGGCCTGTAACGTACCTGAAACTCGGGCAGATCCAGTCTGAAACCGAGGTCTCCATAACGTTCTTCCCGACCACGGTGCTCCCAGAATCAAGCAGGATTGTGATGCGGGTTTTCGAAACTGGAATCAGAGTCGTGATCTTCCATCTACGATTATTGAAATTCTATGCCACTAGATGCTGGGTTAACTCTGCAACTTGGCTCTGTAAATCCTCAATCATTGCATCCTAAACATTACAATCACGGTGTGGGGCTTCCTCGTTCAGAACCTGCCCGCGACGACCACGACCACCAGCTATGGAAAGTAATGAAATCTCACCCCAGGAAGATGCTGAAGCTCTGATACCAACTGACACCGGGCAGAATAGCGATTATTCTGCAGGCTAGTTTTCAACAGATAATTCAAAGGGAAGAAAATAACACAAGAGAAAAAACACTAGAAAAAAATAGAGGAACAACTCTGAATTTTATTCAAAATTATACAAATCAATAATGATGTTTACTAAACCTAAAACCTTATTTATAAGGTCAATCTAAAATAAGAAAATTAAATTAAGGCTGAATTTAAAGTAATTGCAAATAAAATAAAAAAGTTTCCTAAAAACTGAAAACTGCCAAATTGAGGGCCTAAATATCGTTTTTTGGCTTAAAAACGACGATATTTAAGGCTAAAGACCTGAGTTTTTCCTGGAAGTCCGTTTTCAATCAGACTAGGGTCTCCGAGACCCGATCCAAGCCCATGGCCCGCTAAACGATGTAAGCCGATGTAGGTAGCCCACTTGATATCTTTGCGCTGATATGCCAACTCAAGATATCTCAGTGCCAACAACATGCTATCTGACAACTCAGCATCATCTGACTCGGATCCTCCTGCATCATTATTGAACTACAATGATTGGATGATATATGAAAGTTGGTTGATTGATATTATATGAATAATTGATATGTTCAAAATTATTACATGAGAAGTAATATTAATGAAATAATGAGTTGATGAAATATATAATTAAAGGATAAATGAAATTCTTGACAAGATATGATTGATAATTTGATATGATATATAAGGAGATAATTTAACGAATTGATAAAAATAATAATTTTCAAAAAAAGCCTGATAGCTAAATTGAATACTTAAATGATTAGATAATTTATATTTATGCATTGTATTTGTTTTAAATATTGATTATTATTACTTGTGAGGCTAAAGTATCATTCTTGATTGTGAATTTATTGATAGACAAATAAGTCTCACGGAGAGACATAGATGATGAGAAAGAAATATGACAATATGATATGATAAAAATTTATCTAATTGATTGATTATATGTTGTGAACCTCATAGCGAGGTAAATAATGATGTCAATTTGATATTCTCAAGATGATTAAATAAATGAGAAGAAACAATTGATATGTTTGATAATTAATTTAAGATGAGATTTATAAATGGTTGAAATTTATGAGGATGTTATTATTGATTTATATGAGATAATAGATAAATGATTATAAGAAGATTATTTAAAAGACTGAATGATTATCTGTGAAGAAATAGATGATTTTTATTGGTAAATTAGAAAAGATTGAATTATAAGATGTGACTTGAAGTATATAATCAAGTACTTCTAGTAAATTTAATTCACCGAGCTTGTGAAACTCACTCCTCATTGTTGAAAATTTTCAAGCAGCGGGCAGAGATGATAGAGTTTAGAGCTTAGCAGAGAAACTACCTTAAGTAAGTCCTGTGGTCAAGTCCTCAAACATTGTAAGAAATAAGAAAGAAAAGCTTGTAATAAAAATCTTTTCATGCATTTTGTTATATGTATATATTGTTTCTGAAAAAATGATGATAAGGTATCTTCTCTGAGAAGAGTTAAAGATTGGATTAAATTTTTAATCTCAGTTGATGTATTTTTGTATTGTTGCATATATGTGTCATGCTGTGATTTCAAAATGTGTTGACATCATCTCGGCGGTGGCTAACCTAGGATGGGTCATTGCAATTTTTGGTATCAGAGCATTATGTTTTATGATTTTGTAGATGGAATAAAATTTTAAAAAAGTTGAAGGTTTAAATAAACTATATTTTAATACAGAGTCTGAGGATGACACGAGGACATTCTAGAGCTAGAGGTAGAGTTCTGACCAGAGAGGGCGTGGTAGGCCCCCAATTTTTAGATGAGCTGAGGTTAAGATAGAGGCTGAGTTAGAGTGGGTTTCCTAGAAGGGAAAATGTTGATAGTATAATTGACTCTAGTAGGGGTGTGAGAGAATCTGGAATTGACATAGATGAGTTAAGAAAAGCTCTTGCTCATGCTCTTGAAAATATGAATGTAACAGATGATAGAGTTGATAGTCTATGGCATAGACTTGATGAACATGCTAGAGTTGTGCTTGAAGTTGTTGTAAATCTAGTAATGGTAGACGTTCAAAAGGGGAAAGGTGAGTTTATGCACGAGATGCAGGGAGATTATTTTGTTAGATATATTACGTTGAATGCTCCGTTGTTTAGAGGATCTGTGAACCCTTTTTAGGTTGAGCTATGGGTGAAGCATGTAGAGAGGTTGTTTGGTGTTTTACTAGTGATTGATAGAAAGAAGGTTGCTTCGTCTACATTCAAGTTAGAGAGAGAGGCTTTAGAATGGTGAGAGGGTACTCTTCCTTGACTAAGTGCAGATGTAGATAGACCTTTAACCTGGAATACGTTTAAGGAGGTTTTCCTTGATAAATACTTTCGTTATACCTTTAGAGCCCAACAAGGAGAGATTTTATTTATTTGAGGCAAATGTATTGACTATGAGTCAGTATGATAAGAGATTTGTGGCCTTATCGAGGTTTGTGCTGAAAATGGTAGACATAGAGGAGAAAAAGTATAAGAGATTCATAGATGGACTAAATTTTGAGATTGAAGAAATTATCTTACATGAGGCATATGAATTATGCTAGGTTGGTGGATATAGCATTACAGATTGAGAATGATGTGATGCAGTTTAGAAGTAAGTGGCATTGGTTGAAGAGGTCTAGATTTAAGGAACCAAGAGGTAGCAGTAGTATGAGTATGCAGGGTGGGAGACCACCCTAGAGGAGGAGTTCCTTGTTACAAGGAACTGCAATACAAAGTCAGAGGCAAACATGATCTGTTGCTTATCTAGCTCAGAGTAATATTTGTGGAACCTCTAAATTTGGGAGACAGACTATGGGAATTGGGAGTGATAGTAGAGGAGTGAGTATGCTACCAAGGAGAAGTGGTGACCTGATGTATGATCGAGATACAAGAGTTTGCTTTAGATGTAATCAAACATGGAATCTATCTTGGAATTGTCCTACTTAGATGTGCTTTGTATGTGGTACGGGGGAGGACATAATAGTGTAGATTGTCTAGTGGGAAAATCTGTTGAGATAGGTGCCGAAACTGTTGGGAGAAGATAGGTGGTGGATCAGGGAGTATACTGGGCAGGAGCAGAGGATTAGTAGCTGAGAGAGGAGGCGGTAGTCCATTACAACTCAGAGATAATAGAGTTTATGCGTTGACCCAACATGATGCACAAGTCACTCCTGATATTACTGTTGGTATGATATCTATTCTTAATAGACCTGCTAGATTATTGATTGATCCTGGTGCAACCCATTCTTTTGCATCAAGTGTTTATATGAAATCTATTAATGCTTGTGTTAGTCTTTTGATGCATGCAGTTATTGTTGAGGTTCCTACTGGCGATAGAGTTATTATCAAGACAATTTATCGGGGTTGTGTGATTAGTATGACTGGTAAAGAATTTGAAGTTGATTTGTTGCATATCATGCTTGAGTAGATTGTTTTAGGAAAAATGTGGTGTTCAAGATACCAGGACAAGAGGAGTTTAACTTTCAAGGAGAATGTAAGATACTTGCCAACTGTCTTATTTCTACCTTGATTGCTAGTAGATGGTTGAAGAAGAGTTGTTAGGGGTATTTGGTGTATTTGATGCATTCTAGAAATGAGAGTAGGAAGTTAGAAGAAATTTTAGTAGTAAAAGATTTTTTGATGTGTTCCCTGAGTTATTGTCGGGTTTGTTTGCCAACAAGGAGATTAAGTTTTCTATTGATGTGATTCCGGGATCAGCACCCATGTCTATAACACTTTATAGAATGGCCCCAACTGAGTTGAGAAAGTTGAAAGCTCAACGTCAGGAGTTGTTAGATAAATAATTTTTTTTTTAAAGAATTTCAAATTCAAAAAAAATATATATATATATATCACAAATATTTTTAATTAACAATAATGTAGAAAAAAATATATATTATTTTTTCCCTTTATATCAATAATTAAAAATATTTATAACAAATGAACAATACGTTAATTTCATGTTTTAAAAATGGTAAGGATATCTAATATTGTATAATCTAATATAATACTATAAAAATGAAATATACACCACTATGTTTTCTAAAAAAAAAGAAACATACACCATTATTCAAAAATTACCATATATTTTTACAAATATAGTATATTAATTTTTTTTAGAAAAATCAAAATCACAAATATTGTATTAAAAAATTCACATGGAAATATTTTAAATTTAACATATTCAACCATTTTTTGTTGACAATAAAACATGACCGATTAAAGGTTCATTCTCTTTTCTTTTAAATACTTTTTATATGTACGCTATTGGTTATTGAATACATATACGTATCTATCTATACTAATATTTTTTTCCATTATATATCATTAACATGCAGGACATCGCAAATTATTTATGGTAGAAAAAAAGAAAAAAAATAGAACTCCATTTGAAAAAACTTTAAAAAACAAAAAAAAATAACTTTACGATGTGATTTGATATACGTCTTAAATTTTTTTTACTTATCACAATTATTATGTTTTCAAACTGTAGTATTTTATATATGTTTATGATATGACATAATTTTTTTAATTTATGTCTATCGAAGTATTATTGTATATGTTATTATTATTTTAACTTTAGCAAAATAAATTATAAATATATTATACACTTAGCACAATAAAATGAAAGAATCCCGTGCATCGTAGAGGTACATATAGTTTGTGAAAATGGCGACTATACTATCTTCTTTTCCTTCGTTTGATCTATAAATTATCAATTGATAACTAGCTAGAAGTTCATCAAACAGATAAAACTGAAGATAAACAAGAATATAATAACTTTGCAATGTGATTTGATGCTTTTTTAATAATAGTATTAGGATTTATACCTTTTAATTTATTTTTATCATAATTATTATCTTTTCAAGTTAATATATTTTATGTTCATGTGATGTTAAATAATATTTTAATTTTTTTCTATTGAGATTATTAATATGTGGTGTTATTATTTTACTAACATGTTAAATTATATATACATTATACATCTAAAACATAATAAAATAAAAGAGTCTCATGCATCGCAAGGATACCTAACTAGTTTTAAGAAAAATAAAAATAACACAATTTAATTTTAATTACGGGTTTGGTTTGATCAATTCTAGCCCAAGCTTAAACGACACATAAGCATCAATACAAGCATACTTCACTTGCTCATAACTAAGATTCACAGCATCCTATTGACTCACAGATACTCTTAGATTTCTCTATTTCTTGTCCTAGAAATTTCTTCACCAAAATCTTCATCCCCCAATTTTTAATACCTTCATCTTTATGTTTCTCTGCCGCCAAGTGAGAAACATCCTCTGTACGTGCCACGAGCAGCCCGTTATCCTTAAACAGTTGATTTGCATCCTCCTTCACCCCTTTCCCAACGAACATGAATGTTTCGTTGCCAAGAAAGTCGATGAGAGATTGAGGATGATGTCTCTAGCATGACAAAGCTGGAAAATGAGGCATCTGTTTCCAACGCAGAGTTGGATTATTGCCACCGGTTGATACCCAATCTGTCGACCATGAGAGTCAACGTTGAGTATGCACTCTGTGTCTAACCCGACTACTAGTTTATTAAGTATAAGCTCGTTGATATGCAACGTTTCGTTTACCCATTGATCAACGGCCGAAGCACATGCTGTCACTGTAGTACAGATGTGATACCATAGCACTCGATACCATAGAGCAAAGCATCTTTCAAATCCATTGTTGTGTGTTTGAGAGAAAAAAGAAACAAAATGGCCAATCTTACAAGGATTGTCTCTGTAATGTACTACAGTATGTAAGAGTAAATCTTGGTACTATAATTTGTAGTTTGTGTCATTAATACCCAATTAAGATACGGGCATTAATTTCGTATAAGTTACATATTAGGCAACTTGTAGCTAATTTTTTACATGGATGGACTGGCAAGTTCATTTTTAGGGATCAAAATGAAACATTGGTTGTTTTGGATTCTAATTTCCCTAAGAAAACAAGTTTGAAGAATGTGTACAAGTTAAGAATTACGACGGATAGGTTTAGAACATGAAGTATCTTTTTTGTTCCATTTTCGTAAATTATCTCGGTCTCCGTCTATGATGGATTTTTTTTCCTTCATACTAATGAGACCTAAATCCGCATCTAAGATATTCTCGTTAACCCATTTTTTTCTTTAAAAAATATTTACATCTAAAAAGAATATCAATGAATAAATTAAATTTATATATTCATAAACTAAAAATATCACATAATATGGATTAGTAAACAAGTTCCGAGATTAGACTGGTCAAAAAGTACTATTTTTGTCTCCAACACCAAATTCTTCGAGGATTTTTTTGTTATTCTTATCTTAATGTGGATAGAATCTCTTCCAAATTTAGTTCAGTTGGATTCGATCAAGAGTGAGGACGTTTAATTGCAATCCCTAGTATAGGCTTTAACAATAAAAAAATATTCTGTATTTCATGAAAGTTTTTGAAAAATATTGTCCTTCTTAAAACTTTCCTCTCTTTGGCGCACAAATGCAGATCCCTTTTAAAACTGGAATGATGGGAAGAAAAGGATTGAGAAATTTGAAAGAAAAGCGTAGCACATCAGGCTTACAAAGGAAATAATTGATATAAATTGAATAAATAGTCTACACATTGTGAAAATCGAATTTAAAACTTTGTAATCTCAAACATTCAAACTTAACTACTAACAAAAACCTCATCAACGGTTCATTGAGGCAATTTTTTCAATAAAGAAAAGGAAAGTGTAAATGTATATATTTCTAATGTAAATAATATTAGGAAACTCTAATGTACCCTAGTCCTACTATGACACTTTTCTGTAAATACTCTATAAATATGAGCTTCTACTACAACAATATTATGTAATCATTAAACACAAACTCTAATTTCTCTTTTAGTTTAATCATGGTATCAGAGCAGTACAATCCTAAACTCTAAAAACATTGTTCCCTCTTCAAACCCTAAACACCATGGAAAACACTACTCTTTTATCTTTTCCTTCCCCCCTAACCTAAGTCAACCATGTTGCCGTCACTGTCTGTAATACATGTGTTCTTAAAGTAAGGGTAAAGAAGTAATTTGATAAATAAGACATGGAATTAAAATAATATATATATATATATAAAAGATTTATTATTGAATAAATAATCATTTTGAAAGACAAAAAAATTGAAACGTTCAGGCATGGGTAAGGAAAAAAGAACATGGGACAACACCTGGACGTCCAGGTCCAGGTGTTGTCAAGGAAACAGGCAAATGGTGCATGTAAGACACCACAATTGTAATAAAGCAGTGGCCAGGCAGTTTTGAGAAATAAAAACGGTTTTATCGTTTTATTTATTATTTCCTACCAAATCCTGTTTGGTTTTCTTCTTTCTTCAATTCAAATTACTCTCTTTCTTCAAACACCTGGGGACTCAAAGAAAAGTTGAAATATTGAAATTTTGAAGAGGTTTATAGGAGAATTTTAAAGAGATTCAAGGGAAGCTTTAAGAAAAATAAAATGTAATAATGTGAATTTTATTTTTTGAAATTATGCATACATAAAATTACTCAATATTTGATGTAGAAATAAAGGGTATGAATTATGGAAGAATTGAAGAATAAATCAAAATTTTAATACAAATATTATGTCAGGTGTTGACGATCAACAATTGTGTGAAATTGCTGAAGGAGCAGGAAAGGCAATGAGGTGATCCACGGGTAGCTTTAAGTACTACGTGGTGAGTTAGACTTACTTTTAGTAATCGAGATAAATATGAAATATAAAGTGATAATATTTGAATTAATTATTGAACTACAACGACTGGATAGTATATGAAAGTTGGTTGATTGATATTATATGAATAATTGATATGTTCAAAATTTATTACATGAGAAGTATTATAAATGAAATAATGAGTTGATGAAATATATAATGAAAGGATAAATGAAATTCTTGACAAGATATTATTGATAATTTGATATGATATATAAGGAGATAATTTAATGAATATGATAAAAATAATAATTTTGAGAAAGAGTTGGACAGCTAAATTGAATACTTGAATGTATGCTTGTTTTCATATTATTGCTCATATGCATAAAATAAAAGATCAGAAAGGCAGATGGTCTGTTTGTTTTCATATTATTGTTCATATCCATGAAATAAAAAGAACCAGGAAGGCAACCGGTTTAAATGAAAATAAAAGAATCGGGAAGGTAGTCGGTCTAACTGAATATAAAAGAACCGAGAAAACAACCGATCTAACTAAAAGTAAAATAACTGGGAAGGCAGCCGGTCTAAGCTGAAACATGTCAATATGTGGGCAGACGTTCCCGAATGATAATATGAAATGATCTGATAATTTAAATTCATGCATTGCATTTGTTTTAAATATTGATTGTTATTACTTGAGAGGCTAAAGTATCATTCTTGATAGTGAATTTATTCATAGACAAACGAGTCTCACGGAGAGACAAATATGATGAGAAAGAAATATGATAAAAATTTATTTGATTGATTGATTATATGCTGTGAACCTTATAGCGAGGTAAATAATGATGTTAATTTGATAATCTCAAGATGATTAAATATATTAGAAGAAAAAATTGATATGTTTGATAATTAATTTAAGATGAGATTGATAAATTGTTGAAATTATAATAGGATGTTATAATTGATTTATATGAGATAATAGATGAATAATTATGAGAAGATTATTTGAAAGATTGAATGATTATCTATGAAGAAATAGATGATTTATATTGGTAAATTAGAAAAGATTGAATTATAAGATGTGACTGGAAATATATAATCGAGTACTTCTAGTAAAATTAATTCACTAAGCTTATGAAGCTCACTCCTCATTGTTTAAAATTTGTAGGTAGCCGACAGAATAGATAGAGTTTAGAGTTTAGAGCTTAGCAAAGAAACAACCTTAAGTAAGTCAAGTGGTCAAGTCGTCAAACATTGTAAGAAAGAAGAAAGAAAAGTTTGTAATAAAAATCTTTTCATGCATTTTGTTATATGTGTATATTGTTTCTGAAAAGAAGATGATGAGGTATCTTCTCTGATAAAAGTTAAAGATTGGATTAAATTTTTAATTTCAGTTGATGTATTTTTGTATTGTTGCATATATGTGTCGTGCTGGGATTTCAAAATGTGACGGCACCGTCTCAAGGGTAGCTAACCCGGGATGGGTCGCTGCAAATTTTGGTATCAGAGTATTATGTTTTATGATTCTGTAAACTGCATAAAAATTTAAAGAAGTGAAAGATTTAAATAAACAATATTTTAATACAGAGTCTGAGACTGACACGTGGACATGCTAAAGCTAGAGGTAGAATTCTAACCAGAGAGGGCGTGGTAGGCCCCCAATTTTTAGACGAGCTGAGGTTGAGATGGAGGCTGAGTTAGATTGAGTTTCCTAGAAGGGAAGTGTTGATAGCATAATTGATACTAGTAGGGGTGTGAGAGGATCTGGAATTGAAATAGATGAGCTAAGATATACTGTTGCTCATGCTCTTGAAAATATGAATGTAACATATGATAGAGTTGATAGTCTATAGCATATACCTGATGAACAGGCTAAAGTAGTGCTTGAGGTTGTTGTAAATCCAATAATGGTAGACGTTCAAAAGGGGAAAGGTGAGTTTATGCACGAGATGTAGGGAGATTGTTTTATTAGATATATTAAGCTGAATGCTCCGTTGTTTAGAGGATCTGTGAATCCTTCTGAGGCTAAGCTGTGGGTGAAGCGTGTAGAGAGGCTGTTTGGTGTTTTACTAGTGATGGATAGAAAGAGGGTTGTTTTTGCTACATTCAAGTTAGAGAGAGAGGCTTTAGAATAGTGAGAGGGTACTCTTACTTGACTAAGTGCAGATGTAGATAGACCCTTAACCTGGAATAGATTTAAGGATGTTTTCCTTGATAAATACTTTCCTTATACCTTTAAAGCCCAACAAGAGAGAGATTTTATTTATTTGAGGCAAATGTATTGGCCATGAGTCAGTATAATAGGCGATTTGTGGCCTTGTCGAGGTTTGTACCAGAAATAATATACATAGAGGAGAAGAAGTATAAGAGGTTCATAGTTAGACTACATTTTGAGATTAAATAGAAACTATCTTACATGAGGCATATAAATTATGCTTGGTTGGTGGATATAGCACTACAGATTGGGAATAATGTTATGGAGTTTAGAAGTAAGAGGAATTGACTGAAGAGATCTAGATTTAAGGAGCCCAAAGGTGGTAGTAGTATGAGTGTGCAGGGTGGGAGACCACCCCAGAGGGGGCGTTCCTTGTTACAAAGAACTACAATACAGAGTCAGAGGCAAGCAGGATCTGTTGCTTCTCTAGCTCAAAGTAATATTGGTGGGACCCCTAGATTTGGGAGACATACTATGGGAACTGGGAGTTATGGTAGATGAGTAAGTTTGCTACCAAGGAGAAGTGGTAACCTGATGTATGATCGAGATACAAGAGTTTACTTTAGATGTAATCAGAAATGGCATCTATCTCAGAATTGTCTTACTTAGATGTGCTTTATATGTGGTGAGGAGGGGACATATTAGCGTAGATTTTCTAGTGGGGAAATCAATTGAGATTGGTGCTGAAAGTGTTGGGAGAAGACAGGTGGAGAGAGGTGGTGGATCCGGGAGTATGCGGGGTAAGGGTAAGGGTAGGGGCAGAGGATCAATAGTTGAGAGAGGATGCGGTGGTCAGTTACAGCCCAGAGACAACAGAGTCTATGCATTGACCCAACATGATGCATAAGCCACTCCTGATATTGTTGTGGGTTTGATATCTATTCTTAATAGACCTGCTAGATTATTAATTGATCCTGGTGCAACCATTTCTTTTGCATCTAGTGTTTATATGAAATCTATTGATGTTTGTGTTAGTCTTTTGATGCATGCAGTTACTGTTGAGGTTCCTACTGGGGATGGGGTTATTATCAGAACAATTTATCGGGGTTATATGATTAGTATGGTTGGTAGAGAATTAGAAGTTGATTTGTTGCCCTTAGATATGACCTATTTGATTTAATTTTGGTGATGAATTTGTTATCTGCATATCATGCTTGGGTAGATTGTTCTAGAAAAAATGTGGTGTTCAAAATACCAAGACAAGAGGAGTTTAACTTTCAGGGAGAATGTAAAATACTTGCCAACTATCTTATTTCTGCCTTGATTGCTAGTAAAAGGTTGAAGAAGGGTTATGAGGGGTATTTGGCATATGTTGTGGATTCTAGAAATGAGTGGATTCTAGAAATGAGACTAGGAAGTTAGAAGAAATCTTAGTAGTAAAAGATTTTTTTGATGTGTTCCCTGAGGAGTTACCTCGTTTGCCTTCCAACGGGGAGATAGAGATTTCTGTTGAGGAGATTCCAAGATCAACACCGATATCTATAATATCTTATAGAATAGCCCTAGCTGAGTTGAGAGAGTTGAAAGTTCAGCTTCAAGAGTTGTTAGATAAACAATATTTTTAAAAGAATTTCGGACACGAAAAAAAAAATTATATATCACAAATATTTTTAATTAACAATAATATAGAAAAAAAAATATATTGTTTTTTCTCTTTCTATCAATAATTAATAATATTTATAACTCATAAAAAATACATTAATTTCATGTTTTAAAAATGGTAAGGATATCCAATATAGTATAATCTAATATAATACTATAAAAAAATGAAATATACACCACTATGTTTTCTAAAATAAGAAACATACACCGTTATTTAAAAATTACCATATTTTTTTACAAATATAGTATATTAATTTTTTTTAGAAAAATCAAAATCACAAATATTGTATTAAAAAAACTTACATGGAAATGTTTTAAATTTAACATATTCAACCATTTTTTGTTGACAATAAAACATGACCGATCAACGGTTCGTTCTCTTTCCTTTCAAATACTTTTTATATATGTATGCTATTGTTTAATGAATACATATACATATCTATTTATACTCATATTTATTTTTCTTTCCCATTATATATCATTAACATGCAAGACATCACAAATTATTTATGGTAAAAAAACAATAGAACTCTATTTAAAAAAACTTTTAATAATAGTCATAGGATTTATACGTTTTAAATTATTTTTGTCATAATTATTATCTTTTCAAGCTAATGTATTTTATGTTCATGTGATGTTAAACAATATTTTAATTCTTTTTTCTATTGAGATTATTAATATGTGGTGTTATTATTTTACTAACATGATAAATTATAAATACATTTTACATCTAAAACATAATAAAATAATTTCATGCATCACAAGGATACGTAACTAGTTTTAAGAAAAATAAAAATAACACAATCAAATTTTTGTTCTTATCTTAACCAATTTTTTTAAAAGAATTTCGGATACGAAAAAAAAAATTATATATCACAAATATTTTTAATTAACAATAATGTAAAAAAAATATATTATTTTTTCTCTTTCTATCAATAATTAATAATATTTATAACTCATAAAAAATACATTAATTTCATGTTTTAAAAATGGTAAGGATATCTAATATAATATAATCTAATATAATACTATAAAAAAATGAAATATACACCACTATGTTTTCTAAAAAAAGAAACATACACCGTTATTTAAAAATTACCATATTTTTTTTACAAATATAGTATATTAATTTTTTTTTAGAAAAATCAAAATCACAAATATTGTATTAAAAAAACTCACATGGAAATGTTTTAAATTTAACATATTCAACCATTTTTTGTTGACAATAAAACATGATCGATCAAAGGTTCGTTCTATTTCCTTTCAAATACTTTTTATATATGTACGCTATTGTTTATTGAATACATATACATATCTATTTCTACTCATATTTATTTTTCTTTCCCATTATATATCATTAACATGCAAGACATCACAAATTATTTATAGTTAAAAAAAACAATAAAACTTTATTTGAAAAAACTTTTAATAATAGTCTTAGGATTTATACCTTTTAAATTATTTTTATCATAATTATTATCTTTTCAAGCTAATGTATTTTATGTTCATGTGATGTTAAATAATATTTTAATCCTTTTTCTCTTCAGATTATTAATATGTGGTGTTATTATTTTACTAACATGATAAATTATAAATACATTTTACATCTAAAACATAATAAAATAATTTCATGCATCACAAGGATACGTAACTAATTTTAAGAAAAATAAAAATAACACAATCAAATTTTAATTACGGGTTTGGTTTGATCAATTCAAGCCTAAGCTTAAACGACCCATAAGCATCAATACAAGCATACTTCACTTGCTCATAACTAAGATTCACAGCATCCCATTGACTCACAGTGATACTCTTAGATTTCTCTATTTCTTGTCCTAGAAATTTCTTCACCAAAATCTTCATCCCCCAATTTTTAATACCTTCATCTTTATGTTTCTGTTGATACCAAAAATGTGTGTTGCTGAGCTGGAGGTCGAACTGCGGATGTACCTGCACAAGGAAAGAGAGAGGGGCTATGGGGTCGCCGGAGGGGGTGCCTCCGAGTATGCTCTGATGCTTAAGTTAGGACAAAATCAATTGTATACAGAGGTCGGGTATTCCCTTATATTTTTCAAGCTGAAAAGAATTGGTCCCTTTTGAATGCTTACCTGGCCCTTTTTATAGAGTTTTGGAGGCGGTATCGAGCCTAGGGCGGCAACGATATAATGCCCCAACAGGGTTGGGTAATGATGCCTAGGAGGCCCAGCTAGGTGGCTGAGGGCCGTTTTCTAGGGCTTTTGCCTTGCTGGCTTGATCAAAAGTCATCCAGGTATGAGGGCGGTTGATCATCTAACACCCAACTCCCAACTTGGTTTTGAAATGATACCTAAGAGGCCCAGCTGGGTGGCTAGGGGTTGTCCATTAGGGCTTGGACTTAATGGCTTAATCACGAGCTGTTTACATGTCTGGGGTAGTCTGCCAACCTGACGCCCAACTTGGTTGGGCAATGATGGCCTGGAAGGCGGTGGTGACGTGGAGGCCCAGCTAGGGGCAGCAGAGCCTTGAAGGGCGGTTATAACCTGGGGGCTGAGCTACCCAGTTCTGTATCATCCATGTGTCTTCTTGTGACCTGCTGTCAAGAGGATCCACGTGTCGTCTTCCTATTGGAGGGTATTTTTTGGCAGTATCAGAGGCCCCCCACTTTCTTGAGTACAGTTATGTGCTTAAGGAAGTATTGTATGGCTTGTTCTGCATCAAGGAGCATTGATCAGCTTCTCGGCCATGAAGACCTTGAAACTGAGGACCAGTGGAGCAATCCATCTCCTCAGTCCTTGAAGAGAATGGACCGAGGACCAGTGGAGCAATCATTCTCCTCGCCCATGACCTTGAGTCCGAGGACCAGTGGATTAATCCATCTCCTCGGACTTTAAAGAGAATGGGCCGAGGACCAGTGGAGCAATTCATCTCCTCGGCCATGAAAACCTTGAGTCTGAGGACCAGTGGAGCAATCCATCTCCTCGGACTTTGAGGAGAATGGGCTGAGGACCAGTGGAGCAATCCATCTCCTCAGACTTTGAAGAGAATGGGCCGAGGACCAGTGGAGCAATCCATCTCCTCGGCCATAAAGACCTTAATTATAAGGACCAGTGGAGTAATCCATCTCCTCGGCCATGAAGACCTTGAGTCTAAAGACCAGTGGAGCAATTCATCTCCTCGGACTTTGAAGAGAATGGGCCGAGGACTAGTGGAGCAATTCATCTCCTCAGACTTTGAAGAGAATGGGCCGAGGACCAGTAGAGCAATCCATCTCTTCGACCGTGAAGACCTTGAGTCCGAGGACCAGTGGAGCAATCCATCTCCTTGGACTTTGAAGAGAATGGGCCGAGGACCAGTGGAGCAATCCATCTCCTCGGTCATGAAGACCTTGATTCCGAGGACCAGTGGAGCAATCTATCTCCTCGGACTTTGAAGATAGTGGGCCGAGGACCAGTGAAGCAATCCATCTCGTTGGACTTTGAAGAAAATGGGCCGAGGACCAGTGGAGTAATCCATCTCCTCGGCCATGAAGACCTTGAGTCCGAGGACCAATGGAGCAATCCATCTCCTCAGCCATTAATACCTTGAGTCTGAGGACCAATGGAGTAATCCATCTCCTCAGACTTTGAATAGAATGGGCCGAGGACCAGTGGAGTTATGGGAGCATGATCTCTAAAAACAGCGGTGGGGGTGACATGTGGCTCTTTTTGTGCAAATAGCGGTGTATGGGAAATGATGTTTTCCTTTGGGATTTGAGAAGCCGTTTTAGGAAAATGGCGGCCACCTCAAGGAATGAAACGTCCCCTGGGGAAGCGTGAAGGTTGCTTTTGGACTCCAAAGAGTCCTCTTGGCTTCCGTGATTGCATTAAATGGTCCTCATTTGCCGCGTTCTCTTTCCTATATAAGGGAGTTTTGGCATTCTTCCTTTTTCACTTCTCTTCAACGTTGAGTGAGTTTGCAAGAAAGAAAATTCTTGAGAGCCTTCGGCCTCGTCCCTTCTAACCCGTGAGAGTCCTCGTCCTCGTCCTCTGTAACAAAGAGTTTTAGTCCTTTTGTTTGTCCGAACGTTTTCACTTTGTGAATCTTCGTCTTTGTTTCATATTTTTGCATGGAGTTTCGATTCCTGTTCGTCATGAGAGCTCGGTTTTGCTTGGTGCTGCGGCGTCTCGAAGTCATGGAGAGGGAGTTCTCTTAACGACAACTTTGGATGTTTTAAGAGGAGCTCAAGTCCGAACCCTTAGGACTTTGGTGAGTTCGTTTGTCCTTCTTTTCAATCATGTCTTCGTTTGATATATATCGTGATAGGCCTAGTAGTAGTGATAACGGTAGGAGTAGTGTAGATGAAACTAGTGGTGATAATTCCGAGAAGATAGAGATGTCCTCATCCTCGTCGAAGGGAAAGACTCTGGTGGGGGCCGTGCCTAGGGCAGGCCCCTTGGCAATGGTGCCATACGTTCTTTGGAGGGGGAGTATGAAGAGGACTCCTCTTCCGGGGATGAAACGCTTAGGGCGTTGACTGACATTTGGGAGACCTCGGCCGGAGAGGAGAGAGAGGAGTGGAACTATACGGCCAATGAGATCCCGAGTCAACTAAGGGATGAGGATCTAGAGGTAATCCGAAAGATGTACCGTATCCCAAGCGAGTACGCCCTTTGACTGGCCAAGGTGGGGGAAAGGGCCTATGATGTCCTCCCTGACCGAGCCCCTTTCGAGCTTTGCATATATGAGCATCATATGTAGGCCGGGCTGCGGTTTCCCCTTCACCCTTATTTTTGTACCATCTTTAGGTACTTTGATTTTGCGCTGTGTCAGCTGGTACCAAACTCGATACGGCTGATCATGGCCTTTATCTATGTGTGTTTGGAGGTGGGCAGGCTGATGACCATGAATATTTTTAAGGCCCACTTCCTAATCAGCCTGCATGGCCAGACCGGATGGGTAGTTTTTAGTACCCAACCAAGGAGGAGGTTACTAAAGAAGACACCTTCATCGATAAAAAGGTGGAAGAAGAACTTCTTTTTCGTTCAATCTACCGAGGACTTCGGCCTACCTCATTCTTGGAGTATAGATCGCACTGGGAAGTGCAAGAAGGTAGGCCTTCTTCCATACGAGCAGGAAATAGTGGACGCTATGGTGGCCTTGCCCCTGGATGTTGGAGTCCTCTATGACAATGAGGAACTGGCCCGGAGAGGTCTCTGCCCCTCGTGCCTCGAGCCTTCTCTCGAGAGTGGTAAAGGCTTTAGTTTTACCTTTCTGTTTCTTTGTTTTCCTTTTTTACTTGCATTTTCTTTCTGTAATTTATACTTATGTAATTTCCCTTGTTTGCATTGTTTGGGTAGAGATGGAGGCAGCTGCCTTTGCCCAATAGTATGCCAAGAAACTGGTCTTGGAGTAGAGAAGGTCGGCCTGATCCGAGAAGCAACCAGCCTCAGGCTCGCTGCCCAGGAAGAGGCCTCGAGCTCAATCTCCTACTCCGATTGACTTGGAGACTCCCCCGAGGCATCCCTCCCAGTCAGAGACCACTCCAGTTTCTAGCACCGCCCCACCGATGCCAGTTACTGTTGGGCCCTCCGTTGCTCCAGGTGCCAGCCAGGGGGCTGCTTCTGAGGCCCCGATCTTCATGCCCAACTGGGCTCTACGAGTGGATGACTCCGTCTTCGCACACCTTCGGGTGGTAAGGGAGCATCTAACTAAAGGGACTCCTCCTTGAGACGTGGTTGAGCTGGGCAAAAAGACCACAGATTCCCTCTGTGCGGTAGCTGAGACGGTGGCGTCCCAGGCAAGTTTTTCCTTTTTTAGCATTATTTTTACTTGCTTGATCTTTCTTTGTTTTTATCTAACACTCTTCATCTGGTTTTAGATTGGCTTCATCGTAGGCATGACCACTCGTCACTGTATGGAGACGGTTGAGCTTCTCAAACATACCCAGCGCCAGTTGGAGGAGAAGACAAAGGCCACCTGTCAGTTGCAGGCCTTGTTGGATTCAGTCAACCTAGCCAGGGTTGAAGCTAAGACTCGCGCTTGGATCATTGCTAAGAAGGCTGAAGCTCGCATCCGTGCTGCTATGGAGGAGGCTCAGGCTCGTACTCGGGTGGCTATAGAGGAGGTCCTGGCAGTGTTCCAGGGCTCGGAGGCCTACCGATTAACTGTGGTCTCTAAGAGTGGTCAGTAGTACCTTACTGGTTTCATCGAGGCAAAGGGGAAAGCCAAGGCCATGTACCCGGAGCTCGATTTCTCTTGTTTGGACCTACTAGGACCTAAGGATGAGGAGCTGCTGGCCTCAAAAGAGGAGCAGACCGAGGAGCAAGAGCAGCCCGGAGGTCAAGAAGAATGTCTAGGCACAGGGCCTCCTGCCCCTAAAGAAGAGCATCCAGGCTCAGGATGAGAGTAGCCCACCATAAGGGACAATGAGGCTGAGGTAAGCAGAACATGAGGCCGCAGCGGTGCTTATCCTGATCTGGCCCAGCCAGAATTTTTGGTTTTTGTTATGTACTTTGAGGCCGTTAGTGCCCTTTTTAACCTGTACTTCGAGGTCGTTAGATGTAACCTTTGTGAAAAGTTTAATAACAGTTTCGTTTTATCAAACTTCGCCTTTTATATATAGTTTTATACTTTTACACTTGGTTAACGTTAGGATAATCTTCTTCTTCGATATTTGAGAGTGGGCTCTGAGCTTTTATTGGTAAAAAAGTCGAAGGTGTTCGACATTCCAAGTGCGGGGGATGGGCTTCCCATTTAGCTCCTCGAGTTCCAAAGTACCAGGACGACATACCTTTTTGATTCGATATGGTCCTTCCCAGGTTGGGACCAGCTTTCCTGATTCTCAAGGTCGGGATATTTCGTTCTTCCTTAGGACGAGGTTATGGAGAAGAAAGTGCCTTTCTTTTACTTTTGAGTTGAAGTACCTGGCAGCACGTTGTTGATAAGCTGCTAATCGGATTTGGGCCTTGTCTCGGGCCTCGTCGAGGAGATCGACATTCATACTCAGGGCTTCCTCATTACTCTGTTCCTCGAAGATTTGTAATCGAAAAGAGGGTACTCCTATTTCCAAAGGGATCACGGCCTCCGACCCAAAGGTCATGAAGAAAGAGGTTTCCTTCATGGGTGCTCGAGCCGTTGTTCGGTATGCCCAAAGTATGTTGGGAAAATGGCTTGTCCATTGTTTGTCTGCTGCGTCTATTCACCTCTTGATGCCTTGGAGGAGCGTTCAGTTGGTGACCTCGACTTGCCCGTTAGCTTGGGGGTATCCAACCGAGGATAAGCGATGTTTGATATGCAATCCCTCGCAGAATGTTTTGAATCGAGCACTGTCTAACTATTTGTTGTCGTCTGTTACCAATACTAGGTACTCCGAACCGACATACGATCGACTTCCAAATGAATCCTTGGGCCTGATGATCGATGATGCTGGCCAATGGCTCTGCTTCTACCCACTTTTTAAAATAGTCGATTGCCACTATGAGGTACTTTCGCTGGCTGGTTGCTCTAGGGAAAGGTCTAAGAAGGTTCATTCCCAGCTGGGGGGCTAGGGGCCGTCTGTTAGGGCTTGGCCTTGATGGCTTGATCATGAGCTGTTTACGTGTCTGGGGTAGTCTGCCGACCTGATGCCCAACTTGGTTGGGCAATGATGGCCTGGAAGGCAGTGGTGACGTGGAGGCCCAGCTGGGGGCAGCGGAGCCTTGAAGGGCGGTTATGACCTAGGGGTTGAGCTGCCCGATCCTGGATCATCCACGTGTCTTCTTGTGACCTATTGTCAAGAGGATCCACGTGTCGTCTTCCTATTGGAGAGGTATTTTTTGGCAGTATCAGTTTCTCTGTAGCCAAGTGAGAAACATCCTCTGTACGTGCCACGCGCAGCCTGTAATCCTTAAACAGTTGATTTGTATCCTCCTTCACCCCTTTCCCGATGAATATGAATGTTTCATTGCCAAGAAAGTTAATGAGAGATTGAGGGATGGTGTCTCAAGCATGACAAAGCTGGAAAATGAGGCATTTGTTTCCAATACAGAGTTGGATTATTGCCACCGGTTGATACCCAATCTGTCGACCATGAGAGTCAGCGTTGAGTATGCACTCTGTGTCTAACCTGACTACTAGTTTATTAAGTACAAGCTAGTTGTTACACAACATTTCGTTTACCCATTGATCAACGGCCGAAACAGATGCTGTCACTGTAGTAAAGATGTGATAACCATAGCACTCGATATCATAGAGCAAAGCATCTTTCAAATCCATTGTTGTTTGTTTGAGAGAAAAAAGAAACAAAATGGTCGATCTTACAAGGATTGTCTCTGTAATGTACTACAGTATGTAATAGTAAATCTTGGTACTATATTTTATAGTTTGTGTCATTAATACCCAATTAAGATACATATTAGGCAACTTGTAACTAATTTTTTACATGGATGGACTAGCAAGCTCCTTTTTTGGGATCAAAATTAAGGAAACCTTGGTTGTTTTGGATTCTAATTTCCATAAGAAAACAAGTTTGATGCATGTGAATGAGTTAAGAATTACAACGGATAGGTTTAGAGCATGAAGTATCTTTTAATTCCGTTTTCGTAAATTATTTGTCTCCATCTATGATGAATTTTTTTTCCTTCATACTAATGAGACCTAAATCCTTGTCTCATAAATTCTCGTTAACCCATTTTTTTCTTAAAAAAATATTTTCATCTAAAAAGAATATCAATGAATAAATTAAATTTATACACTTATAAACCCAAAACATAGTGTAATATGGATTAGTGAACGAGTTCGGAGATTAGACGGGTCAAAAAATACTATTTTTGTCTCCTACACCAAATTTGTCGAGGATTTTTTATTGTTCTTATCTTAACGTGGATAGAATCTCTTCCAAATACAATTCAGTTGGATTTGATCAAGAGTGAGGACTTTTAATTGCTATCCCTAGTATGGGCTTTAACAATAAAAAAATATTCTGTATTTCATTAAATTTTTTTGAAAACGTTGTCCTTCTTAAAACTTTCTTCTTTTTGGCGGACAAATACAGATCTCTCTTAAAACTAGAATGATAGAAAGAAAAGAATTGAGAAATTTGAAAGAAAAGTGTAACATATCAGGCTTAAAAAAGGAAATAATTGATATAAATCGAACAAATAATCTATACATTATGAAAATCAAATTTAAAACCTTGTAATCTCAAACATTCAACCTGAACTACTAACCAAAACCTCATCAACGGTTCATTGAGGCAATTTTTTCCATAAAGAAAAGGAAAGTGTATATGTATATATTCCTAATGTAAATAATATTAAGAAATTTTAATCTATTATAAATAAGAAACTCTAGTGTACCCTAGTCTTATTAGGATATTTTTCTATAAATACTCTATAAATATGAGCTTCTACTACTACAACATTATGCAGTCAGTAAATATAAACCTTAATTTCTCTTTTAGTTTCTCCATGATATCAAAGCAGTAGGATCCTAAACTGTAAAAACACTGCTCCCTCTTCAAACCCTAAACACCATGGAAAACACTGCTCCTTTATCACCATGGAAAAAACTGCTCCCCTTACCGAAGTCAACCCTGTTACCTTCACTTGTAGCGTTGCTTTCACTGAAGCAATTATACCTTATGCCATCATCACCCCATCCCTCATCTCTGTTGATGGCTTACCATTGCTTCACTTTTCCCCCATACACATACTACTGTGCCTTCTTCAAACCCAGCCTACATGACTCACATCGACGTCACTGTTTTGCCCAGCTTTCAACTCACATATCACACTAATGTCAGCGCACCCACCAACCCTCTTATGCCCCACGACATCACCACTTTACCCCTTCAGACCTCAAGCCACTATGATGTTAGCACACCCCCTGCAATCATCCATTACTTCATCCCACTTACCTGGTTTACCTAGCCATTAGTAAAATTGTAATGACCTATCCCGGGTTGGCCAACCCTGAGATGGTGTTGTCACATTTTGAAAATCTTAGCATGATACATATATGCAACAATAAAAATTTACCAACTACAAGTATTTACTTCAATCCTCAACTCTTAACAGGGGAGATACATCATTCAGATCTCAACTTAAACATTGTATACAACATAATATGCATGAATATTTACAAACATTTTTTTTCTCATTAGTCTGAAGATGTGGACCATATGGCTTATAGATAATGAATCTATCTGAATCTCAGCTCACCAACTATTTGTCCTGTCTGTTGCCTGAAATCATTTAACATTGAGGGATGAGTTTCACAATGTTAGTGAATTAAATTTACTAGAAGTATTCAATTTGTATAAACAGTCTTTTAATAATTAATCATGTATATCTCATATAATTTGATAATAACATTCTAATATCACTACACATATCATAATCTCCATTCTCTATCAATCTCTTCTTCTTATATATTTGTTCACCTTAAAACCATCAATTATATCTCATAATTTCCTCGTTATGAGGTTCATAGCATATAATCTACCATTTAGATAGTTCTTATCATATCATACTTCCATGTTTTTTTCTCACTATAATTGTCTCTCTGTGAGACTCATTCATCTATAAATAAATTTACAATAACAAAACAACGCTTCAGTATTTCAGTAATAAAATCAATATTTAAAACATATGCAATGCATGAATTATTATTAGGGAACGTCTTCCCATATGTCTACACGTTTTTATCTTAGACTGGCTGCCTTCCCGGTTCTTTTATTTCCAGCATATACTGGCTGTCATGGTTTTCATTTATTTCCAGTATATATCGGCCGTTACGGTTTTTCATTTAGACTGGACCCCTCCCAGTTATTTTATTTCATGCATATGCATATGAACAATGATATGAAATATACATATGAACAATAATATAAAAACAAGCATGTATTGAGACATTTAAATTAGCTATCCTGATTATTCTCAAATTATTATTTGAAAATTTTCACTAAATTTCTCTCCTCATAAGTTATATCAAATCATCAACCATAGCTCGTCAAGAATTTCATTTATTGCTTTTATTATTAAATCGACTCATTATTCCAATAATATTATTTCTCATAAAACAATTCTCTACACGTCCACTATTCCTATCATACCTATCAACCAACTTTCATCTATCACTAAATCATAAGTTAATAATTTATTCAAATACTATCACTATACATTTCATATTTATCTTGATTACTTAAAGTAAATCTAACTCACCACGTAACACTTAGAGCTACTCGTGGATCACCTGCTTGCCTTTCCTGCTCTTTTCAGCAATTTTTCCTAGTTGCTGATCGTCAACACCTAACATAATATTTATATTAAATTTCTAATTTATTCTTCAATTTCTCCATAATTCACACCCTTTGAAAATTCTCACATTGAATTTCAGGAAATTTCATGTATGTTAAATTCCAAAAATAAACTTCACGTCATTACCTTCTGTTTTTCTTAGAGCTTTTTGTGACTCTATAAAATTCTCCTATAAACTCATTCAAAATTTTACTCTTTCAATCTTTCTTTTGGTCCCCAAGTGTTTAGAGAAATAGAGCAGTTTGAACTGTAAAAGGAAGAAAACCAATTAGGATTTGGTAAGTATAATTAAAGTAAAGAACAAATATTATATATATATATATATATATATATATAAATTTGCCGCCGTTTTCCACCGTTTCGCTTTTGAGCTACTTAACATGCAGTAAATTGAAAATTTTGAAGCAACACTTGGAAGTCCAGGTGTTGCAAGCCTTTTTTTTTTTTTTTGAAAACTTTTTTTTCTTTCCTTTTCATCTTCTTATCCTCTACGATTTTTTTTAAGATTTGTTTTATAAAAATTAAATCTTTCGCATATATGTATTATTTAATTCCATGTTATATTTATTAAATTACTTCTTTACCTTTTCTTTACGAATACGGGTATTACAAAAACTACTCTACAGCCCTATCCCACGAACCCAACAACCATTAAAGCCCCCACCGAAATTCCTAATTACCCACCTACGCCTCTACTCTAACATACCCATGTCACCCAACCAGTTTTTCCCTTAAACCGATCTGCCCATATAGCCCCCACAACTCCCCAACCGCCCTCCCCCACCTACTCCCACTCACTTGCAACTAACTTTTTTTTCTACCCCTTTGAACCCGTAAATCCTTGTATTCCTAACGGTGCCCTCATCAACCTCAATCCCTCTCCTACCACCTTCTGTGTTTCCCAATCTACCTTTATTTTCTGCCCCTAGTATCACCCATTTAGTTAGCATCAAAGTCGATAACTCTAATTATATCTTGTGGCACTCTCAATTTCTACCCATTCTTACCAGCTACGACCTCATTGGTTACGTTGATGGTTCTTTTCCATGTCCCTCTCACCTGTCTCTTAATAGTGATGGTCACCCAGTTCTAAATCCAATCTATTCCACCTGGGTTCAGACTGATTAATGCCTTCGCTCCTGGATCAATGCCACACTAACCTCTGACCTCTTACAAGATATCTATGATTTATGCACTTCCCAGGATGTTTGGATTGCCATGGAACAACAATACATTGATCAGTCTAATGCCAATGAGTTTGACCTCCGTCTGAAGCTTCACAAACATACCAAAGATGGCAAACCTATGGAATAGTATCTTCGGGATCTTAAAGTCATTACAGATGCCCTTGCTGCCATTAACTCCCCCCTCTCAATCAAAGATCTCATCTCCTATGCTTTAACAGGTCTGCCTCCTGAGTATGAAAACTTCATCACCACAGTCACCAACACCAACATCAACCTCACTTTTGATAGTTTGCGTACTAAGCTGCTCCTATAGGAACAACGTCTGAAACATCTCAAGATCTCTTCTCAGTCTTATGTCCCTCCTACAGCCATTGCCTCTACCAACATCAACTTCACTTTCTCATGATCGTGGCAGGGGTCACTCAGGCTATCGGGGTAATGGCCAAAGCCATGGACGCAATACTGGTCGTGGTGACTCCACTCAGTATGGTTCAGGTACTGTTCAGTCTTCTAATTATTCTCCTTTATTTAATCACTCTGCTAGTCTCTCCTCTTATAATCGTGAAGGTTTATTAGGACCGTACCCTGGATTCTCTTCCACGCCATACCAGATTTGTCATACCCCCTGTCACATCACCCTAAATTGTCCTCATCCTTTTAATTATGCAGTTATCTCTAATAAATTACCAAAATCATTTGCCACTATGTCTCTTAGTGAGTTTAATGTTTCCTAGTGGTACCCTGATACAGTCACCTCAGCTCACATGACTCCTCAGTCAAGTATACTTACTAATCTTACACCTTATTTTGGCAAAATTAAAATTTTAGTTGGTAATAGACAATTGCTTGACATTAATAATGTTGGTTCTACTTTCTTATAAACATCAACTAAACCTCTTCACCTTAATAATGTCTTAAAAATTCCAAAATTGTCTCATAACCTACTTTCTGTTAAGCATTTATGTTCTGATAACAACTGTTCTACTAACTTTGATGTTTCTCGTGTAGTTATTAAAGACAAGAGTACAGGGAAAACTCTTCTCAAATCTTTTAGGGATGATGATCTATACCCTCTTCTTTCGAATTCGGTCACTATCACTCCTCTGGTACTGGTCTCTCATCAAGTCTCTGGTGATGTATGGCATCTTAGGCTCAATCATTTAGGTCCCTGTGTGTTATCTCTTTTACAATCTCAAAAGAATACATATTTTTCTTCAAAATATTCTGGTTTTTGTTATAAGTGTCAGTTAGGCAAATCTAAACATTTACCTTTCAATTCTGTTGAGCATTGTATTGTCCATCCTTTAGCTTTAATACATTCTGATGTTTGACAATCTCCTATTTTATCAAATTTAGGTTATCTATATTATGTTATTTTTGTGGATGACTTTTCTCGATATTCTTGGATTTTTCCTATGCGTAAAAAATTTGAAGTCTTTCAACACTTTTGTACTTTTAAAGCTCTTGTTGAAAATTAGTTTTCTACCAAAAAAAAATTCAAAGTGATGGTGGGAAAGAATTTGATCAAATGCCCTTCATACAATTTTTTGCTCATCATGGGATTGTCTTTTGTATGTCTTACCCGGAAACCCCTCAACAAAATGGGGTAACTAAGCATAAGTATCGACACATTAGTGAAATGGCATGCACACTCTTAATTCACTCATCTCTTCCTGAGTCTTTTTGGGCTGATGCTACATACATTGCACTTTACATCATCAATTGTCTTCATACTCTTGTTTTGCAAAATAAAGCTTCTTATACAAAATTGTATTTTAAATCTCGTGATTATTCCTTGGCTAGGCTCAGAATTACAAAGGGCATAGGTGTCTTGATCCTACCACTGGTCGTGTCTATACTAGTCAGCATGTTGTCTTCCATGAACTATCATTGCCTTATCCTACTCTTGTTGCACCAATCACCTCCACTCCAGATACTCACTTTATCACTCCTCCACTTATACTTACCACTACCAAACCTTTACACCAACCTTCTCTCTTACCACTTGTGCCTACAATCACACCTATTCTTATTCTTCATGTGCCTAGTCTTCCTTCCCCAGCACTGGTTCCTATTGATTTACTGCCTCTAGCTTTCGTCTCTACAACTGGGCCCTCCTCTTCCTCTCTTATAAACCCACCCTTCCAACCGATGTATTCTCATTTGCCATCTCTTCTACCTGACTCCTCAACACTAACCTATACTTCTTCCAATCCCCTGGTCATTTTTTCTCATGCATTATATGCTCTTTCTACCTCTACTCTTCCTCCACCATCTGTCATTTCCCCTTGTCATCCCATGATCACTCGTTCTAAAACTGGTATTCACAAACCAAAAGATTTACTCTCTTTTTCCACTACTACCCAGAAAACTGAACTAACTTGTTTTTCTCAAGCAAATAAAGATCTTAAGTGGTGGTCCGCCAAGTCTAACAAATTTAATGCTCTTTTAACTAACCACACTTGGGATCTAGTTCCATATGATCCAATGAAAAATTTAGTTGGGTGTAAGTATATTTACAAGATTAAATATCGGGCTGACGGGTCTGTGGAGCGCTACAAAGTGAGGTTGGTCGCTCAAGAATTCCACCAATAACCAGGTATTGACTGTCATGAAACTTTCAGTCCTGTTGTTAAACCTACTACTATACGCACTGTTTTATCTTTAGTCATTTCTCATTCATAGATGATTAGACAGCTAGATGTTAAAAATGTCTTTCTTCACGATTATCTTAATGAAGTTGTATACATGAAACAACCTCCTGGTTTTGTTGATACTCTTCGTCCCTCTCATGTCTGTAAATTACATAAAGCCTTCTATAGTCTGAAACAGGCTCCTAGGGCTTGGTTTCACTGTTTCAGTTATTTTATTTTTTCTCTTGGTTTTTCTTGCAGTCAGGCAGACATTTCAATATTTGTTTTTGCATTCTCTCATGGTCTTCTTATCTTACTCGTATATGTTGATGATATTATCCTCACAAGTAATAACACCACTCTTCTTTTTTGTTTTATTCACACGTTTTCTAACCAATTCGCTATGAAGGATCTTGGTGACCTTCATTATTTCTTTGGAATTAAAGCTATTCATCATCCCACTAGTTAGAGGTCTTCAGTACTTAACCATGGCCCGACTTGATATTGCATATGTTGTTAATCTAGTTAATCAGTTCTTGTATGCTCCCCATATGGCTCATTTTCAGCTTGTTAAACACATTTTTTGATAATTATATGGTACTACTACTCATAGGTTACTTCTTGCTTCTATAAAGGATTTTTCTTTTTCTTGCTATGCAGATTGCCGACTGCCTTGACAGTCGTCAGTCCACCACAGGTTATGCTGTCTTCCTTGGACCAAATCTTATTTCTTGGAAAGCAAAAAAACAGCCCACTATGCCTTGTTCCAACACTAAATCTGAATATTGATCCATTGCCTATGTTGCCACTGAGACCTACTGGATTTACCAACTTCTTTATGACTTACATGTGTTCTTAACTCGTCCAGTTCGAGTGCACTATGATAATATTAGTGCCACTTATCTTGCCGCTAATCCCTTGTTCCATGCTCGTACCAAGCATATAGAGATTGATTTTCATTTTATTCGCAAAAAAGTCACCCGAAGAGATATTCAAATCTGATGTATTCCTACTGATGACAGCTTGCAGATATATTCACAAAAGGATTGTCATCATATCAATTTCTTCAACATTAAACCAATCTCTATGTGATTTCACCCCATTCGGATTGTGGAGACATGTAAATGTATATATTCCTAATGTAAATAATATTAGGAAATTCTAATTTATTGTAAATAGGAAACCCTAGTCCTATTAAGACACTCTAGTGTACCCTAGTCCTATTAAGACACTCTAGTGTACCCTAGTCCTATTAGGACACTCTTTTGTAAATACTCTATAAAGATGAGCTTCTACTGCTGCAACATTATGCAATCAGTAAACAGAAACCCTATTCTCTTTTAGTTTCTTTAGAAAGATATAAAGTCATCACTTAAAAAAAAACTAATATGTGCGTCACATACTTCAAGCCATATATATACACTACATTAATTGCACATCTAATCATATCTTCAACTTCAAGGAAATTTTTGTTCAGAATTGGTTTAGAAATTCAATTCCGGATAGAAAGAAGTTTTATTGGTAATTATACGAAAGTTTATCAACAGTCCGTTTGGTTTAAATAAAATCCACATTTTTTTATGGAATTCAATTGAATTCTATAAGTTATTATGTTTGATTTGCTAGAGTTCATTTACAAATGAACTAATTTTATGTTTAGTTTAACAATAAAATTATAGAATTCATTTATAAATGAATTCTAATGGAATTTGTTAAGCTTTATACAAATTCTATCAGCAAATGAACTTGACACACGAGCTTTTATAAACTTAAAAGGATAAAATTATCCTTCTTTGTTACTCTTCACAACACAACACAGATTTTTCTGGTAATTTCTTTTCCTCGCTTCTATCCCTTCCCTTCTCTTTCCTCTTCCATTGCTAACAATAATCCTCTTTCTCTTTGCTAGAATAATTAATTGCCATTGTCAGAATTTTTATAAGGTTTTATATCTGGATATTATGTATATACCTATATTGATTCATTGATAACTTAGTTATAGTTGTTTATCGAATTTTCACATTTTTCTCATTGATTACTATGTTATTATGTAGCTTATAGATCCAAACAAAAATCAAACACCCAACTTTAATGCTCATGTAACTGATTACGGCAGATAGTTTTCAAGAATGAACACCTAAGAATTTCGGTATTTAACACTTCCCTTTCAATTCAAAACATTTTGAACTTTTTTTTTATAATAACAAATTTGTTTCCTTTTGTTTGATTATGTTTCACCTAGGCACAATCTAGAATACAATTAACTAAAACAATTATACTTTAATTTGATAAAAAATTTCAGTTATATTTTCTTTTCTGAAATTTATCCGTAAGATTATTGAGTTTGTGGATTTAATATATAACCAAACAATTTTCACCGTGTTAAAATCTTTTAGTGAGAGTGTAATACATACTTTCAATTGAAGCAAGTAAAAAAAAACAATGTGATAAAAAATGTTATAAAACTATACAGTAATGTTAAGGGTATTTAAGTAAGGTTTATGAAATGAATTGAATTCTTATTGATTCCAAACAAAAAATTCATTTATATTCTACGGTTTAAGTAAAATTATTCCAAACATAAAAAATCATATGCAAATGAATTCTAATTTCAATTATTTGAAAAAGAAACGTTAAATTATTTGTAAATGAATTGAATTATATACATAAATCATACCAAATGGAATGTAAATCATATCGATCCTCGCTTATATTTAATTATTTTCGAGTAACTTTCTATGTGGTTTTTTTTTAAAATGAATCTTAGATCAGATCCCAAAATAAGCCAAAAGTGAGTGTTGCCTTGTGGAGTTATGACTTTATGATTGATGCAATGACAGCAAATCACAAAGTATTATTTGCTAACACAAACATATTAAGAAGTATTGTTTGTTAACAAAAACATACAACGGGGTATTTTTTATAAAAAAAAAAATCTCAAAATATTTTTCGAAAATGAAATAAACTGCAAGGCATTTTTTATAATTAAGTATACTTTTTTTTTCTTTTTCTTTCACTATAATTGTAAATACTGTTGATATAAGAATTTCTCTAATAAAATGGAGTTTGTTTATTTTGTAAATTATAGTTTGACATACTTAAATGAAGAAGAAGAATTGAGGACATCGCTTTCACGAGGGTAGGTGATTTTGAGCCAACTGCAATATCTAAAGAATAATCCCATTATTAAAGGTTTGTCAAAGTATTTTACTGTCTTATTCAATGGCTATTGAGTTTAGAAATAATTTATCTGAAGTCAATGTTCCCACAATATATGTTGTCTACTTGCTTCATCATTGAGGTTGGTGTGTGTATATATATATATATATATATGAATTTCTGCCCAATTCATGACTTACAAGTTATAAGTGACAAACTTGTCATGATCTTTGACAAATCGAAAGTTTATGACTATAAATCTGTTCACATGAGTAATAGTAGTGGCAAGACATCTACCCTGCCAGTGGGTTGTATTCCCCACCCACTTTTTCTTCATGATTTGTTTAAGTTAGGTTAATTGCTTGCATCTATAAGCTTCTTGATATTTAATTTCTATAGTTGACATGGATTTCAATTAGAAAGGTACTTCCCTGAATATAAAACATGTTTCAGCAAATATGACTTTTGTGTGCTATTGCTATCAGTCAAGAAAGGCTCTTACAACTACTTGATATTTAAAAGGAAAATTTTTCATTTAAGTTTTCATTAATTGTTAGCTCAGCAAAATTTAGTCATTTAAGCATTTAGATGGATTTTTTTTTTCGTTAAATTATTCACACTCAATTGACGATTGTGACTGAACTGCAAGGATTATGAAACTTTAGGAAAGACATTAATCAAATTAGAAAGTCAAGGATGAAAATGAATAAACATGCAAACCTGAGGGATGAAAACTAGTATTTAGCCATTAATTGCTCGGATATATATAGTTTTATTCCAAACTTCCAAGGGAACTGGAAAAGGAAAACTAACCAAGAAACAGTTAGTCAAAGTTGCCAATTAGGCCTTGTTTGAGTTTGTTCAACTGGTTAAAGTAAGGTGATGTATTAACAAAATAATGCATGAAGTTAATATTCCTTGGAGAGGCAAGAAAGATGCTGCGTGTTGTATTTTTATCCGTCATTAATTATGAGTGATGTGTTCGATCCATCTTTTAACCACATCCACATGTGCTACATGTTGTATATATGTATCCGTTAACTTTGTTCCTCTCGCATTATTGTATGTACAAAGATGCTGTGTATTGTACTTTTATTTTATTTCACAAAGGGAAGGATTATACAAATTTCATTAGACAAAAGATGCTGTGTATTGTACTTTTTAGGTATAGTTTGGTCTAACAGTAATTCTGTTTATGATTGTCAAATTATTATTTGAAATAAAATGATAATAAAATTAAAAATCATTTAATATTTAATAAAATAACTGTAAAGATAATTTTTATGACATAAATTCAGTTTTTATAAAAAAAAATTATCTCTTTTAATAACGTTCCACTTAACTTGAATCAATCACCAAAACTAAATCAATATGGACATATATATATATATATATATATATATATATATATATATATTGTGAAAGGAGGAAAATTCATAGCTTAAATAGAAATGGGAAGAAACTCTTCTATTGTCCATATCCATAATACAAGATAATTATGAAGAAGATGAAGTAAAAACAACAAACTCCAAAACAATCATCCATCCTTGCCTAGTCAACAAGTCAGCAACTTGATTAGTTTCTCTAAAAACATGGTGTAGCGAGTACTCAGTGAATTTCTTAAGTAATAATTTGGAATCATAAATAAGAGACTCATGCAAGTGATCTTCAGACACATTAATAATAATCATTCCTAAAATCAATCTAACTATCAAGCTCAATGTGAAGATATTAAATGTCAATATCACAAGCAAAATAAGAAAATATTTCAAAGCCTATAATCCCACGGTCACACTACAACCAAAACCAATATTCCTAAAAAAAAACCTCTAATCCAACAACTTCTCTCGTTCTGAAGTAACTTATCACCACTACAGCGACCCGGATTAATAAAGACAGAACCACTTGTGTTCAACGTAACCCGTTACCCATAATATAATATTTCATCTCTTATATTGGAGTGATTATTGCTGTTTATAAAATTTATTTATTTATTGAAAATCAATATTATCAACGATTAAACATCACGGGCCAACACACAACCTTCAAATTACTTATTCAAAACTTTACTAAATTAGTATTTTCATTTAGCCATTTTGCTTGTTATGATTGATATTGTCAAAATAGTGAGATTATTGCCTAAGTTGTTGAGAAAATGGAAAAAATAATTTTATCAATTTAAGTAATACTATTATTTTGGTATTAATAAAATACGCTATCCCAAAAAAAAAAAAAAAAATGAAAGAGAACATGTCAGTCAATCAAATTGGTCTATAAGGCTAATGAGTAATAAACACCCTGTGTGTGCGCCTCGTGCTCGGCAGTTGGTCTAGTTCTAGGCTTCTAGCTCTCTCCCTCTATATATATACACCTGCGCTCACTTCAATTTTTATCTTTAAGCCATCTCTCTCTCCTCTCTCTTGCAGTGTATCATACAACTCAACAAAAAATTAATCAGGTAAAGCACTCTGTTTCTTTTCTCTGCTTTCATTTTCTCTAGATCTCCTCATTTTCCCCCGCTTTCTCTTCGATTTTCCCGGCATTTCTCTCTGATTCTCGTCATCCATCTAAAAACATATTTCACTCTGTTCTATTGACTTTGACTCTGGCTCATGTGGTAAATGTCAAATTATATTGTATGCATGATTTTATTGTTTGTTTCTTCATCTGAGATCTATATTTTCTTGTTTGGTTGACGAGAAAATTGAATCAACTCAAGAACGATCGAGATGTGAATTGAATCCTTTGTTTTGTATTGAGGTGTCTTAGTTTCGCTCTTTGCAAAAAAGGAAGGGGGATTATTGAAACCTCAGTTCAACTGTGATATATGGTAGTTAAATTAGGCCCCAGCAATGTGCGAAAACAGAACTTCCCGTTTTCTTCTTCTTCTTCTTCTTTTTATAAAAAAATATTCTTTTATTTTTTCTTAAATCTCGGCATGAATATAAAATGTCAATGGTTTGTTTGTTGGGCAACTTGGGCTTTTTGCTTTCGTTGAAAGTAAACGAATTTAACCCAGTTGTTCGCATTTCTAAGATAAAGATACAGTTGTTTCATTAATTCTGGACTTACAAATCACGTGTTCTTTTAAAACGTAAGAATATGCCTCAAATCAGGAAATTTTGTGTTAATCTGCCTCATGGTACTAAGTTGTAGGCATCTAGATTGTTGTGGTTCATCAAATAAATTATTTCTTAATTATACTACATATGATCTGTTATGTAATTGTCTCTTCAACTTCATGTACTTTTTGTTGTTATCTCCCCTAAGTACACACCGTTTTGCGTTGGTTAAATCAAGCAATGAAAATCTTTGCTATTAATTTTTATTGTCAAGTCACCTCATGCTTTTTCTGTGAAGGCATCAAAATCAAAATTTTCTCTGTTTAAATGAGTCACACCAAAAGGACCGCGCATAAGTAGAGGAGTTAGTATCACCTTATTATTCCATTAACCAAGAGAAACTTTCATTTGTAACTATGGCAGATTCCCCTTTGCATTGACTCATGGCTCCAGCAGCATCTGCAGATTCAATAAAGCCTAGAGGTATTGGATTTGTTTTATTTCGATGCATCTAAAATTATATGATTATCAGTTCAAAAAAATATTATATGTTAAGTGAGATAATTGGTTCTTAAATATACAATAGTGACAGAGTGTTATTAATGATACTGCAAAAGGTTTCAGTCAGCTGTGTCCTCTCCTTTATGTTTCCGTGATTGATATGCATCATCTTTCATTTTCAGTCAGCTGTGCCCTCTCCTTTATGTTTCCGTGATTGATATGCATCATCTTTCATTCTCCTTTTTATTTTCTTGGGATAGGTTAAAGTTAAATGCGTAAGATATGGACCTTTAGAGTTTTAAATATAGCGGAAGAATTCTGGTTTGTTCAATCTTATTGGTTTGTTTGTACAGATGTTTGCATCGTTGGTGTTGCACGTACACCAATGGGTGGATTTCTTGGTTCTTTGTCATCTTTACCTGCCACTAAACTTGGATCAATTGCTATTGAAGGTTAGATTACAACCTTTGTTCTCCTCTCTGCTGTCTAAGTTACCCTTTATTCTTGTATCTATTCTCACAAGATTCTCTTTGTGCTTAAATTTCTTTGTCTCAACTTGCAGCTGCTCTAAAAAGGGCAAATGTTGAGCCATCACTTGTGCAAGAAGTCTTCTTTGGTAATGTTCTTAGTGCAAATTTGGGTCAGGCTCCTGCTAGACAGGCAGCATTAGGAGCTGGCATTCCTAATTCAGTTATCTGTACGACTGTGAACAAAGTTTGTGCATCTGGAATGAAAGGTAATCACCGTACCATTTAAGAATTATTGTTTTAATCCTACTTTTTTTTAAGGAAATAATATTGAAGTGTTAATTTCTTTCTTCTTTTGGGGTGGGTCATTGCAGCGACAATGCTTGCCGCCCAAAGTATCCAGTTGGGCATCAATGATGTTGTTGTGGCTGGAGGCATGGAAAGCATGTCTAATGCGCCTAAATATCTGGCAGAAGCAAGGTTACTGTTCCTCTGTAATCCATTATTCTCTTTTCTTTGAAGTCATTTGAGATTTTTAATTCAATACTTAAATGCAGGAAGGGATCTCGACTTGGGCATGATACCTTAGTTGATGGAATGCTAAAAGATGGATTATGGGATGTTTATAATGATTGTGGAATGGGAAGTTGTGCTGAATTATGTGCAGAGAAACATACAATAACAAGGGATGATCAGGTATCATATTACTCTCATTCCTTCCTGTCTGGGTTTTCATGATGTGGATATGAATTGAATATCTTTTATATGTTTGCATCATCTTTTAACACTACCTCTTTTGCAATGAAATGGAGTTTTTTCCTCTATGGTGTATATGTTCTGAGTCTTCTGACTTCCTTAGTGGTTAGCAAATTTTTGCATTGGAGTTATAATGGAGTTTGGTTGCTCGCTTGTGTAACTTACTTTTTCCAAACTATTTTGTATGTGAAATTCTCTTATTGCAATTCATCGTTTCTGGATTAGTCTTCTGAAATCAGTGTTGAGCAAATTCTCTTATTCCTTACTATAAGTTTTTTTTCCTTCTTCTAATAAGTAAGTTTTGACTTATATATTGGTGATATATGCAGGATAACTATTCCATTCAGAGCTTTGAGCGTGGTATTGCTGCCCAGGAGGGTGGTGCCTTTGCTTGGGAAATTGTTCCGGTTATACATATAGCTTTAAGTTAATTTACCTGCTATATTTACACTTTGTCATATATGTAATACAACTAAATCAATATGCAGGTTGAAGTTTCTGGAGGAAGGGGAAAGCCATCGACCATTGTTGACAAGGATGAAGGTCTAGGAAAGGTAACTATATAGTTTATGCTTTTTGTAACTCATCAAGTATCTATGTATATAGCGTTATCTCCATGAATCACATCCAATAATGTAGAGAGGCATAACTTCTTAGTATTTTTTTTAGGAAAAAAAAAAACCCAATTTTTCGTAATGATAGACATGTCTCATTTGTCTGGCTAGCCATCCCTTTTTTCTCCACTTATGCAAATTGCATCACTTGTGTATGTTTTGAAAGAAAAGATGGTGGGAGAGAGGAGCTGAATATGTGAAATTGCTTCCATATTGTGTCTGGAATTGTCCACTCAAATTCTTGTGTCGTTCAGTGGCAAACTGTTCTGCTTCTGTTTCCTGCATTCCTGATTTTTTATATGCTACTGCTGCATTATGCCAGTTTGATGCTGCGAAACTGAGAAAACTGCGACCAAGTTTCAAGCAGAGTGGAGGTACTGTCACTGCTGGCAATGCCTCTAGCATAAGGTTAGTTGCCTAAAATCTCTAAAACTATTCATTTTTGTTTAGTTGTTTGACGATTTGATGTCAGAAGCTTATTTCTTGTTACTGAATCTTGGTTAGAGCTATTGCTAATTTTCTAATTTTGTATCCTAGCCATTTTAACAGGATGTTTATATGCTCTTTCTCTTCCATATTTCATGAAATGCCGAGTATATACCCTCAAAGTAGTCAATATTCCACTTATTAGTGGTTCAATTTTTTTTATGGAACTGCATTGAGTGGTTCTTATTTTGCGTATGCAAGTCTTATGTGGACATGAATTAAAGCTTCTACTAAAAGTGAAATTCGCATTTTAACAGTGATGGTGCTGCTGCATTAGTTATAGTGAGCGGAGAGAAGGCAGTTAAGCTTGGGCTTCAAGTGATTGGAAAAATCACGGGATATGCTGATGCTGCTCAGGTACTTTGCATGTATATGTGAAGAAAAATGTCAAGCACTGCAATACCAGAATGACACAATGATTATGGGCATGTTAGGATGTGTTTTCTATTTTCTGTTAAAAAATAAATGTTCCAAAAAAAGAGCATAAAAGCTGTTAGCTGTTGTTTGTTTTACTCAAAATATGTTTGGACAACTAGAATTGTAAAAGAGGTTTAAGAGAACAAGTAAGAACAGTAAAAAGTTGTTGTCAAAAAGGTTCTTTTGAAAACAGTCTTCTTAAAATTGTTTTCTTTTTAAAGAAAAAAAGAACAATAAACTTTTTTACTCCAAGAATTCTTGAAAACAGAAAACTGTTCTTAAAACAGCTTAGCAAACATGCGTTATATTTTTCAGATCACTAATTTGAACTTCCTTCATATTTTGAATTTCAAGTGTCATACTAGTTGATGCTCATATGAGATTGACCTTGCAGGAACCAGAGTTTTTCACAACGGCTCCAGCCCTTGCGATACCAAAAGCTATTTCAAATGCTGGTTTGGATGCTTCTCAAATTGATTACTATGAGATAAATGAAGCATTTTCTGTAAGATTTCATCCTTTATTTCTGACAGAATTTGCTAATGAATCTATGAGATTACTAACCTAAAATTATTGCATTGTTGTGTGCAGGTCGTGGCTCTTGCAAATCAAAAACTGCTCGAACTTAATCCAGTGAGTTCTTCATTTTGTTAATCTCTGTGTGTGTGCATGTTTGTGTTGCATTTATTTCTCATTTTTTTAGCTTTTCTGTTCGGGAATTATTTGTTTCATTCTCTTAATGAAATCTTTTCTTATTTTGCTTACAGGAAAAGGTTAATGTGAATGGTGGAGCTGTATCCTTGGGCCATCCTCTAGGGTGCAGTGGAGCTCGCATCCTAGTCACGCTTTTGGGGGTATATGCTCTGCAATTTTTGCTGACTTGCTACTAGTGTTGTCAACATATTGCTCTCTTTCTCTCTCTGTATGTGTGCATGTGTAACTTTAATTTGTCTTTAACTTGTCGTGGCATTGCAGGTACTGAGGCAGAAAAATGGAAAATACGGTGTTGGTGGAGTTTGCAATGGGGGAGGAGGTGCATCTGCTCTTGTTGTAGAGCTGGTGTAAGCCTTTTCATGTTTGGTATGTCTCATGCCTAGTAAAACTATTGTTTACATTAGCATGATGTATTATTGACTTCACGGCTTCAGCTATTTTAGGTTGTATTCTATTGGGAAGGAAATTGTCTTTTGAAATTTAGGAGACTGTAGAATGATGGTTGTAACAGTAACAACTGCATTAATGCATGTGCTTTCCTTCATCTTGTTGCACTAATGCTGAAAGGAAGATGGTCTATTTTATCACGAATCAATAGTTGCTCATTTCACTAAAATCATTTCTTGATGAAAAATATGTCTTCTGGATTAAACCGCAGCAAAGTAATTTTAATTTGCTGGCAGTTATTTGTATCATACATGCTTTTACTTCATTATGTTGGATAAAGTTTCCTAATATCTGAATGAAATATATTGTGCATGGTTCACCCTCTTTACTGTTGACGAGAACTACAGATTTCCAGAATTGTAGTAGATGCCTAATTAACCCTCTTTTTTTCCCAGATACTTAATAAATGTGGTACATTTGGGGTGAATGGATCTTTTGAACTGTTAAATTTGATCTGGATTTAACCACTTTATGTGTGGTTGTCTGCTCTGTATGTTTCAGGCTGCAAATATGAGGGGGACTTGAGGAGCATTAGTTTGTTGACATCAAAGTTCATTGTTGTGCAATTTTATCTCCACTTTTTTGTATTTTCATTTTGCTTTCTTCCAATAAATCAGCAGTGCATTTAGCTTTCAGAAGATAACATAATTCCAATGTTGTTCAATCTCCCTCTCTCACACACACACACACATTGGGAGGATTGTCAAACACGAGTTTACAACATTGCCTATGATGGGAACTGTGAAGAAAAATTTTTCGATGAATCGAGTCCTCATTGAATTTGATAACACAGGTTGTAGAGATGTAAATTTCCAGTGTCTCAGTATTTCATGGATCGGCATCGGCATCATAAGTTCTTTTTCAGTATTTCCAGTAGAGAGTATTAAAGTTCGTAGTCCTCTGTAAAATTTCATTTTCATCAGATATTGTTACGAAACAAATAATTACTTCAAAGTAATTAATTTCATCATGTTGATTTTCAGTCTTATGATCTTATCTATTGAGTAATTGTAACTACAACTCCCAGGTTACTGGACTACCTGTGGGAGTCTTTGTCCCTTTTTAAAAGGGCTAATTTGTTATGTCTGACTCTGCAAAACATTTTGGCGGCTTAGGGTTTAAATTATTGGGTTTAGATCAATTGAAAGCTTTATTGATAATTTTGAAAAACCTTATTGATAACGTTAGTATAAGTGTAAGACTAAAAAATTAACATTATTAATAAAGCTTTTAAGATTATCAGTGAAGTTCTTAACTAGTTTAAACCAAAAGAAGGTTTAACATTTTACTAATCAACCGAGGTAAAAAAAAACATTTTAGTTTCTCAAAAATGGCCAGGTAATAAAAAAACATAATCAAAGCCGGAGTACAAAGAAGAAGACAACTACGTTATTGAAGATAACACTTTATTAGATTTGTTTTATTTGCTAAAACAAAAACAAAAAAATCAAAGTACATTTTTCCATTTATTTTCCCGTGTAGTATTTTCCAAGGGTCTACTGTTCCTAAACGTGGAGCGGAGTCCATGAGATTAGGATTGCTGTTAGAAAGAAAAGAGCAAAATTGAAGGTTGGGCTGTTACAGTTGTTTTTGTTTTGAGTGCTGCTCTGCCTCTCTGCCTAGCTGGAAGAACCAAATACCGTTGAGTCCTTCAACCGTGGGCCCCCACACTGCTCTTCTTATTATAACGTTCAGCATTGTCATGCCTGTGGCCCATTTGGCCCACATTACATCTTCGCTCTCGCTCTCTCCCGATCTCTTCCATCAATCCTCAAAACAGCAAAAGCAAAAACAAGGAAGCGACTAGGCAGCTCCTTAGAGATCTCTCTCAAAGTCATGGCGGTACGCTCTTACACATATACATACACAATTTACGCATATATTATGCATCTGTATTATTTTTATTTTATTTATTTATGATTGCATCATTTTTATTTGGCTTTCAAAATGATTTGCTCATTTTTTTTTCTAAATTTTCTTTTTGTAGAATGATTCATGATATATTATTTGAATTAATTCCTTCCATAAATGATTTTTTATCTGTTTTTTATTCGGGTAAAGTTCTGTGTTTTTTCTTTTATAAAAACCGATTTTGTATATGTAATTAATTTGTGATGATTTGAGTTCTTTGGATTTGGATTCGGATTCTTTGTTCCATGAATTTGTGTGTATATATTAATTATTGTGATTATTCAATGATTTGGTGCAAGTAAATTTATATCCTCTTAGCACTTCATCGTTTTAATTCCTTTTATGGTTTCCTTTTCAGTCTCATTTCATTTTTGCTTTCCACTTTCCACATTCTCGACTCCATATTTCGGCATATTTATGTTGTATGGTTGTGGGATTTGATAAATCATATCGTTTAATTTTTGTCTTAAACATATAAGGAATATGAAATATGAATTTCGTCTCCCTACCTAATTTGGTAGACAACCTTGTTGAGGATGGGTCAAGCTATTTGTTTTGTTCTACATGCATGTTTCAGCGGCTCCATTTTAGTTGTGTGGGTCTCGCATGTAATTGCAAAGTCTATGTATTTGGTAAAATGTTGCTTAGCTTATCAAGCAATTGTCTTTTTAATGATTGATTTACCTCTTGTGGTTCTCATTAGCCCAGTCTCTGTCTTAGAATCATACTTTTTAGCATGTTCCGGGACTTTTCTTCTACCTTCTTTTTCGCAGTACAAAAATTTTGGAATAAAGTATGAATGCATGCCATATTTGCTGACAGAGTGCTATTTGTGAATTGTCAAGTACTTCCGCAACCGCAAAGCACCAAGCTTTATGTTTGACTAAATCTCTCTTGACAATCTGCCAACAGAATCTGGTTATGGAAATGGAAGATATTGTCTTGTGGTTTGGTTTTAAGTTATGACAAGTCATATTATACTCCCTGTTTGACTTGTTAATTATTAACCTAAAAATAAACAGGCTCTTGCTGGTTATGGAATTGGAAGATATTGTCTTGTGGTTTGGTTTTAAGTTATGACAAGTCATATTATACTCCCTGTTTGACTTGTTAATTATTAGCCTAAAAATAAACAAGCTCTTGAT
Source organism: Bretschneidera sinensis (assembly GCA_023935145.1). NCBI lineage: Eukaryota > Viridiplantae > Streptophyta > Magnoliopsida > Brassicales > Akaniaceae > Bretschneidera > Bretschneidera sinensis. The sequence goes on along the minus strand of CM043703.1, from coordinate 103,054,496 downwards.
CTTGGCCTGGGTGTCTCTAGGTGTCCTGAAAATTTCAATAGTGAGAGCTTGGGTTATGGCAGGCTCTTTTCATCTTATCCTGATGGAAGTAAATAAATCCATTTAGAATTAAATTAAATCTGTCATCTCATGAATGAATTTTCTGTACCAATCCCTCTTTTTTGAAGTTCAATGTCGATTCAAAAGTTAAGTGTATTATATTTCAAATCCTAGGACACTTGCTATTACTTGTAACATGAAGACTCCTGTAGGGATTCTTATTCATGTTCAGCATCATGTAGTGTATGACTATCATGTAATGGATACTTTAAGAGCATTAAATAATAGGCCATGTGTTTGGACTGGGAAGAGAACAGAACAGTGCTATAGAAGGAGGTATATGAGAAAATAAATAGGTGAAAAATCAGTTAGGGGCATAAGGTTATAAATTTATTTTGAGATTAAAAATTTTATATATGGTATATACAGAATATGTATAATTGTTTATCAGATATCAGTTGTCTGTGTGCATGCAGTAGCAGCAGATACATTTGTAGATGTTTTGCATATTTGTGATGCTCTCTGCATGATAGTTAGCCTTGAATGGTGATCCTTCTTTCTAGACATCACCTTTTTCTCTGTTGCATCCTCCATATCACTAAGTTTTACTGAACTTATTCTACATGAACTTATTGTGTCAACTATGATGTGTGCTTGGTTGTGATTGTATTGACTTCGTTAGTAGTTTCTTAGAGTGCTACTGAGTCTTGATTTGATTGACTCAATATAATTCCCTTCTCTTCTCGTGTAATTTGGAAGCTCTGATTTCAGTATCGAGATAATTCATGATATGAGCCCCCCACCAGTATTGCTGTATAATTCACGATATGATCCCTTTGTATTGTTATTCATAAGTTATAATTTGATACAATGTTCAGCTCCTGACTATGGAGGCAGGATGATGATTAAGTTTGAGCAATTTAAAATGATTGGATTTGAATAATATACATTAGTCCATTTTATCTCGTCCTTTCTATATTCATAATTTCCAGGAAACGTTCAATATTGCTCATTTTATAAATTTAAATGTAGCTTGATTAGCGTGTCTCTTTCAATGTGTGTCAAGTACCCATCTGCGTGCACCTATCTTATGTTATCACTATCATCTCTGCTTTTATTTTATACAAGTGAGCATCATGAGTCATAACTTTAGCCTGTAAAAAGAATTCACTGCTTGTCCAGATATTTCAGTTTGTGGATGATTTCCCTTGAGATTACTTACCTTTCCAGTGATGCCTACAGGATAAGGGTCGTCCATTGCCAAAGTTTGGTGAATGGGATGTCAATGACCCTGCATCAGCTGAGGGATTCACAGTTATCTTCAACAAGGCTAGGAACGAGAAAAAGACAGGTGGCAAATCTGAATCCCCTGCAAAAGAGGACCAGAGATACAAACATAAGGCTGTTCTTGGAAAGCCTCAATCTGTAAGTTGCTTGTACCTCATTTTACCTGCATTTTTGGCTTGCTTAATGAGCACCAATTTCAATTCTCAACAGGCAGCACAAACAGTTGAATTGAACCTTTATGAACATAAATTTTCACAAAACAGGAACACATGAGCACACAAAATACATGGACCTTGGGTGTATTGCCTTAGAAGCTTGTAATGTTAATTGCAGACAGTTGGGTTTAAAGCCTTGTTTTTTTTTTTAATAATAAGCAAGGCCTTGTTGAATTGACTACTTTGAAGTATAGCTCTGTTTTACCAGTATAATCAAGTGGAAGAGTTCTTTATCTTGTCATGGGTTCTAAGTCTACCATACTCTATGACCTGGTCGTTTATGGGGATAACCTTTGGCTTGTAGCCTTCATTATCTCACCATTTTAGGTTGGGGATAAAATTGGCAAACCTTGACTTGCAAGTCTGCATGTATTCTTGCACAGCATTTTTTTTCGACATGACATTCTCATAAAAAAATGAGTGATGAATTCACTTGTCTGTGCCTGCGATTTTTTTTTTTTTTAAAGTATTGTATGGTATTAGTGAATCCAAACATTAATAAAAAGTTATGAGAGCATCATTGACTATATACATATAAAATATATGTTGAGGAAAGTACCTATGAATATATCAACAAAAAAAACAAAAGAAGCAGAAAGGTGGTTTTAGGCATAGCACAACAGTCAAGTTTGAAGCCAGGGAAAGATAAAGGAAGATGAAAGGATGGAAAAAATTACAATCTTCTATGCATTAAAAATGGAAAATGAAATCAATAGAAATAGGAAAGTTAAAAGCTGGGAAGAATAATCTAGAGAGAGTGAGTTAATAAGACATAGTTCAGGGTATGTTTTAGTAGATATGGCTGCACGAGAGAGGGAAAGATATAATCTTTTAGGTATGATATTAATGAAAGTTAATTCCAAGTTAAGAAATAAAATGAAAGAAAACCTAAAACCTATTGAAACCGTTAGATTATTAATTAATGAATAAAGAAAATGGGTAAATATATAGAAGATAAAGATTAGGAGGAGAGAGATTTTTTCATGCTTGATGAAAGACTAACTATGCCACTTAGCTCTAAGCTTCCATTTTGTGTGTCCATGTGTGTTTGTATGTATATATAAGATTTGAAAGAAAAGATAAGGCGGAAATGTAGTATTTTGATAGTAGTCCAGAATAATTTATGATTATTACCTTGTGCATAAAAATTGATTAGTTTCCCTTATATTTCACAAATCCCCAGTCTTTATTCCATCTATCATGAATATCTCTTCAATTCTCTTATGATTTTGTGAATTTATCCGAGTATTTCACACACTTTCTTCTTTCACTTTCCATTCTCAAACATTATACTTCCCTCCCTTGTGAGTTAATGTCAGTTTCGTCATCTTCTTTTTTCTTCAATGCCAAACATATATACTACTGCCTCCTGATTTTTAGATTACGGTTGTGCTAAATATAATTTTTGAGTATCGATTTCATGGAACTTTATTTTTGTTTAAAAGAACTGGCAGTGCCTCAACTCAGCCTTACAAATTCCTAACCATATCTCTTGACTAATCGTTAGTAATCAGGCCTATATGAAAATGCCTCTCCCCCACCTCCTCTTTATTCATCGTGTTCTCTCTTGCCTTTTATTTAGCTTATCAGTATCCAGTTTACCTACTTTTTTTCTTTTTTCTTTTTTCTTTTTTCTTTTAGGTTCTGTAGAATACATCCCGTTAATATGCTTGCTCTCTCATTAGTCACTTTCTTAACGTGTTGTTACTTATTGGGGAATAATTCAAAAAAAAAAAAAACACCGCTGCTTCTTGGTATTGGTGCATTCACTTGTTTTCACACACAGCTGAACCATCTTTAGATGATATCTTATCTTGTACTCAATCTGTGCCATCTCTTCCATTAAGCCAATCCCATTCCTTGACATTCTTTCATGTATTTCCATTCTCCTACCTTGACATTTTCATTTCAGTGTCTTGGTGCCTTGATCCTAATTCATTGAAAAAAAGGCACAGTACATACAAAAAAATTGCGAGGGAATTAACAGATCGAGGCTGCTTTTTTCCTCCTTTACTTCAATGCTACTCAGAAGTCAATAAGTTTACTTATTTTATTCTTTTTAATGATCTCAATTGTGCATTGATTTGCAGAAAAGATGGCTTTGCTGTCTAAAAGCTACTCCGGCTGAATAAATGAGGCAGCTCTTACCTTATAAGAGCTTAACAGGAAAGCATTATTTATCTATTCCCGGCCCCGACATATAATACATCCAGAAGACTGGAGCTGCATTCAGAAGCTATGATGGGTCTTTGCTGGAATCTGCTTCTTGTGACTTTTAAGCATTGGTGATGATGTGGGCTTAGGGAAGAATATGTTTGAAAGAACAATAATTGTTTTACATTTATGTTTTATAGTGGCTTATTGTTGGGTTCCATTTCTCTCCTCCTCCAATATTTAGTTGATACTATAAACACGTATTGATTATATTTTGTCTTTGTATTTGAGTGGATGTGATTTTTTTTTTTTTTTTTTTTTTTGTGTAACTGCATATTTATATCAAACAGTCTCCTTTCTCTCGCACGACGGCATGAGATATGATAAAACCTAAAGAATATTTTATATGTAACGTTGTCATCACGGTATACTGGTGAGTTGATACTAATGCACGTAATGCACTAAACCACACATAGGGTTCACTTAACCGTGGTCTAGCCACAAGTGAAATGAAGGATAAAAACAACCCATAAAAAAAAGCTATTTTGAGAGCCAGGCTGGGTGCTGAAAACATGAACCATGAATTATTTTGGTAAGTATCAAAACATCATTGAATTACTTTCTGTAAACAATTGCTCAACATGCACGCTAAGGGCATTAGCACAAAGATGATTAGCTACAAAACTAAAAGTAAATAGAAAATGCAGTTTTAAGTTAAAACTTTCCCAATAGGAAGATTCAACGTCAGATGAAGTTTAAAGAGACTTCACGCACGCCCATTAAAATTTTTCTTTTTGGTCACATAATAGAGATTTTCTTATTGTTAAAGATTATGATATAATATTAGTTCTAGTCAAACCAATTAAAATAAGGTGTTATAAAAAAATTGATAATAATAACATTTAATCTTTGATTTTTTATTAGAGATAATTATTTTGAGATATTCTAAAATGAAAATAAGGACATCTATTATAAAACAAAGTTTTATATATAGTATTTAGTCTTTTTTTTATTCTTCACGTTCTTTTCTATTAACATTCGAGACATACTTAAACAATGTAATTACAAATAAATTTCCATAACAGTTATGAAATTTATTTATTTCAAAAGGACCATAAAACAGGTAATACTGTATTCCCGACAAAAATAAAATATGACTCCTGCGCCTTGCTCAGATCAGTGAGTACAAATTTAATAAAACTCAAAAACCCTTCTGTTTCCAGTAGCATGTGCAACTAGCAACAGTATAGAACTTGGCCACAAACAAACAAAGAACAACATTAAGGCCACTCATATATGCTAAATTTGAATCTAACATCATTAATCTCTAATGAGTATCCACAGCTCCAAAAACAATCTCAACAGCTGCCAGTGATACAACTTTTTACATCAGATTGTTCCTTACATTCAGCTACATATATATGTATAAACCAAAAAGCCCTCTTTGAGACTCAAATGTGTATATAGGTAAGTTCTCTGTTTTCTCAGTCAGAGATACACGAGTATCTAGACAGTGACTGCTAAAATTTCTTCCTGTCTAGCAATTTCATCTGTGTAACATCATATAAAACTAGTACGATTTGTTGTTCCAGAAGGATATGGACAAAAACCAAACACGTGATGGAAATATCAATATTTACTTTTCTCCCATTTTTCTTTCCTCTAACATATCTCTCCTACCAATCATAGCCTTAAATCATCCAGCATTTACAGTGCTTAGGATTGTTGTAAGATCCTTTTCTCTTCCATGGCTAGCCTCTTGTGCAGTCGCTCTTGATGAGAAGCAAATTCCTTAAATATATCTCTCAGCTCCCTTGCAGTCCCATATTCCTCAGTCCCAGAACGGACAATCTTTAATTCATTGCTATTCTCACTGCTTCTAAGTAAATTGTTCTGCAAGATGTAGATCTTGAAATCAAAATGAGCCAGGTTCGGTGTCTAAAACTACCTTGTGCAAAATCTTGAAAAGTTCTGATGCACTAGTAAATTTTTTGTTCCAGAAACCTCATTCCCTCAAATTTTAATTAATAAACTAGAAAAATTTACCTGAGATAAAAGCATCAAGGTGCCAATTGAAACTCTCAATGTCTTGTGCCCGAACAATTTTTGAGTAACAACCCATGGCCTGCAGAGAATGCATTAAGCAATAGAGTAATTATCTAAAAGAAAACCCGAAAAACCATGCCAGATTGTGAGTTGGGCGAAAAGCTAACATTGTCAATCTCTTGCTTGCGCATGCCATACATTCAGGAGTTCTTGACTGATTATCAACTAAAAGTACAGGAGCAATAAATAGGAATAAAACAATTAAAATCCCTTACTGTAATGCAATTAACACGAGCCATTGAGGAATATCTTCTCTCTTTTTTTTTTTTTTTTGATAAGCAAGCCATTGAGGTATATCATTGATGCAAAACCAATTTGATGCAGAAAAGGAAATGAATTATGTACTATCCTAGGATTTCTGGGATATTAGAAAATTATTATATTTTGATTTATTTCTTATTATGTTGGGGATTTTATTTGGGAGTTATTATGTTTTGATTTATTTCCTTTTATGTTAAGGATGTTATTAATTAGTAAGATTTTCTAGTGTGCTTGGTGCTTATATAAGTACCTTATTATGTTAATTTTGGTAGGCTTAGATTATGAAATAAAACTTGAGTTTTTGTATATTTCTTGTCCCCTTCTCCTTGTTTTGTTCTCCCTTGTTTCTTCTCTATCTTTCTACCTGATCTAATTTCTTTTGGTCTCATCTCTGTCTGCTTCCCTACTGTTTCTCCTCTTTATCAATCTGTTTCTATTTCTATTATCTATCCAGCATTAAACTAATAAATATGCCGGATAGAATAGTACATAATTCCTTTCCTTTTTTGCATCATTTGGTATAAGAGCAAAGGGGAGAAAATAGAGTACGCCAAATGAGCATAAAACTAATAAATATGCAAAAAGCAACAAGACAACACCAAAGGTAATAAAATATTATGTCAAAGATGTTCAATTAAAGCAATGTTGATAAATAAAACCGAGTTCTAAGGCAGGAGTGCAGCCACAACACATAAGGCATTGCATACCTTCCTTTTAAGGATGTGATGATGTGATTGGGATTATCCAGAAATTCATATAACTTCCCGAGATCCTTTTCGCAGTCCAAAACAATAGCACCCCGAGTATATGACTCTGATGACGAACTTGGGAAAACACAGGCTTGAGATGAGATCGAAGTTTGTCTATGAATGAATTCCATGACTGTCAATGGGGATAATTCTTTCTCAAGATTGTCAATTAATATAATATACCGCTTATCAAGCCCTCCAAAATCTGAATCTTGTTCAACACTTGCACAAAGATTGCCAATTTCCCTACCTTTGAAGAATGAAAACAAGAAAAGGGAGCTCAAACATAAATGCTGTCGGCTTGTAGCATAACATGAACAAGAAAAGATCAAGGTGGAGGAAAAATTATTCAATACTCCAGGACCATTACTCCCTCCTCATACATTCATGTGCCCCATATAAAAATTTATCGAGCAAACCCCACACGAATGTTAGAGGAAAGAGCAATACTCCTGAAGTATTGAATAATTTCACAAGGTGAGGACAAAAACATGGGAAGTTATTTAAGATGGTCATGGGCAATCAATGAATGCACAAGCAAATGAATGCGGTACCGAAAAGAGGATGACCCATCCTCTAGCTATACTAGGTCGATTGCAGACAATAAAATTTTTCAAGTAAAGACCTACTTATTAAAATTTAGGGCTTTGTCAAGTTGAGTTTTGACATTATCTCAGTAAAGATAAAGACAAACCTTCAGATGACCTTACTTTACTCACAGACCGCTTTGCAGACACTGTCCCCTGCTAACATGCAGTCATAGTATTAATTGTCTCTCTAAGTACTTGAAGACAAACAGTGCCCTGCTTCGACAACCAAAATTCTAAAACATAGTATACTAAAAAAAACCTGCCTTTATTAAACGATGACAAGGCGGTGACATGTGCTTGAGCTTGATAACTGGGCTACCATTTTTTGCATAGTCAGAAGACTCAGAACCACCACCACATACAGGAACGATAGCATTTGAAACTAAACCAGATTTATGAGAAGCACTTTCAATTTTCTTCATTGCTATCTCTACAAAGGAGGCAAGATCAGGCGCTATATCTGTGGTGCGCTGCACTATGCATATGCTTTCAACATTTTTGGCCATCAAGTTTCCAACATGAGGACCATGTTTCCAAAGGAGCAAGAAAAAGCACCGACACTCTTCTTCTCCCTTTTTGAAAGAATGCTGCCCATATTTCACCTATGAAAGAAGCACCATTTCAACAATCAAAAAGCATGTAACTTTAACTAGAAAATACATTTAAAAAGAAATTCCTCCAAAATAAAACCTCTACAAAAAACAAATACGTCAGCTTCCAATAATACGTGAATACGACCACGATTCTCTCCATTTGAGAAATTAAACGAATGTCAAGTTCATATTGAGATTGAATATCATCATAACAAATTTGAATTTAAATATTTCTCCATTTGATGACATGGCTTTCAATCTCAACATAAACTTAACTCCATTTAAATTATCACATGGAAAGGATCTTGATCCACAATAATAAAACTAATTAAGCTACTCGATTGTAGGCCCAAATCGTATAAATAATATGAATTACATGGAAAATTTAAGTCAATCTCTGTTCGGTAACAGATGTTTCTGATTCTAAAATAGGCTTTAACTGAATGAAGATCATTTCCCCTCCTCAATATTGCAAAACTAATTTTAAGCTTTATAAACCTTTCTTCACCAATAATTTCTTGAATACGAAACAAAACATCGTGAATCACAATTTAATACAGATGAAATGAAAGAAAAACACTATCTTTTGCTCTATTTATGATCATCTGAAGAAAATAGCGACTTACCCTAACCATCAACACACACAACTGTTTCACTGCAAAATCAAATTTGCATCCCCACCGCACAAACGCATTCATCATTACACACACTCATACGGAGAAAAAATGGTTTATAAATATTTTAACAAATCAGATATTGCTTTTCCCAAACCCAATAGGTAAGTAGAAGCAACTAAACCACCACCAAAAAAAAAAAGAAAAAAATTTACCGCAAAAATCGCATCCTTTAACTTTTATCCGCATTGCACAAGAACGGATTCGTCAAATCAACATGCATACATATATAATCAAATAGAGATGCATACATATATACAGATTACATATAAAAAAAAAGAGGGTATGTAAAGGAATATGGGTTCGCGTGGACCTCTTCGACGATGGCGTCATAGAAGCGATTGTCGTCGTCGGTGAAGGAGTGAGAGGCGCAGACCAGCATGCCTTTGACCACCTTGGAGCACTCGCAGTCCTGGAGCTGTACGGAAACTTGACGGAACCTTCCCTTGAAATCCTCCACTTCCTTGACGGACTTAAATCTATCGGCCTCGAAGACGTTATCGTGGATATCTTCGAAGTTCAGGTACTTGATGGTCAGTCTCTCACCCTCACGGACCAACCGCACGGAGTACCACGCGTCGTCCGCCTCCGAACGGAACTCCATCTCGTACTTCTTCGCCACCTCAGACGGAGAAGATTTACCAGAGTTTGAACGGAAACCCTTCCGTCTTTTTCTTTTCACTTCCTTGAAAATTGTTGATTTTGTTTCTGGTTTTGGTGTTGCTATTGCAGAGAACAGAGAGAGTGTTTCAAGTGTCCTGAATCCTGAGTCGAAAATAGGGAAGGAGAGCCCCTTTTCGTTTTAGGTTTCTGTGGGCGGAGCAGAGCGGGTCGAGGGCGTCAACGTACTGTCAGCCACGCGGCAAAATGTTTTACCGGCGATTGCCACTCTTTATGAGCTTTTCTAATTTTCTTTAGTCTTTTTCCTAATTTTGTCGATTTCACTGTGAATATTGTACTGGATTGAAATAAGGAAAACTATAAATCCACGCCAATACTTGCTGCTTCCACCAAACATTTTGTTTAACACTCGGTTAAATGAATTTTGTAATATTTATAGAACTCGATTGAATTTTATGTAAGTTATTGTGTTTCGTTTCTTGATAAAATATGAAACTCAATTAGAAATGAACTAAAGGGAAAGAAATAATTTAATAAATATAGTATAAATTTAAAATTATATATATATATACACGTGAAAGATTTTGTATTGAATGAAATAATTCTTTTAGAAAAAAATAGACGCATGAAGGCGTAGTTACAAAGAAAATAAAAAATAAGAAAAAATAATGGGTGCTTCCAACTTAGAGAAAATGATAAAGAAAAAGAAAAGGAAAAAAACTCTTCTTTTTAAAAAAAATAAGAAAAAGAAAAACGTGGCACCAGATCCTAGCAAACAAAGGAGCGGGGTACTGAGACTTCATTGTGTGTGTGTGTGTGTATATATTAAGTTATATTATTTATTCCTTTTCAAATCCTGTTTAGTTTTCTTTCTTTTACAATTATTTCTCTAAACATTTTGGGACCGAAAGAAATGTGGAAAGAGCAAAATTTTGAACGGGTTTACGAAAGAATTTTATAAAGAACCACAAGAAGCTCTAAGAAAAACATAAGTTAATATTGTAAAGTTTATTTTTGAAATTTCATGTAAATTTAGCATACATGAAATTTCCCGGAATTCAAAGTAGTAATTTTCAAAGGATGTGAATTATGGAAGAATTGAAGAATAAATTAGAAATTTTAATATAAATATTATGTCAGGTGTTGACGATCACCAACCAGAGGAAACTGCTGAGAGGAATAGGAAAGGCAATGAGGTGATCCATGAGTAGTTTTAAGTACTACGTGGTGAGTTAGATTTACTTTAAGTAATCAAGATAGATATGAAATATCCAGTGATAATATTAGAATATATTATTAACTTATACTTTGGTGATAAATAAAAGTTGGTTGATAGGTGTGATAGGAATAGTAGATGTGTAGAGAATTATTTTATGAGAAATAATATTATTGGAATAATGAGTCGATTTAATAATAAAAACGATAAGTGAAATTCTTGACGAGTTATTGTTGATGATTTGATATGATTTATGAGGAAAGGAAATTTAGTGGATCTTGACAAACTATGATTGATAATTTGATATGATTTATGAGGAGATGAATTTAGTGAAATTTTTCAAAAAATAATTTGAGAATAATCAAGACAACTAATTTAAATATTTGAATTCATGTTTGTTTTTATGTTATTATTCATATGCATATTTCATATCATTGTTCATATGCATATGCATGAAATAAAAGAATTGGGAGGGGGCTGGTCTAATTGAAAAACCGTGACAGCCGGTATATGCTGGAAATAAATGAACTGTGACAGCCGGTATATGTTGGAAATAAAAAAACCGGGAGGGGACCGGTCTAAGATAAAAACATGTCGACATGTGGGAAGACATTCCCTAATAATAATTCATGCATTACATCTGTTTTAAATATTGATTGTATTATTGAAGTGTTGTTGTTATTATAAAAAAATTTATAGATGAATGAGTCTCACAGAGAGGTAGTTATGGTGACAAAGAAACATAGAAGTATGATATGATAAGAACCATCTAAATGGTAGACTTTATGCTGTGAACATCATATCGAGGTAATTATGAGATCATTGATGGTTTTAAGGTGAACAAATATATAAGAAGAAGAGATTGATAGAGAATGGGACTTATGATATGTGTAGTGATAGTAGAATGCTATTATCAAGTTATATGAGATATAATTGATTAAATATTAAAAAGACTATCTATACAAATTGAATACTTCTAGTAAATTTAATTCATTGAGCTTGTGAAGCGCACTCTTTATTGTACGATGATTTCAGGTAGCAGGCAGGACAAATAGTTTGGTGAGTTGAGGTTCAGATTAAATCATTATCTGTAAGCCACGTACGTGTCCACATCCTCAGACTAATGAGAAAATGAAATAAAAATTTATTTGTAAATATTCATGCATTTTTATGTTATATATAATATTTAAGTCAAGATTAGAATGATGTATCTCCCCTGTTGAGGGTTGAGGATTGATGTAAAAATTTCTATTGGTGTTATTTTTATTGTTGCATATATGTGTCATGCTGGGATTTTCAAAATGTGACAACACCGTCTCGAGGGTGGCCAACCCGGGATGGGTCGTTACAATTTTGGTATCAGAGCATTAGGTTTTATGATCCTGTAGACTACATAAAAAGTAAGAAAGTGGAAGATTTAAAAAATTATATTTTAATCATCTGAGGATGACACGTGGACGTACTAGAGCTTGAGTTAGAGTTGTTGATTTGAGTGGGCATGGTAGGCCCCCAATTTTTTTGACAAGTCGAGGTTGAGTCTGAATCTGTGGTTTCTAGAAGTGAACATGTTGACAGTATAACTGATATTAGTAAAGGTATGAAAGAATCTGAAGTTGAAAGAGATAAGCTAAAATAAGCCCTTACACATGCTCTTGAGAAAATGAATATGACAAATGATAGAGTTGGTAGCCTATAACATAAACTTGATAAACAGGCTAGGGCAATGCCTGAGATTGTTGTAAATCCAATAATGGTAAATGTTCAAAGGGGAAAAGTGAGTTTATGCACAAGACACAGAGAGATTGTTTTGTTAGATATATTAAATTGAATGTCTTGTTGTTTAAAGGATCTATGAATCCTTTTAAGCTTATGTTTTGGGAGAAACATGTAGAAGATTATTTGGTATTTTACCAGTAATTGACAGGCAAATAGTTGCCTTTGCTTCGTTTGAATTAGAAGAAGAAGTTTTGGAATTGTGGGAGAATATCCTTCCTAGAGTAAGTGCAGATGTTGATAGACCCTTAACCTAGAATAGGTTTAAGGAGGTTTTCCTTGATAAATACTTTCCTTAGACCTTTAGAGCCCAACAAGATAGAGATTTTATTTATTTGAGGCAAATTTGTTGATTGTGGCTCAGTATGATAGCAGATTTGTGGTCTTCTCAATGGTTGTACCAAAAATGCTAGACCTAGAAGAGAAGAGGTGTAAAAGGTTCAAAGATGAACTATGTTTTAATATTTGATCGAAACTATCTTACACGAGGCATATAAATTATGTTACGTTGGCAAATATAATACTTCAGACTGAGAATGACGTGATGGAAATTAGAGGTAAGAGGAATTGGCGGAAGAGGTGTAGATTTGAGGAACCCAGAGATGGTACCAGTATGAGTGTGCAGGGTGGGAGACCATCCAGATGAGGCGTTCCTTGTCATAGAGAACTTTAGTACAGAGTCAGAGGCAAACAGAATCTATTGCTTATGTAGCTCAGAGTAATATCGATGGGACCCATAGATTTGAGAGATAGATTATGGGAATTGGAAGTTATAGTAAATGTGGGAGTGCACTACTTAGAGGATGTGATAACGTGATAAAAAAACTAGAACATGTTATAGATGTAATCCGATAAGATATTTATCCCATAATTGTTCTAATTTGAGGTGCTTTGTATATAGAAAATGTGGACATATTAATATTGGTTGATCTTGGAGCAACCCATTCTTTTGCATCTAGTATTCATATGAAGTTGATTTATTACGTTTGAGTATGATAGATCTTCATTCTATTTTGTGAAAGAATTGGTTATCGACGTATTATGTCTGGGTTAATTGTTCCAGAAAGAATGTAGTGTTCAAGATATGGACATGAGGAGTGTAACTTTCAGAGAGAACATAAAATACTCTCAAACTATCTTATTTTACTCTGATTACTAGTAGATGGTTGAAGAAAGGATGTGACGAGTATTTGGCATACATAATGGATTCTAGAAAGGAAAATAGGAAGTTAGAAGAAATCTTGATAATGAAAGATTTTCACGATATGTTTCGTGATGAGTTGTCTAAGTTGCCTCCCAGTAGGGAGATTTAATTCTCTATTAATGTGATACCAGGTTCATCAAATATATCTAATAGCACCCTACAGAGTGACACCCACTGAGTTAAGAGAGTTAAAAGTTCAAGAATTTTTAAATAAACAATTTATCGGACCTAATGTATTTGGAGAGCCCCTGTGTTGTTCGTGAAGGAGGAAGATGGAACGATGAAATTGTGTATAGACTACAAATAATTGAATAAGAACAAATACTTTTTACCTAGGATAAATGACTTATTTAAGCAGTTGCAAGGAGTGAGAGTGTTTTCTAAGATAAACCTGATATCAAGTTATCACCAGTTAAGAATAAAAGAGGGAGACGTGCCTAAGACTGCTTTTAAGGCACGTTATGGTTATAAGTTTCTTGTGATGTCATTTGGATTGACTAATGTTCCAGAAACATTCATGGACTTGATGAATAAAAGGTGTGAACCATTTCTTGATAATCTTATGGTCGTGTTCATCAATAACATCTTGGTGTATTCTAAGACTAAGAAATAGCATACAAAACATTTAGAAATTGTGTTGTAGATTTTGAGGAGAGAGAGATTGTAAGCTATAATTTCTTAAATGTGAATTTTGGCTGAAAGAAATGACCTTCTTGGAACATTTAATATCGGGAAATGACATAAAAGTTGATCCACAAAAGGTAGAGGCGATGTTAAGTTGAAAGAGACCAACTAATATGACTAAGATTAGAATCTTCTTTGAGTTAGCTGGTTATTATAGAAGATTCTTTCAGAATGTTTCTATTATTGTAATACTATTGAATAGATAGACCAGGAAAGATGTGAGATTTTTATGGTGAGGGAAGTGTGATAAAATTTTCAATTACTAAAGAAGAAATTGACTACAGCTCTAGTATTGGTGTTTCTTTTTGGTGATGAAGGATTTGTGGTGTATAGTGATGCGTCACATCAATGATTGGGATATGTGTAACATAGGAAAGCTTTGGCCCATACTTCTAGGCAATTGAATATTCATGATAGAAATTACCCTACTTATGACTTAGAGTTGGCTGCTATAGCGTTTACTTTAAAGATTAGAGACATCATCTGTATAGAGCCACTTGTGAGATATTCAAGGGTTATAAAAGTTTGACATACCTACCTACCTAGAGAGAGTTGAATTTGAGGCAAAGATGGTGGATGGAGTTGATTAGTAACTATGATTGTACAATTCACTATCATCTAGAAAATGAGAATGTGATAGCTGATGCATTGAGTAGAAAGTCTACAAGAAGGTTAACTGCTATTGGAAGTCATGATGTGTAATTGATGATAGATTAAGAGAGATAAGAATGAAGTTGAATATCAGTGATAGAATATCATTTTTAACAAATATAGTTGTACAGTCATTCATAGTAAAATGTCTGTTAACAAATTTTTATTTTATTTTCTCATTAGTCTGAGGATGTGGATACGTACGTGGCTTACAGATAATGATTTCGTCTAAATCTCAACTCACCAAACTATTTGTCTTGCCTGTTACCTGAAATTATTGTACAATGAGGGATGAGCTTCATAAGCTAAGTGAATTAAATTTACTAGAAGCATTCAATTTGCATAAATAGTATTTTAATATTTAATCATTTATATCTCATATAACTTGATAATAGTATTCTACTATCACTACACATATCATAAGTCTCATTCTCCATCAACCTCTTCTTCTTATATTTGTTCACCTTAAGACTATCAATTATCTCATAATTGCCTCATTATGAGGTTCACAGCATATAGTCTATTATTTAGATAGTTCTT
Organism: Bretschneidera sinensis; assembly: GCA_023935145.1. NCBI lineage: Eukaryota > Viridiplantae > Streptophyta > Magnoliopsida > Brassicales > Akaniaceae > Bretschneidera > Bretschneidera sinensis. The sequence goes on along the minus strand of CM043703.1, from coordinate 103,039,139 downwards.
ATCATATCATACTTCTATGTTTCTTTCTCACCATAATTATCTCTTTGTGAGACTCATTCATCTATAAATAAATTTACAATAACAAACAACACTTCAGCATTTCAGTAATACAATCAATATTTAAAACATATTCAATGCATGAATTATTATTAGGGAACGTCTTCCCATATGTCGACATGTTTTTATCTTAGACCGGCCCCCTCCCAGTTCTTTTATTTCCAGCATATACCGGTTGTCACGGTTTTTCAATTAGATCGGCCCCCCCGGTTCTTTTATTTAATGCATATGCATATGAACAATGATATGAAATATGCATATGAACAATAATATTAAAACAAACATGAATTCAAATATTTAAATTAGTTATCATGATTATTCTCAAATCATTATTTGAAAAATTCCACTAAATTCATCTTCTCATAAATCATATCAAATCATCAATCATAGCTTGTCAAGATCCACTAAATTTTCTCTCCTTATAAATCGTATCTAATCATCCATAGCTCATCAAGATATTCACTTATCGCTTTTATTATTAAATCGACTAATTATTCCAATAATATTATTTCTCATAAAATAATTCTCTACATATCCACTATTCCTATCACACCTATCAACCAACTTTCATCTATCAACAAAGTATAAGTTAATAATTTATTCTAATATTATCACTAGATATTTCATATTTATCTTGATTACTTAAAGTAAATCTAACTTAGCACGTAGCACTTAGAGCTACCGGTGGATCACTTCATTGCCTTTCCTACTCCTCTCAACAATTTCCCATGGTTGCTGATCATCAACACCTGACATAATATTTATATTAAATTTCTAATTTCTTCTTCAATTATTCATAATTCACACCCTATGAAAATTCCCGCTTTGAATTTCGGGAAATTTCATGTATGCTAAATTTCAAAAATAAACTTCATATTATTACCTTCTGTTTTTCTTAGAGCTTCCCGTGACTCTCTATAAAATTCTCCCGTAAACCCCTTCAAAATTTTACCCTTTCAACCTTTCTTTTGGTCCCCAAGTGTTTAAATAAAGAAAGTAATTTGAATCATAGTTGAAAGAAAACCAAATAGGATTTGGTAAGTAATAAAATAAACTATATATATATGTATGCAAAAAAAATTTTAACACTCAGCACTCACCTCTCCAAAGTTTGCCACAAAATATGTAATGTTGCCTTACATGCAGCACTACAAGCTTGTTTTGGCAACTAGTGTTGCCACCTATTGCCAGCTTTTCTTTTCTTTACTTTTCTTTTTTAGAATTGTTTTATAAAACTAAATCTTTCGCATTTAAATATATATATATGTTATTTTAACTTTATGTCATATTTATTAAAGCACTTCTTTACCTTTACTTTGCAAATACGGGTATTACATGAAGTGACCATGGTCAATTGCTTATCTACATGCTCACAACGTGAAGTCTTTGATGTTAGAATATGGATTCATCGTTATGTTGAAAAACACAATCTTCATCTAAATGTTGCACTAAGAACTGCTTTAGTTGACATGAATTTAACTTACTTTAGAAAACTGTTCAATTACGAAGGAAATTTAGATTTCTAGACAGTTGCTACTAATATATTTTAGTAACTCAATATTTGTTGGCCGTGCTATTGCTTTCTCACTAATCAGTATAATTTTTGGACTATGCTTTAATGCACTTAGAAGTGACATTGTGGCTCTTAAAAGGTCACGGAGAGGCAAATTGAATGGTTCAATAATGTTTGCATGAAAGGCTTCCAACAAGTTGGTATTACTAAGCTTTATTATAGATTCAACATTTCTTCCATAAACATTATGGTACATCTATTTGGAATACAAGTTTATCTGCATACATTGATCCTGAGTAAAATCTTGTAAGTTAGAGTGTTAATTTCTATGTTTATTTTATACTTACAATGGTACAAAAAATCAAAATTTATCGTTATGTTGAAAAACACAATCTTCATATGAATGTTGTGTTAAGAACTGCTTTAGTTGACATGAATTAACCTTACTTTAGAAGACTGTTCAATTACGAAAGAAATCTAGATTTCTAGACGGTTGCTAATAATATATTTTAGTAACTCGGCATTTGTTGGCCGTGCTAGTGCTTTCTCACTAATCAGTCTAATTTTTGGACTATGCTTTAGTGCACTTGGAAGCGACATTGGGGCTCTTAAAATGTCACAGAGAGGAAAATTGAATGGTTCAATAATATTTGCATGAAAGGCTTCCAAAAAGTTGGTATTACTAAGCTTTATTATGGATTCAACATTTCTTCCATAAACATTATGGTACATCTATTTGGAATATAAGTTTATCTGCATAAATTGATCCTGACTGAAATCTTGTAAGTTAGAGTGTTAATTTCTGTGTTTATTTTATAGTTACAAGGGTACAAAAAATCAAAATTTTGTTAGCATAAGTTAATTATGCATCAGTTTATTCTGATTGAATTTATGGTTAAGAACAATTATGAAAACTATTTCATAACTCAAAATCAGTATTTGTTTCTAGTGTAAATATGTGAAACTAAAATCTGGGTAATTGAAAAGTATGAGACTTGTTTGGACATTGGAGTATCTGCTACATATAATTTTACATACTAATAGTAATTAGAATGGATATTTTATGATTATATATTTTACAATCATACTATAATTATTTATACACTTTTATATTCAATAAATATAAAATATATAATTTTATATTTGACCAGGTTATGGGTTTAGGTTGGGTTAAAAATTTTGAACCCATAATCCAACCCATTATATCGGTTTGGGTCGAGTTTGCAGGTCAATCGGGTTCTTTGCTTACCCCTAACTATGCTGATAATAAAAGAAGACCTCTTGAGTTTCAAGTAGGTGATTGGGTGTATTGAAAAATATCTCAATGAAAATGTGTACTGAGATTTAAATAGGAAATGAAAGCTGAATCTGAGGTATATGGGACCCTATGAGGTTATTAAGAAAGTTGGGCTAGTTGTGAATAGCCTGGGTTTGCCTCCAGAGTTGAAGCAGTCTGTGTTCCATGTTTCACTTTGGCGAGAGTGCTTACTTGATAAATCTCATAATATTTCGAGCCAAGCTGTAGAAATTCAGAAAGATTCGACTTTTGTACAAGTACTAGTGAGGATTTTAGACCCCAAAAAAAACAAGTCTTATAAAAATAATAATAATTGCATTAGTTCAAGTTTTGTGGCGGAATAAGGATGTTGAAGAGATTACGTGAAAGCGAGAGACAATTACAAAGAAATATTATCCACAATTGTTTCTTGAGTTAGGTAAGGAAATTTCGGAGACGAAATTTTTATAAGATGGGTAGAATTGTAATACATGTATTCGTAAAATAAGGGTAAAGAAGTAATTTAATAAATATGATATGAAATTAAAATAATATATATACGCGAAGGATTTAGTATTGAATAAAATAATTCTTTTGAAGAAAAAAACTAGACACATGGGAGCGTAGTTACAAAGAAAATGAAAAACAAAAAATAAAAAATAATGGACGCGTCCAGCTTGGAGAAAAGGAAAAAGAAAAAGAAAAAAAAGTATTTTTTTCTTCTTTTTTCAACAAAAAAAAAATGTCGCAGCAGGTACCTGCTGCCAAGTGAAAATGAGAGTTGCACGTAAGACACCTCTCGAATTCGTGGCAAACAAAGGGGTGGGCTGGGGTGGGGTGCTGAGACTTCATTGTGTGTGTGTGTGTGTGTGTGTGTGTGTGTGTGTATATATATATATATACATATTCCTTTTCAAATATTGTTTAGTTTTCTTTCTTTTACAATTATTTCTCTAAACATTTGGGGACCGAAAGAAAGGTTGAAAGGGTAAAATTTTGAAGGGGTTTACGGAAAAAATTTATAGAGAGTCACGAGAAGCTCTAAGAAAGACAGAAGGTAATAACATGAAGTTTATTTTTGAAATTTAGCATACATGAAATTTCCCAAAATTCAAAGTGAGAATTTTCAAAGGGTGTGAATTATGAAGAATTGAAGAAGAAATTAGAAATTTAATATAAATATTATGTCAGGTGTTGACGATCAGCAACCAGGAAAAATTGTTGAGAGGAGTAAGAAAGGCAATGAGGTGATCCACGGGTAGTTCTAAGTGCTACGTGGTAAGTTAGATTTACTTTAAGTAATCAAAATAAATATGAAATATCTAGTGATAATATTAGAATAAATTATTAACTTATGCTTTGTTGATAGATGAAAGCTGGTTGATAGGTGTGATAGGAATAGTGGATGTGTAGAGAATTATTTTATGAGAAATAATATTATTGGAATAATGAGTCGATTTAATAATAAAAGCGATAAGTGAATATCTTGATGAGCTATGGTTGATGATTAGATACGATTTATAAGGTGAGGAAATTTAGTTGATCTTGACAAGCTATGATTGATGATTTAATATGATTTATGAGGAGAGGAATTTAGTGGAATTTTTCAAATAATAATTTGAGAATAATCAAGATAGCTAATTTAAATATTTGAATTCATGTTTGTTTTTATGTTATTATTCATATGTATATTTCATATCATTGTTTATATGCATATGCATGAATTAAAAGAACCGGGAGGGGGCCGGTCTAATTGAAAAACCGTGACAGCTAGTATATGCTGGAAATAAAGGAAAACCGTGACAGCTGGTATATGCTGGAAATAAAAGAACCGGGAGAGGGCTAGTCTAAGATAAAAATATGTCGACATGTGGGAAGACATTTCCTAATAATAATTCATGCATTGCATCTGTTTTAAATATTGATTGTATTACTGAAGTGTTGTTGTTATTATAAAAAAAAATTATAGATGAATGAGTCTCACAGAGAGACAGTTATGGTGAGAAAGAAACATAGAAGTATGATATGATAAGAACCATCTAAATGGTAGAGTTTATGCTGTGAACCTCATAACAAGGTAATTATGAGATAACTGATAATTTTAAGGTGAACAAATATATAAGAAGAAGAGATTGATAGAGAATTGGACTTATGATATGTGTAGTGATAGTAGAATGCTATTATCAAGTTATGTGAAATATAATTGATTAAATATCTATTTATACAAATTGAATACTTATAGTAAATTTAATTCACTGAGCTTGTGAAGCTCACCCCTCATTGTATAATGATTTCAGGTAGCAAGCAGGACAACAAGTTTGGTGAGTCGAGGTTTAGACGAAATCATTATCTATAAGCCACATACGTGTCCATATCTTCAGACTAATGAGAAAATAAAATAAAAATTTATTTGTAAATATTCATGCCTTTTACGTTGTATATAATGTTTAAGTCAAGATCAGAATGAAGTATTGTTGACCCTGAATGATTTTGATGGTAACAAAAATCTTAATAAAGCACTAATGAATATTACTTAAGTAATACAGATTGTTAATAGTGCTTATACATCAAAGGAGACCAAGATTGTAGAAATTGGTGAATCAATGTTGATGTCATTTCAATTGTTATGAGCTAATTATATTTGCATTGCATTTTATTATATAGTCTTAATTAATTGAAGATATAAAATCTCCAAGTGATTTTATTAAATGCAAATAAATTCTTTGGGCTCAATACTTAACATTCTCTAATTGAATTTATGTTGGCATAGAAAATTACTTGAGCATTTGTAATATATCATTCTTCATATATCTAGCACACACATTATGCTTAAATTTGTAATATGTTTTGTCATCATCAAAAATGCCTCAATCAAGAAATTGATTAGATTAATTTTGATGATAACAAAACACCTTTGAAGTGTTTAACTTGTGTGTTTAATGTGCAAGAAAGTTTGATTAAATTAGGAGATTTTTTGGAACTCAAAAATCCAAAAAGAATAAAGAGATATGAAGAAAATTATGCTGAAAACACTGTTCATCAAGAAATCACTGTAGCAGCGCTCCAACAGTGACCCAGTCGACTGGGTGAATAGTGCAGTCGACTGGTAAAAGTGGCAGAAGGTTCTCAGTCGACTGGTATGACTTACCAGTCGACTGGTAACACTATAGCAGCAAAAATGTGAATTTTTGAGAGGACCCAGTCGACTGGTATCACGACCCAGTCGACTGGTAGTTCAAAAATATGACCGTTGGACTCCAAATCTGAACGTTTTAAAGTAAATCTTTTTCAAATTAAAGTCCTAAACGGCCATATTAATTGATTGCTATATAAACCCACTCAATTCAGCATTCAACAAGGAGGAGAAGACATTCAAAAAGAGAAGAACACACACAATCAAGTCATTCATTCTTTGAAACTCAAAAAAGCTTTGAAATACTCATGTTGAGCTATTCTTCAAGCTTTTCTTTGAAAGAGAGACATTATTCAGTTGTATAAGCTTTCATTTGTTGTCTCTCTACCATTTACTTTACAGCTTTTATTGTAAAGGGATTACTTTCGAGAGGAAGGGGATACTTCCGAGAGGAAGGGGATTACTTCCGAGAGGAAGGGGATTGTACGGTTTGAGCAACACCCGTAAGTTGCTTGTGTTTCGGTTTGAGCAACACCCGTAAGTTGCTTGGTTTAGTGAAAGACTTCAAGGAGGATCCTTGAAGAGAGTGGACGTAGGGTCGGAAGGATTCCGATATTGCCGAACCACTATAAATCGAGTTTGCATCTCTCTAACTCTATCTCCTTAATTACTTTCATAATTACTTGCTTATAATTATTTATTATTCAAGTAAATGAGATTGATTGCTTAATTATTTTATAATTCAATTATCATTTCTATATTAAGCAATAAACTCTCTCATCTTTGTGCTAGTAATTTAGAAAGATTTAATTCCGCATATATTTTGTTATTTGAGATTGCAAAAAGTATTTAATTTTTTTTTAATACCCAATTCACCCCCCTCTTGGGTATTGCTATAGTATATTTTGGACCTACAATTGGTATCAGAGCCTCGTTCTCAATTTTAGGCTTAATATCCTTGAGTTGATCCTATGGCAACTATATTTTTAGAAGGAAGAAATCCTTCTAGTCCTCCTCTTCTCCATGGAACAAATTTCCCCCACTGGAAAGCTCAAATGAAGATTTTTATTCAAGCACATGATTATTATGCTTGGTATTTCATTCTTGAAAATGAAAATGACTTTGATGTAAATGATAGCGAATTCATTCAACTAAATGCTAAAGTTATGAACATGTTTTATAGTTCTCTTGATCAAAACGAAGTTGATCAAATTTCCTCATGTAAGACTGCAAAAGAAATTTGGGATTTATTGGAAGTCATACATGGAGGAAATGAGCAAGAAAAGAATTTCAAATTAAAAAACTTTGTTCATGACTTAGAGCATTTTAAAATGAATGAAAATGAATCAATTTTTGATTCGCAAACTCGTTTTACCCTACTTGTTAAAACTTTATCTTTCATGGGTAAAATTTATTCTAACCTTGAACTTGTGAGAATATTTCTTAGATCTTTGTCAAATCAATGGAAAATTATTTTGACAAAGCATTCTACATGTGAAAGTTTAGAAGAGCTTGTGGAATCCTTCAAGAAGCATGAAAGCTACTTGGATTACAAAATTGATGGTTCCACCACATCCTTACCTTTTATGGAAATTGAAGATCTTAATCGTGATGGTGATGAAGAAAAAGAAGTCTCCTCGAATAAAGAGATTGAATGCGAGGAAATTGCCAACCTATGTCTTATGGCAATCGACGACGAAAATGAGGTATCAACTTCTTCCTCTTCAAAAAATAAAATTGTTAGCAGTAGTGAAGAATTGATAGAAGTTATAAATGAAATATATGAAGAATTGAAAAAATTCGATTCTAGGAACACCATTCTTAAAAAAGATGTGTCATCTCTTTCTAAAGAGATGATAGGTTTAAGAGAAGAAAAAGATAAACTATCTTCATTACTTTATGATTCTTCTCAATATCTTCTTAAAGATGAAAATGAAAACTTAAAGAAGAAGATAATAGAATTAAATGATACTATATCTAGACTTATGCTTGGAAAAGAAAAGCTAGATGAAGTACTATCTTGCCAAATATTAAATAAAGAAAAATCTAGGTTAGGTTATTCTCCATTAGGCAAACAAACATCAAAAGAGACTTTATTCATTAAAGCCTCAGGTGTGAATGAAGCTTCTACTTCTAAAATCTCTAGCAAGGCTAAAAGCACTCCCTCTATAAATGCTAGCAAGTCTAGAAATACCAATTCTAATGTTTATACAAGAATGAAGCATCCTAGAAATACACATGCTTATATGTATGCTCATTCAAGAAATGCTTATACTCATTCTAGAAATAATCATAATATGCATTCTAAAAACAATATGTATAATCAAAACTTGCACACTGCACATACATATCCTAGGAATTACCATCATGGTTATCCTAGAAATAATATGCATATTCATAATAATACAAGCATGTATCCTAGAAATTATCATCATACATTTTCTAAAAATGGCATGCATATTCATATTCCTTACAATAGAAACATGTATCCTAGGAACTCCTATCCTAAGAATTATAGACATGCACAACTAAGAAATCCTAGAAATTTTAGTAACTATTATTCTAGGATTGTGCATCATCATGTCTATAGAACTCCATATGTTATCAAGAAAGTATGGGTCCCAAAAGGATCCGTGTTTTCTAGGACTAACCTCAAAGGACCCAAGAAATTTTGGGTACCTAAAAATGCCATCGTGTATCCTAGTGTGCTGTAGATATGTCTCCACACAAAGGAGAAAGGTAACTGTTGGTACCTTGATATTGGATGCTCAAAGCACATGACCGATGATAAAAGTGTATTCAAGAGCTAACTCTAAGAGATGGTGGATATGTCACCATTGGAGACAACACCAAAATAAAGATCATCGGGCATGAAAAAGTTGGTAATGATTTCTCTACCCTAGATAATGTATTGCTAGTACAAGGCCTTAAGCCAAATTTACTTAGCATTAGTCAACTCTGTGACAAAGGCAACAGAGTCACATTTGAGTCCTCTCATTGTCTAGTTATAGACATCAGGAGCAACAAGATCAAATTTATTGGCCATAGACATGAAAATATCTGTATAGTTGATTTGAAATCTTTGCATTCTGAAAATGAAAAATGTTTTCCTGCTTTTAGTGAAAATTCATGGCTACGGCATAGAAGGCTTGGTCATGTAAATATGAACTTGCTGAAAATTGTTTCAAGAAAAGATTTAGTCATTGGTCTTCCTAAAATCAATTTTGAAAAAGACAAAGTATGTGATGCTTGTCAAACGGGAAAACAAACCAGGATTTCTTTTAAAGCAAAAAATGTAGTTTCAACTACAAGATCTTTGGAACTTTTGCATATGGACTTGTTTGGTCCAATAAGTACCATTAGTCTAGGTGGCCATCAATATGCTCTTGTTATTGTTGATGACTATTCAAGATATACCTTTGTTATTTTTATTGCTTACAAGGATGAAGCTTTCAAAGGTTTTGAAAAGTTTTGCAAAAAGGTTCAAAATAAAAAAGGAATTTGTATTTCAAGCATAAGAAGTGATCATAGAAAAGAATTTGAAACCAAAGCTTTTCAAATTTTTGTGATGAGAATGGAATCAATCACAATTTTTTAGCTCCTAGAACTCCTTAACAAAATGGAGTTGTTGAAAGGAAAAATAAAGTTCTAGAATAATTTTGAAAAACAATGCTTTGTGAAAATAGTTTACCAAAATACTTTTGGGCTGAAGCCGTGAACACTTCTTGCTATATATTAAATAGAATTTTGATAAGGCCTATACTTGATAAAACTCCATATGAACTATGGAAAGGTAGAAAGCCTAGTATTTCCTATTTTCGTACATTTGGTTGCAAATGCTTCATTTTGAATAACAATAAAACTAATTTGGGTAAATTTGATTCTAAGACCGATGAAGGGATATTTTTAGGATATTCTACATCGAGTAAGGCTTATAGAGTTTTCAATAAGAGAACTCTAGTGGTAGAAGAATCTGTGCATGCAACTCTTGATGAGTCTAACCCTATTAGTAGTAGAGAAGTTTCCAGTAATAATTATGCAGATTTTATTCCAAGAACGGAAACACCTACTCTCATTGTTGACCCGAAAAAGAATCCAACTCAAGCAAATGAAGAGCTGGAAGCTCATAATTTGGACCAACCATCTACAAGCCAACAAGTGGATGGACTTCCTAAAGATTGGAGGTATGTGAATTATCACCAAATTGATCAAGTAATTGGTGATCCTTCACAAGGGGTAAGAACTCGCTCTTCTATTAAAAATATTTGCAATTATGTAGCTTATCTGTCTCAGGTAGAACCTAAGTCCTTTATAGAAGCTGAAAAGGACAATGAGTGAATTATTGCTATGCAAGAAGAGATTAATCAATTTGAGAGAAACAAGGTTTGGAATCTAGTTCCAAGACCTAAGAATCATTCCATCATTGGAACAAAATGGGTCTATAGGAATAAGATGGATGAAAATGGAATAGTAACTAGAAATAAAGCTAGACTAGTTGCTAAGGGATATAATTAAGAAGAAAGAATAGACTTTGATGAGACCTATGCTCCCGTAGCTAGATTAGAAGCTATTCGAATGTTGTTAGCCTTTGCATACTTTAATAAATTCAAACTATTTCAAATGGATGTAAAAAGTGCTTTTTTAAATGGCTTTATAGAAAAAGAGGTTTATGTTGAGCAACCTCTTGGTTTTGAAAACCATAGTCTTCCAAATCATGTCTACAAGCTTTCTAAGGCTTTATATGGGTTGAAGCAAGCTCCAAGGGCATGGTACGAAAGACTAAGCAAATTTTTGATTGATAATGATTTTGTAAGAGGTAGAATCGATACAACTCTCTTCACAAAAACTCACAAAAATGACACTTTGATAGTTCAAATATATGTTGATGATATTATATTTGGTGCTACTAATGAATCTATGTGTCAAGAGTTTGCAAAGTGCATGCAAGGTGAATTTGAAATGAGCATGATGGGAGAACTTACCTACTTCCTTGGACTGCAAATCAAGCAACTAAAAGGAGGTATCTTCATCAATCAACAAAAGTACATCAAAGATCTACTAAAGAGGTTCGGGATGGAAAGCTCAAAGCCAATTGGAACACCTATGAGCACAACCACCAAACTTGATCTTGATGAAGGAGGTAAAACTGTAGATTCTAAATATTATAGAAGCATGATAGGTGCTTTACTGTACTTGACTGCAAGTAGACCTGATATAATGTTCAGTGTATGCATGTGCGCTAGATTTCAATCCAATCCTAAGGAATCACATGTAGTTGCAGTAAAAAGAATCCTTAGATATCTACAAGGGACCCAGACCATAGGATTATGGTATTCTAGAGAATCATCTTTTGAGCTAGTAGGATATTCGGATGCTGATTTTGCTGGATGTAGGTTAGATAGAAAAAGCACAAGTGGAACATGCCAATTCTTAGATGCTATGTTAACTTTTTGGTTCTCCAAGAAACAGAATTCAGTTGCACTATCAACAGCTGAGGCGGAATATGTAGCAGCTGGCAGTTGTTGTTCCCAAGTACTATGGATGAAACAACAACTAGAAGACTATGGCATGAGTCTCAAAAATATTCCTATATTTTGTGATAATACTAGTGCCATCAACCTAACCAAAAATCCTATTCAGTACTCTAGAACCAAGCATATAGAGATTAGACATCATTTCCTAAGAGACCATGCTCAAAAAGGTGATATAAGATTAGAATTCATACATTCAGAAGATCAAATAGCTGATATTCTTACAAAACCCCTATGTGAAGCTAGTTTTTGTAAGATTAGAATGTTGATGGGATTGCTTGATTTTGATAAACTGAATGTTTGATTGCATTTCATTTTTTCATTTGCATGGTTGACATTGAGTGAAATAGTATTAATCCATGTTTAAATATTTTCCTCACTAAAAAATGTCATAGATAAACAAATTCGTGCTAAAAATTCAAGACTGAAAATTTTACTAATGGTCCGGTCGACTGGTAAATGTGCTCCAGTCGACTGGTAAGTCACTGCCTGATTGTCCATTCGACTGGTAATTTTGACCCAGTCGACTGGTAACTCTCTGCCAAAAACTCCAGACGACTGGTAAGTCTTCTCCAGTCGTCTATAAAATCAGACCTTGTTTGGAGCCATTTAATACTCAAATATTAATTTTTCTTTAATAAATTCTCTTTGATTTGGCTTTGGATAAATAAAGTGATGAGCTCGAATTTAGATTTGAGAATCACTTTTGAGTTATTTATCTATCAAGCATGAGCTGAATATGAAACTTTCTATTATATAAGCTTGAGTTTGAAATTAATGATTATCTTTGCATTGAATTGATAATCATCTAATTATTGAATCTAACTTGCCCTGAAAATGATATTTGATTGATAATTGAAAATTATATTTCGGTGCATATATGCAAGAGAAGTAACTTTTTTTCAAGTACTTATAGATATTTCCAATTTGAACATCTTTTTGAGTAGTTGATGAGCTCTTTGTCTTGATTATTCAATCAATTAACTACCAATAAGGCCTGTTAAGTTTTATCCAATTTTATTTCTCTTAAAAGTTAAAAATAATTACTTTAGACTTTTTGAAAGGGGGAGAAAATCTGATTTATTGATAAAAGAGAAAACCTTTGGTAAAATCGTTTTACTCAAATGAGTTTTAAATACTTGATAAACTCTTTTGGATTTGTTTTAAATTTGGTTATTATATCTTGAGAATTTTATCTCTATGTTCTAAAGGAACTCTTTTAAAAGCTTTATATTTCTTGATATCTTGTAAAATGATTCTTTTCTCAAAATGTTTCATCAAAATATTTTCAATAGCATATTTTGAGGGGGAGCTCTTCTTTGAAATCCACCCTTTTTTATTATGACAAAAAGGGGGAGAAAAATAAAAATATTAGAGATTTTGTTAGACCTTATTCTTAAGATTTTTGTCACCATCAAAAAGGGGGAGATTGTTGACCCTGAATGATTTTGATGGTAACAAAAATCTTAATAAAGCACTAATGAATATTACTTAAGTAATACAGATTGTTAATAGTGCTTATACATCAAATGAGACCAAGATTGTAGAAATTGGTGAATCAATGTTGATGTCATTTCAATTGTTATGAGCTAATTATATTTGCATTGCATTTTATTATATAGTCTTAATTAATTGAAGATATAAAATCTCCAAGTGATTTTATTAAATGCAAATAAATTCTTTGGGCTCAATACTTAACATTCTCTAATTGAATTTATGTTGGCATAGAAAATTACTTGAGCATTTGTAATATATCATTCTTCATATATCTAGCACACACATTATGCTTAAATTTGTAATATGTTTTGTCATCATCAAAAATGCCTCAATCAAGAAATTGATTAGATTAATTTTGATGATAACAAAACACCTTTGAAGTGTTTAACTTGTGTGTTTAATGTGCAAGAAAGTTTGATTAAATTAGGAGATTTTTTGGAACTCAAAAATCCAAAAAGAATAAAGAGATATGAAGAAAATTATGCTGAAAACACTGTTCATCCAGAAATCACTGTAGCAGCGCTCCAACAGTGACCCAGTCGACTGGGTGAATAGTGCAGTCGACTGGTAAAAGTGGCAGAAGGTTCTCAGTCGACTGGTATGACTTACCAGTCGACTGGTAACACTATAGCAGCAAAAATGTGAATTTTTGAGAGGACCCAGTCGACTGGTATCACGACCCAGTCGACTGGTAGTTCAAAAATATGACCGTTGGACTCCAAATCTGAACGTTTTAAAGTAAATCTTTTTCAAATTAAAGTCCTAAACGGCCATATTAATTGATTGCTATATAAACCCACTCAATTCAGCATTCAACAAGGAGGAGAAGACATTCAAAAAGAGAAGAACACACACAATCAAGTCATTCATTCTTTGAAACTCAAAAAAGCTTTGAAATACTCATGTTGAGCTATTCTTCAAGCTTTTCTTTGAAAGAGAGACATTATTCAGTTGTATAAGCTTTCATTTGTTGTCTCTCTACCATTTACTTTACAGCTTTTATTGTAAAGGGATTACTTCCGAGAGGAAGGGGATACTTCCGAGAGAAAGGGGATTACTTCCGAGAGGAAGGGGATTGTACGGTTTGAGCAACACCCGTAAGTTGCTTGGTTTAGTGAAAGACTTCAAGGAGGATCCTTGAAGAGAGTGGACGTAGGGTCGGAAGGATTCCGATATTGCCGAACCACTATAAATCGAGTTTGCATCTCTCTAACTCTATCTCCTTAATTACTTTCATAATTACTTGCTTATAATTATTTATTATTCAAGTAAATGAGATTGATTGCTTAATTATTTTATAATTCAATTATCATTTCTATATTAAGCAATAAACTCTCTCATCTTTGTGATAGTAATTTAGAAAGATTTAATTCTGCATATATTTTGTTATTTGAGATTGCAAAAAGTATTTAATTTTTTTTTAATACCCAATTCACCCCCCTCTTGGGTATTGCTATAGTATATTTTGGACCTACAAGTATCTCCCTTGTTGAAGGTTGAGGATTGATGTAAAAATTTATATTAGTGTTATTTTTATTGTTGCATATATGCGTCGTGCTGGGATTTTCAAAATGTGACAACACCGTCTCGGGATTGGCCAACCTGGGATGGGTCGTTATAATTAGTTTCATGTTTAATTTATAATTAAAAATATAGAATTTATTTACAAATGAATTCGAGTAAAATTAAGTTAGTTGTTGACAGAATTTGGATATGAACTCTATCATAGGTTTCTATAAATTTATATTGAACAAAATTGCCCTTTCTTTAATAGTTCTATTTCTCTCTATTTCTAGCCTCTTCGGTTTCTTTCACTCTTTCTTCCATACGAGACTATAATAAAAAATTTGGTTGTGTTTTGGCTAATTAGATTTGGGATAAATTGCAAGTTACGTATGAAGGAACTAGTGAAGTTAAAAAATCAAAAATTTATATATTAGTGTCCGAGTATGAATCTTTCAAAATGTCTCCTAACGAAACAATTTCTCAAATGCACTCATTTTTCACCACTATTGTTAACTGTTTAAAGCTTCTTGGTAGGAACATTGAGGAATTTGAACTAACAAGGAAAATCTTAAAGTCTTTGCCATCCACTTGGAAAGCAAAGAAGACGACCATCACGGAGGCCAAAGATCTCGACAAACTTGATGTTGAAACCTTTCTCGGATCACTATTGACATACGAGATGGAAGAAATGAATCTCGTTGTTAACGATGATGAGAAGAAGAAAAAGGTGATTGCTCTCAAAGCCTTTACAAGCAACAAAGAAGAAGAAACGGAAGAAGAGGTGGAGAGCAGCGAAGAAGATGGTGAGATGGCTCTAATCACCAAGAGGTTTCACAGATTCTTGAAGAAGAGCAAAAAACCATACACAAAGGATCCCACTTCAAAAAGGGAACCACTTGTGTGTTATAATTGCAAGAAGCCTGGTCACATCAAATCCGATTTTACAGCAACAAGCAAACCATATAAGAGCTTTAAAAAGAAAGCTATGATTGCAACCACTTGGAGTGATGACGAAGAAGAAGAATCCTCGATGATGAGGTCAGATACGAGGAGATTGACAACCTATGTCTTATAGCAATCGATGACGAAAATGAGATATCAAATTCTTCCCCTTATAATAATAACAGTGTTAGTAGTAGTAAAGAATTAATAGAGGTCATAAATGAAATATATGAAGAATTGAAGAAATTCGATTCTAGGAACATCATTCTCAAAAATGAGGTGTCATCTCTTTCTAAAGAGATGGAAGGCTTAAAAGAAGAAAAAGAAAAACTATCTTCCTTGCTTTATAATTCTTCTCAAGATTTTCTTAAAGATGAAAATGAAAACTTAAAGAAGAAAATAATGGAATTGAATGGCACTATATCAAGACTTATGCTTGGAAAAGAAAAGTTAGATGAAGTGCTATCTTGCCAAAGATTAAGTGGAGGAAAATCTGGGTTAGGTTATTCTCCATTAGGCAAGCAAAATCAAAAGAGACCTTATTCATGAAAGCATCATGTGTGAATAAAGCCTTTACTTCAAAGACCACTAGTAAGGTTAAAAGCACTCCTTCAATGAATGCTAGTAGGTCTAAAAATACTAATTCTAATGCATATACAAGAATTAAGCATCTCAAAATACTCATGCATATATGTATGCTCACTCAAGAAATGCAAGTGCTAGGAATAATCATTCAAGAAATGCATATACACATCCTAGGAGTAACCACTATATGAATCCTAGAGATAATATGTATACTCAAAACTTGCACACTACTCATGCATATCCTATGAATTACCATCATGTGTATCCTAGAAATAAAATGCATGTTCACAATAATGTAAGCATATATCCTAGAAATCATCATCATACATTTCCTAGAAATGAATTGCACAATAGAAACATGTATCCTAGGAATACTCATCCAATGAGCTATAGACATGCACAACTAAGAAATTCTAGAAATTTCAATAACTATTATCCTAGGATTGTGCATCATCAACATGTCTATAGATATAGAATACCTTACAATGTTAAGAAAGTATGGGTCCCTAAAGGAACCATATTTTCTAGGACTAACCTCAAAGGGCCCAAGAAATTTTGGGTACCTAAGAGTGCAATTGTGTATCCGTGTGTAATGTAGATATGTCTCCACACCAAAGAAAAAGGTAATTGTTGGTACCTTGATAGTGGATGCTCAAAGCACATGACCAGTGATTGAAGGTAATTCAAAGAGCTAACTCTAAGAGATGGTGGACATGTCACCATTGGAGACAACACAAAGATAAAGATCATCGGGCATGGAAAAGTTGGTAATGATTTCTCAACCATTGATCATCTATGTGCAAGGCCTTAAGCCAAACTTACTAAGTATTAATCAACTGTGTGACAAAGGCAAAAAGTCATATTTGAAACCTCTCATTGTTAAGTTGTAGACATCAAGAGTAACAAGATCAAGTTTGTTGGCCATAGACACGAAAATGTCTACATAGTGGATTTAAAATCCTTGCATTCGGAAAATGAAAAATGTTTTCTCGCTTTTAGTGAAAACCTATGGCTATGGCACAGAAGACTTGGTCATGTGAATATAGATTTGTTGAAAATCATTTCAAGAAAAGATTTAATCATTGGACTTCTGAAAATCAAATTTGAAAAAGACAATGTGTGTGACGCTTGTCAAATTGGAAAACAAATTAGAATTTCTTTTAAATAAATAAAAATGTAGTCTCAACTACTAGACCATTGGAACTTTTGCATATGGACTTATTTGGTCTAATAAGTATCATTAGTCTAGGTGGCCATCAATATGTTCTTGTTATTGTTGATGACTATTCAAGACAAACTTTTGTTATCTTTATTGCTTACAAGGATGAAGCTTAAAAAGGATTTGAAAACTTCTGTAAAAAGGTTCAAAATGAAAAAGAAATTTGTATTTCAAGCATTAGAAGTGACCATGGAAAAGAATTTGAAAACCAAAAATTTTCAAAATTTTGTGATGAAAATAGAATTGATCACAATTTTTTAGCTCCTAGAACTCCTCAACAAAATAGAGTTGTTAAGAGGAAAAATAAAGTTCTCGAAGAATTTACAAGAACAATGATTTGTGAAAATAGCTCCAAAATACTTTTGGGCGGAAGCCATAAACACTTCTTGCTATATCTTAAATAGAATTTTAATTAGGTTTATGCTTAACAAAACTCCATATGAATTATGAAAAGGTAGAAAGCTTAATATCTCCTATTTTCATGACTTTGGATGTAAATGTTTTATCCTAAATAACAATAAAACTAACTTTGGTAAATTTGACTCAAAGACCGATGAGGGGA
The DNA here is from genome assembly GCA_023935145.1 of Bretschneidera sinensis. Lineage (NCBI taxonomy): Eukaryota > Viridiplantae > Streptophyta > Magnoliopsida > Brassicales > Akaniaceae > Bretschneidera > Bretschneidera sinensis. The sequence goes on along the minus strand of CM043703.1, from coordinate 103,021,318 downwards.
TATTCTTAGGATATTCAACCTCTAGTAAAGCTTATAGAGTCTTCAATAAGAGAACACTAGTAGTAGAAGAATCCATAAATATAGTCTTTGATGAGTCTAACCCAATTAGTAGTACAGTAGTTTCTTTCAATGATGATGCAGATTTCATTCCAAGAACGGAAACACCTACTCTCATTGTTGACCGAAAGGAGAGCCCACCTCAAACAAATCAAGAGATAGAAGCTCTCAAACTTGACCAACCATCTACAAGTCAACAAGAGGATAATCTTCCCAAAGATTAGAGGTATGTAAATTATCACCCAATCGATCAAGTGATTGGTGATCCTTCATAAGGGGTAAGAACTCATTCCTCTATTAGAAATATTTACAACTGTGTAGCCTATTTTTCTCAAATAGAACCTAAAACATTTATAGAAGCCGAGAAGGATGTTGATTGGATAAATGTCATGCAAGAAGAAATAAATCAATTTGAAAGAAATAATGTATGGAATCTAGTTCCTAGACCAAATAATCATACAATAATAAGAACTAAATGGGTTTTTAGAAATAAGATGGATGAAAATGGAATAGTAACTAAGAACAATGCTAGACTAGTTGCTAAGGGATATAATCAAAAAGAAGGAATAGACTTTGATGAGACTTATGCTCCCGTAGCAAGATTAGAAGCTATTCGAATGTTATTAGCCTTTGCATGCTTTAACAAGTTTAAATTATTTCAAATGGATGTAAAAAGTGCCTTTTTAAATGCTTTATAGAAGAAGAAGTATATGTTGAGCAACCTCTTGGTTTTGAAAATCCTAGTCTTCCAAATCATGTCTACAAGCTTTTTAAAGCCCTATATGGGTTAAAGTAAGCTCCGAGAGTATGGTATGAAAGATTAAGTAAGTTTTTGATTGAAAATAATTTTAAAAGAGAAAAAATAGACACAACCCTCTTCACAAAAACTCACAAAAATGACATACTATTAGTCCAAATATATGTTGATGATATCATATTTGGTGCTACTAATGAATCTATGTGTCAAGAGTTTGCTAAGTGCATGTAAGGTGAATTTGAAATGAGCATGATGGGAGAGTTTACCTATTTCCTTGGACTTCAAATCAAACAATTGAAAGGAGGCATCTTCATCAATTAATCAAAATACACCAAGGATCTACTAAAAAGGTTCGAGATGGAAAACTCAAAGTCACTTGGCACTCCTATGAGCTCTTCTACAAAACTTGACCTTGATGAAGGAGGTAAGTGTGTAGACACTAAAACTTATAGAAGCATGATAGAAGCTTTACTCTATTTAACTGTAAGTAGATCTGATATAATGTTCAGTGTATGCATGTATGCTAGATTTCAAGCTAATCCTAAGGAGTCACATGTGATTGTAGTAAAAAGAATCCTTAGATATCTACAAAAGACTCAAAACCTAGGATTATGGTACTCTAGAGATTTATCTTTTGAGCATGTAGGATATTCAGATGCTGATTTTGCGAGGTGTAAGCTAGATAGAAAAAGCACTAGTGGAACATGCCAATTCTGATGTGCACTATCAACCGCTGAGGCAGAATACATAGTAGCCGGAAGTTGTTATGCGCAAGTGTTGTGGATGAAACAACAACTAGAAGACTATGACATGAACTTTAAAGATATTCTAATTCATTATGATAACACCAGTTCTATCAACTTAACCAAAAACCCTATTTAGCATTCTAGAACCAAACACATAGAAATTAGACATCATTTCATAAGAGATCATGCTCAAAAAGGTGATATAAGACTAGAATTCATTCCTTCGAAAGATCAAATAGTTGATATTCTTACAAAACCATTAAGTGAAGCTAGTTTTTGTAAGATTAGACTATCAATGGGCTTAATAGACTATGATAAACTATATGTTTGATTGCATCATCATTCATCATATGCATATTTGACATCTAGTGAACGAGTATTAACCTTATTTAATATTTCTCTCACTCAAGATGACATAGACAAACAAAATTTGTGCTAAAACTCTAAGCTGAAGCTTTCTTTTAAGGGTTCAGTCGATTGGTAAGTTTACCCCAGTCAACTAGTAACACACTATCTTTTCACCTAGTCGACTAGTCCAAGTACCCAATCGATTTATCCAAGTACCCAGTCGACTGGTAGAACAAAACCTTATTTAGAGCCAAATTTTTGAATTTCTGGTAACTACACAGTCGACTAGTATGAATAACCCAGTCGACTGGTATTTCTTTGCTAGTTTACCCAGTTGACTGGTATCTCAACCCAATCAGTTGGTATGTCAAAAATTCTCAAATCAGTGAAGGACCCAATCGACTGGTATCGCGATTCTATAAATAGCTGCTTCAATTTTTCAGGGTTTTCACGCCATTTTCAAAACCCTGAAGCTTTCTCTCTAGAAAATCTCCTTTTTCTATCCAAAATCTCACAAAAACATTCCATAGAATCCTTAATCTCATCCCCCATCACCTTCATTTCAACTTTCCACAGTTGAAAATTTCGTTTTCCCCCAAAAAATCTCTCAAATCTCCCTAAAAACACATTTTTCTAAATTTTTGAGAGAATTCGAATTAAAACCACCGTTGAAAGACTTCACACGCCTACAAGGCCACGGTCCAAGAAATCCATGGCACCAGAAGCTAAAAGAAAAGGCTTGGTAGGATTCTCGAGAAAAAAGGAGATAACAGAGCTCGATGACTCACTCTTCTGGAGTCCAGTCACCAAAAAGAGGTATAATTCTATCATCCGTCACAAAAAGATCATGACGGGTAAATTCATTGACTTCGACTCTATCTGTCATGCAAACTTTGACATATTACCTCCTTTTAAGGTAGTGCACTTGACACCACTTGCCAAGATTCACCAAAAGTACTACCCATGCCTGATTCACCAGTTTTACGTGAACTTGGTAAAACCTAGTCTACTAGCTCTTCGTTTCAGAACCAGTGTGATGGGCGTGGAGTTTGAGGTGAACACTGACCTCCTGGTGAGCATCTTGGGAATCCCAGTGGGAAGGATCCAATAGAGTCTGGACGGATGGCCGGACAACTTCGACTATGAGGAGGTATGTCAGATCTTTAGGGGAGACCTTAACTACATCTTTCGGCTCACTACATTTCACACATGTAATGACATGCCCCTCGATTCAAAATTGTTCAATCTCATCGTGAGTTGGACCATCCATCCACGACTTGGGAGTCGGGGCTATCTCTCGAAAATAGATATCGTATTGATTTGGTGTTTTAAAACTGGACACCATTTTAATATCTAGCCCCTACTGCTCACCAACATGATTAACGATGAAACTTGTGACTTCTGGGTGCCTTCCCTATAGGATGCTCATCATCCTGATCTTTCAGCACTTTCGGGTTCTTTTTCTATACTTTGAGGCTCAGGACATCGGTCCCAAGGACATCATCAATGTCTCTTCTCTGAAAAATATGGGGTGCACGATCCGAGATGGGATGATCTACTCCAAGACCAGGAAGAACATTAGGATTGGAGAGGGTGACAGCAGCGAGGAGGACGACAAGGGTCCTGGTGATGCAGCCACTCCCACTGCTATGGACACTGATGACCGAGCATCACAGTATGGTGGTTCTAGTACTGGTTAGGTTGGGTATGATGATCTACTCCAAGTTATTTCGAGCCTCCAGCTATCCATGCAGTCTGGGTTCTAGAGCTTGAGCTCTTTCTGTTGATTCCATACATCGTGACCTCCACTCACTTCGAGACGACTTCGAGCTGCACTGAGAGCACACAGATGGCTCATTGGCTGAGCTTTGGGATCTTATTCGAGATGGATCTGATTCTACCACTTACTAAGTTTCCTGTGTTATCCTTTTTTTCATGTATATATAGCTTTTAGTTGATCTTAGCATGAACATTTATTACTTTATCATACATTTCTGTTATTGTATTCGATATTTGGCTTCTAAAAGCCTATGATGTATGGATGTTTGTATATATTTGCCTATATTTCAGTTGTCTAGCTTATGGTTCACATACTTGCTTTACTTTCAAGCTATATGATTACTTGGTTTAAGTCTTTTGTACTCTGTAATTTGCTTTAACTACTTCTGCTAGTGTGAAAACTTTCGGTTCTTCTCGGGAAGTCTTCCCAGCCCCGAATAATGCCTAGTTTTCATATTCAAGTTTGTTTATGCATTATCTTATTTTCTATAGTATCTGTGTTGCTTGTTTTTTTTCATTTGCATCCCTTTTTTTCTGTTGTCAAAATGGGAGAGAATAATGAGAAAAAGAGAATTACCAATGTTCGCTTAAAATAGAGCATAGATTTAGGGGGAGCACTGCTCCAAAGACAATTATGAATATAAATCTGTTTTACTTTGCTTGGTTGGGTTATTTATAAACTGCTTTACAGGTTGTTTTATCCAAAAAACATAGGAAACTCTGCCAATTTTTTTGCTAAAAACCCAACACTTAGTTTTTTAAACCTTGTTTCTCTCATTAGTTTTGTCATCATCAAAAAAGGAGAGATTGTTGACCCTTATCTAATTTTAATGATGACAAAACACTACTCTAATCATACTAACAGTTTTATCTAAATGTTTAAACGGTAAAAGCTTTCAGGAAAGAATCAAGATGCAGGAACTCAACCCGTATCAGACAGCAAAACAAGACAGAAGATATAGAATAGGCATTAAGGTATTGAAATAAATTGTAAATCTCTTATGTTCAAGTAAGTAACTTGTCTTATGGCTCTTTTTATAAAAGAATTTTGACAAATTATTAATTTAAACACTTCCAAGTCGAAAACAGATTTATTACATGAAAAACTGGGTTGAAGGGAAACCTAGTCGACTGGCTCAAATGTACCAGTCAACTGGGGTATAGGACAGAATGTCCCCAGTTGACTAGTGTTGAACACCCAGTCGATTGGCATATGGTGTGAGTTCCCAGTCGACTGGTGCTTAAGACCCAGTCAACTGGTAATTCAAAAATATGACCATTTAAGACGCGGGACTTGAGCATTTAATGCACCAAACCTACAAAGTCAGTGTCTAAACGGCCATATTGATTCAATGCTATATAAACCCACTTCAATAAGCATTTAAAAGAGGATATTGCATATTCAATTCATAAGTTTTGCTCATTAATTCTCAAAAGCTTTGAAAAATTTATTGTTGAGCCATTTTTCAAGCTTATTCTTGAAAGAGAGATATTGTTCATTTATAAAAGCATTCATTGCTATCTCTCTACCATTTACTTTACAGCAAATCGCATTTATTGTAAAGAGGAAAGAGTTGTAATAACTCTTAGAGTGTTTAGAATTAAACACTTTTTTGTAAGCTTCCGTGAGGAAGTGATTAGCTTCTGAGAGGAAGGGATTAGCTTTCGCAAGGAAGAGATTAACTTCCGCAAGGAAGGGAATAGGTTCCAAGAGGAAGGGATTGGTTGTAAGGTTTGTACAACACCCGTGAAGTTGTATGACTAAAAGTTTTAGTGGATTACTTCAAAGAGGTTCCTTAAAGAGAGTGGACGTAGGGTCGGAAGGAATCCGATATTGCTGAACCACTGTAAATTGAGTTTGCACTTTCTCTTCCTTAAACTCTCTTACTTAAATCACATTACTTGTTTGCATGCTTGTGCATTTAACTATTTTTATAAACTTGCAAATAATTAGCTAAAGTTTTTAAAAACCCAATTCACCCCTCCTCTTGGATTAGAACCCCATTCTACAAGCTCCAAATAAAATCTGTAAAATCTCATATAAAATAACATTACTGCTAAAAGATCCCTAAATAAGGAAAGTTTTTCATGTTGCGACATAAATGCTTGGTCACAATTCTAGTGAGAGAGTAAAAAATGTGATAAAGGAATACATTCGATTTGCTCTCAACTAGACATGTGTTGACTTATTTAAGAGTAAATTAATCAAGATAAAGAAAATAGTGCATCTAATAAATTTGATCTTTTGGAAGTGATCCACACTTATTTTCAATAGACCTTGCCAAATTACATTGTGTAAGTGTAAGCACTTGTATTATTCATTGATGATCAGTCTTATTGTGGATGCATGTTCTCAATTAAGGATACTTTGATTTTATTGACAAGTTCAAGAATTTTATAACTGTTAAAAACAATTAAGAAAAATCATTAGGAATGATTGAGTGTGATCAGTAAAGTCAGTTTGCTAGATATGTTTGAAGGAAATAGTGACTCATACACTATATTAAGTTTTTTTTAACATAAAGGTATGATCGAAAGGCGAAATCACATACTTAAGGTTGTGAAAAAAACATATCAAGACTAGATTATCTTTTATTTGAGGTAATTACTATGGTTTAGTACGCCCTCACTAAAGTAAAGTTGTAATCTAAAATCCTTTTGAATTGTAGATTAAATGGAAACATTAACATTCATAGTCTCTGTATCTATGGAATATTTGCAGAAATATACATATATATATATATACATATTCCAAATAAAGGTAAGTTGGGTTTAAGAAACTCTTGTTTGCTTCCTCATAAGGTACCCAAATCATTCTAAAACATAAGTTTCATAATCTTACATGTTCTCAAATCATTAAGGATAATAACAATATTTGGATAGTTTATTTTCTCTGCCTATAAATATAGATATGTTGGTTCCTACACCTATGATGCAATCTATGGAGGAGTAGAAGTTGTAGAAGTTAGTTACTCAATTAGTTCCTATTAAAACTTCTCAACAACATGATGCAATTTTATATGGTACTAATGATCCACCTCAGAGAAAATATATGACAATATTCTAATCTATATGATTTATTCAAGTGAGATTGACTATAACATTAGCTATGTGATGAATCACCTAGTGACTTCATAAAATGTTTTCTAGCTTTCAGTTACATCTGTAGATAAAAGCGATGAGAGATAAGTTACATTTTATGAGACTCATCAGGTTTTTCTTTGTTCCTTTTTTAGTATGCTGCAATGTATAAAATCACGACGCATTGCATGCAGTTTCCCCATTTATACTTCCTTATATTGGAGGAAAATTTTCAAAGCCAATGATACATAAACCATGGCATTCAACGACTACATACTAGAAGCTTTCATTCACATTCGGAGCTGATTCTTAACAGAATTACATATCCCAGGAGAGACTATCACATTTATTACATAATTTATACTTGAGCATTGTTTGATCAATATATCCTACTGAAACAGCTCCTCTTGTCTCCCCCGTTTATGGTCTTTAGCCAATTCGATGCTCAATTTGCTGACCTGCTAGAAATTAGTACCAGCCTGTGATAGTGTGATGACAATTTCCACACGGAGAGAGAGAGAGCATTTAATCCATTAGTGTTGTGGGAGAGAGAAAGCATTTAAGCCCTTTGTGTTGTGGAAAGACTTCTTACATCTCTCTCTCTCACACACATTAATGATCAACCATGCAAACAAACCCCAATGAAAAGCCTTATGTACCATTTTCCCTGGTTTCAGCTAATTGGAAAGAATTGATTGCTTCTAATGAATTGACTGCATCTGAACCTTCTCATTGATGGAACTATTTCTTGCACTTACCAAGCTAATTAGACATTTAAAGGGAAACTGTCATCGCACATCCACATCACAATAATGCTTTTACCATCAAATTTTCATATTATTCTGCCAGATGCAACAATTTATTCTATTACACCTTTGAAAGAAAGAAATTCAAAGCAGAACAAAGCCAAGGATACAATGAATGAAACTGCTCCTAAGTCGGCTTACTCTCTGCAACTTACAAGGAGACTGTATAAACTTACCAAAATGAACTCATATGGAAATGTCTTTACCGAAAAGTCCACTTATTCCCTTCCCAGGGTCACTTTGTTTCACTATTGACTCACCAACCAAAACCTGCAATGGAGCAATACAATTTAATTATTCAAGTTACTTAAGACATGTAATCATCACAGAAGTTGAGACCTATTCAAGTCTAAATTTCTCATCTATTTATATAACACATACTACGCTAATCACATGTATGCCTGAGTCACAAAATAAAATGCTTGAATGTGTATATATAACAGAATGCACACATATTAAGTAGTTGATGTAAACATTTCCATCTTGAATTCATTGCAATTCCTCCTCCTTTTTTATTAAATGCAATATGCTTTACTTGAGACCGTAATGTCATGTTGGCAGCTTTCAAGATCTGCATGACTGGGCAACGGAATAAGTTTTGGTTTCAAATAAAGAATCAAATGCATCTAGTTGCATAAATGCTTAGACCTTCTCATTTAGCCAACACTATGAAATATAGAACTTGTAGAGCTTACCGCTTTAACACCAGCTTCTTGTACATACGCAATATCATCGGGAGTAAACAGACCAGATTCCGCAACCACCTTAAAAGAAACAAAAGATTATAAGAATAAGGTATATATGGCAGCATGCACATTATACTCATTAGAGATTAGACATGAAACTGGTAACAACGGTACTTACGACTATGTCTTTTCGACGGATCATTTCGCCACGCTCTCCTTCGAGAAGCTTCTTTGTGTTACTGATATCAACCTCAAATGTTCCTGAGGAAAAGCAAAAGTAAAGATTGCTGATACCTCATGTGTTTTGACTAAAGCATATAGGTTTATGCACATTCTAAGCCAATATTTAAAGTTAACAAAGGTTAGAGGTCATACTTTTCATAAGGTAAGTCAATTAGTAAACGCTGGATAAGCTTACCAAGATTTCGATTATTGATGCCAATAAGCTCAATCCCCTCTATTCCAAGAACACGATCCATTTCCCTCTCATTGTGCACCTATGGATGATCAACGAAAGCAACAAGAGAGCATTTAGTACTCCAAACAATGAGTAAAAGCCTTTACCTTTGTTCATTTCAATGAAATTGATTTAACTTGTTATGGAATTAGGAACAAATAAGATTCGAAAACTAACATCGCTTGATCCACCCCAACAACATTAGATAAGTGACAACTGATAAAGTTGCATAAACAGAGTATCGTACTTAAATCAACAATCATGCCTATTCCAAAAGTTAATGACCTTAAGCTTCATATGAAAGCTTATCTAGCAAAGGTCTAAGTATCAAAGTAAAACTTACTTGTTAAAGAGCAACCTGCCCAGAAACCAGTAGCAGGTAGAACTAAATCACCTCGAATATGCTGGATGAATAAGTTAATAATTAAATAAAATTCAATATACATAAGCATCTCAGTTTCAGTCAGAAGTTCAGCCAGACATATATGATTCTTAATATATATATGTTCCCCCCAGTTGAAACTTCAAAGCAAAAAAGCAAGCTCACATTTTCAGTTACAGCAATAATTTTGGAAAGAAAATGTCTGAAAAAAGATTCAAACCTCTACAAGAGCAGCCAAGCCAAGCATCTTGCAGATCTTAATCATGTATCTGATATCAAGGTCAGGCAAAACAGCAGCAATCAACAATATTGCATCTGCACCTTTAATTCAAGCATAGTAGATCTGTCATGCTTCTATGATGAATTCTTTGCACAGTAGAGGGCACTGCATTTTTAATAGAGTTAGAATCATATCTTACAAAAACCATTATCATATTGAAGAACATACAAATATTACAAATTGAGAAGCAATACAATTTCTGGAGCAGACCTTTACTCCAGCACTCCTTATCGCCTCCAAATTTTCGAAGCTTCCCTATATGATACCAAAATCAAGTTAAGATGAAGTGAGCATATTCTTTTAGCTTCAATATCCAAAAACTTCCAACAATTTAATGTGAAAAGAATCTAGAAATGTTCAAGCATTGGATTAAGCAACAGATCAACTAGATATGATTCATGTGAATACCTGAAAATACTTCTTGTCTGTCAAAACACTGAGACATGCTGCTCCACCTTTCTCATACGCTCGGGCAATTTCAACCTATCATGAGAGACTTTTAGATAAATGAAAAATGAAGCAACAACAAAAATGAAATGTATAGAAATCAAAGTAACCCATACTCTAGTCCTGTTAATTACTTCTATATAAAATGTATAGAAATGCTGCTCTTTCTATTGTTAATTTGTTATACATTCAATTGCACCAAACATAGCCCAGAAACAGGACAGCAATGCAAATTTGAGAATACAAAAACAAAAACATATCCTTACTGGATCAAAGTCCTCTCTTAGGACTCCTCTGCTTGGAGAAGCCTTCTTCACTTCAGCAATCAAACCAGGCAGCCCAGTTCGTTGGTGGGCTGCCCTAAGAGCTCCAATGAAATCTCCAGTGGGAGGAGCGGCCTCAAGAGCTTTTTTCAGCACATAGAGAGGCTTTCTCTCCTTCATCTGAAAGGCAATCATTGTTAGCATCAAGGTCAGCTCACCAAAGTAACAAAGAAAAAGAAAGGGTGAAAAAAGCACAACTCTTTCAACCACATAGAAAAGATTACTTTTGAAACTTCCACGTCCTTGTGCCATATGATCTCCTCTAAAATGTTACGAGGAGTGTTACCCTCATTCTGCAACCAGAACTCAAAGGGTCCCACATAGTGCAAAGGCGGCCCCGATGGCTGTTTTCTCCTTATCTGTATACCCTGGCTAGCAGCTAATTCATCCTGGAACATCCCCAATTCCCACTCCTTGACTTTAAGAGCATTTCCTTCCTCACTTGAAGGAGAAACAGAAGCTGACCCGTCCTTAATATCAGTCTACCAAGAGATTTAGAATGTGCCTTTTAGTTTCAGAACAACATATCTAACTGACTCATCACTCATTTTCTTTTGGAACTCTACCCTCAAGAATCAGTTAAAAATTCCAAGAGAATTTACTTATAAAAAAAAAATCCAAGAGAATTTAACTCCATACAATCTCAAATGTAGCACACTCAATAAACCTTGGGCAACTCACCTCCTCCCATAAAAAGACTTCAAAACATTTTTGAATGGTTTCTCTCAAATATATAGAAAAGAAAATGAATTATTCAACCCGGATCGAAACCGGGATATTAACTCCACATGGGGAGAGGTGCAACTTCTGAAGTGCAGCCCTTTAGCTAATTTGAACAGATAATGATATTCAAGTACACAAAGAACTTTCTGAATCCAGAAGCCACAGCATACAGAGAGGTTTTATCTCAAAATAACTTCATTTGTTAAACACGCACACAAATCAAATTCAATTCAACTTATTAAACTGCATTTCCCAAAAGAAAAAAAAATCTACCCATATAATGTCATAATATTTGGATCAAAAATATTATCTTGAAACCTCGAATGAAAATTTAAAATTACAGAAAAAGAAATAACTGAAGGATATATAACCTGTTGAGCTCGAATTGGAGAAAAAGAGGAAGCATTACGCCTGTGGGTGTCCATTACAGTCGCTGATATTGATAGTCTGATTGCGAAGTTAGGTCTTTGATTGTGATTAAGAGATGGTATTGCCTGAATTGAAATTCTAGGTGTTCCTCTCATGGAAACCAATCCCTCCATTTTCAACTTTCAATTTCAGTGCAAAAACCCTAGCAGTTGATTTTGGTTTAGGAGCAACAGGACGGCTGGTTGACATCCGGTGCTGCCCGGTGTTATATGATGAAAACTCAGAAGAGACTACAGGTTCAATGGATTATGATTGATTTGGTGCACTTGGAGATGCATGGTTTTTTATTTTTTTCCTCTTAATATTGTTTTGTGAAAACATAATTTGTTAATATAAAGTAATATTATTTAAGATTATAAAATAAACTTTACATTATCTTTTCAATGTAATTTTGTCAACTCAAATGATATTGTTCTGACATTAAATCATGTTTTGACAATCTGATTACTTATTTGCATATTTCTTCTTTTCTGAGATTTGTTTCCTTATTTAAGATTTACATTTTTTATGTGATACCACACAATCATAGATTTGTTTCCTAATTTATTATTTACATTCTTTTCTAACAATCATAGATTTGTTGATCGGAATGAAATACATACTTTCAGGAACATTACCCTAGTTGCTCCTAAATACAACATCGATATTAGCTCTGATAACATCAGCCGAACCATATCACTTGCTCCATGAAGGCTGGAAGATGAATTAAAATTGAAATCCCAAAAGATTCTTCGTTGGCAAAACCTTTCCCTTGGGCATGTCCAATTTGAAAATACACAACACAAATGACTGAGTCAAGGTTGCCAAGCAAACACATGCCTACATATGGGGAAAAATAATTTAGAGGTTCCTAACAAATGAATACATATGCTATGAGCATCTACAATCATTACGGGAAAGAAATAAATTCTCTCTTCTTCTACATCGACGGTTGTGTATGCCCTGGGCACATAAATTCTTCATGTGTCCGAAGCATAAGAACTTCTCCCACACATGACTCCAATCACAACAATAAAATTTATTAATCTCTCAAAATTTAGAACGACAGAAACTTCTTACACAACACCAAATAAACATCCATGATAAAAATAAATCAGAAAAGAGTATGCTGTAGTTTTTTTTTTTCCCTCTTGTAAGCATGGATGAAAACATCCACACTAATGCAGCTGGCTTTGAACTCAGAAATCTTTTAGCATGAATTAAGTTCATCTAAAAATCAAGAATATCTCACGGGAGCAAATATTCATTTAAAAAGCTTCCTGAATCCATCAAAAAGATTTAGAGCTTTCAATTCGCCGCTCCTTATATCCCTCAATCTCCTCCTCAGTATCTGAAACCCACCACATAAAGCAGAAAAATCAATGTACATAAACCATTAAAAGATTTGAATAGCATGATACGACTATATAAAGCATAACGATAATTGATTACATAATATCAAAACACGGGCCTTCCAAAAATTCCCTAATTTCATAAGTTTCAGCTACTCTCCAATAATATGAAATTTTGAACTGGTGAATAACTAGTGTAATTACTCCCTCAACATAACCTATTGTAACAGATGGCACACTGTTCTAGAGTCAGCTGTGATATCATACAAAATGTATTTAGCAAGATGTTCTTTGATATAACAAGAAAATTATTAATCAATCTTCAGAAGAAAAAGAGGGCTATTCTTACATATTGGGCACGAAATAGTATTCTCCTTTCACTATTGCACAAGTCTACTGCTAGTTGTTTCAGAAACAACCTTCGGTTTAGTTGCTTTGGAGATGTCACATCCAAATCCATCGATCCACTTGCCTACAAAATAAAATAACAAAGAATTATAAATTGCTAATATCTAAATGCATTAACATTGATTTAAAAGGCTTTAAAGACATGAGTACACTACTAATTAACCTCTTCCACCCCCACCCCGCAAACCAAAAAAAAGGAAAAAAGAGAAAGGACGTGGCTAAGTATTTTTTATGATTTTATTTTAGGGTATAAAGTTATGGATTTTGAACAAAGTAGATATTTGTAAGTCTTGAAATATATAGTTCCCTCTACCTGTAAAAATTTGTTGTACTTCGATATGCTTGATTCACAGCTCTCTAATATGAACTGTAGTGCTTGTTCCTCAATTTCAGGATATCTTAAATCCTTCTTAGAGGTGGATTTATTTGATGCTGCAGCGGCCATCTGGAGAAAAGATCTTTTAGATATCTTATAAGAGAGGAACGACTTATTTGATGATTAAGAAGACAACAAAGTCAAACCTCTTCAAAGTGCCTGCTCATATTTGGAGGACTGACGACTAAATAAGCATATGCCATTAACTCCAATGGCCAACCAGTGATTTGTAATGGGAAACACTGAGATCTGCTACAAAATATTACATACTGGGATTCAATATCTAATATAAAGTAAAAAAAGAAAAATAACACATAAAAAGCAGAAGCACAGATCATTAAACTTTCATAGTGAGATAAAAGATATGGGAGTTGTAACTTCATGGCTGATATCAGCAAAATCATGAGACTACAAAAATGTAAATAAATATCCTCATTATATCACCAAAATTGGTCAACAACCGGTTAATCATAGTGAGCTCTTCATAGTGAGCTCTTAGTGATGACTGAATGATAGGAATTAATCAGAAAGAGATTAAATGCAGCTTCAGACGATGCAATTAATCTGTCCGGTACTCACATGGACAATCCATGCTTCCTCAAAACTTCAAACTTCTCCTTATAACATTTATCATTTTTCCTGACAGAGAATGACAGCTCTACTGAATCATTGGGATTGGTCCCTTCCTTTGGAACAAATCCATAGGACAGCAATAGCTCTCCATTAGATTTTTTGCCATATGATATGAAGACCTGCATGAAGTGATGCAAGGAATCAACCAAGAGAGTTCAAACTTCACCCCTTGGCATGATATTGTTAGTGCTGAAGTTCATGATCAATCAATACTAGGTCAATTTAGGTAAAACTCCTATTCTGTACGTGTGTACCATTAGAGAACATCATAGCAAATACATTCAGCTTTATTGGGTTCTTGCCTGCAGCTATCTGCAGTGACTTTAGATTTCTTGAAGAATCTAAACCTCAAATTTATTATCAAACTAAAAGCTTTTTCATAGGAAATTCCATATTTCCCAAGTCACTAAAGAAAAACCCAAAACAAAATAATTGTGATATTCATTAAGAAATATTCAATGCAAATGTGATGCAAATTTTCAATGGACAAATTACTGAAATCTTGTTTACCTGCTCATCTGGCTGATATGGCTGGTCTGTTGTAAAGACAACTCCCTGTGAGGATTTATCATAATCCAAAAATGTTTCCACCTAGACCAGCCAAATATGAGAATATTTGGTAAGAACTGAATCATATATGTAATAGCACATTTATAATCACATATGTCTTACAGAGAGACTAATTAGCATACCTCACAACTATGATTGAGCATATCTGCCCAGGGAACCAAGGCAACCCTTCCGTCCATTGATGGTAACCGTACCTGTATTAAAGAGCAAACTATTTTACCTAAACTGTCCACTCTCATAAGTCACTATCTTTATCTCCATTCTTATAAAGAAACCCTAAATTTAAGACTAAACACAGAGCAAATATATAATAGCCTGAGTTAATTAGAGGCCGCAAAGAACATTTGCATATGTAGCCATTTATTTTCCTCTCCTGTCCCTAATGAGGCGCACCTTAATGTTTTTCGTTATTCAAATCAAGGACTCTAGACCTATCCTTTCTCTTCCCTTGGTACTTAACTGCAAATAAATTGGTTGACAAGATCCATAAATCAGGGTTGGTAGCATTTAGAAAACAAAGAAAAACATAAACTGAAGGATTTAAGGACTTAGATGTAAAATATTTCTGATGTACACATTGTGGATTGAAATAGGGTTTTCAATTTAGAAATTTGGGATTATTTAGAATATGGGATGATTTTGTAATTATAATAAAATTAAGGGTAGTTTAGGAATTTTACACTTTTGGTAGGGCTAGTGCTTGCATGCATAGTAAAAAACCTTATGCTTTGTAGGGAGCTTTGAATGAATGAAAAAAAAAAAAAACAGTTTCCTTTGAAACGAAACAACTCAATGATGGAGTGTGTTCTTCGCATCCATGTTATTTGGATTGCGGTTCTCATGTGTTCTGGGAAGATCTTTGGATAATTCTATCTTTAATTTTCTTGTTCTTTGTTACTTCCTCCTACTGTTCTGCAACAATTTCTTTGTGAACATTTCAAAATAAATTTGTACTGCATAGATAACAAATTTGTGCATTCAGTGCATAATTCCAAGTCATTTCCATCTATTGTCCGAACAACCCATTTTAGTTTGACTCCATTTATATAGATGATGGAATAAGCTATGACAATTCTTGTAAGTTCACTTACCAAGCGTGAGAAAAGAATCCCGAATGACCATTTGAAAGTTTCCATATTGAATACCTGCATATCATATATTGTGCAAAGTCAAAGAGGCTTTGTTTGCACTTATTAAAAAAATAAAAAAAGAGGCTTTGTTTGCAATTTAATAGCTATATGAAACATTCATGCAAATTCAGATACAGATCATTGTATAGAATGTCCACATCTCCAAGAGATAAGATCAATTTAAAACTGAAGATTATTTAACTAAATCATCAAGGGAATATAGACATACAAATAAACTTGCGGACCCCAAAGTATTTGTAAGAAAGCCAAGGACAAACAGCAAACTGATCAGTCAGCTTCAACTTAGAGAAAGTGCAAGTGGTCCATTGATTCAAAATGACTAGCACCATATTTTTGGCAAGTATGAGGCATCATGCAAAAGACTACCAAATCTTTATAATTTATATCTGAAAATTTTGATTAGATTATGGAACCATTAAGACCAACATGCATTGAAGTCTTGTCAAGCATCAAAAGTAAATCATCATTATGCATTCTCCAACTTCCACTTATCTTAACGGAACAGTAGTGCACAATGTACAAGCAGTACCTCTTCAGGGAATAGATGGGGATATTTGGAAAATATCCTGAGTCTTAAATCTTCATATCTGCACATAAAGATGAAAACAATGTTCAGTAATAAACTACAAGACAATTTCTCTGCATTACCGACACAGAAACAAAATAGACCAACATGGGGAAATTGAAAGAAGAAAAATAATAAATCTAGTGCTTAGAAAATGAGGTAGCGAAACAAAGCCATACGTTCCAACAACATTAGTAATTCTTTCAATTGCCCGCTCTCTAATCTGTGAAGCTTCCAAGTACCTATCTAGTTCTGCACGTGTCCTGAAATGATATAGAGAGGCTGTAGGGGAAAATTGAGAGTAGAGCCTTCTCGTAGGAATAGAAAAATATCTTAAAACTCCATGCAAACAATTGATGAAGAACACAAACCTACCAGTACAGAAGCGAATAGGGTTGTCGGGGCAGGGCTGAAATGTAATTGCTCCATCTCGAAGATTTCTGAAGACTTGCTTCACTAATTAGATAGGTAGCAAGCAGCGGCCAATCTGGCACAGAATACTGTTTTAATACTTCACCAGCCTCCGGGCAGCTCCACACCTATCACACAAAACAGAAACGTCCATATAGATATGCAGAGGACCAATTACTACCTCATAAGATAAAATATTTCTTTGATAATCATAAGATAAGAAAACATATATATATTTTAATCATGAGATAAAATACTTAAAATATTACATTGTTAAGTCTGTATAAAGTAGACTCAATAAAGAATATTTTTCCTAAAAAAGGTCCTCATAGATTACACAAAAATGGAAAAAGGAATGATAACTCAGAGTCTCGAAACTAGAACACTACATGATCAACAAGATTGAGTTGGTACCCCTAGGACCACGCTACTTTGCATTAAGAAAGATTTTTGTGAGAGACATGATGTGATGTGCAGAACAATGAACATTAAATGAAGTCACAGATTAAAGATCATATGCCTTTAAATTATCCAGATATCATATTTGGATTTATTTTCTGTTTTCTATTATCAAAACTATGTTTTTGAAAACAAGAATAAAAATAAACTTTTATGTTATTTTTTTACTAAAAACACATTTGAAGGTTTTGTTTTTTTTTACATCTTTTTTGTTATAAAGGGTGGAAAGTTTTAATAAGAAAATACACTCTTCGCTTTTAAGTGTTTTTCCTTTTCGTTTTCTCTTAAATTGTTTTAAGAATAGCCTTTACTCTCGCGAAAACAATAGAAAACATCAAAATGATTTTATCAAAAACAGAATCTGTTTTCTGAAATAGTTATGAAAAACTTGTTTTTGCAAACACCAACCAAATTTATTGTGTACCAGTAATTGAACTGTTCCAATTGTCTGAACTTTTGTTTGCATCTCAAATTCTCTCACTTATCCTCATTGACAATACCTAATACTACACATGAACATGCCCGAAGGTGCTGACAGATGCTAGATCAGATGATGCATATAAAATTAGGCTTCTTTCCAGCATTATACAGGCTACAGAGAATATGTTTTGAATCCCGAGATTAATCTGACAAAAGGTATGGTCAATTTTGCTATAAAACTTTACTTATTCAAGATAACAATAACAATAATAACTGTAACAAGCATGTAATATATATAACCAACACCAAATAAATTGAGTTTAGGCTGATCTAACTTATCAAAACAAAACCTACAAGTATTTACACAGAGATGAGCAACCACTTGTTAGATACTGAGTAAAATACATTATTGGACTCATATCTACAGTTGATCAAAGGTCCTATGCTCAAATCCTGTGATCCCATGAAAAGAGCTGCACTTAGGTGCACGTGCAAAAGCTGCAGCTCTGATTGGGCTTTACACGTGAAGGGATGTGTTAGAGACTGGCGAACATTGTTGGCTTCATTTACTATCAGCTTAAGCTTTTAGGAAGGATAATTGATTTTTTCATTAACACTCTCAAAAAAAAATATTGACATACTGATTTAAAAGAAGGGCAACTTTTCCCAAAAATTTTCTCAAGAAAATGAAATAGAATCTTACAGAATCAGCAGTGATGAAAAGAGAAGGAGGCACAAAGAGCAACTTCTCTCCCTTCCTGATATTCTTCAAGGCAACCAAACCTCTTTCCCCAACTTCCACTCTCTGTATGGCCATTTTCTGGAGCGGGAGACCGGATTCCGACAGCCATTTTTGCAGAGCCGACGCGTTTTCCAAGGAATCTATGTCGCAGCCCCACGGGATATTCTGAGTCACCGTGCTTTGGGTTGTGTCACTTGTCGAGACTGAGCACTGAATTGGGTGCTTGCGTAGCAACGATGTCTTGTAGGAGAGAGACTTGTGTTGCTTTCCGGGCTTGTGGAGTAAAGAGAATGAGGGGAGGAGTGTTGTCTGGAGCATTCTAGAAGCTTCAGCCATTGCTTTGCACCGAGCAAGCAAGGGAGAGAGAGAGACTCTTATCTGGTTAAAGGGAGTAGTGTTGTGGATGGTTTTGGTTGTTTTGACAGTTATCAAACGCCGCGGTTTTATGCCTTCCACTTAAACGGCGCCGTGTGAAGTAAAGCGTAAGCTATCAAAACGCTTCGTTTTCCCCATTTTGTCTGCATGCTTAAACGCACCTCAACGGTTCTTTAGATTTTGATACGCTCAAAACGATAACAATTTGACGTATAATGCTTTTAGATTAGAAGTTTAGAACCACTTGAGTCATGTAAAATCTGCAAAATCTTGCTGCCAAAAAAAAAATGTTAGCTAACACCAACCTCATCTCCTGCAGTATCTCTTCCCTTCCCCTCAAAATCTTTAAATCCAAAACCTCATTGCAAATCAGAAACATTAACTCCCAGAAACCCAATTTTTCACTTCTCAAAATTCTCAGTTTTCCTTAAACCCCATAATCTTAAAACCACATTTGTCCAATTTCACAAAAAGGGTCTTCCTCAAATATGCCACAGCAGTTTGAACACCAAGAATTCGGAGGAAGATGAGGTTTTAGAGAGTGAGGCTAATGGTAAAGGGGAAAGGGACTGGACAAGCTCAATTTTGCTTTTTGTTCTGTGGGGTGCTCTCATGTACTATGTTTTCAATCTCACTCCTAACCAGACCCCGGTAACCTTCGACCTAAGATCCTTAATTATTATGTTTTTTTATTCATTGGATTTGCAAATTTGTGAGGCATAGTTTTGGTTTCCATTTATGAAGCGGCTCCCTTGCTTATGGTAGCTAGCATTGTGTTCGTTTTAGGTTTCTATACATTGGTGGCACTAGTTTCCTTCTACTTATTGTTGTTGGCATTGCTTTGAATCCCAATTAAAATACTAATATCAGAATTATGCTTTTTTTTCTTAATTGCTTGCTGTTTTGGGGAAGATTTTCTTGAAGCTATTTGAGATTGGATATTGTGTTATATGTTTCACTTAATATATTACTAATATGCCATATCTCTTTAAATGATAATAGAAGGAGATAGTTCCAATTAGGTGACTCTGACATTTTCATAGTTTTAGTACTATAAGCTTAAATTAAAAACACTAAAAGTATAAGACCTGGTAACGTTGGCATAGAAATACATCTAGACTTTGTTACATGAATTCTTAATGTAATTAGTCTAAAAGGATCCTTTCTAATACCTTTCGCAGTTAAGGGACATGTATTTTCTGAAAAAACTCCTGAATTTTTAGGGAAATGATGGATTTAGTATGAATGAAATACTTGTGTCATTGTGGTACATCATGGGTTTGTGGCCTTTGGTGTACAGCATGCTATTGCTTCCTACAGGTAGAAGGTATTTCTCAATTCTTATCTCTGCTATTTATAATTTTATGCACCAATGATCCTTAGCCTGTACTTTCTTCTCTTTTCTATGTGAAATCTAATTTCAGATCGATTGTTAAGCGACCAATTTTGTCTGCACTATTGCAAGTGGAAATTGCGGAGGACTCATCGCAATTCATTCTGATTGCATTTTAATATATACATTCTGATTTTTCGAGTCAACGCAATGGATTGAACTGGTATAACTATCACTGGATAAATGTCATGATCCTTGGGCTACCTAGACTGATGTGTGCCTTAGCTTTTGCACCTTGCTTTCAGCAGTGGTTACTGGTTAGGATGTAATGAAATGGCAAGCAGCTGTAGGAATATTCTATAACTCCTCTATAGCTCACACCCTCTTGCAAGCTACTTCCAGTTGTCATATTTGCCGTAGGTTGTGAGCTATGTTCTTTTCCAAAGATTTAAAAATCTTGGATATCATAAATAATGGATTTTGCCATCTAATTTAAGATCCCTATGATTTTAAAATCAATTGTTCTTTTAAGGTAAGAAACTTTTCCCTCCATATGAAATCTTCACTTCTACCAATTGATTTTAAAATCCTCCCTACAAAATCCCTTTGAAGAAACACACCCTGATAGATTTTGATAGTTCGGTTGTTCTGATCTACTCAATCCTTTTGTTTGCAGCTCAAAGAGCAATATACCTGTCTGGCCATTTCTGGTACTTTCATGCTTTGCTGGTGCATATTCTCTTTTACCCTATTTTGTTCTTTGGAAACCGCCACCTCCTCCTGTTGAAGAAACTAAGCTCAGAAAATGGCCTCTGAATTTTCTGGAATCAAAATTAACTGCCGGGGTAAGCAGTTTGTTTCTTAGTAGTAGAACCATAAATCTTGTAGCTATAGTCCTGTCATCTGGCTGATTATTTTCTTAAGCTCTTAACTCTTTTAAGTGAATCCTGATACTTCCTATGCACCTGGCACATTTTATTTCCAACCACTATTTTACTGCAACATAGAAATATGTGTCACCAATCTGTAGAGGATCCTGTTTTCTTTTGGTTCCAATTAGTTAAATCCAGTGACAAAAGCAGAAATTTTACTGCAACAAAGTTCTATGCATTAATCGAGTAAATTTTATTATTTTAATATTTAATGGTGACTTACAGAAAAATATGTTTTATAATGACATTTTTTAGAATTAAGACAAATATTAACTTATAGTAATTTTTTAAGAAAACTATATATTAAATTATATAACCTTCTCAACATCTTACAACAATTAAAAAATTGAAAAATGGAAATGGACAAAAGTTTAATATAATACTTAAGACTTAAAGCTTATGGCATCAAATCTTTTGATGGTAATACCAATAGGAATTTCTTAGTTTAGAACTTTATATACACACACACGCACATTATATAAACAATTAAATTTGGCGAAGATATAAAAGATTCAAAATTTTGCTTAGATAAGGAGAGATATAACTTGGAAAAACTTGCAAAATTAAATTATAGTTGGAGACTTGGAGTTCTATTAGCATTGGTAACCCAATCTAATTAGTAATTGAGTTTTTAATAATTTATAAGGGGGGCAAGTTTATAAAAGGCCTAAGAGTTACCATTTTTTGGCTTAAGCCTAAGGAAATAACATGAGGTCTCCAAAACTTTAAATGGGGCCATGCCCCCCACCCAAATCGACATCATTGGTTAACTCTTATGCCTCAAATCACTCTCTGATTTAAAAGTACAGTTGGAAACAACATCAGTGAATGCAGAATTTAATTAGTCTTAAATTGAGCCAGTCAATTTGTAAGATTTAGAAAGTCATTGTTTAATTACCATCAGCCTTTCTACATAAATTAACTGGAACAGAAGTACGTACTGCATTTAGGAAAAAAGGTTACAAACATTTTGAATGTTAAAAGAGTATGTTTCCCAGTAGTCTGAAAGCATATTTCTCCATTATTCTCTTCATCCTTTAGAAAATAAATCAATAAAATATGATACAAAATTATTTTTCTGGTTTTAAGATGTGTTTCCTTGAGCATTCTACATGTGTTACTGATGCTGGAATTAGCTTCATAATCTTTTCTGCTTCATGAAATGCTATTATTTATGAATGTATAAAGACAGGAATGGTTTTGGTCATGGTTAGCTCCTTTATTTTGTTTGGAAAACACAAGTTAACTCCATTACAAATCAGATTTCACTTGCTGCAGGGCTAGGTATAATTCTTTATGCAGGTTTAGCAGATGGCGATGTCTGGAAGGAGTTTATCCAGTACTTCAGGGAAAGCAAATTTGTGAGTTTTTCCTTTTATCGCGATCTTTGTGTATCTGCATAGTTGTTTTGTCCAGCAGCAACAAAGGACTGAAGTTGCTATCAGAGTCTGAAAGTTACCTTTAATTATACTTCATATGCCATATTTAAGAAGTTAGATCTTACCAGCATGTCATGATATATCTGTTCTTGTTTACACTATATTCTAAAGGGTGGGGCTACTTCCACAGCGAAAATGGTTGTAGCCATAGCTTCATAAATATAACAACTAGAGGACAAATTACACTTAATTTATCCTTTCGTGATTATTTCCATTTGACTAAAAGCCTTCATGGCATGAAATATCTCTCACATTATATATCCATGGGATCCATAGAAGCCTTTTTCGTGTCGTACTTCACAAAACTAGTCTAAAGCTTTAGCCAACATAGATGGCATTATGAACCAAGAAAAATATTGAAAGAAAATCAACTTTGGAAAACAGATAATTGTTTCTGATGCTTATGTAGGAGTGTGATGCTTTCTTCCATGGCAGCTTTTCCTCTAGAAGATTGTTCATATGTTTTGTTATCTTTGTACTCCAGGCATGCAACATCCGAATTATCAAATTAAAGAGAGAAAATGGTCTTAGGCATCCTCTTATTACCTACTACCAGAACAGAAGTACCATTTGAGATTGAATCAAGAATGATTAAATAAAGAGCTTTGAGAAATACATTACAGAAGCATAAGTAGCCTCTTAAGTTCTCAATATTCTAATGGGCTCAAATCAGTATATGAAACTGAATATTTGATTTTTATTTACTAAGGCAATGATATAGTTTTAACATATTCAGTCTGTTACTTTAGGTTTCAATATGCTTTTTTTTCCTTGACAAATTTTTTGTTTTAGTTTTGCCGACTAGAGAAGAGAGGGAGCTCTTTTGGGGAGAGGTAGCCAAATGGAATAGTCATTTTTGTAAGAAAAAAGAGATGATATAAAGATAAGTTATAGGTGTTACTAAGGATACACTTATCTAATAACTATTCTCACATATATGAGGCTGTGGCTATAGCTCCACTCTATTCTATTAGATGGAGACTTCATTCAGATTTGAATCTTCTTCGCCAGTGTGACTACTCAATCTGACAGAACTTGATTCAAACTTACCTGGAGCATTGAACCTCTATGTTGCAGATTCACATCACATGCCTTGATTTTACCCTACTATCTGCATTTGCTCCCTTTTGGGTTTACAATGATATGACTGCCCGGAAATGGTGAGCTCACACAGTTACGAATTACAATTGCTTCATTGTCAAAAGAGTTCATGGTGCCTAGCATTTGATGATGTGGTTCTTTTCAGGTATGACAAAGGCTGGTCGCTTCTCCCAATATCGCTGGTGCCATTCTTGGGCCCTGCTTTGTATCTTGCCATACGGCCATCTCCGTCAGAAATACATGTTTCAGTAAGCCCTACTTCATCTGAACAAAAGTAAAATTTGAGTTCATTTTTCTGCTGTATATCAAACAACCAGAGTAGGGGTTACAGCTCACAACCCCCAACAACAAGATAAAAGTAAATGAGCCTTTTGAACTATCTATGGTCATGTACACAAAATATCTGATCAGTACTGCCTTACTGAGAAGCACATCGTGCTTTGCAAACCACTGGTTAGGGGTAATTCTTGGTTGTAAGAAGTAATGGCCTCTGTTGTAAAACTAATACTACTAGCTAATGTTACTGGGTGTAATGAGGTTGTGGAGGAACATGAACAATGTTTTTGTCCCAGGTCTATACGATAGCTTGATTACTGTAAGACACTGAAGAGTTTGAAAAAAAAATATTCAGACGTGCATTTATGAAACCATATTTGCAACTAGCTCGAAACCATGACTTCCCAAAGTAATTCGAAGTTGGAACTTTAATTTTTTCTTTTTTTTTGGGTAATTGGAAGTTGAACTTGATCAACTAAGAAGGTTGGCAGGGGGAAATGATCCAAAATCCAGGTTACACTAAGTGCATGCAATGCTTATGGGAAATTTGTGTGTAATGAAAAAAAAAAACAATGAAATTAGGAGCACCATGGAGATTCAATTATGGATTCCATGTTATGTAAGGACCATATTTGCCAAAAAAAATTGTTATGTGAGGAGCATGGTATAGAATCTAGATAGATCTTAGATTTCATTTTTTCATAGTTACCATTTGCCCTTGTTATAGTTTGAATTTATGACTGTCAAAATGAATTTTAAGCTGTCAAAAGAGCTTTTTATTCTTTTCAAAATACCAAACAGAAATTATTTCATATAAACTATCTCAAACAAGACCTTAAACCGAAAAAGATCTCAAATATCTTAATTTGGTTCAGGGCAATTCGAATTAAACCGAGCTTACGGAACACTAATCAAGCAATGAAATCCATGACTTATATTTAAACCTGTATATTTTTCATTTTTCGCTTATAAAAGCCGCAAACATTTTTCATATTAGTTTTGCATCAACACCTCAGATGCAGAAATACATATAATCGAGTCAGTTCAATAAGCATTTGGAACCATAGCCCTTCAGCTAAGACCATCAAAATTGAGGATAATTCTGTATATACCACAAGCATATAGTAATAAAGAGGATCTCTCTAGTACCCAGATGAACAATTCTGTTTCTACTCTGCTATAGCAGCAAACTTCAGCATAAAATTATAGCAAAGAAACAAAAAAGTGGCGAACACTTGCAAACACACGTGGGTAGCATCACACCCGTTCAGTGTTTGACAGAAGCGTGAGGACCCATAAGTTTCAGCTATGGAAACAAGGAACAATACTTGCAACTACAAGCATTTCTATCAATTTGACAGTAAATCATATTATGCTGAAAATATGAAAACTGAGAGTAGCAATTATACATTCTGAATTATGCAGCGTAATAGGCAAAGATGCATAAACTACCACAAGCTTTCACTCGTACAATTTTTGGAGTTCATTTTTGAACTTGGCCTTCAGCTGTTCCCTCTTTATCTTGAGAGCAGCTGTAACTAATCCTGACTCAGGTGTCCATGGTTCTGGGACCAACTTAATCTTTGCTGGGAGTTCAAACTTGTCCAGTTTTGCAGCCTTTGCTACCTGCAAGCATAGAATGTTCTCAAATCTGGAAAGAAAGAAAAACCCCCTCATTTTTCCTGCTCTATGGTAAAATAATTATGTGCTTCCCTTATAAATTTCAGCAAATATGAAAATCCATCAACCCTCGTAAATATTGTGCAAAGATAAAGAACATACTGATATCATGAATAAAAGCAACTTTAAACTTTGGATGTAAGTGCAAAATTCTGAAAATGAAAAATAGAACTTTCCCATTTGAGGATTGATTTCCTTCATTGGAAATTTACACGAGGCAAGCATTTGATGCATGAACCCTACTACAGACATGACAAGTATGAAGTGTAAGATGGCTGGCCACTAAACATACAGTTACGATATAAATGCAAAGACAACTACCTAACAAGACCATATAACAAAAATTGATCCTTTACCTTCGGTGTCAATACATGAGTGCATGCATGTGTCTGTGCACACATGCACGTGACACTAGTGACCTAAATGTTATCTATCACTGTACGTTATCAAAGTTATTGGGAAGAAACCATCAAGCATTTGAGCATATTTAACAAACCTTAGCAAGGGATTTTTGAACCTCAGTGACAGTTTCGGCTTTGTCACACAGCTCCGAGAAGTCTTTGAATTTGATGCTAGCTTCCTGGGCCCACTTCTCAAGGTCCTGATGTGATGGAACAACAACAGCTACACAATAGTTGTGCAAGGGATCCGCATATACCATAATGTTATCCACATAGTTACTTGACATTAGTGCTGCCTCAACCTGAAATCAAACCATTAATGAACATGATGAGAACCTTAACAAAATTACAACGCATGCTGCCAGCCAGCCACAGATAAAATTCTACAAGAAATATTAGATTTAAGTTCAGAAACATACCTTTCCAAGGGAAATATACTCTCCATGTTGAAGTTTAACAATATCCTTCTTCCTATCAATAACTTCAAGGCATCCATCAGGGTGAAATTGTCCAATGTCACCAGTATAAAACCAGCGCATACCCCTCTCATCAACCTGTTGTGTGTAAAGCATCACGATGTCCAGCATTTACAGCTAAATGATCAAGTTTCTAGTTGCAAAATACATTATGACATAGTTGCGCGTAAGACATGCTTGCAAGTGCAAGTTCACATACACACATGAGAAGGAAATCTTACCTTGTACACCTCATTAGTTTTTCCTTCATCATTAAAGTAACCAGCTGTTACACTGAATCCCCCAATAACAACCTCCCCTCGCGGCATTGGTTTGTCAAATATCATATAGCCCCCTTCTTCCCAAGAAACAAGCTGCAACATCAAATTGAAGATATCCATTAAACCAATCCTTCAAGATTTTTAAATCGTATGCCATGAATTCTTAATAGATGTAAATACCATATCTTGTCCAGTAAAAATGAAAATGCTTGTAATTTCTCTGGGCATACAGACCCCAATTGTTGCTATTCATTGGAAATATTCTTTAAGGAGATGTAAGCAAATGCAGGTTTCAAAGTGCTGACCGCAACACAGTACGTATGACTTTTTAAGCAGGAAAGTATCTGATTGTGAATCTAAATTGATTGTTCCTAGAAAATGGTAACTAAGTCAAACCTTAACATAGCAGCAAGGGACAGGGGGGCCAACACGGCCTACTGTTGTGTCATCCCACTCAGAAAATGTAGCTCCAGCACATGTTTCTGTCAAGCCATATCCTTGACCTATCGGAGCCCTGATGAGGTACACCGTATAAGGAATACCAACTTAAATTGTCAAAAGAAAAGAAAGAGAAGTTTATTTAGAAGATTCATTTTAAGAAATAAGATGACAAAAGAAATTTTCACAAGCAGATGCATTCTAAGAAGTCATCAATATCTTAGTTTTCTTTTAATCAATCCACCCCCGATTCTCTAAGCAGTATCTCTTCAAATAAAGTGGGGATTTTGCTATTTTTTGGTACTGTATTGTACACAAATGAGCCAGAGAGACAACATCACTATCATCCATGAGTATTACCGAGTAAACTTCAATTAACATTGCAACCTTTAAACAATGATCCTTTCTCTCTCTTTTGTCTGTTTTATTTTCAAAAGTAGACAATGAAGTAAGAACTTGACATTAGTCTGATTCTATGCATATATAAATATGAAATTATTTCACTAAGAAACTTTTTTAAAAATTTATAATCAATTAGAAGTGTTCTAAGACCCAGCTAACAGCATCTTGAGGTGGCAAAACAATATAAATATACATATAAATATAATAAAAATAATTAATGTACATTATAATGGCATCACCTCAGAATATTGTTTGGTTCAAGTAATGTGTGTCAAGTGAATACCGAGTATACAAATGCATAAATGGCTTCATCATTCATTCACCACTACTCTCCAGAGGGCCACATCACAACCATTTGGCAACATTGTTAATGTAAAGAAAACAAACAAGTTTCTCTCAAGATGAGAGAACATTACCCCATGCAAATGTTGAAGAAGCGTTGTGAATCCCCAGATAAAGGAGCCCCTCCACAGAGCATAAACTGGATGTATCCTCCAAGTACAGCACGGATTTTCTTGAAGACAATGACATCCCACAACATTCTCTCCAGTCCCCAAGCACCAAACCAGCTTCCTTCCACAGCTGCCAATCGGCGCTTATATGCAATGTTGAAAAGATTCTTTGACAACCCTCCTTTCTCATCGACCTAAAATACATATGATTAAATAGTGAATAAAGGATCCAGTGGTTTACCTAATGTCCTAAACATACACATGATCACCAATTATTAGTAACTCAAAAACTGTTTACAAGACAAGACAGTGAATAGCATAAGCACAGTTCATACCTTTTTCAGAACTCCTTCTCTTACACGATCAAAAATAGCTGGAACTGCTGTCATGACTGTTGGCTTTAACATTGATGCATCTCCCTTGGTTCCTTTCTTAATTTTATTCGAAGTGTCTGTTAAAGTCAATGCTGAACCATAGCCAATTGCACAACCTGCACATAACATCACAGTCTGGACAACAACAAAAAATTAGGATAATCCCGACAACAGTGGCAAATAAGATGAATACAGATATGAAGGTACCTCAGCTTCCAGTTCAAAAACATGAGCTAGGGGCAAGTATGCCAAGTATACATCATTTGTATTCAGTTTTGGAAGCACCTTCATAACTGCTGCAGCAGTGGCTACAAAGTTGCCATGAGTCATCATGACTCCCTAAATCATTAGACACAATAAAATGTTAGACTAAAGGAATGCATACAACTCTGGGAGTGAGGAAGTAACAGTTAAGGTACAAGGAAACGCAGACAAATATTTAATTGAGAAAGAAAGAAGGAAGAAAGACATTTTTTTGCACAAGTGTGTATCTGAGTACCAAATGTGTTTTGTCGCGTAAGTTATACCTAGATACAGCATTCTACATTCTGTTGCAAGATATCAGAAGCAAAAAGTTAAAGAAACAAAGTTACTTAAAGTTTGTTGCCAATCCAGAGAGGTCAATTGGCAAACTTAACACCGTGGAACCAAACAGGAATGATACGAACTAAAATACGGAGCAAACCTTTGGTAGACCTGTACTGCCACTTGTATACATAATGACAGCAATGCTATTCTTAGAAGGTAAGCTTGGTTGAACAGGACTTCTTTTCCCAAGTTTCTCAACTGCAGAGAAAGATGAAACATTCCAATTGCTCATACTTTCAAAGACACTAGAATCATTTGCAGTTCCATCTTCTTCAATGTAAATGACATTCTTGATAGTTTTTAGGCTTGAGTTTATTGTAGAAAGCTTTTTCAACTGCTTGGAATCGCAGATCAAGGTTGATACTTGGGTCTGTCAAAATTTAGAACTATTAGAGAGGAAGACATATGGAATGTGTTATGACGGCCAAGATTAAGTACGATATTGATACCAAAACTGATTTATATCCTGGCTAGTTTAATCTCGTACGCACCTCATTAAGTGAGTGTATTAGAGCATCCTCACCTAAAGACGCATAAATAGTAACAACTGTAATATTCTGCCTAAAACATCCCTGGAATTTAGAAACAACTGGGTTTAGTATTGCTTCTGTATTCATAAATTTATAATAAAGAATAAAAGGGAGTTAGAAGGGGAGGGGTAGTTAAATATGAGTATTAGAGCAACACCTGAAACGCAATAAACCATTCTGCCCTAGTTTCAGAAAATATTGCAGCGCGAGTATCCACATTATGGCCTAAATTAACAAGCCCAGATGCAAAGTTGCAAGCACGTTCAAAAACCTCTGCATAGGTTTGCCATTCATAATCCCCCAGGTGTAGCTTCTCAAACATCCTCCCATCACTAGCTGTGACGAATTCCTTACCAATAAGTTTTCTTGTTCCAATAAATCGGTTTCGCGAATGCTTTTTACAAGATTGTTCGAAAAGAGCAGCCATTGTTGTGGCCCCTTTCCAGGGAACTTCAATTAAATCGGCTGCTCGCACATTTCGCATAGCATAACCTGCCTCACCACCAACTTCTACAGGAACTCCTCTCTGTTTCACCTTTCTCTTCCCCGTGAATATAGTGTGAAGCAATGCAGGTAAAACCATGGCAATAATAACAGCACCCACAATCCCATAAGTTCCATAGCCTTTCAAAAGTGACAAGTAATCATTAGTTCCTAAATTTTCCAGCTTTGGTGAGTTCAAGGAACTTCCCTCAGAATCCTTCATTGTAAGTGTTTATATTATAATCTACTATATAGCATTCCTTTAGAGAGCAGATCAAATAATGACCTAAATCAAAAGGCAAGATTTAGCAACATAATTCCATCACTCTAACTTAGAATGAATAACGTATGAAAAAAAATAGGATACTTTTAAGTTTAACCATAGATATCAAAGATCTATCAATATTCAAGAAATATGAGAAAATTATAGTAAAATCTTAATATAACTTATAACAACTAAACATATACTTATATAAGTGCGTGTTTAAGCACCAACCTCATAATACAAGTTTTGGACTGTAACCTCAGTATCGAATCCATTGATTACAAATTTACAACCCATATATGACAAAACATTCAGAAGAAAATACACAGATCAAAACCCAGATTCCAAGAACAACTTTTGATCCTTTAATACTTATTTCGTTCACACATTGATCAATTTTGCACTTCAGATATGATCAAACACCACAATTCCATATGCAAAGACACAAATTTCCATAACAAAAAGTTCAATAACAAGACGTCACATCGGCTAAAACTGCAATTGAAAAAAACACTAAACATGATCGACAACCTTAACTCGGACCAAAACCCAAGAAAACATCACTGATCAACCAGGATTAATCTATCTTCAAAACGAAGCCAGTTCAGGCCAAAACTCTTTCCATGAAAAATTGAGAGTAAAAAAATTACCTTATTATAAACAAGGCGAAAGAAAAAGCTAGAAACGTCCTCTATCTTGTCTATGATCACCTCCAAAAAGAGTAGTCAATGGTGTAAGGGAGAAAAGTTGAGAAGCAATGTGCTTTCACTGTGCTTATATATTCGTATTTACGGAGGGTGTCATGAGACAAGTTGATGGACAAAATGCCACCAAGTTGACCTTAAAATTGTTTAAAAGACCACTCGGATTTAATTACTTTGGGATGGTAACCGATTATAGTGCGAGGGGTAGTTTTGGTAACCGATACGCCACGTGGCATGGGATGAGAGAGGGTGCCGTGTTAACAAAGCACAGGTCACGTGATCTTTGGAGTTGCACGTGGGTGACTGGCTTAGCGCAACTGAGGCTCACAACTCAATAGTCTTTATTTCATAAACAAAAAGAGAGATGAGTGAAACGGCGTCGTTAAACCAGTTTAACATTTAATAACACGTGTAGAACATTCTGGTGAGTTACTGAAGTTTGCTGTGACTGCGATGGAGGGGGATGCTATCGGGATAAGTGGTCATTAATTCGTCATATGCAGTAAGATCACAGGTGGCAGGTGCCCACGAGGCTTACATATCTTTTAGAAGAAAAAAATTAAGACCAAATTAAAAGAAAATTATATCTTGTGGAAAGAAAAGAAGTTACTAGAGGATATACGAGAAAGTAGGATTCTTAATATTATTTAGAGTTGGAATATATACACTTACAGGATAAGTAATTATATTCGATTCGACCACAAACACTTGAAAACTTAGAAAACTTAAGTATGTTTGGATAAGATTTTTTAAAATTGTTTTTAATTTTTAAAAATTAAAATTAATTTTATAAAACTGTTCTTTTTATATTTGATAAATAGTTTTTAAAAATAATTTTTAAAAATTGTTTTTTGACAACTTCAAATTTATATTTTTAACATAATTTTTAAAAATAATCCTAAAATCAGTGTTCGTTTCTCTGTTTCATTCTTTTTTCATGGTATATAAAAAATTTTAAAATTTTAAAAATAAAATAATATTAATTATTTTTAAGTATTTAGTAAATATGAAAAATAAAATTAATATAAATTTTAAATTTAAACTCAAAACTAAAAATAATTAAAAGGTGTATCAAAACAGTTTTCAAAATAAAATTATCCAAACAACATTTCACTATTTTCTGTTTTAAAAACAGTTTTTGAGTTACAATAATCCAAATATATTTTTTTTAGAAAATTGTTTATAATTTTTATTTTCAAAAACAACTTTTGAAAACTGAAAGTAAAAAATTGTTACCAAGCATACTCAAAGTTACTCAAACTTTTAAATATTTTTTTAATCATTATTCAACTTATTAATACTCTTAGAATAGTTAAAAGAAAAAAGAAAAAGAAACGTTATTACTAGAAAGGGGAAGGATTGCTTGGCTAGCTTAAATAAGAATAGAAAGGAACAGAACTTGACTCCCGAAGAGGTTTGCTTGGCTACCTTAGCTGAGAAAAGAAAGGTAAAGAAATCTGCAATGAAAGTTTAATGGGGCATTATCAGTTTTATGTAGCTTTGCTGAAAGTGTAACCCCTACAGGCTAGAACGAAGGAAATCATGGCGTGCTTTTTAAAAGCTACCTGGTCCTTGCACTGGCCATCAAAGTAAAAACTAAACCAGCTTCATCTAATTCCACTTCCTAGAAATACGTGAATAATGGGACAGTCATAATTTCGGTTGAATTAAAATAAATGCAAGGAACAGGCCGGGTCCTCGGATTCGATCATTCTCTCTGCAAATATAACCAAAAAAAATAAACGCAAGGCGCTTGCGATAAGATTATCTACTGGTGCAACCATAACTAAGGACAGGAGAAAAATAAATAATGATCATATTTCAACAAAAAGATTATCAAGAAGCTACAGGATTGACTTCCTTTTAGATAAACTAAGACAGCGTGATTCTTGGACATGCATTTTTCTAGCAGGTTGCCGAAGCTATAATACTATTAAGATGGCTACTGTTTTGATGATATACCAATCCATCTACAATTTTTCCATGAGAAGATCTCTCCGTGATATTTACATCAGGCATCAAAATCTTGAAGATTTTCAACTTGGCTCACAGAATGTACATCTTCGCTGAAATTACTTAGAGCCATACCTAACACTTTCTTCGGCCCGCGTTACTGCATCTGTTAGCACATCTATTGTCCAATCCTTCAAATCCTCCTGCAGATAGCACGTATCAAACATAACCATTAGTACCCTTGCATTGTAATCTTATTATAAAAGAGCACATCAATTTGTCGACCAGAACACAGAACAATACCATATGAACAGCATAACTCACACTAGACTTTGTAATTCAAAATGGTGGACAGATTTTCCTATTTCAGATTCTTTCTGAAAAAGTGCAAGCATAAGTTTCCAAATCAACTAATCCAGAATCATTTTAATGTGCTGAAACATAGCAAGAATGTTGTATGGGAACCACTGCACCAAGGCTCCACAACCATCAGGCCCATTAATGATTTGAATATATGGATTTTTACTTATTTTAGACGAGTTGTTTGATCCCGATGCTCAGATACAAAATGAGGCTACCTGGTAGGGTGATGACAGAAATACAAATCGGGGAGGCTTCAAAACAAACATTATAACATGCAGTCAACACCACCAGTAATCAGAGCAAAATGTTTAGTATTAGGTTGAGAATCACAAGCTAATTGCTGGAAGCTCCATCATTTTTTGTTAAGTACACCTACCCACACCATAAATATCATCCAGTTTAGTAAGACACATCCAATTTGGTAAGTACAAAAGCTTGCTGCAAAACATTTTCAATTACCTAAACTACGGCTCCAAATAGGCTGAAAGAATAAAGGGATAACTTTTGAAGGAACCAAAGAAAATAGGGTGAGGAGTAGGTGAAAAAAGATTATATATTGATGTAAATGGCTCTCCAGTCATGAAAAACTGGAAAGAATGAAAGAAGATTCCCTCAACAATTACTTCATCATGGTAATACCGACAAGAAACACAAGATTAAAAATGTCTTTGCAAACAAAAAGAAATTGAATTCCAAATCTGTATGGATGATTAGTGCATGAAATCCAATGCAGGTGAGTACCACCATTAGATACACGAGGGGGACTAGTGTTTACTATTACTATCCAATACAAGGAAAAGAAATTATTGTAAGCCAGATCATACGCACATGTAAGTACACAAATAACTCCCATGCCTCAACTCCCCGCCCCTCAAATGCCCCTTTTCCCCTAAGAGTTGCATCAATATGTAAGATTTAAAGAACGATACCCATCATAAAATAAGAACAATATGGACTCATATAGTACCTCATAGAGCAACACATTTGTGTGTCCTCCCACTATAGAAGCAGTACGCAATCTCTTAATTAAGCAACTACTACAGGTTTGCATTCTGCCACTCTGGATAAATTTGGGGATGTTAGGACATCCCATGAAATATCAAAGGCTCACTTTTTGTGCATAGCATCTTGAAGAAATATCCAGCATCCATTAGAGAAGGTGGGAGACTTTGTACAACTGATGCTATAAGGTTTCATTTGTCAGAGAGTGCCAACTTTTAAAGAGATCCCATTTGTGATTTCTTTTTATAATCAAACAGATTACATAACTGATATAGATGTCAAGTACAAAGAACTTGAGATAATGAATTCATACTTCAAACACTATGCAATAAAGTCTGTGTTCTTTTATGTAACCATTAACACAAGTACGAGGAAACAAATTCATAGAATGATTTGGCAAACACAATTAAGTACTAAAGAATTGTGTGCCTCACCATGCGCAGTGGTTCTCCGGTTCTTAATCGTGCATTTGGACGAGCAAGCTTAGATTCAAAAGGAGTCCTTGGCCTCACTTCACGAATCTCCTCCCACTCCTCACGAGTAAGCATTCTCACTGTGCCTTGACCAGCAGGAGCATTTTTTATTTTGCACTCAATCATTTCTTGGGATTTTGAATCATCATACTGCCAATTCACAACATCAATTACTTGATGGACTAACCCTTGTTAAGATTAACAAAAGATCTAATGTCTACTAGATGAACCTTTTGTTTCTCTTCTCTTATAAGGAGGGGGTTGGGAGAGGAATGTGGGTATGTGAAAATATGACACCCTTCTATATGCATAGCACACTGATCTTATATATGGAGGGCAAAACAAAAATTAGAACAGCAAAGTTGACATAAAACCTACGATACATTTGTAACAACTTGAGGTTGTCAAAACTTCACAGTTCTAGATGTACAGAGTTTATACTGGCTACTTTAAGTAAATAACAAACTTTTCTGATAAAATCATGCAGGGAGCTTACCATCATAAAAAGTTTTGCAACAAGTGCGACACCAGCAACAGTTAGGATCATCGGCAGTGTCGCTGTGTCAAGGAATGACTTGGATTCTGGAACCTCCACAAGGAACTGATCCTTCTTAGGGTTCCTCCTTTTCCTCATCTTCTTCAACTCAGCAATCCTCCTCTTCAAAGTTTCTGTAGGGCTATCACGGGATAACATATGTAACTGTCTCCGAAGAAAGAAAAATGGTTGGCTGCCCCGAGACATGATGGCCAAAAATAAGGATCTGCACTACCAACATGTTCATAAATAACTTAGGTAAACAGATAAAAAGAATATTAAGTAATTAAAGCCCAAGCTTTCCCTGAAGTATGAGAAAAAATTAGCTTCTTCTAGGTCCTGTTTACTCCTCTTCACCTCAAAATGTGGAGAAATATAAAATAAAATGAGAAAACCTGGAAGAAAATGTATACCTCAATCCATTTTAAAATTTTAAAAAAAAATTATTAATCTGCAAATGTAACCCACCTACATCCAGAAGCAAGCATATGTAATAGATTCTTAACAGAACATATTTCTTTTTTTGTTTTTTTTTTCTTGAACGGTGAACAAATCACTTTAGTTTCGTCACTCAAAGAGGGAATGTAATTTCAGTAATTCAAACGAAAGATAAAAGGAACGAAACTGATTGCATTTTGACAAACATATAGCACGCAATCTGTCTACGCCTACAAAGTGCACTAAAACCAAAAAATAAGATTTTAAAAATTGATGTTAAAATCTTGTAAAACAGGTTCTAACTTTCATGCTACAGTATTAGCATAAAATAACAACAGTAACAATTCCAATCCAAAACATAAACTTGATTTGAAATCTCAACAAGAAACGTAGAAATGAATAACTAGAGTGGCAAAGAGGTTCACCTGCGGATGATCGATAGAACCACGAGCGCTCACAGAAAGAGAGTGAGGCTGCTTTGTGTCGATTATCGAACTTCGAACTGTAGCCGGCAACCCGATCCTTGCCGATGCATTGTATAAGGGTTGACCATATTTGGGCTTTCAAATCCAATATTAGCACTTTATGGCTCTGTTGACTTCTTGTTGAGGCCCAATTTCCCGTTGACTTAGAGGAGAACTTAAAAAAAAGAAGGAAAGCATTTGCAACAAAACGTGGATCGAACACACTTTCAGATTTTTTGCCCTCTCAACTGAGCTATTCAATATTTGTTATTCATTAAATATATTAACGTTATGTTTAGTTATTTAAAATTAAAATTAAATAAAAATACAATTATTTTTAATTATTTTATATTTAAAAAATATAATTTTATCTCAATTTTAATTCCAAACAATTAAACTTAACATAAATAAATCATGCTTGCTTCGAGGTTATGCAAAAACTACCTGGGTCGATAATCGATATTTGCATTGCGTTTGCTGCAGATGCAACTTAACAGGGACAGCTCCATCTGAAAAATCAAGGATATACGTAGAGAGATCATTTAACCATTCCGGTTAATAATTTTTTTTCTTTTCTTACTCGATTACATATTGCATCCTATGGTTTGAGTGGATTTTATTTTAAACTTAAAAGAATTTTCATGGACATTGCACCATTTGAACTTTAAAATCGAACTTTGAACTTCTCCATTGTGTCTACCTACAATGACACCATCACAAGATGAAATTGTCATCAATCTTGCCACCGATTAAGACTAGTAAATAATCTCATTATCGCAACTAACTGAAGCGATGATTCAGATTACTGGACATCCTCACCATTGCGATTAACGTTAGATTTTTCTAAATCTTAGTTTGTTAACTAATGAAACCTTAAAGATTCAATTTGTCATGAAAAATTGAAGGTTTAAAACGAAACTCAATCAATCAAACCATATAAGTAGTTAAGCCTTTTTTTTAATTTACTTTTAATGGATATATGATTTCCATGAATTTGGTTTTTATATTTCCAACCAAGATATTTTTTAATAAGCATCTCCAGCAAAGATATTAATGTCCACAGCTGGAAAAGCATATAAATGACGGTACGGCAGACGAAGGATCAGATCCTGCCCATATCGAGTCTGTAAGAGGATTAGCAAGCAAGGGGGAGGGTAACCCATTTGGTTTATATCAGTTTGCTAGCCTGCAAATGAGCAGACACTTCTATGATCACCTCTCTTTTTCGTTCTTCTATGATCACCTCTTGAGCTGTGACTCAAAAGATGAGTTGAAAATTTCGACATATTGATGGGAAAGGGTCAAATCCAAATCTCCCATATCAAAACCCCGAAGATAACTACAAGACCAAGAAACCTAACTCTTAAGAGGAGTCCCTGCATGATAGTCCATAACCACATGTTCCCTAGTAGTCATATGGTTTCCGAGCACTCTGCTCATTTATATATGTGCTATACGCTCGTAGAACTTGCTATGTCGACACTGATGACATAGAATTTCACAGTTTAGGTAACCACAACATTATGAAGTTAATTCATATTCCTTTTGTTTTCATGGTGATGTTTGATATGTAATCTCAAGCGATATGAAGAGAAATGCATGTGCTTTCTACCTGAAAATATATGAACTTTGAAGCTTAGAGTCATAGGGTGCATCGAAAATTTGAAATTTTTAAAATTGTGCATTTTAAAGGAATTTTTTAGAAAATGTTCTAAAAATTGAAGAATTATCAACAATTGAATGTACCATTCAATTTTGCAAATCGTGATAACCTATATTTAAAAGTATTTAATAAATGGAAGTTACAAAATACTGCAAAACAAGGTTTCCTACCAAAGAACAGCTGAACGATTTCCTGTATTGTTCAGCATTCAGCTTGTCAGAGTTCCACAGAACTATGCATGTTGTAAAATATGAATCAATGCATCACCACTAGTAATTTGAACCAATTATAATGTATGGAATCATTATCCTTAGAAGTCCTTTTATGCAAAAAGGGTATGCTGTTCCAATAAAAAAACGACAGCAAATTAATTTGTGATAACCTAGTTTCCAAAGGCAACACCTAAATGCAACAAAACTTATGGTCCTGAATAAGGCTCCAATGATTTACAGTTTGCTAATGCACTAACTAGTGAAGGACGCCATGGAGGCGGATGCACATGCTAAAACCAACCATATATCCAAGTGATTGTCGAAACTAAATGGATCTAAATGACTAGTTCTGCTGCTTCATGGGTTGCACCGCTTGGTGAGCTTTTCTTTTTTATAAATTTTATACACATCAAAAAAAAAAGTTCTGCTTCATGGGTAGCTATATTACCAAAAGAACATAATCACATAAAAGTAACCTTAACATCTGGTCTGTCAAAAGTACTGTTGCCTTCACATTTGCATTCCATGCATAACTTTTTTGATAAATATAATAAGATAAATATAACAACTCATAGCAAGATAAATATCATAAGCACTATGTGAAAACAAGCAACTAGAATACTTACCTAAATGTTACATGCACACTCCAAAATCAATTCTAACTCAATAGTTATCTTTAAAACGAGATAAAAGCCTGAACTACAATAAAATGACAATTATAAACATAAAGCACAAAGTAGATGCCTAATTAGAATGCAGCGTTGATCTCTGATGAAAAACTCTATATCAATACTGTTCTAACTCTGGTTGTCTAAGCTGTAGAGCAAACACAGACACACTAACAGTCGGCCTGCTCTTCTAGATGGTGCCAAGTTTCAATTATTGCTTTGTGTCTACAATACTAAGCATGTCATAAATATATGTGCTTTGTGTCACTATGCAAGTTCTCTGGAACAAGTAGAGTTCAACAGAATTATGCATGTCATGAACATATGTATCAATTCATCATCGCTAATAATTTGAGCCAATTATAACATATAAAATCTGATGATAAACCCTTTTATGCTAAAAGGGTCTGCTGTTCCAATGAAAAAGTGAGCCAATCAAGTTCTGATTATCTACTTTCAAAGACAACACCTAAATGCAACCCAACTTATGGTCCTGAAGCAGGCTCAAAATGATTTACAACTTACTATGCACTAGCTAGCCAGGGAAAATGCGCATATGAAACACCAACGAAACATCTATGTGATTGCCAAAACTAAATGACTAGTTCTGCTTCACAGGTAGCTATATTACCAAAACAACAGAACCCCATAGAGGTAACTATAACCTGTAGAAGGTACTATGGCCTTCACATTTGCAGTCCATGCATAACTACTAGCAAGATAAGAATAATAAGCCCTACGTGAAAACAAGCAACTAGAATAATTTACCTAAATGTTACATGCTCAACTCCCAAATCATTCTAACTAACAGTTGTCTCAAAACAAGATAAAAGTCGGAACTTCAATAAAATGACAATTATAAACATAAACCCAAGGTAGATGCCTAATTAGAATCCAGTGTTGATCTCTGCTGAAACGCTCTATATTGATGCTGATCTAACTCCGGTTGTCTAAGCAGTAGAGTGAACACGAACACACTAACAGTCAGCCTGATCTTCTAGATAATGCCAACTTGCAATAAGTGCTTTGTGTCTACTCAACAACGAGATGCAATGCACTGAAAATTGGAAAACCTTCATGCAACTTCTATGGGTATCTTAAGCAATAAGCATATATCTATCTTGCATAAGGATGGTAGCGGCTACTACCACCATATCCTGCCCTGCTACCATACAACCCTCCTGGTCCACCATAACTACCACCAGGGCCTGAATCATAACTACCAGAAGAACCTGAACCACCATAACTTCCATAATCTCCCCCTCCACCTCCACGTCCATGTGCGCCTAAGCCACTCCCACCAAACCCACCACCATATGAACCAAAGCGACTAGAATAGCTGAACGGGGAGTCTCCTCGATAACCAGAAAAGCTACTGCCACCAAAACCCCCATAACTCCCACCAAAATCAGCACCGCCAACACCATAATCACCGAACCTACCACCAAAACCCCCCGGTGTCCTATAGGAAGCAGGGCCGTAACCACCACTACCATAACCACTATAATCATTAAATCCACCAAAACCCTCATGGTATGGACGTGCCCTAGACTCACTACCAAATGCAGAATCAGGTGCAGGGTTTTAGGCTTTCTTTGGTTCAGCCTTCTTGATTTCGACCTACAACAAAGAAGTGAGTTAACCTAGGTTTGTCCACCAACAAATCACTTTCACAGCCTCTCTTAAGAAAAAACAAGAAACCTGTAAAGAACTCAGATAAACTGAAAGTCAAAGTTGAACAAAACCTATAAATTGACAGAAATGTATGATAATATTTCTATTAAAAGAATAAAAATAACTGTTATTTCTATTGTTAGAACAGACTAACATGCAACATTGAGTTGCTTCATACACTGTAAAGGCATGTCTGCATACATCCGATTTGAGAAGGAACCATTGCACAGAACTCACCTGATTACCCGCCATATCAATCATGTTTCCATTAGCCAGCATATCATCCACAATTTTTTCATTGTCAAATATAATAAACCCAAAACCCCGAGAGCGCTTGGTTGCATGATCACGTATAATCTCATGTTCCACCACCTTTCCAAAGGTTGAGAAGAAGTTCTTGAGTTCATCTAGATGTTCAAGGGGCAATTGGAAAAGAAGAAAAAGAGAAAGTCCACAGGTTAAGCCCCAACAACAATAACAATTATAGTACTAGAACATTCAATGTAAAAGATCAAACACCAGACCTTCAGTCACTGATGGTGGAATCCCACCAACAAAAATTTTCTTTGTTTTGAAGTCAGTAGCTTGTGCATAACCTTTTGGAATAGTTCTCTTTATCTCAACCTGGTTCAAATTCATTATGAAAATTACAACCACAACTCAATTTCAATGCAATGAAAAGACTGCATGAAAACTCAATATGACAAGAAGAATCTATCTCTCAAATATTCACGGACACCCTTGAAATGTTCACAAAAAGTAAGTGAAGGGCTTAATAAGACGCTTTAGTTTCCATGGAAATAAGCAAACAAAAGAAAATAACTCAGCCAAGTATTTCACAAATAAATTACTCCTTCTTAATTAATATGAATAATATTTATTTGCTCAATTCTATCAGCTGCTACACTGGGAATTATCCATTCAAACCACATAGTCAAAACATAAATTGTAGCAAAAACTAGGTTACCATCCCATGCTTATCTTCCAATTTTTCACTCATAAATATATTACGAATTGGGAAACAAGTATCTCACTTCTTTTCCATTGATAACATGGGTATCTTCAATAACCGTGTCAACAACAGAAGGATCCGCAAAGGTGATGAACCCGAATCCCCTGGGCCGACCCGAATGCCGATCTTTGATTATCACAGAATCTGTTATCTCTCCATACTTCTCAAAGTGCTTGATGAATGTATCTAAACACAACATAAATCAATCATACAAGACGAAGTATCACCAATTCAAGAATAGCCATCGACAATTAACATAGACAACCTTCAAAGATGCGTCAAAAAAGTGTATTAACGATGTATATGCATTCACATAAGATTGTAAAAGCTCACCTAAGTCAGTATCCTTAGCTAAACCTCCAACGAAGATCTTCCTGTAACAAAGCAAATGCAAAAAACAAAAAGACATTAGTTATTAGCTTTCTTGATAAATATTAAACCTAAAATACGCAAACACACACATATATATACATATATATGCATATATATATATATATACAGAGAGATGGGACAAACCCAGGGCTGGCACCATCACCAGAGCGAGGGTTGTCATTCTTTCTGGAACCCATTATACGGTATTCAGCTTCGAAATCTAGCAGAGACTTTCTCAGGCTACAATGGATGTTTTTGCAGATAGCAAGATACAGAGAGTGAGAGAAAGCTAGGGCTTGGAGAGATAAGTTGGATGTAAGGTTTCTAGGCTTTGAAATCAAATCAAATAAAATTGTAACTATTTTAGTTAAAGCGAGTGAAATTTCTGGAATCTGGATGCCTAACCCCCTTGAGCATGGGCTGTTGGGGAAGGATTTTGGATTTCCAATATAAAGAAATAAAATAAAACATTAACACCGCGTTTGGACGTTTGAAAATTGAGTTCGTTTGGCCTAGCAGTTCTAGAAAGTAGAATCAATCTAGAGCTTATAAAATTGTTTTTAAACGATTTAAGTTAAAACAGCATTAAAACTATAAATTATTTAATGTTTAATAAAATATTAATAAAAACAGTTTTTTTACATAAATTCAGTTTTTTTAAAAACATAAAACCATTTAAAACTATAACTTTTATTTATAAGAAGTAAAAACAATTTTATAAAATTTCCTAAATGAATTCTAAAGTTATAAAAAATACATGCTATAATTTTTTATGAATTTAACTGTTTTGCGCATTTACCATATAAATATTAGGAGCTATTAAGAATTGTAAAAAGCTTTTAGCTCTAGACATTAAATTTCACATCAATTTAGAAATTGAAAAAAAAATTAATATAACCATTTTCTTTTATTCATAATAAATTCACGTACACGGGTGATAATTGACATAACGTTATAAAAACGAGTTTACTTGAACATTTTCTATATAATTACTAAAGTTGCACATAATTTTCAAAATTGATATTCTCATCTGTCATGCTCAAATATGTGGCCTTTTTTTCAACTGAATTCATTAGATTTTGACGTTTTTAGTTACACACTATGAATAATTTTGTTCAAATTGATTTTCTTAAATTTGTCTGTGTATTAACGATAATTATAATTATGAATATTAATGATCCTACTTTCAAAAATGACACCACAATTGTTGCTTAAATAGAGAAAGACCAAACATGATTGTTTCTTTTGCGGTACTTCAATGTCAGTCAATTGACAAACATACCCAACATTTAAAAGATTGTCTGATTTGTTCGTTAATCTCCCTTGAATATCAAGGCAAAGAAAGCCGAGTTTCTAGGGTCTTGTCACTTGTGGACTGGATTCGGCTTTAATCAATATGATTTCAAATGGATCTGAATTAAATCAGATCCATCAATCCATCTATCACTATTACAATAACATACGAGGATTTCTTGGCTATATAATGTTTTAGAAAACTCAATTAGTAATTTTGAAAAATTTTATTAATAATATTATTTTTTTAGTCTTATATTTATATTGATGTTATTAATAAAATTTCTCAAAATTATCAGTGAAATTTCGAGATGAGATGATTTTTTAGCGAAACTGGGTCTAAAACCAATGTTTTAGATCAGTCTTAAACTCTGTTGGTAATATTATTTTTGAATTCTACATTCATATTGACGTTACTAACGAAGTTTTAAAATGATCTAAAAACAAATATTTAGATCCGATATTTTAGTGATGGTTTTAGACTCAATCTTAAACTCTACTGGTAATATTTTTTTTTAATTTTATATTTATATTAATATTATTAATAAAATTTCGAAATAATCTAAAATCAAATGACTATGCCCGAATATTTAGTGATTGCATAGTGTGGGTGCTTCTTAAGACATTTTCCATTTCTAACACAAATGCTGTCCTTAAAGTCCATTGGCCCCTATGTTGGCATGGTTTGTTATTACTTTATTAGAACAAACCCCATTTTCAATGGATCCAACAATCACCTCTGATAGTAGCCATTTTAGGTATTGATAAAATAGTTTCTAAAACATTTTTTTTTGGGGGTAAAAAGAAAATTTATATAGTTAAAAACAGTTTTATATTTGATAAAATGGTTAAGAAATCGTTTTTTATCCGTCAATTGAGTATAATTATTTATTATCATACAAGAGATGAAATTAAATCTCACCGAAAGAAATTCACATTTCATTATCGTTTGGTTTAATTGTAGTTTTAGTTGTTTACTTATGAAATAATTTTTAAAAGCATTTTTTAGTAAATTTATAAAAAAAAA
This sequence comes from Bretschneidera sinensis, assembly GCA_023935145.1. Lineage (NCBI taxonomy): Eukaryota > Viridiplantae > Streptophyta > Magnoliopsida > Brassicales > Akaniaceae > Bretschneidera > Bretschneidera sinensis. The sequence goes on along the minus strand of CM043703.1, from coordinate 102,977,293 downwards.
ATTAAAAATCCTGTATTTGAAATAAATTCAATTATTTATTATTATTAGCTACTTGCCATTTGTCTAATAACCAATTATTACAAATAATAAAGTCATTAAAAAGATCTATTCAATTAATCATGTATATAGTTTAAAAAGTCCATCCCAAAAGGCTTGGCATTATGGGATCAACTAGGAATTTTCACAAATAAACAAATATAAAATGTGCATCAAACAAATGTCTTAATGAGCCAAAGTCTTATTTTAAAGATTATAATTGACAAAAACACTTTTCAGTTAGCATATACCAAATTTGTTAACACAACTGTTTTTTCAGTTTTGCATTTGTTTGAATTGCCATTTGCCAAAATATTTGGTCATAATTAGGTAGATAGTACTCCTCACCTCACCATTGCTTACTCTGCATAAACAAAAAAACAAAAACAAAAATGTTTAATTCCTATAAAGCTTTTTGAACAACTTTTAACATTACAAAGTTAGAATAGAAAACAAATCAATATGCTCGTAAACAGGTTTAGTTAGAGTTTATTTACGTTTACTTACTTATTTGAAAAGTAATATTGAATCTCGTTTATTAAATGAGGTGATCTTGAAAATAGATGTATCATACTTGTTTAAGCTCATGAGCATATCCATTTTGAACTCGTTTAAGTACTTACTTAAAAAGTTGTTCAAACACTCATGCAAAAGTTTATTTATGTTTATTATTGTTTTAGGTAAAAACTTATAGCTTTAATAATTGTTAGAATAAGATTATTTAAAATTTTGTTCATCTAGATGTTTACTTAAATTCATGAACATTTTGAGTTTGGCCTGTAAATGAGCTCGATATTGGTTTGTTTAGGAGCTTGAGCTAACCTTGTTCATATAACCGAGTTGGGTTTGATTTTTTTATAGGTTAAGCGAGTTAAATTTGATTAAAATCCTAAAAGCTCAATTTAAGTTTGATTAAAACGTAAGCAAGCACGTTAGAACTGCGTACTGTTCGATTCGAATCGATTACAGCAGATTGCAAATCATTGTCATTCAACTTTTCTTTCATGTCTAGTTGTTCATACTCCACGTGAAGATAATCGTTGTGTAAATTTCACAGCAAGATTACAAGATTGGGTTATAAGTATTTGTAAACCCTCATTTGGATTTGGATCATTTGTTGATCGACGATGCCATAAACATTCTGTCTTGAGGGTTAGTCTTGTTATTTTGTTATCTTCATAATAAAAAATAAATAAACTTGTAATCACAAGCATGTGGTTATTGATTTTTTTAATATTATTAAAGTTGAGCCATACTCTAATATGCATAATTTACAAATCACCATTTTATAACACGATGATTAGAACAATGGGGCACCAGGGGTACTTACTACATAAGGCTCATGAGTTTCTTAATTGGTAAATTATTGGCACAACTAATCAAAATTCACAAACAATTGATGCTGCATAGTACAAAGATACCGGTGGACCCCACGAGGTCAACAAGTTTAAAACATGCAAAAATAAATAAATTAAATATATATCCAAAGTCACACGCCACATACCCCCACATATAAAGTCACCAATGAACCAAAGAAGGAAAAAATCTCAATATTGGTCCTTTGATTATTACAAATTATATTTTAATCTCTCAACTCTCAATTATTTTATTTCCACACTTAACTATTGTTTTGTTATCAATATCATTTCCTAAATAGTTGTAATCAATTTTAGACATTATCAATATTGTTGGTGTTTTTATTTAAAAAAAATCATCGGTTTTGAATTAGTATTAAAACACGAAAATCATATCAATTATTTATAAGTTTAGAACCAATTCACGTAAGTAATAGCTACAAATGTTAAGTAGACAAAACTATATGTTAATCATTCACAAATCAAAAGTAACTTTAAATGTTAAGTCGACTTGCAACAAACAAAAGTTTCATTAAAATTTTGATAATAAATTTAATTTAAGTCTTAAACTTTACTCAACTCTCATACTAAAAAAGGAAATTATTTATTAAATCTTTAAAATATGATAAATTGATGGGTTTTTTTTAACTTATTTATAATATTCTCAGTTTTAGATGTCTAAAATAAAGCGTAATCTGTATAAGGATAATAGTAATACAAAATCAATAGTTAAGGGATATAATGAAATAATTGTGAGTTACGGGACTAAACCAGAATTCTCATGATAGTCATAGGTCCAATAATAAGATTTAGTAAATTATTTTTTTGAAAGAAATGAAAAATAGAAAATGAAGAGGAAATAAAAAACAAAAAGCCCTACTGTCTAAACTCTCTCTCTCCCCTCTCGTCTTCTCTTTACTTCACCTAGATCATTTCTACAGGACCCATAGAAAAATATTCAGAGTTTAATCGATTTTTCTTCCAAGTCTCCTTGTCTCCCTGTCTCTTCTCTATCATCTACACTCCAAATCTCCAAGCTCCTTTCTCTCTCCTGTTATCGAAATACACGATCATATATTTACACAGATTATATAAGCATATAGAGGCAGAGAGAGTTGAGTTTGGTGAGTGAAGATGAGCGGTGGTGGTGTTAGGGTTTCAATCCCGGCGAGTGTGAGAAAGACGATCCAGGACATAAAGGAGATCACGGGCAATCATAGTGAAGAGGAGATTTATGCAATGCTAAAAGAATGTTCTATGGATCCCAATGAAACTGCTCAAAGGCTTCTCTTTCAGGGTATTCTTTCGCTTCGTATTTTTCTCCGTTGCTTGCTTTGACTGTATAGTTCTCTCTCTATTTCCTTTTTTCTTTTGTTTGTTGGTCGTATGGGTTTGATCTTTATTTCATTTCGGTGATTTAGATGTGTGATCCATGTTTGAACTTTGTATTTTTCTTCTCTTTTCTGGGATGGGGTTGGTTTCATGGGGATTTGATTTTGGGGTTTGTTGAACTGGGTTTTTGATTTGCTGCGAGGGTTTTCACTGTTGATTTTTTTATTTTTATTTTCCCATTTTGGTAGGCTTAATTAGATTTTCATATGGTGCTATATTTTGGTGACCCCCTCATATATCTAAAAAGTTAGTTTTTTTTAGAATTTGTTGTTTTGACCTTTTTTTCCCTCTGATTTTATGATATCCTAGAAATTATTATGGGGACTATAAGATTGTTATTTCAAGATCGAGATAACTTTCAACTTTGTTTGACAATATTTAGAAGTAACTTTATGTTTTAGTTCAAATTTCCTGATGGGCATGCGGTGTAAATATTATTCTTTTAGGAAGTTAGCGTGCACCTTTCCCCTCTTAAATTTCAGCGAGATAACAGAAAATTAATCAAATCTAGGATTTTATGTTTTGAGCCGTCTTATTTCAAACAATTTGAAAACTTTACTTATACCAAGCATTGTGGTTGAATTAGACAGAGTGTAGTATATCATAGAACAAGAAGCAGATATTAAAGCACAGTGAGAATCTCAGAAACCATGGTAAATTGGTGTCTCTGCTATTTTGTTATTTGTCTTCTAGTTGATGACCTACAATGCCTGTGCACGATTTGCCTGTTTGACTTTGAGTAACCTATGAAATCATTGAACAACCCAAATGCCATTTGTTGTCCTCCCATGCAAAACTGGTCCTCCATGTTTCTAGTAAACATTTATTGCTATATCAAAGTGTTCAGAGAAAATCTAGTACTGAGGTGGGCATCTTAAAAGGCTGTAGCATATGAATGTGGACATTGTACTCTTCTGGCATCTGTTTGTAGTCAGACTGAAACTTGTTAGTTTTTCTCTATGGTTTGCTGACATAGGATGATGAATTTGTCGGTTAATATTTCAATTCATTGGTGTTTAGACTTGTTATGAGAGCTTCAATTTTATACCCCATAGGGCATTGGTAGCATATTATGAATCGTTTATGCAATAACAGTTGTCAACTTTAATATTATGGAAGGTGCAAGTAGAAGTTAAAACGCTTTTTTCTTACTTACAAGTTATTGGTCTGCTTTTTAGCAGACGCTATCCAGTATCTTGTGTGGTTTTATAACAGTTTTCTCTCTTTTGCTTGTATTCCTGTTTGACAATCTTTGTTTGTATTTATATATTTACCATGTGAAGACTGAATGACTAAATACTTTGTAAAGCTGGAAATATATAATGTATCTGGTGTTATTTCTATTTTTTTTTCTTTTACCCCCCCTCGGACCAAGATAACTAGTGCATATAATTTCACAGATCCATTTCATGAGGTCAGAAGGAAACGAGACAGGAGAAAAGAGGTAAGAGATCCTTCAATTTTTTTTGGATTTTATATATCTCTAGGCCTTTGCTTCTTACTGGTTTTCTAAGCTTGCTTCTGTCATACTTTTGTTAGAAAGGTTAGTATTTTGTTGGCGATGCAATCATTCTTCAGCATGCCAATCATCTGTTCAGTTTTGTCTAATATTTGTCTTTTTCTTGACACAAGATAATGGTTTTCTCACTTCTGGTTGCCATAGATTAAATTGCATGTGCGCTATACTGTAAACTTAATTATCTGATTTTGTGTCACTGGTCCTTTTTATCAGGAAACTGGTCAAGAATAATTGAGATGCTAAATTAGTTGTGTGCTAGCTGTACAATTTGGATAGGGGATAAAGTCGGATGGTTGCTTAGTTAGAGGAGGGTAAGAGGATGAGAGAAGAGCTAGATGCTAAAGGCTAAAGATTAGGTGATTAATTAAGATGGGGTGTTAGGGGTTGGAGACGAACATGGTGTAAGAGAGTGTTTGGTTCCATTAAGTGGCATCTTATTACTTTCATGATTGCTTCCTTAGAAGCACATGGGTTGGCTATGCGACGAGTAATTGCTAATTTTTTATCTGCAAATCCAGATTTGGTCTTTATTGTTTTCAATAATTTATTATGTATGTTGTTGCAGAATCCAAACAACAAAGAGTCTGCAGAATCTCGGTGGAGACCTGGGACGCTGGGACGGGGGAACAAGGGTGGTCGGGTGAATTTCTCTTCTCGTTATACATCGCATGGTAAAGAACTTTTTTAAGACTACAACTTGCTTAGGGTTATTGTTGGGTTGTGTTCTCTCTACGTCTTTAAGTTGAAGGGTTGATCGTGTTGTACTTCTATTTTTTGGTTAGTTGACTATCTTCATCAATACTTGCGCTTTGATGATCACCATCTCATGCAGGATACTTATTTAGTAACCGTTCAGTAAACTTTTTTTTCCTGATTTTTGTTTCGGATGTATTCTGTACTCATGGTCTGCAGCATTGGTGAGGAGATGTTGTCAAATCTTTTGAGAACCATTTATAGTTGAATGCTTTATGATATGAAATGTTTTGGCTGAGTCATAACCCAAGTTTAATTGCATTGTTGCATTATTAGGGTTCCTCATGACTGCAAGCTGATTGTTTCTCATGTTTTCGTCTCATCAGATGCTGGTGGTGCCAAAAGTTCTGGTTCTGGAAGAGACAGTGGAACCAAGCAAGTTGCCGAAAAGGGCGCTGGTCCTTCCCTGCCAACGTCTCAGGAGACTAAAAGTAAAGAATTCACTCCGGTATCGAGGTGACTACTATTTATCCAGTTCTCTTTTATAGTTTCCAAGTCCGTTTGAATCTATGTTGGATATACAGTTTTTAGGAAGGTTCCATTTGCATAAGTTCCATTATTTGTTATCTTTGGCAGCTCTTTAACTGTCTTGACCAATGGCCCCGCTGGTGTACCTTCTGGAAGCACTAGTTTCGTGCATGCCTCTAATTTGTCTGCGGGAACTGGTATAGATCTACCTAAAGAGAGTTCATCATCTGTTGGCATTAATAAGTTGGGGAGTGCACCACCGGCTGTTGATCTAAGCAACATTCCCACCATAGCATTTGGTACGGAGGACACGTGCACGCAGCTGAAACCAAGCTCTAGTAACTGCTCTGGGTCAGTGACTTCTGCATCTTCATCAGCAGTCTGCTTCTCGGCTTCAGATCCTGTACTTGAGCCATCTAATGATTCATGGCTCCCGAGTGCAGTTGGTACTATTAAACGTGAAGTGGGGATCAACAGAACTCCTAGTGAACAACATGCTGTTATCCCTTCCGAAAACAAATTTCCAAGAAAATCTCATGGAGTCGGGAAAAATCAACTGACTGAGTCTTCGCAACCTTCATCGACATCAGCCCACAGCAGCACTTCAGTCAGTCGGCCTTCATCCAATTACGGTAGCCGGTCACAACAAATAATTGGCCCTCAAAAAGGTAAATAGGATGCATGCTGTTTTACTTGAGTACAGTTTCATAAATATCCAGCTACTGCTTGATATTGTTATAGAGTTCAGATGGGTTCCTCTTAGTTTTTCATCTAGGGTCCGAGTTAAAATAAGAATACAAAAAATTGTGGAATCCAAGCACCTGCAAGAAATTAATGAAAAAAACAAATTTTTGTTTGCCTTTGTTAGGTCATTGATGTATGCTAAGCTATCTATCGATGCAAGTTGTTTAGACCTGTATGAAGCATTAGGACATTGGTCTGGTCTTGGAATGTTTACTTATTTTGTAACTCCTTGGTTGCTGCAGAGCATGTGTGGTTCTACTTAGGGTTTGTTAATTTGTAGACTAAATTTGGAAGAATTAACTGAAAGTTGGACTATTTTGCTTCTGAAATGGACTTCTTTCCTGTTCTGCCTCTCATTTGTGAGTTTATTTTCTTTGTTTTTGTGCCATTGGCTATTTAGGTATATATCGTTCTTCTTATATAAAAAAAAAACTTATCGAAAAGGTATATATCGTTTTTATCTCCACCCTGAATTCTGGGAAGTAATCATTCTTGTACTTCAAGTAGATAGGACCATACAACTAACACATCAGTTTATGGATATAAAAATAAATATTTGTACTTGGAATGTAGAACTGTAATATGGTATTTCTTTATAGTAATAGTTGGATAAATTGCTATAGAAAATGTTTCGGAAAGGAATGCATTCTGGATGATAAAAACATACCAATAATCAATGTTACTTGGACTTGTGTACGAGTATTGGATGTGGGTACATGCCCGATACGAGTAGTGGCCTATTTTTTGTAAGTTTCCATTGATTTGATGGGTCCATGATCCATATCCATATTTTCAAACACATTTTGGATACATGTCCGACACGGATGCTTCAAGTGAAATGAAGGGCCATAGCAATATAGCCAATAATTAGTAAGTACAACAATGTCAGGTAGCAATAGAAGACAAAATGTTGCAAGTTTGGAACAGAAGATTGTAACTATATGCTTCATCTAATATTTGCTTAATTTAAACATCGTTTGATGGCTTGCCCAACATATACATATGATTTATGATCTGTCTTTAACAGTTGGTTCTAATAAGGAGTGGAAACCAAAGCCAACAAACCCTAAGGCTGGCCGGGGTTCTGGAACATCTTCTGCATCTGAAGTTCCTACTACTTCAGTTGAAGCCACTGGCCAATCACAGCCTGTATCAAATGTTCTTGATTCAGAAGAAGCAACATCAAAATTGCAGAAGAAGATGGAGGACTTGCATCTTCCACAACGTCAGCATGTTATAATTCCAAACCATATACATGTTCCTGAGTCCGAGAGAACCAAGTTAAGTTTTGGAAGTTTTGGAAGTTTTGATACTACTTTTGGGGTAACTTCAAGCTATGTGAGTGGTCCTGAGAGTGAAAAGAGCTCTACACCTCGATCTGAAACTTCTCAGGGTGTTGAAGAAACTGTGGAGGAACAGGCTGCGAGGTTTGTATTAATGAGTACTTTTGGCTTAGGTTTTGAATGTAATACTGTGTATTCTTGTGGTTTACTTTTACGTGATGCTCACGTGTTTAAAAAATCTCAAGTATAAAAGTGTAGTTAGTTTCCTCAAAGAGACGATACCGTGGTACAATCCTATGCCACCAATTCCATCATGTTCTTATCATAGCATTTTTTAACCGATTAGCCATATATCTGGATTCAAACTGTCTTCTCTTCTCTCTCACTCTCGCTCACTCATTATCTGGATTAGCCAGTTAATGATGTTGCTATTCACACAGTGCTCTTTGTTTTGTTCCTTTTTTCTTCTTTTCAAATGAATAACCTATTGCATATTTGATTGTTTGCTTATCAGGATGAAAAATAGTGGAGTGTGTTTGTCCAATCATTATGTAGCTGGCTATGAACCCCATACTGGACTTTTTAAATTTCTAACCTCCCTTAATATAGGTTGATCTGATTTGTCATTTATAACTGTGAAAGGCAAACTCATATATGGACTTCACATTCCTATGATCCCATCCCTGTGTTAGCATATTCTGTGTAGGAACTCAGCTATATTGAACTATGTAAAGTTTAACAATTTTTCCTGATATGATTATATATATATTGTGAATACAGCAATCAAATTGTATTGGCAACTACTGAGGAAGGAGATTATCCTGATCATCCTCAGTCACCTTCACAAGCACCCGAAAATTTGTCTGGTGAGGGTGATGTCTCAACCAGTGCTGTCCCAGAGTACAACGAATCCAAGCAAGAGACTGCATTGCTGTCTGGAGGCCATCAATACTCGGTGGTTCATACTTCTCCAAACTACAGTTTTGGTTTTGTGCCACCAGTACTAGGGAGCCAGCTTGCGCCATTTGAGAACTCTGAGTCTCAAGCACGTGATGTTTCTCGCCTTCCGAGCTTTGTAGTAAGCCTTTGAACCTCTTCTCTTTTGTGATTTATATTGATCTAGTGAAGTCACTTGTGACTTTTATTGCTGCAACTTTTTAATGTTCAAAAAGCAGAAAAAATACTTTTAACAAATTAATTAACGGGTTAGACGTTTGGGATTGAATACTTTGATGATGTATTGTCATGGTGCTGATTAACTATCATCAAATGTTATGTTTTACGATTGTGTGAATTGTTATTCACTATGTTTCGTCTTTAAAACTAATCAATAGTGTTTATTAATTGCTTTCTAGGTCCAACAACCATTTGATCCAACAAGTTATTATGCCCAATTCTACCGCTCAGGTGCTGATAGTGATGGCCGCGTTTCTCCCTTCTCTTCACCTGGAGTTACCACCAAATACAATGGGAATGTTGCACTATTGCCTCCACAGACTTCTCAATCTCCTCAAGAGGTTTGCACTTTCTAGTCACCTTTGCTAATTCTCATGATGACAGTACACACACACACACACAAAAAAAAGTTAATACTTCCAAGACTTATATCCATTTGTTAAAGAAGTTATTCTTTTTTATAAGTAGAGGAATAATATACATATCAAAAGGGAACCAAAGAGGTTATTCTAAGTGTTATTTGTTGGCTCATTTTAGTTTACAGGCATGGTTTTATTTTTCCATGAACATACTGCTTTCTTTATCTGCTTATTCCTTATTCATTTGTGCTATGCAAATGTTAGGCAACCACTACTCTATGATTGTTCTGAATCCCCATGTTTAAGAAAATTTGCTTGGCTATTCCAGTCATTTTGCTGTTCATGTATTCTCCTATATGTGTGTGCTGGTCATGGCTACAGCATCAAGGTTTATTTTTTACCTGTCAAGGGGTGTATCGAACTTCAACATGTAGGCTGTTTGTTGTATCCCTGAGTCCTTTCAGTAGAGTTAAATTAGTGATATGATTATCAAGATTTTTCTGGAGAAGCTTTTGGTCAATGTAAGTGATAAAGGTGTGATGTTACTTATTGATGACTCTTTTTTTTGGGGCTATGGCATCTACAATTTGCCGCATATGTGTTTATTGAGTTTTTGGGAGATCTGAAAGATATACTAGGGGGCATGTGACAACCAAAATCAGGCAGTCCACGAGAGTGCATGTTACATTATCTTGCATTACAGCATCACATTCACATACATATTGCTTCTGAATTTGTCCATTATTTTTCTTCTTTTTCGCATCCACAACCCGAACGCATGCATATTTGTATGAGTTGAATTGGGATGCTTACATACATCGGTTTGCAGGGTGGGAACTCTTTAGTTCTATCTACAGCAGGTCCAACTCCATTAGTGACTCAAGCTGCTGGGCCCATGCAAAGCTCTATAGCTGTTACTCAGCAACCTGTCCCTGTCTTCCGTCCACCAGCTGGGATGCATATATCACACTATCCTCCAAACTACTTTCCATATGGTCACTATTTTTCCCCATTCTATGTTCCTCCTCCAGCAATCCACCAATTTTTAAGTAATGGTGCATTTCCTCAGCAACCTCAAGTAAGTAGTGTATATCCAGCTCCACCACCAGCAGCTGCCACAGGGGTCAAATATTCAATTCCACAACAATATAAACCAGGAACTAATACAGGAAACTCAGCCCACATTGGAATGCCAAGTGCATATGGACCATATGGCCCTTCCCCAGCTGGTTACAATCCCAGTTCTGCAGCAATGGCAGGGAACTCTACCGCTAACGAGGATCTTAGTGCATCACAGTTCAAGGAAAGTAACATGTACATCACAGGGCAGCAGGTTGGCTTTTGTTTCCTGCTCATATCTTTTTCCATGATTGTTTTATCTCTTTTTGTTTCAAAAATTGACTTCTTAGGATTTTTCTGGTGGCATTCGATGACTCTTCAAATAAGATGTGAATGTAACGATACTTCTTGAGGCTTTTGTGTGTTCAATTTAGATCGATTCTTTTGCCCCTCTTCAGTTGTTTGAATAGACTGCTTTCTTTAGGCAATTTCTAGTTATGTTTGCATGTATCATACAATAATCTTGATTGATTTTGGTCTGCACAAAACAGACAGAGAATTGATTAGGGTGTTATTAAAGTTAAAGCAGAGTTACTTATCAAAAAAAAGTTAAAGCAGAGTTGGTAGCACATCGGCGGTTATGCTATGTTGCTGCTCTTGATACTGTTAGTTGTGCCTTGGGTGGGTATTGCCCTATGTTCCCCAAGACGTCATGGTTTTAGTTATTTTCTTTAAGGTGGTTGTGGTTATAATCAGTGTTAAGAGGAGGTGGCACTGCTGGTGCTCATTGTGATAGTGTGTCTCCAACAGCTGCATTGATGTTTGGTGGTAGAAGTAGTGTGATTTTAGTGGGTAATGGAATACATTTGATGTTGTTATTCTCTTTTGTCCCCTTTCCGTTGCAACTTTCAGAACCTATCTTGTTTTCTGCTAGTTTTGTTTTTTGGCATCGATTAAGATGTTGCTATTTTTTCCTACATCATGGTCAATATATGAAAATATGATGATTTATTTATTGGTTTTTTTCCCTTTTTGAGAGGATATTTCCCGTGTTTGGAATCTGTATGGGTTCGATTGATTCTCGTGAGAGTTGGATTTTTAAAACATCTCAACTGACATGTACTGCTTGTTTAGATTATGCAGCCATAGAAGTATCCACTTAATCAGATTCCAATCTGAGATTTTTTTTTGTTCAGTTTAAATTATGAGTTAGTAGGTCTTGGAGAGGAGCTTCCTTGTTCTTTCCAGCATTATTCCTGATTGATTAGCTTATTAAAATATGTGGTTGTTTCGATTTTTTTAATGCTTAAAGGACATAATTTCTCAATCATAAGCCATTTATTTTTCTTCAGAGTGAAGGCTCCACCGTATGGATTGCTGCACCTGGTCGAGACATGTCTAGCTTGCCAGCAAGTTCATTCTATAACCTTCCTCCTCAGGGTCAGCATGTGACTTTTGCTCCAACACAGCCTGGTCATGGCACCTTTGCTGGTATCTATCACCCAGCACAAGCAGTAACAGCAGCAACTGTCCATCCACTTCTTCAACAGTCTCAGGCTATGGCTGGGGCTGTTGATATGGTGGGACCTGGAGCCAATGTTTATCAACAGCCTCAGCATGCACAGATCAACTGGCCAAGTAACTACTGAAACAGGAATAAAATTTACTTTTCTTTTTGTACACCGGGAAATCAAGAAATTCAAATCCAATCTTGGGATATTTTTGGAATTCCAACAAGTTCGGATGGGAAGCAAGAAGATACATCATTGGCCGGATTCGAGTGTTAGTCTAAAGGAGATTGGAAAAATTTGACTGTAGTGTCTTCTGATTGATTGGGTTGAGGGCATAAAGGGTGCAGTTCGCCTGTGACTGATGTTGACCATTTAAGTTAGTCGAGGTAGGCATGTGCAGGTGTTTCTCTTTCTTGCTGTTGCTATATGGTGTTACCAATTTTTCGTTTCATAGTTTCAAGCTTTTCTTCTTGCCCCTGTTTAATTGTTGAAGTTTTTGGACTCTTAGAATTTACTGATGAGTGGTGAGAATCTTTTGAAATCTTTTCCCCTTGATTTTGAGGTTTTATAGGGCTCTGGAAGGTAAGATATAGGTCAGTGGAGAATTTTTCCATTCGTTTTTTTACTCGTCTTTCCGCTGTCTTACCTGTAAAGTGAATTTTGATAGCAAGAAAAGTATGTATTGAATTGTTGTAATTGGTGTAAGCAAAAACAAACATTTCAATTGTTTCAGTTAAATGATTCATCTTAAATGCTTCTCATAGGATATTGGACTCTGGGGAAAAGTGAGGAATATTCTTTCTGGTCTGTAGAACTGACTTTGTTATCAAGGTTGTGGATTTCCCACTCGTTCTCGGTAAAAGATGCAGTCTCTGGTGTCTTTTCTTATGCTTCTAGGGGAAGGAATATTTTTCTTTAATCATCTGTTCAAATTTTTTCTCCCAATTTAACTTCTACTTCAAGGAGAGTGACAGATGACTTAAAAAACCAGAAATGTGAATTTCTGCCTGCAGGTTTGTTTTTGGTCAGATTGGTCAGATCAGACCCAAACTGGGAATGATTTAGTTATTCTACTATATGAAGCCGTTGTGCAGGTGATTAAATACACTTACTCCATGTTTATAAACATGATATTGAATTGGGCGTGTTTAGACTTGGAAAATTTCAGTTTTAATAAAAGCAAATTTTTTATAAAAAAATTTTGGAGAACTTTTCAAATCTGCGCGCTCTTGGATTTCAAAGTGCTTCCCCCACCCCCATCTTTTGAGATTTACGTGTTGGCAGGCTGATATTCTGGTTGAAGCAACTCTGGAAACAACCAAACAAAAAGAAACTATATATGCTTGCCACTTGAACTCATCGATGTCTCAGTGGTTAAAAGAAGAATCAAGTTTTGTTCCCTACTTGAATGAAAACCTTGCAACCGTAATACTGTCTTCCAGCATGCTCAACAAGTTCCTTAATGTACATAATCTAGCTCATTTCTGTCATCGCGTCCCCTCCTCCCAACCCCTCCCCAAGCCACCATCTCAACCTCAGCTGGAGCCAGAGGAGCCCACATCGGCTTCGAAGATTGTTCACGCAGGTGGAACATTCATATCGCAATCTTCGGTTGATGTGTCAAGTGTCAAGAAAATGTTTCTTCAGAAAAATGAAAGTACGAGTGATTCAAGTGGTTCTTCCTTCAGTGGTACTAGATGGAAGAAAAGTGGTAAAAAGAAACATGTGAGGTTCATCGGTATTGATGTCAAGCACAAGGGTAACTCATCCGCCCCATGGAGAAGAAAGGTAAAGAGGAGGAGAATGCAAAGAAGAGCTTGAATTCAAAGGAAGGAGGCAAGAGAAGGATGCCACCACGTATTGCATCATGGCAGCCATCTCTTACTTCAATCGCTGAAAGTCAAGGAGACTGATGAATGTTTAACGGATAGGAAAATTTACAGGTCAGAAGTAATTTTATAACACATTTTAAATTAAATCCTGCTTTGACAAAAAAAAAAAAAAATGAAAACGAGCATAACAATGCAACATTTCCTACAAGAAAATCTAAGGGAAAATGTGAGCTCCTACTCAAACAATGATGGAAAAAGGACATGCTTAGAAGGGAAAATGGAAATGTGGGCTTAGAGGTACATTACATAGACGAGATATTTCTATTACTGGATAAAGCCGAAATCTGAAGCCGAAGACATGTATACAAAAATGATATGTTCTTATCACCAACACTACACAGATCTTAATTTAAGAAAATTTATTTAAAGAATTACTTTCTTTCAAAAAAATATATTAAAAGAATTACTAATAATACTTTATTTAAATTAAAAATAAATAAGTAATTGAAAATCGAGTTAGCACGAGACCTCAAACCCTTAGAATAATTTTAGGACTAATTACAATATTTTTGTAAAGGGAAAGCTAAGGACATGTTTGGATAGGATTTTCAAAAAATGAAATTGAAAACGGTTTTCAAATTTTTTTTTTTTATATTTAGTAACTAGTTTTTAAAAGTAATTTTTTAAAACAAGTTTCAAAAAACCAGTTTTCATAAGTTGTTTTCTAAAAATTACAAATTGATGTTTTTTGACACAATTTTTAAAAAAATAAATCTAAAATCAATGTTCGTTTTTCTGTTTTATTTTTTATATAAAAAATTTTAAAAATAAAATAATATTAATTATTTTTAAGTATTTAGTAAATATGATAAATAAAATTAACATAGATTTTAAATTTAAACTTAAAATTAAAATAATTAAAAAGTGTATCAAAAAAATTTTCAAAATAAGATTATCTATTTACGTTGAAAACTGTTTTCGAAATACAATTATTCAAATATATTTTCTTCAAAAAATTATTTTTATTTTTCATTTTTAAAAACAGTTTTGTTACCGAACATACTCAAAATGTTTTTTTATTTTTTTTTTCTTTTCCTATTTGCTCCAATAGCCAAAACCCATCCACAGATAAGAGAAGGGAAAAGCCAGCAAGAAAGAAAGCAGAGAAAAGCAAAGCCTCCATACTCTGATACATACTCCGATAGAGATGGTAGAGGATGAGGAGGAGGAGACAGCATCCACAGGAGAAGGAGAGAGACGGAGTGAGTTAAGGAAAATAGAAGAAGAGGAGGAGGAGGAGGAGAGATGGAAGGAGAGGAAGGAAGCCATAATACTCCAACTGTCGGAGAAGCTCATCAACGGAGATCTCAACGATCAAATCGAAGCTGCCAGAGATATCCGTAAAGTCGTCAGGAAGTCGTCTGTCAAGACGCGCTCTAAGTTCGCCGCTGCCGGAGTTATTCAGCCCCTCGTCCTCATGCTTCTCTCTCCCAATCTCGACGCTCGCCAAGCCTCTCTCCTTGCTCTACTCAACCTCGCCGTTAGAAATGAACGGTCTCTCTCTTTCTCGCCCCTCTTATATAAGCACACATTTATGTATATATCGTTTCTATCGAGTATAGTAAATAAGAGTTTTAATGTGTGAATTTGGTTGTTTGCTTCGATTATGATTGTGGTTTTTATTTGTCACTCATCTTAGTCTGTTGTAACTGTTATTTTGGATATCAAATCGAATACTATTATTGACGTTGAAATTATGGGAGTAGATTTCTGGTTTTCTATGGCTGCCTCTTTCAAGAGGATGATTTTGGGTTAAATGGACAATTTCAAGCACTTCTTCTATTTGATTGATGGCTAATCTGGGAAAGAAAGGTTTATATTGATATAATTTTGAAGGGAAATTCAATTTTTTGATGGTCTAAATTGATAAGTGAAAGTACCAAGTCATTGAATTTCTTTTATTCTGCTACCCTTTTCTCAGTATCCGAAAAGGGGGTGAGGGGAGGGTTTATAGGCTTGTTGTCTATGTTTAGGATTCATGTATGATGTTATGTGCAGGAGTAACTTTGTTGGATTGACTAAGTGAAACATTTGATTGCTGGGAATTAGTTATGGTTTGGTTAAAATTCTTAAATTTTTAGTACTACAAGGGAGTTAACTAATGTTTCTCGTGATCTAAGTTAATAAATTTTCCATTCCTGAGGACTTTGAGATTTCTGAGATCAGGAAAGCAACTTTCCTTTTCATTTTTACCCTTTCTTTTTCAATAGAAGGAAATTTGAGTAAATTAAGAGATAATTGGTTCACAAGGATGGGGAACTTCAATTACCATCAAATGCTGGTTCAATTCGTTGTTAACTAATTTTTTTCAAGGTGTTTACAATTCCTGACTGTGAAGCTCTTATATACATTCTTCTTTTTGTTTGTTGGCTTACTATTTTCATAGCATGCTTTTGGATGTGGGGTTGATTTTGCTCGCTCTTTTTCATGTCTATCAGAAACAAGGTCAAGATAGTGACTGAGGGTGCCATTCCTCCCCTCGTGGAGCTCCTCAAATTTCAAAATGGTAGTTTGAGGGAATTAGCCACTGCAGCTATTTTAACACTCTCAGCTGCTGCCCCCAATAAGCCAACAATAGCAGCTTCTGGAGCTGCACCTTTTCTGGTTCAGATCCTAAGCTCTGGAAGTGTACAAGGAAAAGTTGATGCTGTTACAGCCTTACATAATCTCTCCACTTGCAAAGAAAATTCCATTCCAGTCCTTAATTCTGAAGCTGTTTCCCCACTCATCAACCTCCTCAAAGAATGTAAGAAATATTCCAAGTTCGCTGAAAAAACTTCAGCCCTACTTAAGATCCTTTCTAACTCCGAAGAAGGGCGAGTTGCGATCACCAACTCAGATGGTGGGATCTTAACCTTAGTGGAGACCGTTGAAGATGGGTCACTTATAAGTACAGAGCATGCAGTGGGAGCTTTGCTTTCTTTGTGCCAGAGCTGCCGGGATAAGTACCGGGAGCTTATTCTTAAAGAAGGTGCAATCCCAGGGCTTCTCAGATTGACTGTAGAGGGTACCTCTGAAGCTCGAGAAAGAGCTCGGACCCTCTTGGACTTGCTTAGAGAAACACCTCAAGAGAATAAACTGGCTTCCTCAGTGTTGGGGAAAATTGTTTATGACATTGCTGCTCGGGCCGATGGAGCAGATAAAGCTGCTGAAACTGCCAAGAGGTTATTGCAGGACATGGTTCAAAGAAGTATGGAGCTGAGCATGAACCACATTCAACATAGGGCTGCATCTTGTACATCTTCTAACATTCCATCCTTGTGATATACTCCTTTTTAGCTCAGGAGCGACGTATATAAGAAATGGGTTAGAGTTTTCATCTGAATCTATGTTTTGTTTGCCAGTTAAAGCTCTTGTACCCATTTCACATCCCCATCCAAAGTGGGAAAGTGAAATATTGAATTAGATTTTTCTCTAGGATGAGTCTACCTTTCTGAGGTGATATTGTGACCTCATGAGTGTGTTGTATATCTTAACTTCTGATCTTGTATATATAAAAACCTCTCTGCACTGTATTACATGTAAAAGAAATTTCTAATCAGAATTGCAGGAGAGACAGCTCTCATTTAAGGTTTGTGGTGAATCTAACTTGTGGGTAACTGCTGGTTCCTTTCAGTTTCAAGTTGTTTTTCTGTGTTAAAATTCTGTTGTTGTGTTAGTGGCTTGAATTGGGGTAGTATTTTGGCCTTAAGACTTACAAGTAACAAATTTCTGTTGATGATAGTTTGGTTGGTTTGATATGGTGAGATGGGATTCCATGGCTTTTCATACAGATGCTATATTGATGTTTGTTTGGTGGGTGATACAGCCCAAAAACACACCCACCCAATAATGGCACAACACGTGGACGGCTTCAGAACAAATAGCGAGGCGACACGTGGACAGCTCTGGTCCAAACAGTAGGATCTCCAGGATATCTTTGCCCTTAGCACGTGGACAACCTCAGACCAAAACATGGTGACACACAGACAACCCTGGTCCAAATAGCAGGATCTCTAGGATAACCCTGTCCTTAGCACGTGGGCCGCCTCATCCTCAATCCTCTTAGCTACAGGCCCCACCCCGTCTCCACTGGATCTGTTCCCAAGAGTACCCTAAAAAAAAAAGAACCTTTCCTCTCTCCAGTCATTTCGGATTAAGAAGATGTAAAAACGCCTTTCTCTCTGTAAGAACGGTGCGTTTCGAGGTGTGAAGTGAGAGAGAATGGATAAAGCACTATAAAATGACTCAAGTATGCACATCCAGGGGGGACACGATCACATTTTACATACCGAAAGCTCTATCATCCCCATTTTTCTAAAAACTTGCATCAACATAGGCAGCGGAGCGTCTCCAAAGACATCTTCTCTCTCCTCAAATGACTCTTTAACTTATCTCGTCTTCCCTGTACAGATTTTTCCAAGGTCCGACCTCCAACTCAGCAGCACATTTTTGGCAACAGTAACAATGGGGGACATCATAAGATGGTAAGCCTAGTGTAGACATAAATGAGGATCACAAAGACCAGATTCTAGGGTCCCCCTTTCCCTGTTCATGAGATCTTAATTGAAAAGCTGGCTGGTTACTCTTTAATGGTTGATCGCAAAAGCAAGTGTTGGTACATTTTACTTTGCCCTAGTTGTTTGTTTTAGAGGAAAAAGAAACTTCCATTTTGGAACTTTCACATTCATTTTTGGCAGGAAGTTAAAATCCACAGCATTTACTGACGAAAAAGTAAAAAGTTAAGAGAAGAAGAAACCATAGCGAAGGAAAGGTTACCACATCATAACTTATCAAAGAAAAAGAAAGGTTACCACATCATCAAACCTGTTGATCGTCATAAACCTTTTAATTTTATTCCACCGAGCATTAATCATTGTTTATCTGCATAAATGACTATCTAAGCGTTGATCTTGCCTTCATGAAGCTTCTATTGTTAATGTTGTAGTAATTTTTTAATGCAAACCTTAAAACGAATAAATGATACTTCAACCAATTAGAGTGAGGTCTGCTCGAATCTAATTACATCTTTGCCACTGTCGGTGCATCTGTGGTAGAATAAGTAAAAGGTACCTAAACTTGATATTTATTATAATTCTACCCTTAATTAAAAACTTGTCTAATTAAAACTAAGAACAATTATAATGGTGACAATTTAGTTCTTTTTAAATAAAATAATTATAGTAATAAATATATTAATGATCTTGTGAAGTATAAGTATTGAGTATTGTAATCTATATCTTAAATATAGAGAGTTTAAACATAATAGTCCTTGCATTACCGGTTTATTGGTTATTTTTTCGTGTCGAAACTTGTAAAATTTATATACTAAATCAAGCAAGAATTTAACAGGTTTGAAAAAAAATTAATAGGTTTTGTAGCTTTTAAGTAAGTGTTGGGTTTGATCTCTTAAGTTATGAGTAGTCATTAAACTCAAATAAAAAGTTTAAACTCCTTACTTTTAGGACAAACACCAATTTCCGTTAAAATAATTTTCTTTCTTTCTTTTTAATTTTAAGAGAATTAAATAAAGTTTTGAGTTTATATTCGATATAAAAAATTAACTAATAAACTGGCAATGTAAGGATTACTATACTTAAATTCTTTAGACTCAAGATTTAGGTTACAATACTCAACATTTGTATTTCACATAATCATTAATATATTTATTATTATAATTATTTTATTTAAAAAAATTAAATTTTTATTGTTATAATTGTTTTTTGGTTTAATTAGTCAAGTTCTTAGTTGAGGTGGAATTATAGTAAATATCAAGTTTAGGGGCTTTTTACTCATTTTTTTAAGAAAAAAATACCGTAGATTGAAGTAAAAGCGCTCGTGTCTTTAGCGCTGCCGCACGTAATACCATCCTCCACGTGTAAGAATTATAGGACATATGCGCATTGTACACAATGCGCACTTTATCAGATCTCGTTATGGTTTAATGATCACCAATTTATTTGACTAAACTAACAGTCGCAGACTTGAGGGAAATCCACTAAAGCCAGTTGAGGTAGGGAGAGAGAGAAACGGAGAGAGATTTTCAATCTATCTGCTGGTTTTGATTGATCAGAAAGGAGAACAAAGTGGTAAGTGACATAAGCAATTAGATCAACGAAAGTCTCTTAAATCTGCAATTAAAGTCTTCAAATCTTCATTAATTTGGCTTTTGATAATTGTTTCTTTCTGTGTCACTCACCTGTAAGTCTACTCTTCTCGCATTATCTCTTCATTTTCCTCTTCATTACTTTCAAGATCTGTAAACCCATTACCCTTCTCATCCCCAGATCTAAAACCCTAAACCATCTTCTCAATTCTTTATTTATTTTTTGGGTGTTCATATTTTGCATTTTTAGCTTGCTGGGTATTCTCGTTTTGTGTTATAGTGGATAGATTTAGTTAATTTTACAAGCTTCTGGTTCAAAAAAGATGTTCGGTCGATCTTCACTATCAAGAACTGGAAGCTTTAGGCCTGAAAACCTAGGCCAAAATGCTCTAGCCATGATAGGCAATCTGTGCTTCACATTATTTGTGATAGGAGTTCTAATGTTCACCATTATCGCGGCGACATATGAACCCGAGGATCCCCTTTTTCACCCATCAACGAAAATGAACTCATTCCTCACATCCGCATCCAATGCCACCTTCAAGGCTGATAACACGGTTGTTAAAACCGGGGAGGATTTCATGGCCTCCAATCAAACCGCATTCGCCACTTTTATCAATATAACTGATGTGGAAAACCCCGAGGGAACCAATGAAGCTAGCTCATCTGATTGCGATGGCAATGTCAGTGGCCCCATAGATTGTAAGGATCCGGAAGTGTTCCATTTGATGATGAAAGCGGCTATAGAACAGTTCAAGGATATCCATTTTTACAAGTTTGGGAAACCGGCTCCTGGTTCCAATGACAGTACTTGTGATATGGCGTGGAGGTTTAGGCCCAAGGAAGGGAAGACTGCTGCGTTTTATAAGGATTATAGGAGGTTTGTAATAGCTAGGTCAGATAACTGTACGATTAGTGTGGCGGGGATTGGGGATTACCATACAGGTGTGAATGCAAGGAAGAGGAAGAAACAGAAACCGGGATTTGAGAAGGCACCTGAGAAGCAACTGGGTTTGTCATCATTACCTGTTGTTGGTGAAACTGTGAATGATTCGCTTCCGGTGGTAGAGTCCGAGAATGCATTCAGACATGGGAAGTACTTGATTTATGTGGGTGGTGGAGATAGGTGCAAGAGCATGAATCACTACTTGTGGAGTTTCTTGTGTGCTTTGGGTGAAGCGCAGTATTTGAACAGAACATTAGTTATGGATTTGAGTCTTTGTTTGTCTTCGATTTACACTTCATCGGGTCAAGATGAGGAAGGAAAGGACTTCAGATTTTACTTTGATTTTGAGCATCTGAAGGAGTCAGCGTCTGTGTTGGATAACAGTCAATTTTGGTCAGATTGGAACAAATGGCAGAAGAAAGATGGGTTGAATCTTCATCTTGTAGAGGATTTCAGGGTCACACCAATGAAGCTTGCTGATTTGAAAGATGCTTTGGTTATGAGGAAGTTTGGAACCGTGGAGCCAGATAATTACTGGTATAGAGTGTGCGAAGGGGAGACAGAATCTGTAGTTCAAAGGCCATGGCATATGTTGTGGAAATCAAGAAGGTTGATGGAAATTGTGTCTGCAATTGCATCGAAGTTGAATTGGGATTATGACTCTGTTCACATTGAAAGAGGGGAGAAAGCAAAGAACAGGGAGCTTTGGCCTAATCTTGCTGCAGATACTTCACCTAATGCTCTTCTCTCAACCTTGCAGGACAAAATTGAAGATGGGAGGAATGTCTATATGGCAACAAACGAACCGGATACATCCTTCTTCGACCCATTGAAAGACAAGTACACTACTCACTTTCTTGATGAGTACAAGGAATTTTGGGATGAGAGCAGTGAATGGTATGCAGAGACAACAAAGCTTAACAATGGGATTCCAGTTGAATTTGATGGGTACATGAGGGCATCTGTTGATACAGAAGTTTTCTTGAGAGGTAAGAAGCAGATTGAGACTTTCAATGATCTGACTAACGATTGCAAGGATGGTGTTAATACCTGCAATGCTGCAGCTAGCTGATCTCCCATACATGAGGTTCGAACTTTGCTGTTGCTACATTTGGTTATAATCCACGTGTACTTTTTAGTTTTATCTTCATTGTTGTAAGCCATATTTGGTAGGTTTGGCATTGACTTCATTTTATCATTTGAGTTTTGTACTGTAGAATATCAACTTTGAATGTTTCATTACCTGGGATAAGGTTCTAGTTAAATTCACATTTGTATTTCATTGCCATTTTCCATTTATCCAGTCATACCATACATTTGAATTCACATTGTATTTCATACCATTTTCCATTTAGGGATAGCTGCAATATGAGATTTGTTCTGCAAGATTGCCACATAGGTTATTCCTTGAAGGTGGTTATAAGGGTGTGTTTAGGTCAGAAAAAGTTGGGAAGAAAGAAAAATAAGTAGTGTATTTTTTCTTGTTTAATAAGAAAGAAAAGTGAAAGCAAAGAAAACTAAGAGAATCAAATCATAATCCTCACCGGATTGAAGAGTCAAAAAAGAAGACAAGATTACTATTTTATCAAGTTATCCCTGGCTAATCATTCAAATTAACATCATGAGAATATAATTGTAAAACATGCTATTTACATATTTCCATTCATTTTGGGAAAGAGAACTATTTTCCGTCTTCTCTACAGAATTACATAAAAGAAAACAATCAAACATTTTACTTTTCTATCTTTCTATATTTTCGTTCTCACTTGTTTTTCTTGTTATTTTTCTCCTATTAAACACATCTTAAAAGTAAGCTTGATAAAAATATAGATACTGTTCCAAAGAAAAAAAATGTATAGATTTCTTCAAAGTAAAAAAACTTTAGATGCCTTGGCTTCTAGCCAAGCCGTGTATCATAGTAAAGCCCATGGGCATGTTATTCATTTCAACGCCACATTCTCTTTTTTTCAGAGTATGAAAGGATTCCAACAACAAAAGATTAAACGATCATTCTGGGATACAATCATACCACACCCCTGTTCTATCACCAAAATACACAATCATGGAGTTTGGAGCCTCATGAAAAAGACAATATAGGCCGAGTAGCACTATCAGAAAAAAAAAAATGTGATAAAGTACGAAATGCTATTATTGTTGACATTGCGGGGAAAAAAATTGTTCACATGAACAAAATTGCTTGTCTAACCATTAGTAAACAGGTAGCAAATGTGACAAGACCTGAATTTTACCTCTTTTCTCTTTGCTTTTTTTTTAAAATTTTTTTTTTTCCGGTGATGTTAATACACAAAATGGTGAAATAAAAATAGCCTAATTGAATCATTTCCCACCAGCCTTCCCCTTTTTGACTGGAATTAGAGTCACTTTCCTGCCAGAAATATTAGCTCTGGTCTCTGCATTACGTAAGATCGAAATGACAACTTGATGCTGCTTTTGATTGGTCTTCTCATCTGTTAATGGTTTCACCTCAAATGTTCCCCTAGTGAAGCCTCTAGCAACCTAAGAGATTATCGGTCTGGCAATCAGTAAATAGTGATGCAGATTGTATATGCATGACACAGAAAGAAGCATAAATAGATAGATTTAAAATCATGAATTTTTGCAGAGAGATCTCAATTCTGTGGAGATGGAGCACATTCTTATAATCTATACTAAAGCATGAACTGACCACATCTGATTTTTTTCTACCATAAAAATTGAATAGTGAGATGTTTTTCTTTGTATTTTAAACTTCGAACAATCTGCTAAAGAAAACATAACGCTGCTTGGCAAATGAAAAGTTACTCTCTTTTAGCAATCAGTAAACTAATTTTTACAGATTATTATGAAAGTGTAACATAAAACATGCAAACGCAACAAATTATGACGGAGTCATCTAGAATGGATTTGGTTGAAAGAGAGGATTGATTAACACTGGATCAGAATTCATCCGAAGAGTTTTCATTGTTAACATTTACATGGAACTTGATGAAATCACAACAGAAGATATTGTCACATTGACATGAAGATTAATGAATGAACTTTGTAAATTGAAGATACTAATCAGGAGCATCCCCAACTCTCCTGCTTAGTATAAGAAATGATGACAATAAAGCAGGGTATATATGGAAGGAACACATCTTAATGAAAATACCAACTGGTCATCAGCAAGCATTAAATACCCTAGATATGTTGGCCCAGATACCCAGGAAACAGTCTATACAGGTCAAAGAGGGCGATGGAAAAAGATTTAACTTTGGCCGAACTGGACATACCTATAGCATTAAATACACTAGGGGATGTCCAGGATTCACTACTCAACTACCCATAAGTTGGAGTCTCCTTAAAAAATTAAGGGATGGAAAGAGAGATGGTACTTTAAGCAATTTTTTATATGCCAACCATACTAAATTACCCCTGAAGTAACTTATTGAATAGTAAATAAATGAGGCCTTTATATTTACAGGAGGGTTAATTGTTGGAAATGTTGGAATCCTATTATTCTATTACTGATAAAAAGTTCCAGCACATAAATGTTATACTCACTGCTCAGACATACCTTTAGAAAAATCCAAACTTTGAGGGAACTACTCAAGATAGCAAGTCTTGTCCTCTTCCCAGTAGTCAAGTAATCAGACATATGATTGTCAACTCTGAGTATAAATCTTGGCCAGGACTTGGGGTTTTCAGGGTCAGCTTTCTGATCCATCTTTGCCTGATATAGACATTCGCCCAGAAAACAGAAATATTAAAACAGAACAGGAAAGTGAAAATAGCTGCAGGGCAGTGCAACCTATCAAATGTTAGTATTCTAAAAGATGCATCAGAGATGGAAGCAGTGAAAAAATCCTGTGATTTAAAAAAATAATTCAGTTAAGTTCTCAAACTCACAAACACTTCTAGGTGCTCATGGTGTGATTAATAGGGGGAAATATATGACATAAATTATTGGCTTCTGCCTAATAGTGCGATCATCCAACTCTTCTAATTGTGGTGCTTCATCTTTTAGATTAATATGTACAACAAAGTATATTTTAATACAGGGAAAACTGCATCAGCCCTGTCTATACTATAGGCCCCAAGCCACTTAGGTCCCTAAACTAAGAATGATATAAAGGTACTCAAACTCTTACTTGGTTGCAACCCTTTGAATCACTATTCATGAATGAAATGGTCCTAAAATATTAAAATACAATGAATTTGGACATAATCTTTTATATACATAAATAAGAAAAATGCTATATATAATGAGAAAAAATCTAAAAAATTTATTGAGTGCTGGAAATATTTTTTTTTCATTTCACTTTTCTAACTGTAGGAAAATTGAAAACTACAAAATAGTATGTGAGTGGAAAATTCAGAAAAAATGTTGCATGAATCCAAATGGTTCCTAGAGTTTATTGAAAATCATGTTTTGGTGCATTCAAACATCTCAATGTAGGAACTAAGCATTTATTGATGAAAAGGGTGATATTTCAACCAATGAAATTTTGAGAATCCCAACGCCAATGCCATAGTTTAAAGATCTAAATGCAATGAGTCCAAAGTTTGTGAATTTTTATGTTATTTTTCCTTTAAGATAACAAAACTTCACTTACAAGCAATCGACAAATTTCTTGTTCAATTTTTGAAAAGGAGGTCTCTAAGGCTTCAACTCTGCCAGTAGCATGACAGCAAGCGCATGGTTCACTAATCATGAATGTCACACTCGGTCGAACCTGTCAAACATCATGTCACCATTAATCAGATATTAATATTAATATATATAGCCAATATTACCATATGAAAATACAAAAACTTATGCATCATGTATGATATGAGTTCATGACTATTAGAAACAGTTACATATTCATACATGCATATCAATACAGATATATACATACAGATACACAAACACGTGTGTGTACTATGTATTTACCATTTCATATTATAACATTTAAACTAATGCCAAATAGTTAGGATGAAGCTAGTTTCATATCTTTGCCATGAATTTTTAATGTCACTCTTGGAAAAATACTTGAAAGGGTCTTACAAAGAAAACAATCATTCACAAACATGCAACATACCCTCTTTCTCGTCATTTCCATAAGTCCATGCCTAGATAATTCAGAGACTTTCACCATTGACCTGTCGTTCTCAACAGCTTTCTTAACTTCTTCATAGACCAATCTCTTATTTGCTGAAAGATATTGTGCCGAGAGAAAAGGCATACATAAGATGGTCAGCATTTTGAACAATAATCACAAGCATGACACTTCTCTTAAAGCCCCCATATCTCCGATGGTAATTAAAATGGCACCCCTATTAGTCTCATCACATAAATCTCTTCAATGCTCCTACTCTCTCATGAATTTGCCTCACATGCTCTTAAGCCAAATGCCCAATCTATATGTCTGGTAAACCTTTTATGAAGAAGAAACCCACAATTACAGGGTAATACTCAAGATTGATATTTTGGGTATCTCTTGCGTGTTCGCCAGATCTGTGAAAGAAGAATTGTGGGTTTGGAGTGGGCTTCGTGCTTCTAAGGAGTTAAAGAAGGCTTACTCTTTGATTCCTTTATCCAATTTTTGGATAGTGTGGATTGAAAGGAATCATAGAGTTTTTGAGGGCATTGAAAAAAAGTTTGATGTAATAAGAGATAGTTGGGTCAATTCCCTTAACTTTTGGTTTAAAGGGAATTTTTTGGTGAATGATATTGGGCTTTTAGAGCTTGTAGAATCTCTATCCTTTAGAAAATCTTTGTAAAAGGGTAGCACCCTCTTGGTGCGTTATTAATATATATATTTTTTTCATTACTTATCATAAAAAAAAAAAAACTCAAGATTGATAACACAACCACAGCAAGTCCAAATATCTCCTTCATTCTTACATTTGTTTTGGGCAATCAATTGGAATAGGTATCAAGCTCAAGTGCATGCTTGAACCTAAGTTTGTGTTACAGTCTCCAGCTGACTTCTAGCAAAGCAATCTGGTCCTTGATATGATATTTCCTTAGTTATTTTATACCATTCAAGCCAACATGGTTTTGGGTGGACAAATAGTATAATACAGACCCTTTAATCTGGCATATGAAGACAATGCAGTCTCCACAATAATCTGGGAAAACCACTAACAAAATAAAGAACATTAAAGCCAAACCCTTTAGAGGCATGCTTGTTTTTCGTAAAAAAAAGAGTATATAGCAAAAGAACTGAAAAGTTACAAGACAATTTAAAAGCTGATGATTCTAAAATTTATTGCAAATCGATATTCCAAAGTCCGGCTTAGGAGAGAGAGAGAGAGATTCTTACACTCATCTGCCATATCAATGAAATCCACTACAATAATGCCACCAATATCTCTCAGCCTTAACTCCCTTGCTATCTGAAACACATTATTTTCTATTAAACGACTAGAAAACCAAAGCTTCAGTGAGATAAACCATATTACAATATAATCTGTCAAAACCTGGTGGAGGAAGACAAATAGTGATGGAACGTTAACTACATAACAATGATGAAAATACGAATTGTGGCCCGTCTTGTAAACTAGAAAAATTCACATCGGCTATTTTTCCCCTTATTTATTGATTCCCTGTCTTCTACTTATTGTACATAAAACTGACTTCATAAGAAAAACATTTAGTTCATTGATGGTGTATGAATAAGTGTTTTCAATTAATCAGATAAGAGTCCAGATTTTACTAGAAACGGCAATCTTCGGTGATCACAAATGGACTTTCAGGACTTGTAAATATCAGAACACAAAAAACTACCAAAGCAGTAACATATTACTAATTTACTCTTGACATGGTACGTTCACAAGACACAACTGAATAGCAAGAAATACAATTTTAGATGATCAAGCTGCATATCTGCAAAAGTGGACTAATGCAAACATACTCATTCTACCAACTATGTGGCCATGCATATAAAGTGGTCACAAGAATCAGCATCAAACATACTTGTCTTGCAGCAGCAAGGTTGACATCTAGAATAGCTTTCTCCTGTGAAGTTCCATGACCAAACATCCCATGCCCTCCATTCACGTCAATAGAGACTAATGCCTCGGTTTGTTCAATCACCAGAGAACCTCCATTAGGAAGTGGAACCCTGCAAGGCATGATAACGTACATCAATAAGTAGGCAATAAAGATTATTGTTGTTATGTTCACAAAGAGTAGACTACCTGAGCAAAGAGTAGACTACCTCATGATAAGAAATATACCAGCAAAGATAGAAGTTAATTTTTATTCAAACATTTTCAATCAGGGAAAATTTTGATAATATCACTTAAGAAGAAATAGTTAGGACCAGTTGGGCTGTCTCTTCAATAATTAGTAGCTATGTTACTCCAAATTTTCATTTTAATTCAAGTATCAGCGCCGTACACATCAGATATATGTACGATAACATGGGTGTGATGCTTGGACCAAGGTTCTTCGTGAAAGATTTATATGAAGCAGCAGCCAGTTAACTTAAAGGAAGGGCTAAAAGAAATGTTGCAGATGCCTATGGAAACCAACTAAGAGAAGATTTATCCAAATCTTTCTTGGGTCACAGTATCTGAAAATTTGTCATTTGATTCACATGGCCATTACTTCCGTGTGCTCAATTTCTATAACTTCAATTTGGGAAACTATGCCAACTGGGTTAAAGGGTCCACGGGAGTCTTGGAAAAATATTACTATAACAAGTAGATCATACCCGTTCTCTGAGCTACATAATTTGAAAAATAAGAACATCAGCAATACCACCGTTCCTCACCTTTTACTAAGCATATTATTGATCTCTTCTTCAATGTTGTATTCATCAAAAAGGGGAATTCTTTTATCATACAACTCAACACGATCACAAAGATCAGGAGCAATTTCCTGAAGGTAGCTGGTAACCTACGAAAAAAATAGAAATTAAAATAGTTAAGATGAGATGACTAGGTTTATACCTTAAATCTTCAGATGGTTAGAGTAGAGACACTGCCATAACATTTTAAAAAGAAAGTATTAGAGATACTATGCAAAATAGTAAGGTAATTTTAACTTCAATTAAAACCAATCCCTTAATTTATTTTTCCCATCAAAATATATATTTAGCTATCAAAAAAGAACTATCCACAGTTAGAATTTTTTGAAACTATATTAGAACCATTCCAGATCTCTTAAACATAGGATTGCAGCAACAGTATATGAAATGAATATCTATATAAATGTATAAGAATTTTCATCAGTACGTAGGAATATATGAATGCTTATGTACATTGTCACCACAATCCTTCTTTACTTAATGCCCGCTGCTTTGACTAGCTGATACCCATTTTAGGATCTTTCTTTAAATATTTCAACCCAATACTTCCAAACCATTAGGTGGTGCAGATCTCTGATTAAAACATATCCGTCCCCCTTACACAGCCTCTCTAGAAAGAAAAGATAATCACACACACAAACTGCCTCCGCATCTATCAACATAGTACCCTCTGATATTCAGCCAATGCCATACCTCATGATACGTCCTGGTAGAGTCTACAAACATTTTCTTAACCTGAAGGAAGATCATGAAAAGAGTGAAATTAGGGGAAAACATTAGTGTGAACTTGTCATGTGAACTTCTGATATAAAGTAAAGCACTAAAATGGCATAGATGAATTGGAGAAACAGAGTATTACCTTCTCATTAAAATAATCCTGGACAACTGAGAGAGTTTGACCCATTGCTCTATGCAGTAAAACAGGGACGGCCCCTTTGACCCCTTCATCTGCAGCAAGAGCCGCAAATTTTGCATGTTCCATTATGTTTTTCCAAGTCGAAAGCAAACCTTCCAAGTCCTTTTGCAGTTCTTCCAAAGAACGACCAGCAGCAACTGTCCTTACAGTTAGACCAAAACCCTGAGGCTGTAAGGTTTTTGCTATGACTTTCAAGCGAGTACGCTCAACACCAGAAATTTTTTTTGATACTCCAAGTCGATTGCAGCGAGCAATTAATACCTACATGCCGGGAATCAATTCAGGGAGACAAAAGTTAATATATATATATATATATATATAGAGAGAGAGAGAGAGAGAGAGAGTTTTAGGCAGGGGTGGAGGGTATAGAAGATGTAAAGTAGCAGTTCAAACTGCTACTTTACATCTTCTATAGAGGGTGCAAGGGGAAACATACCCAGAATCTGCTTCTTAATTTTGGATAAGCAGTCAATGTGGGACCTTTTGTGCCCAATCCCTCTTTGGCAACTTGTACAATTATTTTTGTGCCCTTCCGAACTTGGGCCCATCTGTTCTCATTGGTCACTGTATGCTTAAAAACTTTCATATCTGACAGATGAGACATGTGTGAAAAACTGGAACCTTCTCTTTCAGTAGGAAGGGAACCGTTGATGGTTTCACCTTCAAAATGGTGCTCTCCTCCATCTATGCAGTCCTCAAAATCAGCTTCTGCTTCACCATAATCAACCACACTACCATTCATATTTTCGCTAAGAACTTCTGAAACATCAAAATCATCATCAATTTCTTGCTCGTCGTAGTCATTGTGCACCAATTGTGCTGAATCATCCAGACCAACTTCTGGTACATTATCAACGACTTCAACACCATAGGACGTGTGTTCATTTTCATGGGGAGATGGATGCTCTTCAAGGGTTCGGATTGTGGAACCATTAACTTCTTGCTTCTTTAACCTCTGACGGAAGGGAGGGAATATGAATGGTTCCCTGTTATGCTTTATGTCCATAAGTGAATGTCTAGAATTTCCAATATTTACAAATGCACCACCCATATGAGGAACAAATTTTGTGATGACACCTAGATATACACTATCACACTGCACGTTGCTTTTGACGGGTTCCAGCAATAACTCAACTAATTTCTCATCTTCTAATACAGCAATCCTTTGCATGGTACATATCGAAGAATTAATCACTATAATAGTAGAAACAGATTCCTCCTTTGAAACTAAAGAAATCCCTTCTTCAGGCAACAAATTTTCTGTAACTTGGTGATGCTGATTATTAATATCCAATTTCGTCTCATCTTCTTCTAAAGTGTCAACCCCTTTGGACATATCAGTCTTCTTATCCCTAAACACAAGCAAGTTGGGAGATGACTGAAGTAACCATGGTTCCTCAACAGGCTGGTTTCTTTCAGAGAAAAATGTATTATGATTTAAGTCCTCCTTTCTAGCAATAGTTGTAAGCTCATCATTAGAGTAAGATTTGTCCTTAACTGTGAGATCATTCAAGAATGGCTTTGACTCTTTGAAACCACTTTCAAGGCATTTAAAGGTCTCATCTTCATCTGTCAAACCACTGAAGCATTTGAGTTTTCAGAAACGTTTTAAGGAGGAAGTTGAATGACAAGAGTGGCAAGATAGAGATATTACCTCTGACTGGAGCTGAGATTAAAGGTTGTACAGGAAGATACATCTCCTCTATCCATGACCCCCAAACATGAGCTTGAGGCCTTTTGGTATTTAACCTTGTCCATAAATCCCTCACCACAATTTTTTTATCTTTCTTGACAGATAAAGGTACCAATAGAGAAAATTCAGGTCCAGGTCTCCAAATGATGTCACATGAAGGCCCCATTTCTGCTTTAATGAAATAATTATACCTGAAATTTACACCAGAAGCAATCTTCCAAGCACATAATGGAATTAGCAAGACTTTTAAGAAAATGTAAAGGCTTAAATCCATTTTGACCCCCACGTTTTGGGGGGGTCTTGCACTTTGGTACACAACTTTTTATTTTGTAGCATCCCGATACACAATGTTTGATTAACTGCAGCAATTTAGTCTTTTCCGTCTAGTTGAACTAATAGAGTTAAAGGAAAGTATTTAAAAAATAATTTTTTTGGGAAAAATCTATAATTTAAGCCAAAAAAATGAAAAAAAAACAGATAAATTAAAATATAAAAAAGCCCTAATCAACATCTCAAATTCCTTATCACCAATTTAATTCAGTATAATCCTAATTCCTTAATCAACAAATTAATCATGATGGTTTTAGCCAATTCAAGAAAGAAGCAAATTCTTGAGGATAAAGAAAATTCACAAAGCCTCTTATCAAATCCCCTGATTTTCTCAGAAAAGAAAATTTCCCAAACTGTTCTTTAATTAGATGGAAGTTATTTTTACTCTTCCAGCAGCTTCGGGATATCATTCTTACGTAACTGAAAATGAAAGATGGAACTAAGCTAAGAGAACAAAGGAAAATATAAGGAAAGAACAATGTCATCAGATCTTCCATTGTTGGGTTTGGAACAGATGAAGATTTGCTAACCAAAGCCATCGTAACGCGAGCTGAAATTGACTTGATGAAAGTCAGAGGGGAGTATTTCAACATTAACAAATCAAGCCTTGATAATGCAGCTATAGGTGATACATCTGGATGCTATGAACATTTCCTGATGACCTTGTAATGCAGATAATTTATTGCACTTGACATTTGCTTTTTCTTTCTTTCCCCAATTTATCAAAACAAAATTTTGCTACTTAGCACAGCTAGGTGAAATTACCTTGATTTCAGCCTTCCATAAGTTTGCATTTTCAGTAGGAGACATTAGGATAGCCATCTCTGGTTCCCAACAGCCTAAGACAGTAGGATCCCCAGTAATGTAGAGAAGCTGTCCGGCTGCCAAATCAGCTTCTATAGTCCAAACTACCTTGCATAATTCTTCAAAAGTAGTAACCGACTGGCCTGAGAATAAGAATGTGCCAGATCCATCAGCCATCGTAAACAATAGGAAAGTAGTTCCTGAAACGATTATGTGAAACCTTAATGCTTAAGAAGAGAAGCATGTCCGTCCATTACCATCACAACAGAAACCAGGAGAAAAGAAAAAAATATAGAAGGGTAAAAAAACCTTCTCTCACAATGAGTAACTAACCAATCACAATCTTCCCATTGCAGAGCAATAATTCAATTTTCACAAAGCACTGTCCTCCTAAAAACAAGCAGGGACATATTTTTGTAAGGAGACACAGGCAGGGCCATATTTTTGTAAGAAGCACAAGCGCCAGCAACAGTGAATAATTTCTGCATGGTGAGGGAATCTAATTTCTTGAAGAATGCTTATCTATTCAGCAATTTGACAAGTCCTCAGCAAAGAGGAAACTGTCATAGACAAGCGTCCTCAAGTCTGTATATAGATATAATACTTCAGGTTCTAGAAATGGTCCTCTATGAAACCCAGCTAATAGAAAGACAAGAAAGAGGTGGGAAAGAAACAGATTCATATAACAACTATGACAGGATACCTGGCAAGAAAATGTACACCAAGTGTATCCTAATTTCATACAGAAGGGAAAACGCAAGTAATTGCATACATCATGCATACGATTTGACAAACGAATTGATGTATAAAGACAACAAATCATTGAACTACCAATTCGTTAAATTTGGAGTTGGAAAAAGAAGTACTTAAATAAGATACTAAGGTTATAATATCTACCAAATAAGAAAGGCACCCAACTTTAAAATAAAACATTACTTAGTATGAAAATTTTACCAATTAGTGGTTCAAAATGAAAGTGTTGAATTACCTTTCTTTGCAATCATTACAGGGGATCTTATGAGAGAATTACGATTCCCTATACATAGTGTGAATCTGTACATGTTTCCAAGGGGGATGTGATGGCATATATACCTGCTTCAATAGAATAACGCATTAAGATATAAATATAGTTTCTACAAGAAACCATTGACATGTTTGTATTTTCATAAACAGATTTCCCGGCTTCCAGGTATCATTTATAATTCCACTATATTTGCATTCTTATGCAAGATGTGACTGAGGGCTAAAATTTTCACAATATATTAGTATGGTTAGCGAAATGGATCCAGAATTCAAGAGATTTAATTCAAAATGGACTAATTTGATTCCATAACTAATACTATGTTTTAAGTTAAATATTTTCTTTCAAAAAGATTGACCTAATTAGCTTATGACATGTAACCAAGACAAAGCTAAAAATGCTTTAAAGCAAGTCTTGCATCAAAGACCAAAATGTTCTGGATGTTTTGTCTTATGAGTTATGATAGACCACAGTGTGACGATGAAGCAAAAAATGTGCTATAGCATTAGTGAGTAATTATAGCACGAGAAACTCTAACACATTTTCAAAGCTGTTTTCCCTAATATGAGGATTCCGACTATGAAATACAATTAAAGCACAATAATACAAAGCTAACAAGAAGGGGAAAAAAAGTCATACGCTACAAAATACAAAGAAAACCCCCGTAAACATAATTCAAGTTTCTGGGCTTAGACATACAAAATACAAGCAATTACCTTCAAGAAATCAAAGACCCAGTTCAATTCAGGTGAAGAATATTCAAGAGGAAGTATATATTTGTAAATATGAATTGATATACACATACAACACCAGCTTGTATACAATACATACATGTATATATATAAATATATATGTGAACTTACGGGGATAGGAACCTATGGGAAGCAAGCAGCCAAGAGGGGGTGCGTGAAGTGAGGAGATGGTGGAGCCGAGGCCGAGCTTCGGGAACATCCATTGACTTGCGCTCGAGTTCACAGGTGTACGGAGAGAGAAGTAGGGAAGCCATGAATGGTAGTCCTGGATTGGTAAATTAAGCCTGGTAGTGTGGGCAATTTCGTCATTTGAGACTTGAGGAGAGCTTTGCCTTGGGGGTACTGGTCTGGTCAGGGGAAATGGAAATAAGGATAGATAGTCATAGGTGTGAATTTTGAGCAAAGAAGATAATGTTAGTGGGAGAGTAGGAGGATTGTATATTTTTGGGTTGGCGCCTTGTGTAGGCACGTGTATAGATTTGGGCACGTATCTCTTTTGAGAGCAATTTTTTTGTTCTTTTTTTTTCAATCTTGTGTGTAAATGACAAAAATTGTGTTTAAAGAACCATTTTGATAAAAGCACCATTTGACGCAGTAACTCTGTCAAATGATAATTTTTTTATGTTAAATTATTATTAAATGATACTCAAATTATCATGACAGTAACTCAGCTTTGTTTGGTGTCATTCGGTTGCTGTCGAGAGTGATGCTCGGTTGGGGTACCTTTGATGTTTGAAGCTCAGAGACTGATGCTGCAGTTCCAGTGATCTTGTTGCTGCATGCGAGAAGAGCAGCCAACAAAGTTGTTCATAAACTTGCTAGATTAGCATCTACTTTTGGAGAAACTAAGGATTGAATGGTAGAGGTAGTAAATAGATGTGTTCAAACTTGAAAGATAGGCTAAGCCAACAAATGGGTCATATTGATATGAACCAATGTTTTAAAAAAACGGTTTTGGGGGTAAAATCGGGCA
The DNA here is from genome assembly GCA_023935145.1 of Bretschneidera sinensis. Lineage (NCBI taxonomy): Eukaryota > Viridiplantae > Streptophyta > Magnoliopsida > Brassicales > Akaniaceae > Bretschneidera > Bretschneidera sinensis. The sequence goes on along the minus strand of CM043703.1, from coordinate 102,942,445 downwards.
AAAAAAACTGAGGGGTGTGATTGATGAGGCCTAAGTTCTATATTTATATATGTTTGTTAGTAACATAATAGCCATGAAGCACTAGTGATCTAGTGGTTGATTGGTACATTAACACCAGGCCTTTTATTCTTGGCTAGTGCATGAGCGTGAAATATTCTGTTTTTTTGCTTTTCATTCTCTCCTTTCTATTGTTTTCTTTTTTTTTCCCTCATTTGTTTCTACTATTTCCTTCTTTTTCTTCCTTCCTTTGTTTCCATTGATTAGTAAATTCATTAAATAGGCTCCATATTATATACTATGCATTTCATTAATATCATTTTATAACATCATTAGGATTACATTATCTATATTATCTAATTTGTTACTTTTAATAGATTTATATATGTGAATTTGTTATACCAATGTAAGTGTGTAAACACTAATCAGTAAACATTTGACATTTAACATTGTGTTATTTTTATATTTGTTGGAATTTGGAACGTGTTTGTGTCTTGTGATGAATAGATTGATCAATTTGAAAATTAGAATTTGATTTTTGGAGTGTGATTTATGATTTATTGATGAAAGATGAGATGTATGTTAATTTGTTATATTATTGTAAGTGTGTAAACAACAAACACTTAACATTGTGTTTGTGAAATATTTTGATAAATATTCATTCATAGGCCTTAAGTTAGTAAAATTTATTGATAATTTATTTATTTATATTATTTCAATTTTTTAGTATTTTTATAATTTAATTAATATTATTTTATTCAAAATGCCCCAACGTTTCAAAAGGCTTACGATCCAACGCTTCGGGACTTACGCCTCGCCTCATTGAGGCAAAATGCCTCGCCCAACGCCCTCACCTCTGAAAACACTGATATAAACATCTCCAAAATACTTTTTGTCATGGGTTGTTCAAACTTTCAAGGGCCTAACAAGAGGTACCAAAGATGGTCACCCAAGGAACTTATTTGACGCCTTCACAATACATGTTCTCCCAGAAAATGAGCAAGAGAGCAATCATGTTTCACTTTGAATGTGATTTTTTCAACAGTCGGCTGTGTCAATGACATTGGATTTCACCATATTCACACAACTATAGAGTTTCTCTGGGAAGAAAGCTATATAACGTTTGACATGGTTGTTGTTTCTCAAAGAAGTTTTGAAACCCATTTTAGTAAAACAGTTCTAAAGCTAAAATATTTTCCGCATTTGATAAAATATCGGTAGAATTTATGTCTTTAGTCAAATCTAGGACATGTTTGGTAATAGTTTTCAGTTTTTAGTGTTCGAAAACTGTTTTCGAAAAGGGTTTCTAAAAACAGTTTTCTAAAGAAAACATGTTTGGATAACTGTAACTCGAAAACTGTTTCCAAAACTGAAAACAGTGAAATGTTGTTTGGATAATCAGTGTTCGAAAACTATTTTGAAGATAGAAAACTGTTTGGATTACACCTTCTTGTAATTGTTTTCAGTGTTCAGTTTCAGAAAACTGTTTTCAGAACTGAAAACAGTGAAATGTTGTTTGGATAATCAGTGTTCGTAAACTGTTTTGAAAATAGAAAACTGTTTGGATTACACATTCTTATAATTGTTTTCAGTGTTCAGTTTAAATTTTAATATCTAAAGTTAATTTTATTTCTCATATTTACTAACTATAATTTTTTAAACATACACCAAATACTTGAAAATAATTAATATTATTTTATTTTTAAAATATTAATATTTTTTATATATCATTGATCAAGAAGCAGTATAAGCTTAGAAAAACATATTGATTTAGGCAGCAGCATAAGCTTGGGTTATAGATTATAGAAAAACATATTGATTTAGGCAGCAGCATCAAGTACTTTCTGTTTTATATTATAGTAGGAAAAAAACCAAGAAAAAAAATTCTTTCCCTTTTAGTTTTATCTCCAACCATTTTGCCTGAGGAATATAAAAAAAATTAAAGAAAAACAAACAAATTTGATACCATTGTTACTTTGCTCATGATTAACATATAAGGTCCATTAATATAATCCACATTTATAACATACAATGGAAAATGAAACACAATCTTGTTGGCAGGGCTAGCAAGCAGAGTAGCAAAACTCATCTTTCGATTCCACCTATTGCTATAAGTAATGAATTTTGAAAGATCATTTAACCAACATTGACAACATGGTGCATCTTTAATGGCAAAGACAGTTCCTTCCTGAAGATAGCTACAAAGATGAAAACCACGTAGCATTTCAAGTGAAAGTGATAAAGTGATGCATTACATGAGAAAAAATGTCACTTGGCTAGACTTGGATGTCACAATGAAATTAAACAGAGAATAATAAATCATCAAGCATATCAAACAAATGGCGTACAATCATGAATATTTATACAACTACTACAATTGCCTAAAATTTGTCTCTGCGTTCCTCCCCTTCTCACTTTCCTTTTCTGGCTTTCCTCGGACAATCCATCACCCACTAATTTGACTCTTTGCCCATTTGAAGTAGGAAGATGCTTCATGTACAATTTTCAACTTCAATGCAGTAGTATAAATGGGGGAATAACCCTTTAAAACTGCATCCTTTGCGCCAGTGTCATTACCATAAGCAAGTCTAGGATTTGACTAAGATTTCAATGATTTGGATTTGTCTATCACTGGAGGCCACATTAAGAAAATCAATCTATTGCTTTTCTCCCTGTAGCAGAAGCCAACCCAAGCTCCTTACATTGCTCCTACCCATACCCATGAAGAGACAAGCAAGAAGCAGCATAAGCTTAGAAAAAAAAATCAGTTGCAATTCTTATGATCTAGGCAGCAGAGATGGGCAATTCTTAGATAAAGTCAAAAGCAGTCATATGGAACAAACAACAAGTACAAGTAAATGTTAATAAGTCTGGTTATTGGCAGGAAGAGATGCATTGGCTATTTCTAATCTCAATAGCAGCTATGGTAAATGTTAATATGTAACTTGAAATTGCTTATGATCTAGGCAGCAGAGATGGGGATCATAGGTAAACGCTATGAAATACCAACACCAACACCAACCCTCTTATAACCTGAAGAAAAATAAGAGCTTGCATTTGCAGCAAATGCAGATGAAGAAGGCCTTCTATTTTTTATATAAATAATTGACCAAAATCAAATAGGTAAAATGAAAAAGGAGAGAAAAAATGGATTACCATCACCAATATTCTTGCTTGCAAAATTGTTTGTGGTCCAGAGCAAAATCACTAATCATTCAACTCTATATGGTGGTGATTCCAACAAACAAGAGATTATCAAGGGAAAAGTTGTTAATCATAGCCCTGGGCAATCTGGATTTCTATTAGCCATTATTTTAGTTTTTGAATGGGTGATGGGGTTCACCATGATTAATCCTCAATGAGAAAGTTGCACACAAAGCATACCTATAAATTCCCATAATGCTCAATTACAATCCATTCTCAATTAAAAAGGTTCAAGGCACCTCCAAGCAAGTCAGCTCAACTCAATTCATGGAAATTTACACTAAAACCAAGTATATAAGAAAAATTTCAGCTGAAACTGAATGGCATACCATTCTACAGATAAATAGATGCTGTGAAAATCTTAAAAGGTTACTACTTCATAAAAAGAATACAAAATATGCTCAGAACCACACCTCTTCAGTTCTAATGAACCAGAGACTTAATACCCAACCAAGACAACGTAAATTAACCAATAAATATTAATAAAAAATAACTTTATAGAATCTGATTTCATAGATTAATCCAGCATGCATAAAGCCTTAATCAACACAGAGACAAGTAGACAACCCACAGATAATACAAAATCAAACTAGCATCAAACCATAGATGAAATTCAACACAAATCTGGGATGATTTAGCCAAGAGAAGAACAGGAGATTCCAACTCATCATTATTTGTCCGAAGGAAAAAGAAAATAACCATAAGTTTTACATAAAATGAGATCTAATTAATAAGTACTATTAGATCTAAATAAAAAATAAATTAGAAAGATAATAAACACTGGATTTCAGTGAGAAAGAAGACTTCACTCCTTTAAACCCATTTAAACATTTGAGATAGCACACAAATCAGATATTTCAAGTGATAATCCAAAACCCAACAGCCACTTCATTGAACCAATTATCAACACCGAAAGAAGAAAAAACAAGGATTAATTTCCATAGTTGCAACCTATGCACATATCCAAACAAGGATTAATCGACTTCTTTTTCGACTAATCCCCTAAATTTTCTCAAGAGCCAAACATAGGATATCGTAGCCCCTTAAAACACCAACTTCAAACAAACAATCGCATAATAAGCTTGATAGAATCAAATCTTTGCAAAACAGATTCTCAGCAACCAAACAAAAAGTACGACAAACCCATCAAGCAAAATCAACAAATGAAATTATAAAATAAAAAAAACAGATGCCATGAAATTTAGTTTACCCTTTCCTCTCCTTCTCTCAAACTCCTTAAGGTCCAAACAGAATAAGATAATTGTAAACCCGTCAAGCGCAGAGAGAATATCAAAGAGAAAAAAAAGGAAATAGAAAAAGATAATCAGAAGTAGAAGCAACCCAGTTCAATAAATTACTTTGAAAATGGAGATGCTTCATCTTTGAGCAGAGAGAAGCCGAGAAAAAATCGATACTCGTTGCCCTGCGCATCCCCACCAAAAACCCCAAACCCAGCACGACCACCACCGATACTCTCCTTCTCCCCACTGGCCCCACCGTCCCTCTCCCTTCGCGAAATCCGCGCCTCGCTCACAGCAGACAACCAGTTAGCATCTCCGCCGTTGCCAAACAGCTCCCCGCTCGAGTCTGTCGCCACGGCGACTGGGAAATCCGAGCACTTGCCGTACGCCGCGGATGCCCCCATGGAGCAGCACCTCAGGGAGACGAGCTTATTGCTGCTGGTGTTGTTATTGTTGATGTCGTCGTCGGTGAGGGAGAAAAGAGAGCAAAGAGCAGAGAGAAGAGAAAAGAGAGTTGCGATTTTTAAGTTAAAAAGAGTGAAAATGAAAACCGAAAACTTCGGAATATCAGTGTTTGAAAACTATTTTGCAAAACTATGGGCATGTTTGGTAACAGTTTTCAGTGTTTGAAAACTGTTTTCGAAAAGAGTTTCTGAAAAAAAATATGTTTGGATAATCAGTGTTCGAAAACTGTTTCCAAAACAGTTTTCAATGAAATGTTGTTTGGATAATTAGTGTTCGAAAACTGTTTTGAAAATAAAAAAACTATTTGGATTACACTTTCTTGTAATTGTTTTCAGTGTTCAGTTTAAATTTTAATACATAAAATTAATTTTATTTTTCATATTTACTAAATACAATTTTTAAGCAAACCAAATACTTGAAAATAATTAATATTGTTTTATTTTTAAAATGTAACTCATCAACCCATCAAATACAATATTCAAGTTTGTTCAATATCTAAAAGATTATAAACAATTTTTTTTAAACAAAAATTATGAAAAACAAAAAGAAACAAAAAAAAATATAAACAATGAAAAATGATGAAAATAAGCGTAATTTTTTCTATTTATTCTCATGATATTCTCTTAGACCTTTGTCCATAAGCAATGCTGCATTTTTAATTACCTTTTTTTTTTAATGAGATCTGTTTTCTAAGTTTACTTAATTGCAATTTTTCTATAATATATACATAAATCATGTGAACCATATGCCAAAACAATTCTTTGGACGAACCAATCACATAAAATCAAGCATAGCTACATTCAATTAATCGAATTAGGCTCAATTCTTAGAAATTCAATCAATGACATAAAGCCACATTCATCTACAACCAAGTTAATCAAAGTTCAAGTCTATCCAGATAGCTGGTTGATGGTGATGTTGTTCCCTGAACCAACAGGTCACCAACATTAAGCTTGAAACTTTGTTGGTTTGCTGTGCTTGCACACCCTTCAAACTATCTTGACCTGAACGTAGTGCTTAAAGCCTGCACAAAACACATCATATGTTATAAAGTAAAAAGTGGCTTTTTACAAGCAGAAAAAATAATTGGCAGATATAGTTCAAGCCACTATGGAAGAAATCATTCCATGGCACATTCTCTAGTCCTTGGCATTCAAAGCCAGACAGAATCAGTACTGAGAAATAAAAGATTACGGCTCACAAAGTTCAGTAACCTGACAGTTTTTTTATCAATCCAAATCCACCAGCAAAACAATTTAAACCATGCAAACACATCCAACCGAATATCTATGGCATGCATGCACACCTACATGCAGTCATTTTAGAGAAAATTGTTCAAAATAGTCAAAATCCATGCTTTGAATGAATTTGATGTCTTATTATGCTTGCTTTGGACAGATTAAAAAAGAAAAGAAACAAGCTAGTAACATTCTTCCATTATTTGGAAACCCAGAATTAGGCAAACACATTCAAATCATAGAAACCAAATCAAGCAAAACATAAGCTACAACCAAATTAATTTTGGTACATACCCCAGTTTCTCCTTCTGATTCCACTGCCACCTGCTTCTCTTCAATACAGATGTGAACAATGGATGGAAATGCTTATTCACTATCAACCAGATCTAGGCATTCCTAAATGGAACAAAAGAGTCAAAAGAATATGCTTTTTTTTATTCTTCCACTTCAAAAGCAAGCTCCTTTCCAAATAGCTAAAGTGAAAACCAGGATCTGCAAAAGAAATTGAGAATCAGATTGTCTCCCTCAACAAGCATTCACTATACATAGAGTTATCCATGATGAACCTGCAAGGCATTAGATGGAATCATTTTGGGAAACAACATGCACTTTCATGGCTTCAATTGGTTTTATATTATTTAGCAAGTTAAATAATAAGTATATGTTGAACTACAATCCATTGTCCCTTTCAATCAAGTCAGCAACAAATCACTAAACATGGCAGCTAATAATCTAATTAAAAAAGATGAATTAATCAGTGTAGAAAATTTTTCAGTGAGGCAGAAAACAAAACACTGGCCAGACTCCATAGCAACATTGTATTCTTGCTTTTGAAATTAACCAGATAAAGGAAATTAGTTAAAGGGAAAGTACTAATGAGAAAATAATTCAGCTAATTTGAAACTAGACTCTGCTTGAACATATTCTCAAGTAATTATTGAATCCTATAGTCAATGGATATTGATGCATGAGCAGGTGAAATAGTCAACCATACCTGGACGAAGTCTCCCAATTTGGCGACAATTCTCTTAATGAAAACATTTTCGTCTCTAAGTCCAGGTTGCTGTAGGCAAACCAATAAGATAATATAATTTCAATGTAAGACTAGTCACTACAAGTGCAAGCATTTAGGCAATTTCCATACCACATCAACAAACCTGGTTTTGCGCTCGGAATGTTACAATTTTATTTATAGCAGGACGTCTGATGTAATATGAGGCCTGAAGAAGTGAAGAAGCAAGCACAACAGCAATCAAACTTCGATGTAAATAACACTAACTAACAGTAATATGAACAATGAAAACCAGTCAAGAACCCCTAATACAAATTAGCATTTTATCCAGTTGATTAATACCGAAACAAGCACAAACAATATGCATAAATATCAGAACAAGTAGTCCTTTCTCAAATATTTCTGTCCCTGAAAATTCTTCTTAATTACTGCTTATGAATCTATCAGTAGCATAAATATTTGCGAACTCATTCAGATAATATAACTTCCACTTTGTCCAGAATGCCTAAGTCTTTCATGGATTGCAACTCCTGTGCGATATCAAAGCAAGAAAACTAACAAGGTTCTTTGGTGAATTAGCAAACACATTCCTATTTTATTTCACAAGAATGGAGCTCAAAAACCTTGAATCCCATATTCCACCATAATTAGAACCCAATCAAGCAAAAATTTCACTAAATTGAGTCAATCAAGTTTCTTTCCCTCAGTTTCTCGACAACCAAACAAAATAATTAGTGAAATGCACTACAAACTAACACAAACAAGAGCCTCAAATTCAGTTCTTCGACATCAAATCAGAGAAAATAGAACAAAATATTGAAAATAAAGAATTTTTTTGTTGCTCCTTTAAGCGAGTTCCTTGCCAGCCAAACAGAATAATCAGCGAAACCCACTAAAAATTAACACAAGTGCTAACCTTAAATCCAGTTCTTACACTAAATCATGCACACAAAAAAACTATTCAGAAATTTTACTCTGAAAAAGAAAAAACTCTCAACACCCAAGTCAACTAGTAAAATAAAACCCCAGAAGAAAGATAAATAAACCAAATATCGTTAACTCTCAACACCCAAAAAAAATTAAGAAAAAAACTATAAAAGCGAAATAAAATTTGTGAGAGAGAGAAGGAGAGAAGAACCTGGACGACGCCGTCGCCAGAGGTACAGGGGAGGAGAAACGGACCAGGCTGGGGCCGATCTAGGGCGACTTGAACTAGGACGCTGAAGCCTTTACGGGGCCCGATTTCTTGGAATTTGGGTCGACTTTGGGTTTGATGGCTATTACCATTACTGTTAACGTCGTCTTCGTCTTCGTCTTTCACTTTGTGGCAGAGAGACACGATCGAGAGCAGAGATGAGAGAGTAGAGAGACGTAATCGAGAGAAGAGACAAGACAGTAGAGAACAGAGAATCGTGTTTTAGGGGTTGAGAAATTAAAATAAACACCGAAAACGCCGAATAGCAGTGTTATGAAATCGCTTAAACAGTCATTTTTTAAAATCTGTGTTCAAAAACTGTTTTTGAACATTATCTCCCAAACAAGCTTAGTTTCAGTGTTTAAACACTGAAAAGGATTTTTGAAAGCCCTTTCCAAAGAAGCCCTATTTTACCACATTAGTAGTGTTTGAAAAGTGATTTTGATGTTTAAGTATTGAAAAGGGATTTTGAAAATCCTTCCCAAACAAACTCCTAATTTCTTAAAATCTACTTCCTAATTTGTGATTCTTTATAAAATTTGTTTTTCGTTTAAGTGGTTGGTCAAACTTTTGTTTTCTTAGAAATCCAAACCGTTGTGAAAACTTTACCAAATAATGCCTAAAAAATTGCAGACCTAAGCTTGTTTTGTAGGGTCTATAGGCAGTTTTTTAGTACATTAATAAAAAGGAGAAGCGAATCCTAGTCTCTAATATAAAAGACTTCAGATTACTACTAGGTAAAGAAGCACAGATTGGCTGATTTTTACTACGTACATAAGTTAGAGTGCTACGTGGCATTGTGAGCAATAATAAAATCTAACCAACATGCCTATTTTTATTAAAGTCGTTCTCTTGAACTCGCAAAATCATTCTCTTGATCAAAGAGAAAATACGCACTTCATTTTCTTGATCCTACGATTGTAAGCCCGAGTTCACAAAATCATTACATGGAATTTCTCCTCCACATGTATTTTTGTATGCCCACAATAGATTAATGATCAACAATCAGCAGGGGCTATCTCAGCCTTTCGGCCTATCAGTCATCCCAGGGCTTATATGAAACCTGGGTTCCATTCCCAACAATGAACAAGGACCATGTTGTATGTACATTCAATCTGTTCCTTTGAAAAATATACAGAGAGCCATTAAAGAAAAACAAAATCCCTATATGAAGAGCTCAACAGAGAGGTGAGTGAGATGAACATAATAAACATTGAAGAACCTCACAAAAATATGTACACCGAAATTTTAGTGTCCTAAAAAAACCCATCAAACATATAAAAAAGCCTAAACTCAGCGCATGACACACGTAGAAACACCATGCCCCAGGCCGATAACATTCACGTTTACTACCTGTACACTAACACACTATACATGAAATTTCCCACAAATACTCGACAAAGCTCACCAAAAGCAACAGGTCTCCTCTTCAGGCATCAAGGGAGTCCTGCAATTCGGGCAGGTAATGTTCCAATAATCCAGCCATTTATCCAAGCACACTTTATGAAACAGATGGCCACAAGACAATTGGTTTATCTCCGATTCGGGTTCGAATTGAGTCAAGCAAACCGAGCAGTCATGTTCAGTCCGTTTACAGCTGCAAACACTATCAAATCGGACTGCTGGGGTCCGGCTCCTGAACTCATCGATGCAACTATCTGAGGGACTAAACCGGAACTCTAATGATGATTCAGCGGAGTTCTCTGTGGAATCAGAGGATATGGATAACGGTGATGAGGAAGAAAGACGGATACCAAAAATATAGAGGAGGGTTTGGACTATGCCTTTAACTATAGATATCGATGACGCTGTATTTACCAGGAGGATACATAGCATTCCTTCGGATGGTGAAGGGAGGCTTAAGGGAGGCTTGAGATACCCATTTTCTTGGATCAAAATTGAAGTATTGGGTGTGATTCAGACTTGTGTAAGGATTATCTAATTGAGCTCAAGTGAACAAAAAAAGTTATCAAATGGGATTAGTACAACAAAGGGTATTGACCAGTCACAGTGGAGGTAAATTGTAAGGATGAATTCTTGTCACTCTTCTTACTGATGTATCTGATCTGAAAAAGCAATAAAAAGGATCATTAGGATACAATACAAAAGCTTACAAAACAATGGCAAATTAATCAAATTTTGGAAAAACAACAAAACAGATCAAGCTCAAACTCAAAGGCTCATAACAATTTCACATGAAAAGAATCTAAAACAGAAAAAAAGTATAGAAAATAAACAGAGAGAGATTATCACAATTGATTACTTTTATAAAAAGAAATTACCTAAAAGAAAGAAAGCGAGATTCTGGATATGAGAAAGTGAAAAGCAGAGAGACCCCTTTACGAAAAGGTTAACAAAACTGACCTGCAACAAAACCCAAAATACAATAGGAAAAAAGTGATGTTAGTGAAACAAGAGGAGAGAATAATCTTCACAAGAACAGTAATTAATTTAATAAATAAAGAATTTGCTTTTAATATTATAATTGGCCACTTCTTAATGGCCTAATCATCCAGTGGTGCAGTCATGTATTCCATGAAGAGATTGGGTGGAAGCCTACAGCCTAAAGGATAGGGTCGGCATGAGGCTTAGATTCCAGCGAAGAAATTTTTAAACAAATTTACTCGAAATTAAGTAAAAGGATCTGAAATTCAAAGCATTAAGAACCATCAACAAATATTAACGCGTGTAAAAGAAACACTCAACAAAAATCTAACTATCTAACCCAGCTCAGACTTTGATAGTGCCCATAGTTATGCTCACTTAACAAGAAATAACAGAAATACAAAAGGTATCAAAAGCTCATGTGATATCTTTCCAATTTCATCGCAAGATTATATGAGATCTACCATTTTTCATATCATTCGAAAAAACCCAAAAGCTTACACAAATTGGTCTTGCATTTTATTTTCATTCCTGAAAATTTTCTTGAGGAAAAGAATCAGAAACCAAATGGATTAAAGATAAAACAGAGCGTGAGGTATAAACTTACACAAAAATGAGCTAAGCTTTGAGATTGGTATAAGAGCTAAACAAGAGATGCATAGGATCAAGAATTATGCATAAAGGATTTGGATTTAGACAATAACGTAAATGTATATTTTTGGGTTGCTCATTGCTTCCTATCTCCCCTTTATACAGATAGCAAATTATCCACACCCTAGCTCTAAGCTGAAACCCATGTTCCTTAACCATGGTTAGTCTTCCGGCTTTTCCGGATTCTGTCTCCTCTCAACCATGGTTACTTTATATCATCAGTGTGTCTTTTACTCCATTATAGGCTTTTTGTTCTCCTCCTTTATTTATCTTAAACTTGTTTTTCTTGTTGTATACACTAATGTGAATTAAACTAAAGAGAATCTTAGACTTAAGAATTATAAATAGTTTACTATTGCAATTTCATCGAGATTATTAAACTAGCTTAAGAAGAAAACATAATCAAGTAGTGCATGCACATGCTTCAATAAAATGCTAAAATTTTAAAATTACGGAATAATAATTATAAGTGTACAGAGTTACTTGTGTTAACTTTAGAGATAGAGAAATTAACATACATGGCCACGCAAACTTAAATAGTAAAGGATAGATATATAAAACATTCTATGAATTTCGTTATTTTTGTACTTTAAGATGTACTGCAATTGTGAAAATATCTCATCCAAAATAATGAACTGTGTTTCTTTAAAATAAAAGAAAAAAAAACTTCATTGTTTACTCTTCCGATAATTGGAGTAAACTTTAAACCAATTTTGGGAGATACAAAAGATCAATCTCATCTGAAAAAGAGATTTAATTAGTGAAAGACATATATATAATAGTGAAATCATAATCTTTTGAAAGTTATCGGTAGTATTTATATTGTTTCTTTAAGCTTTCAACTGCCAATGAAGAGTTATGATATAAAGACATAACTATTCAAATAGAAAACGAGTGACTCTTCAGATGTGTCTCTTAGATTATGATGTCAATTTGAAGTAGTATAAACATGATAGAAAAAAGAGATTATTACTAATATTTACGTGTGAGTGAAAAGATATGAAAAATTAATCTCACACACAAAAAATTAAATTAATGAAAACCATGTATATATAATAGTAAAATCAAAACTCATTGTTTTAAGTTTTTAAATTCATTTAATTTCTAACGATCCTGATATTTCTCAAACACATATTTCCATGGATATAAACCAACAGAAACGAGAGTTACCCAAACGCAAACAAGAAGTGGACATGAAAGATCCGTTAAATCTGTAAACCAAACAAGAAGTTTGGCCCTATTTGTCAAGCAGTGGACATGAAAAATCTGTTAAATCTGTAATCCGCACACCTTTGTTGTACATTTGACACGTAGTGATGAACAATTCCATATGGAAAATAATTGGGACCCGAAAATTAATGATTCATGTTTTCTTGGGTACGTGTCCTTTTGTTTGTTTTGGCTTTGGGACACCCGCCTTAATCAGCAGCACCATTCTCCACGTGGCAAAGGATGACAAATACTTCAAAAATGTCACAATAATGTAACGAACACAAGTTAATAAATCATGTCCCCATCCCTTTATTTCGATGACATGTGCCTCTTGCCAATTGCCAATCTCAAGTTTTGCGTGGGTCATGTGTCTCCTCTCCTCCTCTTTTCCTGACCGTTGTTTTGCCCCTACCAGACGCCATTCCCCGTCCTCATGCACTCCACATCTTATTTTCTTGATTTCCCATGACACACGACATAATTCCACATCTTATTTTGACGCTTTAATTTGCATTTAAACGTTTAAATGTTTATTCCTCCTCTCCTCATTTAAAGGGTTGAGAATTACTATAAAATCAAAAAATTTATTAATAATTATAAAAAATTAAATAATAATTTTATTATTTAAATTTTTTAAAATAATTATTATTTAATTCTCTCATAATTATTAACAGACTTTTTTGATTATGTGGGATTATCACTCTTCGCAAGTGATAAAGCTTGTTTGTGTGTGGGTTCATTGAGACAGTTTTTGACTGCAAATCAGATTACTCCTCTTTGATTTTAGTTTTGTCTAATAATGTTCGAAATTTATCAAATCTAAAATCGGGTTCGAATAGGATGATACATGAAGACAATGAATCCGGATCTCATATTTTATATTCACGTCTTTCTCTTTTCAACTGTACTAAAAAATACAATTTTTTTTTACAGTAATTGATGATAAATATAACAAAATGTTTATAGAGGTTAAAATATCTTAGATATTTTGTGTACAGTATTAATTTATAAGCAATTCCCATTCGTATATATTTTATTTATACAAAAATATATACCCTTCCCAAAATTTCAGAAGTTGGATTATAATTTAGAGACCCGCAGAACAGGCCGGCTTCTATAATTCATGAACCAGGTCGAACGACCCGCAGGTTTGACCCGCATAACAAAAGTGAAACGCACCGTTCCACGTTACTCATCTCCCCTAACTCGGGCATTCGCACGCCTGCCCTAGTCCATAATCTACTCATCTCTGATTCTCTGAACTCTCTGTCTATGCTCAGTTACACTTTCTCTCGCTCAAGCACAGTCTCCGGTCGGCCTCCTTGTTTACCAGATATAGCTATATTCTTCTATTAATTTCATAAGCCCCTTTTAGATAAATATACATATCTCAGTGTTTTGTTTTGCTCCTTATGTGTAGATTATTTGTTTAATTTAATGTCCCAAAAGGTTTCTAGTCTCTTTTCTGTATTGATTGGTGTTTTAGATAAATTTTGTTATTTGTGGACACTCTTGGCGTGAACAAACAGACAAACAACAGTAGGGTTTTGGTATCCGTATGGGTAGTACTGTTATAGATAATCCTGTTTTGAGCCACCCTAGTAGAACTTGAAAATTTAATATTTATTTTCCTAAGCAAGAATTCACGTTTTTGTGGGACTGATGAGTTTATGATTAATTGTGAAGGTTGGGCTTAACTGGGTTAAAAGAATAGCAGCAGACCATGGCTGAGGAAGCTCATCTGCCACTACCAGATAATGGTCCAAGGAAGAGGAAGTTTGGGAAAAAGAAGGGTAGTAAAGCCAAGAGGTTAAAGTCGTTACCGGGCAGTGGTGAGAAGGTTAAAATAAATAGGAAGATGAAAAAACTATTTCGCAAGAGGGCACGTGACTACAATTCGGATGATGATGAGGACCATTCAGGCCATGTGGTCGGAGATGAAAAGGCCCTATCTACAGGTAAGATGGAGGTGGAAAGTGGGGATTATTCGGATGGAGAAGAAGAGGATGGACAAGATGTAGGCTTAGATAGAGAAGCTTCTGATGGAGAAGAAGAAGATGAAATTCAGCCCGGAATAACTAAGTTCATGGAAGGTTGTAGAGCATTCAGGATGGCGTTCAATACAATCATAAAGAACAGCAGAGCTGATGATGCACTGGTGAGCTAGCAACTAGATGGTCAGTTAAATTTTGCTTTTAAAGTACATGGGACTTTCATGAAGTTGAATAGCTTTTCAGGGACCAGTGCTATCAGCGCACAAGCAGCTCGTTGCACAGAAGCTGGCTGAAGAGGAATCTGAAAGGAAGGTCAAAGGAGAGGCTAAGAAGGAAAAACATTTGGTATGGCTAAATTTAGTTCAAGGATATTTCTTTCACAAATATAAGCAAGTACATAAGGGTATTTATGTTTATCATGTTCTGCTTTTACACATTCCTTCCTGTTGCAGCTAGATTTATTTCAATGATGTTACTTTTTAATGTAATAGATGAGCGAGAAGGGACATGTGAAGCCTGCTAATTATTTGGACTCCCGTGAAAAGTTTCTAATAGGTGTTGCTACAAAAGGAGGTACGGTTGTTTTTCTTATTAAGATATGTATGAGAAGGGAACTTGTTTTATTGAGCTTGTTGCATTCTTTCTCATGCTAACTTAGTTCACATATAACATGTATGTTTGCTGGTGTTTCAGTGGTCAAGCTATTTAATGCTGTAAGTTTTCTTTCTGATCATTTAATTATCTTGTGTATCCCCCAAAATTGGTAGTTTTCGATTTTAGAATTGACTGCTATTGTTGTAACATTTTGAATTTGGCCTCTATAACTTGGTATCTTATGCAGGTCAACAAGGCACAACATGCTCAGAAAGGATTGGATCCTTTGAGGTCCAAAGATGCTAAAGGTAATGCAGATACAATTTGGGATCTTCTTTGTGTGTGTCGCCACCTCTCCCAGATCAGTTCCTGGAAAAAAAAACCATGACTACCGTCTGGTACTGAAATTGGTTCATATAGTTTTTCCCACATCAATATTACTCATGTAATGACAATCACGTTCTCCATTTGTAGTAGAGAATTTTGGTAAATCCTTGAGATTACATCATTTTAAGAAACCCAATGGCTAATTAGATTGAAATTTTGGTTAGTTATATCGCAGAATCTACTTTTTTTCTCAACTACTGAGCCTAGAATTTTTTTGGTGTGAATTCCAATATTAGACTCTGTAGTATCCAACCTTTCAGAAGAAGTTTCTTCCAAGCTCTGCTCTTGTTCTACAAATTAACAGTATTCTTTATGAGCAGATATTTGAGAAAGATACATTTAAGATTATTGTCATGCAATCTTCATATCCATTTTCCATTATTCTGTCTCACTTAAGCTAAGAAGTGCAGCGTAGCACAGTAGATACCTGAAGGGATGATAGTGTTGTTGTTGTGGTTGAAGTTCAAGTATAACCTAGCTTATTGTCGTTGTTAGTTATAAAACCTGCATCCCAGTCCAACTTCCGACCCAAAAGTTTGGGTGAGAAACTCATGGAGACTTCTTTGCTATTGTAAGTGGCTCCCCATGACTCTGAATGTTGAAGAGGTAACACATTGTTTTTGCACGATTAAGCCGCATGGTGTGACTGCTATCTTACTTGCACTTTCCTTAACATTTTGCTCCGTTCAATTCTAAGTGTAAAATGTCTGAATCCTGCCAGTAATAAAGAAGCGGAGAAAAGAAGCCTTCTTTTCAGAGTTAGGCAAGAAGTCGTTGCCAGCGGCTGAGACTTCCATTAAGGTGGTGGTTGTTTCTCTATTATTCTTTTAATTTCGCGTGTACTACTGACATCTCATCTTAAGATGCTACTAATTAACTAGTGTCCATTTCTCCTAAATTTGTCTTAAATTATTTGCATGCCAAAAATGTATCATCGACACTAGTATCATCTTGTCAGACACAGTTACTTACAGAATTGGGCAGCTGGACATTTGTTTAGCTGGGAATTGTAGCTTCATGGTATATTTGGTTTTTATGTGGGTTCTGCAGAATTTCATTGACTTTATCATTTTATGATACGCATGCAGGGTCATAAATCTTCAGACCCTTTGGATGCTGAAGGGCCTGGGTGGGCTCCATTACGTGATAACTACATGTTAACAAATACCAAGTTAAAAGACTGGGATAAAAAGCAGGTAAGAATTTTTTCCAAAATTCAGCTCTCATCCGATTCCTAGACATCCGTACAGTTTTTATCTTCCTATCTCCCCATCCCAATAATTCTGGTCTGCAATTTGCATCAGGATACAACCATTACAGATGACATTGGAAGGATGTCCGAGGACGGTAGCTCGGATGATGATTGATATGTAGGGGAACCTCACCAGGAGCATTGAGACTATTGTAGTTTATTGTTTGGCAAATTTAATATCTGGTAGGTAAATTGATGGAGAGATGACAAGGAGTTCTGTTTTTTGACTTGTTCCCATTGCTGTGTGGTTGTTTTTGTTATCACACTAAACACTTAAAAAGTGAAAAATGATTATTTTCTTCTGCAAGCATATTCATTTCCTTTATAGTAATTTCCCAATAGTTGTGAAATTTCTTATCTTAAAAAATGAGACCTGAGGTATAATGAAGATATGCTTTTTGTTGGATTAACTATACAGAATAATTTGGATTTCTCTCAAGTACTCGAGCTTGAATTTCTGATAAATAGATTCGAGCAAACCTATGAAGTTATATAACATCGACCTGATTGATTGTACTGGGATGGAAAGAAAGCAAGGCCTTACAAGTTCTATTTGGCAGCACAGATTCATGATGTATAGGTAACAAGTGAATGTCTTCACAGGTTCCATAAAAATCACATTTATTGCGAATGAGGAAGGGGGGAGGAGGGAGGGGAAGGAAAAGGCATAGGAAAAGATACACACTAAAGTCCTAAGTGTATGTATAACTATCCTGCGCGGTACACGTCCATAGAATGGAAAAAAAACACTATATGCAAGACTTCTGTCCGACCTCAATCGTTTCTTGGCTGTTGATCATACCATCCAAACTGCATACATAGATCCTGTTCTATACATTTCAAAAGAAAAAGGAGCAAAAATTACAAATGCAAGTTTTTTTTGGCTAACAAAACCTAGCAGCCGAGAATTTCAAATGCTGACCCTGCCATGGAAGCCACGCATTTAGAAGAGCTGGAGTAGAAAGAAGCAGAAGATTAAATAGCTTAAGTAAGGAATACTTAAATATGGCTGAAAGGACCGATAAGCATCTTTCCCTGCTCTTGAAATGGAACAAGAACATAACTCATAGCGGTAAGTAAAGGCTATACAACTCTTTTTGAAAGATATCAGATCCACCATCCTTTATGGTTATGAACAATCAGGCCTCTGGTCTCAAAATTTATTGTTGAAGCATAAGAAACTGCCTTTTTACATCCATTCCTCCCGATAAAAATCCACATGCTCCTGTGATACAATCATACAGTTCATCATTTCACAGGGAAAAGAAAAACATCAGTTTCATCCGCTGCTAAGGTAAGAATAACCGATTGTTTCCAACTAAACATCTTGGGTTTCTTTCCTTTGCTAAGCATGGTTAAAAAATTGTACTCTCAGCAGCTTCTGGTTTGATTCAATGGATCGTAATCATAAGCATCACCAGCTTTGACAAAGCGTCCCTTCACACGTCTTCTCACATCAGCCCTTGCTTTGCGAGAGGCATACCTCACTTTCTTCTCAAACCTATTTATACGTTTAAAATGATGGTTAAGGCATTGGGTTTCTTAGAGCGGCACAATAACATGCATAAAAGAAATTACTAAATGAAATCACAATTCCATTGAAAGAAAAACTCTTAAACCATATAAAAGAAAATAAAGGTTTGTGCAATTATCTTTTCTTCTTCTTTTTTCATACCTAGTCCAGCAGCATGGGTCATACAACACAGGTGAAATTTATGAATAAAACGAAAACTAGACTCCCAGAAGATCTTAATATGAGGAAAGAAAAGAACCGGAGGCAAAATAGAATATATCCAGACAAAGAAATGTATATAAATTAAATGCAAAATTTTACTCCAGAAGGTACAAATCAAGTAAAGAGGCAAAACAACTACAACAAGAAGATCGTCAACCATATCAATATGACTGATGGAGGTCCCACAAAATCACTTTTATGTAACGTTTCATTTAATTTTATTTATTGAAACTATACTTACTTGCGTGTCTTCTTCTTTTCCTTGTAACGCATAACAGCATTACTACGACTTACTGATTGGAAGGAACTCTCAGGGCATGGAGGACACCATGGAGGCTCTCCCATGAGAATCATTGAAGAAGCCCCACAGTCTTGATAATCCCCAGCACTAGTCTCTCCAGTGAGGCCAGAGAATGAGAGGTTTGAATGAGCTTGCCTTTCCGTAAAACACAGGACTGGCTCAGTTTTAGTACTCATCATGGAATCGGCGGATGCAGCATTGCTGCATGTTGGCTGCATTGCATTGACCAATGCAACAGATGAGTCCTGGATAAGAATGCATAATTCTGACAATAAGTACCTTGGCAAGTAAGAAGTCAAAATTTGAAGGTGGGAGATGGATTTTAAAAGAAGACTACTATGGGAGGCAAAACAAGCATATAACACTCGAGCACATTAGATCACTCAGCGCATGAATAAATGCAACATAAATTACTTTAGGAAAAAGGAGTTAAGAATTACTGATGTATACATTAAAAGAAAGGGCATGATTAAGGAATGCATTTGCAAAATATTGGAGAAATTTCATGATAAAAAACTGACACGAACTCCTAGAATTAACACTAATATTTGAGATAAAATTAGTTTAAGATTTTGAAGGGAACTCCCAATTTATATATGCAAACCATGAGAATGTTTATTTTGTTCATCCTACAGGGAAGATTATCACCATGAAAGACATAACTGTCGTATAAAAAGAAAACCTTGAACAGAAAGTTTTCATTTCATAATTTACCAAATTATATTGCTCATGCCAGGAAATCATGGTTACTGTTCCTATGGAAAGTTCTGGTCTGCATAGCATATGCTTCTGCGCTGAAGTATAAATAATTTGTATTAACCTTGTATAAAAAGAAAATTTCCCAATAACATCATCAAATAATGAATTTGGAATTTAAACTAGATTCAGCAAAGAATTTATTAAACCTAAAACACAGGACTGGCATCACTTTATTTTTCTATTTGGATCTAGACAAGAAAAATAACATGGTTCAAGGACAATGGCATGTTCCCATAATCACATTACAAAAAACAATATAACAAATATGCATCAAGGCCAGGCTATTCAAAGCACAAACGACCAAGAACCAATAATATACCAAGGATGATAGATACAATGTAAAGCATGATAGAAGAAACAAAATAACCTCAGCAGCAGACATGTCCTTCGCCCCAAACAAGCTATTAATTCCACCATTCTCAAGAAGCTCTTCTGAATGATTGAGAGTGACACCAAAAAGTTCTTCATAGTTTTCAAGATTCAAATCCACTTCATCCATATTGAAGTCCTCATAGAGGTCATCTTCACAGAGTCCAGGACCTTTTGCTCCAGGACAGCATAACTGCATGTTAATAAAGTGAAAATTTGCAGAGGTCCTCAGGAAATGAAGATACCATGATAATTAACACAACGGTACACTAATGGTTGGATTTTCCAATTTGGCAAGCTAGATTTCCAATGAGCAAACTTTGCTGATTCATGCAATATTTCACAATATTGGGCACCATAAGACTTTCATAGAGTTGAAAACCATATAGTAATGACATTTCACATCACTAATGATTCAAAATTCATAACTAAGCCCCAGATAGCCATTCAAAATAGGGAAAAGGGGGGAGATTTGGATTCCAACCATAAAAGGACAAGTGTCCTAAAATAACTAGTATGCACAATTCAATTGATATATATATATATATATATTTAGAAAAAAAAAAAAAAAACAGAATCAGAATCTATCATGCAGAACCCTGCTCACCTCAGTAGAGGAGATAATAGTAAAGTTTTAATAGTTTCCCAAATTAGTTTTGCTTCTAAGATATTCTAAAGGACCAAGTTACATTTTTGGCTACGAAAAAGTACAAAATTTATAATGAGAGTTGGAATATAATTGTCAAAAATATATAGCTCATTCGTCCAACACATCGGATTTGGATACATCTAAATAAACCACTAGAAAAACAGATACATACATAAATTCATCTGCAGCATGTAGCACATATGCATGGTCCAAGACCTATCATAGAATAAGTTCAAGCAGAAGAAAGTTTTAACCAACAAAATAAGTTGAAATCAAGAAAGAGCAAGTTGGAACAATTGTCATATTTCTCTCATGGAAGGGCAACACAAAACTTGCTACTAGAAAACCGAGCCTACCTAGGACAATCTCGAATGATGAAAGAGAAGGATCCAGAAAAGCACTTATCATCAAAGTTATATTCTTATCCTATTTTCTAGTAGTATTTAGCCAGAGAAACTAGATTATGAGTTCCAGGAAAAGAACCCACTTCCCTGCATGTTTCGCATGCTTATCACAGCCCTAGGATAGACTGTTCATGAAATTAAGGCACTGGACACCTGAAAATTCGTATACAAGAGTTTATTTAAACTGCTAATGATCAAATATTTAGTAAACTCGTGATTTACCTTTTCTGAAGTTGCATTTACAGATCCAGCCGGTTGATCTATACCACACAGTGCAGAACTAGGTTCAGGCATTGATGAGGACCCAACCAAAACATTTGACTTAGCCACGTTGCGCACATCATTTACCTCGACCACACCACTGTTGTGGCTAATGGTGTTGTCTGTAGGGCCCCAGGAACTCCTTGTACCATTCTCAGTTATGTTCATCAAACCCAATTCCTGCTCACAAGTAGATTCACCAATGGAAGGCAAGTCTAGAACAAATGACCAGATTGAAGAAAGTTCCGAAGCTGACGGGCAGCCAGAGTAACAATTGATTGTCTGCCTCTTATGGGTTGAAGCAGACGTAGAAGTACCATGACCTATCCAATCGCAATTCTGACAAAGAGAAACCCTCTCTTCAGCACATCTAACTAATGCAGGTTGTGAATTGCACCTCTCACATATGAGTGTTCTTGAGTGGCGTTTTGACAGAGCATTAGCAGAGTGAACATTTCGGTCACATGACAAACATAAGCATGCAGCATCGGACCGACAATATACCATCGACCTTTGATCCCCACAGAAATCACATATGTAACCCATGTTTCAAATTACTCCTCTCCTAGCCCAAATCAAAATTTATCCAATCTACAAACTTTAAGCCAAACTATTTATCTGCATAAAGAAAGTAACTGCTTCGATGACCACGATTTGGCTGTGTTCCAACAACCATCAAACACTGTCACATAAAAAGAGGGAAAAAATGCTGTTACAAGAGAATTTTAGTTGCATTTAACACAACAACATGTTGGCTATTAATAACTAAAATGGGATGGGATGTAAACTCTTAATACATGGGTAAGTAAACTTCTCAAAGATGTGTTGTGTTTTTATCTATCTGTTATTAAATGACACACCTAATTAGACAAGCTCAAAAAAGTTTCTAGCTCATAAAAGCACAAAAGATAAACACGAAAAGTCTACTCAGCTAGAGAAAAAGAGAGAAGATACTTTCGTCAAATAAAAAGGGTGATCCAGGAGCACCTTACAAAAGAGCAAGCCAAAAATTATGGTGTAAATTTAAGCAATAAGAAGTCTTACTCTTTCAATGACAGAATTATCAATAATTTAAATAACAAGAAATAAAAATCCTTTAGATACGAAACAAGAACAAAGAAATCAAACCCACCGATCAACAAAAAAAATAACTTTCATGATCCACAAAAAAAAAAAAAAACTATATATAAATAGAGATGGCTTACAAAAACAACAACTAAAATTCACCAAATCACATAGCAGTTAACTCCATAATTCTCTGATAAACAAAGAAACAAAGCACACAAGGATCCATTTCGTACCATCTTAAACATAGACACAAACCCACAAATAGAACAAATAAATCTAATCACAAAAATTTGCACTTAAAAAAAAGGATTTCAAACAAAAAGGAAAAAAGATAAAATAAGAAATAAGAATATTACCATGGAGATCGGTAGCTAGCTTTGATATTGCAAAATTTGCAAACGAAGAAAATCCTAAAAGGATTGACCTTTCCAGAATCTCTCTTATCTCCCTTCTCTTCTCCTCTTGTCTTCTCTTCTATTTGCTCCAGTGTGTGGAATAGATAGATATTGGGTGGGTGTGTGTGTACAAAGAAATGTGACACAGGCTGATAAAAAGTGCAAAGAGAGAGAAAATTAAAACACATAAAATAAAATGGAAAAAGGGCAAAGTGTGGGTGGGGAAAGTGGGCCCCTGTCCTTTTCATTGTGAATGGAAAAGTTAGGCCCCACCTTTTTCTTGGTCCCCTCCTATAAAAAGCTACTGTACCATTACTAAAAGGGGTAGAGCTAACTACACGACTTAAAATTACAAATTCAGAACAAGTTTTGTTTTTTGAGTAAGTCAATTGATTTTTTTTTTTATCTTTTTAACTATTAATTTATTTTTATTCTAAATTCCTATCTTTTCTTACTCTCGGTGCATCTAAGCCCTTTGTTCTCTCTCAGTCTTCTCTATCAATAGTTTCTCTTCTCCTCTGTCTCTCAGTTCGCTAGTAGTTCTTCCCATATTTCCTTAATTTCGTCGTTTATCTACCGAGACCTTAAGGTAAGAAGCCGTTCATATTAAAATATTGTTATTTATAAATATTTTTTTGTCTTTATATGAATAATATATTCTTTTTTTTGAAACAAAAAATATATAATTTCTATGTATATATTCCTATACTTCAAATTTTGGGGAGTGAGTTTTTTTTTTAATTTGTTATTTTCTGAGCAATTAAGTGTGTATTGTGATTCGAAATTGAGAAAGATGGTAATGAGTTTGAACAAACCAGATAATTTGTATCAGTGAATTGCAGCCTTGTAAAACATTATCTTGGCTTTTTCTTGACGGTTAGGTTGCATATTTGATCCATATTTTCTAATTGAAAATTTCTCCTTAATTTATTTGTTTTGTTTCTGTTTAATTTCTTTTTGAATAACTATTTGGATTTATAGTTTTAATTTGTTTTAGGAAGAATGATTTCATCAACAACTAGCTTTTTTTTGTTTCCTGTTTTCATTTTTATTGGTTTCTTTTTGTCACTTTTTTTTATTTAATCCTTTCCAGTATCATCTGGCACTTTGAATTGGCGTGAGATTGATATTTCTTTTCAGAATAATTATTGTGGTTTTGATTGCAAGTATTGATTTAATAGTTGCATATTCACATATGAGTTCGGCCATCTGGTTACTATGACATTTTTTCTCAAAAAATGCCTACAGACATGCTTAAACATGCAAATGAGATTGGAAAGAACTTATTTAAACCACTAAAATTATTAGCTTCACAAAAATTGTAGTACTGCCCATTTTGGAAAAATTACGTTGTTCTTTCGTAGTATTTTCACTTTAAATTTAATTACCAATTGATTTTTAATGTTTTTTTTACCAATTGAATTTTATTTTCTTAATTAATCATTGCATATATTTGTTTCTAAAATGCAGATTAAAGAGTTCTATGAAAAATGAATCCAATGGAGTTATTTGAACGAAAATTTCAAACTCGTTAAGAGCTTCTTGATGATGTTCGAAACTTTTTCGAATTAAATGGGTACGCACTATCTATAAAAATATTATAGGAAAGATAAATAAGTCACTTTAGGTTGTGATAGAGGAGGCCGCTACCGAGATAGGCACAAGATTGTCTTAGAACATTTGCAAAGAAAAACAACAAGTCATATCATTGATTGCCCTTTTGAGGTTAAAAGCAAGAGACAAAAAGAAGGTTTGTGGATGCTTGAGGCGAGAGATATCTCGCACAATCATGACCCATCTAGTGATATGTTAGGCCATCATTCTTGTCGTCGTTTATCTGATGAAGAAATTACTATGTAAGGAGTTCCACCACGTCAAATCCTTTCTTCACTTAGACAAAAGAATCCTAACCTTCAAGTAATGTCTAGGACTATCTATAATATGAAGGCTAAGATCCACATAGAGAATTTGAAAGGTTGTTCAATGATACCAGCCTTATTTGAAGAAATTGGACAAGGAGGTTTCACTTATAACATTTTGCATGATGAAAAACGGTCACTTGACAAATATAATCTTTGCACAGCCCAAGTCAATTGAGTTGACTCGAACTTATTCAATTGTCTTTGTGATGGATTGTACTTATAAGACTAATAAATACAAGATGCCATTACTTGGTATAATTGGGGTTTCAAGTTTCAACACTTCATTTTATTCTTGTTTTGCCTTCTTGGAAAGAGAAAGTGAAAAAGACTATATTTGGGCTTTGCATAAGTTTCGTAACATATTGCCTCCCAGTAATCAACCTTTGGTCCTTGTATCGGATAGAGAATTAGTTTTGATGAATGCCATAGAAGTTGTTTTTCCTATAACTTCACATCTTTTGTGTGTATGGCATATAGAATTTTTTTTTTTTTTATAAAATTGCAAATGTCATTTTGAAGCACAGGAAGATCGGAATCTATTCATGTCTACTTGGAATGAAGCAATATATGCGAAAACACAAGAAGCATTTGAGCAAAGTTGGGCCTTTTTGAATATTTTGTATAAAGGGAAGAAAAATGTGTTGGCATATATCCAAAAGAGATGGTGATGAGAACACGAGAAAGATTAGAATTATGGATTTTAATATAGGAATTGGGTGATATGAGACTAATTATATAATTGAAAATATTAAAAATAATTATCTTAGTTAGCTTCACTGATTAGGATTAATGGTTATTTGATTTGTTGGATTAGGATTCAGCTTATCTCTCATGGTTATCTGATTTGTTGTTCTTATCTTCTTAGGATTTAGTCTTTATTTTTAGGTTAGGATTTTTCCTATATACATGGGATTCTCATTTGTTATTCAGCAGCTTATGAATAAATTCATATTAAATTATCAATTTTTCATACTCTGTGATTGAGTGTTGAGTTGTCCATGTGATTTGAACTACTGTTCCATGTGATTTGGTTCAGTGTTCCATGTGATTTTGATCATCTATTTTTAATTTATCCCCTTTTTTTTTCTCCAATTCTTTATACTGTACAACATCACATGGCTTCCATACAAAGATCGGTTTGTAAGTGCATGGACAAAAATATATACACACTTTGGAAATCGTGTCTCTTCGAGAGCGGAAGGTGCACATGCAAAACTTAAAAAATATTTGCAAGTTTCTACTGGGGGATCTTCGCCAAGTGAAAGAAAAAATGTGTCTTGCAATTGATATTGAATTTGATGCAATAAAAGCACAACTTTCAAGTGAAAAGACTCGGGCTTGTCATGTAATACCCGTATTTGTAAAGTAAGAGTAAAGAAATAATTTAACAAATACGATATAAAATTAAAATAATATATATATATATATATATATATATATATGAATGTTTAGTATTGAATAAAACAATTATTTAAAAAAAATTCCTGGAATCGTCCAGAAGTGGAATCAGAAGAAAGGAAAAAGGAAAAAGGGAAGAAAAAAAAAGTCAACAAAATGTGGCAGCAGGTGGCAGCACCTGCTGCCAAGTTAAAATGTGAAGATTGTATGCCTTGCACGTCTCCAAAACTTGGAGGTTATGGGTGAGTTTAGGAGCTGATGGCGCAGAACACTTTTGAGGTTGCCGACACTTTTGTTGATTCAATTTCTCGTTTTTTTCTCTAAACATTTGGAGACCCAAAGAAATGTTGAAATAGAAAATTTTTGAAGGAATTTATTGTGGAATTTCATAGAGAATCACGAGAAGCTATCAGAAAAATATAAGGTAATAACGTAATGTTTATTTTGGGAATTTTTAGCATTCATTAAATTTTTCGGAAGTCAAAATGGGAATTTACAAAGGGTGTGGTTTATGAAGAATTGAAGAAATAATTAGAAATTTAATATAAATATTATGTCAGGTGTTGATGATCTAAAACCAAGGGAAATTTTTAAGAGGAACGGGAAAGGCAAGGAGGTGGTCCACGGGTAGCTTTAAGTGCGTCGTGAGTTGGATTTACTTTAAGTAATCTAAATAAAAATGAAAAAAATCTAAGGATAATATTAAAATAAATTATTAGCTTATGTTTTGGTGATAGATAAAGATTTGGTTGATAAATATGATATGAATATTGGACACGTAGAAAAATTATTATGTGAGAAGAAATATTATGACGGTGATGAATAAATTTTTGATGAGCTATGGTTGATGTTTTGATACGAATTTTGAGGAGATGAATTTTAATGGATCTTGACAAATTTTGATGGATGATTTGGAGTGATTTGGGATGAGAGGATTTTAGTGGAATTTTTACATAATTTGAGAAAAATTAGGATAGTGAATTTAGATATTTTGAATTCATGTGATTTTTATATTACTGTTCGTATGCATATTTCATATCATTGTTCATATGCATATGCATTAAATAAGATAACCGAAAGAATCGGGAAGGGGCCGGTCTAATTGAAAAATAGTGACAGCTAATATATGTTGGAAATAAAATGGACACCGTGACAGCCGATATATGCTGGAAATAAATTTCGTGGCAGCTGGAACAAGTTGTAAAGAAAAGAACCGGGAAGGTAGTCGATCTAAATGAGAATGAAAGAACCGAGAAGGCAGCCGGTCTAAGATAATAACAACATGACATGTGGGAAGACGTTCCCATAATAATAATTCATGTATTGCATCTGTTTTAATTATTGCTAACATTATTGAAATGCTGATGTGTGGTATGTTATTGTGAATTTATTTATAGATGAATGAGTCTAACAGAGAGAGACAGTTATGGTGATAAGAACCATCTAAATGGTAGATTTTATGATGTGAACCTCATTACGAGGAAATTCTGAGATAATTGATGGGTTTAAGGTGAACCAATAAATGAGATGAAGAGATTGATAGAGAATGAGACTTACGACATGTGTAGTGATAGTAGAATGCTAGTATCAAGTTGTATGAGATATAATTAATTTAAAGTTGAAAGACTAATTATACAGTTTGAGTATTTCTAGTAAATTTAATTCACTGAGCTTGTGAAGCTCACCCCTCATTGTACAATGATTTCAGGTAGCAAACTTGACAAATAGCTTGGTGAGTTGAGGTTCAGAAGAAATCATTTTCTGTAAGTCACGTATGTGTTAACATCCTCAGACTAATGAGAAAATAAAAAAAAAAATTATTTGTAAATGCTCATGCATTTTACGTTGTATAGGATGTTTAAAGATCAGATTGATGTAACTCATCTGTTGAGGGTTGGTGATTTATGTAAAAATTTCTTTTCGTGTTAATTATTTTCATTGTTGCATATATATGTCGTGCTGATATTTTCAAAGTGTAATGGCACCGTCTCGGGGGTGGCCAACCCGGGATGTGTCGTTACATATCATACCTTTAACATTCATTTTTTTAAAGGAAATTGTCACTAATGTGTCAATCTTTGCAATGAAGGAGCTATTTAAGCAATATGAAATTTCTAAATTTGGCAAAATGCAACCTATATGCACGGGGCATTTTATGGCTGTCATTGGTCTTCCTTGTGCACACGCAATGATGGAGTGGAAAGGTAAGGCTCTACCACTAAACACGATTCATTCACAATGGAGAATTGACACTAAGAGTTTGGCTTGCGCTAGTGGTGGAACGAATGGCGATAAAGATGAATTTGTAGAGCTACTCAATGAGTTTCAAGATAAATACAAAAATGGCCAATTTCTCAAAAGCAAAAGGTAAGAGAAGAGTTCCATCAACTCATGAGTACATCATTTCCTTTGCTTCTTGAGCCAAATGTTGGAGTCCACAAAGGTCACTCTTTAGGATCAATGACAAGGAAATAATCAAACTCCACAAAACGAGATCCTTCACAATTTGAGATAAATGAAAGAACACAAAGAAATAAAATTTGCAAAGGTGTCGGGTATAATATTCTCACATGTAACAATGAAACCGAATTTAGTGTTCTAAATTCTCAATATGATTCTTGCCTACTTGGTGGTGAAGATATCTTAAATGTAATTGATCTAAAAATACTGTCAACCAATAGCTTTTTGTGAGTTTGATTATGAAGTAAGATTTTTTTTATTGTTACTCTTGATTATTGTTCATTTGAGTACTTTCTCTATAAAAAATTTTTAGTCAATATGCTTTTTTCAATTTATGTAGGTGTTCTTGTTTTTTTACGGTTAATGATGATAGAGATTTATCATATCTTTTGTTGGTAGGACTTATACAAATTCTTTTTATGCATTTTTCACTCTTTTAATATTTGATTTTGTAAGAATTTAACAGTTACTCTTTTTTATTGTAGGAAGTGCCAATGTTCCAAATTGTATTTGATGAATATGGTGACGATTTTTTGTATAGATTGAATGTGTTACAAGTGAATTTGATTGTTTTGTCTCAGTCATTTTATGATGTATTAACATGTAAGGATCTTTAGATAGATTGAATGATTTTGATAACTAAATAAAGAATATATGTATGAGAAGATGTGAAAAATGATTTCACTATATAATATATTTGTTAATGTGAGAGCCTTTTAGTTTTAGTTTCGTTAAATTCATAAATAATATAGTATATATTTGATGCCTCTTCTTTTGATTGGGGCTGTTAAGATTTCATATAGTTGATGATTTGGTGGGTATGTGATTGAGATGAGTAGGAACAATTAAATCCATTTGGCCACATATATAAATTTGCACAAATGTTTTAACATTTAAAACCCATTTGCATGCACAAGTAATCACCTGAAAAGAAAAAAAACAAATAAAATATAGAGATAATTGAGGTTCCAGTAATTTTGTATGGAATAATGTACAAATGGATTTGGTAAAATCCATTAGTCAAATTTTGTATGCTGACATTGAAACATCTAGAATAATTAAGATACTCGTTGCATCCCGTCTAAAGTGGTTTTGGTGAAATGATCGTCTCATATGATAGGGCAAAACGGACAATTGACTCACTAAAAAACAAAACTTGCTTTGAATTTCTAGTTTTGGCTGTCCTTACTAAAATCTTCTTTCTTTTGTTTCCAAAAAAATATTTTCTTTGCTGCCAAATTGTCCAAAAAGTGTTCTCAACGTACCCTCTAGCGTGGACAAATTGCTGACTATTTGCTACTTAGTGGTGACACGTGTCTTATTTTTTAGTAATTTTAACTTGGCTTTTTGATACGTGGCAGCCCATGAAGGCAACTTTTATCGTACGGGCAGATATAAATAAATACATAAATTACTAATAATGTTTGTACTACCTAAAAGCTTGTGGATCAGGCAACTACTCCCAAATCCAACGTAGATTTCCTAGTCCTAACAAAAGTGAAAGCAAAGAAATTCTTAAAATAATATTTTTTCTTATAATAGAAATTAAAATAATGATAAATTGTAAATAATATTATTATAATATAATCATTACAATTATTATTATTATTATAATAATGATAGTAATTATTATAATTATAATAATACTAACAATAACGTTATTTTTATAATTATAACAATAATTATTATTATTAATTATTATAATCATTATGATCAAAATAATAATAATAATAATTTTATTATTATTATAAATAAATTTTAGGGTTTGTGAAAAAAATTAGAGATTGTTAAGGCTAATGAATAATGTTAGAGTATTTTGGTACTTAGATTTATTATCTTACTCTAGTCATTATCTAGTATTAAAGTATTATCACTTTAATCTCCTTTATTATATCTCATATTAATCATAATCTCATCACACTATAATTCTGTCCGTACACTAAATGAGCCATAAGTATTTTAGGAGTGATCTGATATTTTTTCGACATTGTTTATTCGAATAAATTTTTGATTCACATCAACGTTTGTCATTTCATTCATAACATTAAGGGCATGTTTTCAGTTTTCAAAAACTTTTTTCCACGTTTGACAAACAATTTCAAAAGTAATTTTTTAAAACAGTTTTAAAAAAACTAGTTTTCAAAAACCGTTTTCTGAAAACCCCAAATTGGTGTTTTCTGATATAATTTTCGAAAATGGTCATAAAATCAATGTTCATTTCTCTTTTTCATTCTTTCTCTATGGTATAAAAAATATATTAAATATTAAAAATAAAATAATATTAATTATTTTTAAGTATTAGTAAATATAAGAAATAAAATTAATATAGATTTTAAATTTAAACTCAAAACTACAAATAATTACATAGTGTATCAAAACAGTTTTCAAAATAAGATTATTCAAACAATATTTTACTATTTTCTGTTTTGAAAACAATTTTCGAGTTACAGTTATCAAAACGTATTTTCTTCAAAAAAAAACTGTTTTTAATTTTCAAAATGAAAATTAAAAATAAAAAATTATTATCTAAACATGCCATAAATTTTTCTCAAAAATGTTAATTCGTTTATACGAGGCACAAAAACAAAAAATTATAGGTGTTCAATGGTTAAAAAAATTCTTCAATCTCTGTTGTTTTTTTTCATCTACAAGGTATAGGTCCCGTTTGAATACTCACTTTATATGAAACTAAAGCAAATAAAAAAAACGTTTTAATATCACTTAAATGTGTTTCCAAAACAACGGCACATATATATATACATCTTGATTAGAAGGGTGAGACATTTGTCAACCATGGCCAAGAGAAAGCAGTAACATGTGCCAATTACGAGATAGAGAGTATTTTAAGGTAACATGTACTCGAGAGAGTAGGAATTTTGGTATAAGAACCTACGTTGGTAACTATTTGTTCGGATAAGGCATATATACGTTATGAGCAACTTGACGGACAAAGAAAAGACGTGTGAGATTCAGCCCCACAAAAAGTGATTCGCTTTTAACATTTCTTTTAAAGTGATCATAGGACTATTATTATTAATCAATAAATATAGTAAAATGTTGACTGACCACACCAGGTTTCACACTCTCATATATATATATATATATATATATATATAGAGTTTTAATTTAATTTAATCTGTTAAAAATTAAATTAGATTTCAATTAGTATGGAAAATCAAAATCGAACTCCAATAGGTTAGATTGGATTGAATTATTAAGTTTTAAATTTTTTTCATTATAAATAAAATTTTAGAAATATTCAATTTCAAACACTTACAGTATTTTAAATAAAAATCATCTTCAAGATTTTTAAGCTTCAAAGATTCAAAATTTTATTCACGTGAAAGAAAATATCCCACACAAATACAAATCTTTACCTAATAACTAAATTATGAAATTTAGAATTTCTCATACACTAAAAAACCCAAAACAAGATGAATCTAAAAATTTAAAATATATATAATATTTATAATTAAATTCGAGTTGAAGGTATGTTTTAAGTTCATATGAATATTTTGAAGGTATGTTTTAAGTTCGATTTAATTTATTATTATTGTCACAATCAAATAAATAGCATGTTCTACTCGCATAAGATACGATTAGGAAAGTTAATAGATTGCACAAGTGAATATGTTGTTTGGTACTGTAAACATATCTTTCCTGCTGAAGTTGACTCCTCAAACCAGAGAAACCCTCTCCCGCCCAAACTTAAGATAGATCATCAGTTGCTTTCTTAAGGAGCACATGTTTTTCTCCTTTTTTGGGTAGGAAAAGATTTTGGGGAGGATCTTGTCTACAATTTTGAGCTCTGAAGCCAAAACTGGCTCCTAAATCATGATGACTGGACACATGGCATGCCATCTGTTTATCAATTTGCATAAATGGGAAGGCAGTTTGTATATACTAAAACAAAAATCAACTTCATCCCAGATATGAACAATCAAAATTAGACACTACAATTTTGCAGACATATTTCATCTAGAAATGAAAATCAGACATTTCACCATCTTACAACTTTAAATGGGTCCAAGAAGCATACACATTCAGTGGTCCCAATATTCGCAATTTACGACATAGTGATGTAGACTAATCAACTACTGAATCTCAATTTTCTACTTGAATGCTTTTCTGAAGATTTGCACATTCTTGTAGATAATAAGCTCACCTCATATCCGGGGAAATATTTCTCTACTAATATCCTACGAAAATTGAATGACTTGTAAGCCTTCTATCTGGAACTCAAATTTGCCAAAGCAGTGAAGGCATGAAGCCTTCTTCTTCAAATACAAACCTGCCATGCATTTCTATAGTGAAGACTCTCTACGGTCTACATTTAGGTTAGACGGGTGACCTTAACAAGTGCTTCAGTGACATATTTACAGAATTTGGTGAGAAGTATCGGTTTCTAATCTGTCAAATCATCGTACATACAGAATGCATTAACAGCATTGTTCATGTCTCCCCCATTTGCTCCTCTCCTCTATGAAGATTGCACCACCTGGGAAGCACACCTACAGAGCCTTATAATACTTGAGCATCCAACTCCAAAGTTACCAACCGCAGCTTTTATTTCAGCATAGAGCGACTGAGGCAGTGACCTTTCTGTCCCAATGGTGGGAGCCTGCAACTTACACAGAAGGATTTCTGAAGGATAAATCCCACTGTTCCGAAACCAAGTTAGTATGATTATTTGACACAGTGCAAGATCATAAATCTAAATTTGATGCTCATTTGACGTATAATATTCTTCAAAATGACAACGGCAAATTGAATGAGTTGTGAAGTTCAAGAGATCTCAGCAGAATGCAATTTGTTTAAAATTATTTTGGCCCAAAGCCACAAAGAAAAATGATAGCCTAGATACATCAGAACATAGACATCACATTTTTTCTCCAAGCAATTGAATAATGAATCCCATTATTAGACATATCATATGAGCCCTTCAAGTAAATCCTACTTATTCCAAACACTTTAGTCCTCCTGAAAAATGCCAAACTTTAGATAATATTGGTGATTTGATCTGGTGTAAATGAACCATATCTAGGGTAAGAAATATTTTTTTATGAGTAAATATTGTACAGTATAAAAAAACACCAAGAGAGTGCAACTATCTAAAAGATAGTATCTCCATAAGATCAGGGCAAGATATCAAATCTGTAGAAGCTGTATCAATTTGAAATTTTTTAAATAGTCAATGTCAATGCACAGAGGTTTGAGGTGTGTGTGGGTTTTAACGATACAAAAGAAAATGCAACTTGATTATCATTTATCAATGACTTTTTTAAAATTAATGAATGAAGATATATACAAGGCATCAAGTGCAACAACACACTTGCAAAGAATAAAGGTTGTCATTGTTAGAATTGGTGCATACTTCAACGGGTCCAGATCTGTAGAACCCCCGACGACCATGGGATCCCGTCCCCGAAACTTTCAAGCCCTGTACATGAGTTGAGTCTGGTTTTTTGCTTGGCGGTTTGGGCTTGGGCCCGTGAATAACCCTATTTTGGGGTGAACCTAGGTAAATCGTGTTTTGTTTTATTTCTGTTTATAATTCGTGTGATCGATATGTTTCGAATCGTTCAATTGGTATCAGAGCTTTGTGTTCGATCAGAGATGTCGATTGGATCACGGATTGAAATCGAGAAGTTCGGAAGGAAGAGCTTCGAATTGTGAAAACTGAAGATGGATGATCTACTTGTGGACAAGGATATATGGACGGTGATAGTCGATGAGATGCCGAAGAGTATGATGAGCATGGCGGCAGCATCCACGGCAAAGGCGACGCCGCTGGTGGTGGTTTCGGCATCATCTACAACGGCCATCACGGAGTAGGAGAAGATTAATCAGAAGGCACGAAGTTTGATTCGGCTGTGCCTGACCGATTCTGTCTTGATAAATGTTTCTAGAGAGAAGACTGAGAAAGATCTCTGGAAAAAGCTGGAAAGCCTTTATCAGAGCAAATTTCTGGTAAACAAACTGTTTCTGCGGAAGAAGTTGTACAGCCTTCGAACGGCCGAGGGCAATTCTTTGTCTGTTCATCTACATGAGTTCAATATTTTGATAGGTCAATTGTTGTCTATCAGTGTTGATGTCACGGATGACAATAAGGCTATTACACTGCTCTGTTCACTACCTGATTTGTGAGATAACTTGATAGTTACGATTGGTAGTGGTATGACTAATCTGTCATTTGAGAATGTCGTGGCAGCCTTATTGTTTGAGGAGATAAGGCGGCACGGTACAGAAAACTAGTCAAAAGAGGCCTTATCTGTGAGAAGGCGAACCCAAGATAGAGACTACAAGTGGTCTGGTGATAAACCTAAGTTCATGGGAAGATTGAAAAGTAGGGATAAATCTAGGTTGAAGTGTTGGAAGTTTAGGAAACCCGGGCATCTAAATAAGGATTGCAGAAGTAAGAGTGTGAACCTTAAAAAGAGAACATGCGAGATATCAGCTTCAGGAAACAGGAACTAGTATGATGATGATGCTGGTGACTTAAATATGACATCCTGCTTGGCTCAATCAGATCAAAGTGTTTTGATAATTGACACAAGAGCATCCTTTCACATGACACCTCACAGGGACTGGTTTCGTGAGTATGAAACCTTTGATAGGGGAAACATTTTATTGGGAGATAACTCTCTAGTGAAAATTATTAGTCGTGGGAAGGTGAAGTTGAAGATAAATAATGGGACAGTCAGGACACTCCTAGGTGTGATGCATATTCCGGGCCTCAACAGGAACCTCATGTTAGTGCAAGATGACTCGTGGATAACTAGTAATCGCACGAGGTGAACGGTGTGGTACATTATAGAAGGTGCTGGGAAGTACAGTAAAAAGTCAGTGCAGTGGAGGTTTTATCTCTAAGGAGGCGACTGATGATAAGACGAAGTCCTCTATGTTGTGGCATCAGAGGCTTAGGCATATCGGTGAAAAGGGATTATCTATTTTATCGTCGAAACAGATAGTGAAAGGAGTCCCAGATTGCTCCATCAGATTTGGTTTCTGTGAGTATTGTCTACATGGCAAGCTGAACCGTGTGAGTTTCAAGTCTGCTGGCACAAGGGCAAAAGCTATTCTGGATTTGATACATAGTGATATGTTTGGGCCAGCTCCAGTCCAATCTCTTGGAAAATCAAGGTATTACATCTCTTTCATTGATGATTTTTCAAGGTATGCATAAATTTATTTCATTAAGAGTAAAACTGAAGCATTTGATAAGTTCCATGAGTTTAAAGCATTGGTAGAAAATTAAATGGAAAGAAAGATAAAGTACTGAGAACAGATAATGGAGGGGAATTTTGCTCAGACAAGTTTGAGCAATTCTGTGTGGAAAGCAGCATTGCAAGACAGAAAACAACTCTATATATACCTCAACAGAATGGGGTGACCGAGAGACTTAATCGGTCACTCATGGAGAAATCAAGGAGTATGCTGAGTTGTGCAGGCTTGGAGCCGGAGTTCTGGGCAGAGGCGGCGGCTATAGCATGTTATCTGAAGAACAGGTCACCTATCCTCAGTATGACCCCTCCTCGAACGATAAATGAAGTACAAAGGCTGACAGGGCGTGTAGCGGCACTCAGTTGTTTCATGTCAAAATTCGCAAAGAAATGCCTCCCCTTCTTTAGAGCCATTAAAAAGGCGAAAGATTTTGTCTGGACTGAAAATTGTCAGAAAGCCTTTGAGGAGCTGAAAGAATATTTGAGTTCTCCCCCACTTTTGACCAAACTTGCCGTAGTGGAACTCTTCCTATATTTATCGGCCGGACAAGAAGTAGTGGCCTCCATTCTGATCCGGGAAGAGGCAGGTGTCCAAAAACCCGTGTACTATGTTAGTAAAGTCCTCCATGATGCAGAAGTGCAGTACCTCTTGATAGAAAAGATAGAGTACGCTATCTTGATCACATCACAGAAGCTTCGACCGTATTTCTAAGCACACACCATCATCCTCTTAACAGATCAGTCGCTGAGATAAGTGCTTCATAAGCCGGACATCTCGAGAAGGATGGTCAAATGGTCTATAAAACTCGGGGAATTTGACATCCGGTACAGTCCCTGAAAGGCCGTCAAGGCTCAGGTCCTCGCAGACTTCATCGTGGAGACAACACTCTAAGGGGGTCTGAACAAAACCCTAAGACCAACCGAGCAAATTCCACAGTGGACCTTTCATATAGAAGGCTCCTCCAACAGCATCGGAAGTGTGACAGTGCTCATCCTTTGCAGCTCGGATAGATTTGTCATTGAATACCCCTTACGGTTTGGGTTTGAAACTTCCAACAATGAAGTAGAATACGAGGCATTACTTGCCGGAATGAAGTTGGCAAAACAATGGCCGCTGGAGCCCTAAATACGTACATCGACTCGCAACTGGTGGCAAATCAGATGAATGGTGAGTTTGAGGCCCAAGGGGAGAAGATTGTTCAATACCTTAAGAAGGCTAGAGAACTCGCCGTCGGATTCAAAATGTTTCGAATAACTCAGGTTCCTCAGAGAACTCGAAAACTGATGCTCTAGCACAACTCGCCTCCTCTCGCCAGACCGAGCCAACCCAAGTTGTCTATCTCGAGACTCTCGTCGCCCTGAGCATCAATGAAGTACCTGTGCTGCCAGTAACTGAAGGAGAAACCTGGGTGGACCTGATCCTCCGGTATTTACATGATGGTCACCTTCCTGAGCAGAAAAGTGAAGCTAGAAAACTTATCTCCCGCGCTTCCCGATACGCAATCATAAGCGAACAATTGTACAAAAGAGGTCTCACGATGCCTTATTTGAGGTGTCTCGGGCCCAAAGGCCAACTATGCTCTTCGAGAAGAATATGAAGAGGTATACGAAAATCACCTGGGAAGCCAAGCTTTAGCTTTCAAAGTACTCCGTCAAGGGTACTACTAGCCCAAAATGTAAAAGGATGTCGTAGAATTAATCAAGAAGTGTAGAAGCTGTCACTAATACTCCCTTGTGCCCCACCGACCTACGAATCCTCTTACCTAGATCACGAGTCCACTTCCCTTCGCTATGTGGGGGATGGATCTCCTTGGCTCGGCCAGAGAGAGCATCTTATCGTGGCGATAGATTACTTCACCAAGTGGGTAAAGGCAAAACCATCTGCCAACATAACAGATCATCAAGCTTGAAGTTTTGTTTGGAAATCCATAGTCCGGTTCGACATGCCCCAGATATTGGTCACCGATAACGGCAAACAGTTTGACAGTGCCCGATTCAAAGCATTCTGCGAAGAGCTTCGCATCGAGCAACGATTCTCTTCTGTAGGATATCTACAGGCTAACGAGCAAGCCGATGTGACCAATAGAACACTTCTACAGGGCTCCAAGAAAATATTAGACGAGGCTGACAAGCAATAGATCAACCATCTTTCGAACGTGCTAGGGGCCTATCGAACCATCGCTCGGACACCCACGGGAAAAACTTATTTCTTCATTGCATACGGCTTCGAAACGTTCATCACCTTAGAACTTGGGGTGCTCTTGTTACGAGTACAAAACTTCGAGCGAACTAACAACGAAGAAACCTTGCGGATGAACACTAATCTTATCGACGAAGTTCGGTATAAAGCTCAGATTCGACTAGCCGCCTATCAACAGAGTTTAGCTAGACTACAACTCTCGGGTCCGAAAGAGAAACTTTAAGCTACGTGACCTCGTTCTACGAAAAAACGAAGTGTCTCATCCTCGAGAAACAACGAAGCTTGCCCAAAATGGGAAGGCCTGTCTCGCATCAAAAGAGTATTGAGCCGTCATTTTCTAGCTCGAAGAGTTGAATGGCATGCCCATCCCTCGGACAACCTCCGCAAATTTTACCAGTAGTGTACGCCCCTCGAGTTCCATGCTTAAGTGTAACTTGTGAACGCCTCGGTTGTTAATGAAAGAGCTAAAGTGTTGAAGTGTTAAAGTTTACAAAGGACGACAAGGTGAAAAAAAAGGAAACTAGAAATTTTATTAAATAACATGATTACATGCAAAGGGATGCACTATCGGCCTCAATCTACAAAAAGAAAAGAAAAGAAAGAAAAAAAACTCCAAGCCCTTAAAGGTCGACCTCCTTATCGGACGCAACCTCTGCTATGGCGCCGCTCGGCTGAGCCTCCTACTCATCGCCAAATCCGCCAGCCACGGCCCCATCCTCATCCCCCGAGGCGC
Source organism: Bretschneidera sinensis (assembly GCA_023935145.1). Taxonomy (NCBI): domain Eukaryota; kingdom Viridiplantae; phylum Streptophyta; class Magnoliopsida; order Brassicales; family Akaniaceae; genus Bretschneidera; species Bretschneidera sinensis. Next base: position 102,903,741 of record CM043703.1, on the reverse strand, counting down.
CAAGCTCGAGGACCGAGAAGTCGACTTAAAGGTAGAGCGCCTCAGCCTTCCTCCTGACCTCTAAGAAGCCCTCAAAGAACTGAAACCCGACTTCCTCCTCAACGACCTTTCGATAGGAGGTGGAGCTCTTGAAACCGGCTAAGGCCTCCTCCACAGCCCTCCTCACGACCTTCTTCGTCTCCTCCCTCAGCTTCTGCTCAGAGGCCATGGCAGCTTCCCTCTCTCTACGCATGGCCTCTCTTTACTCCATGGCCTTAGCCCTGGCCCAGTCAACACTCTTGTAGCTCAAACGAGCTCCCTCCAAGGACCCCTGCAGCTGCTGGATAAGCCCGTAGCTGTCATCCAGCTTTTGCTGGCACTGGGCCAGCTTCTCCCCCATGTCTAAACAGCGGTGCGACAGTATTCCCCTAAACTCGACTGAAACAAAGTACAGAAGGGTAAGCTACCAAGAAATAGGGAAAACTCGCCAAAAAAAAAAAATCAAGGCAGAAACACTCACCTGAGAGGCCAAGACCTCGACCACGGAACAGAGGCCCTTGATCAACTTCTTCCAAAGCTCTATTATGTCACGCGACGGGATCCCCATGACAAGGTGCTCCCGAGCGACCCTGGCTGAGCAAAGACTGAGTCATCCGTCTTTATGCCCCAATTAGGCATAAAGACCCCGACCCCAGAGGGAGCCCCCTGGGATGAGGATGAAGGCCTCGTCTGCTCAGGTTGAGGCACGGTAGAGATATCTCTTGGCTCGGGTGAGGGCTTGGAGGGGCTCGAAGTCTCCACATCAATGGGAATGGGAATGGGAATGGGAATGGGAGCTCGCAGCCGCTTCCTCGAGCCTTTGGCCTGTGCAGGCTGCTTCCCAGCCTGAGCTGCCTTCTTCACCCTCACCCTCTCCCTCACTCTGGTTGTGGCTTCCATCTCTACTCAACAAAAAATACAAGTGTGAGTGACTAGAAAACAGATGATAAAAGTAAAGAACACAAAGTTATGAAAGCATAAAGCAAAGCATAAAGTTTTGAAAGCATAAAACCTAAGTATATACCACTCTCTAATGTCCCTTCAAGATAGCGAAGACAGAAGACGCGCTTCACTAGCTCCTCGTTGTCATACAAAACGCCCATGTCAATGGGCGCGACCATCATAGCCTTCAGTGTATCCTGCTCACAGTGCAGGAGGTGCGGCTTCTTGCACTTCCGTGCACGGTCTAGGCTCTGGGACCCTAAAGATCTTTTCGCTCTAGACATAGAAGAAAGTCTTCTTCAGCAACCCTTTCCTAGCTCTGGAATTGATCGCGACCCACCCGTGCTGGCTAATCAAGTGAGCTTTGAAGACGTTAATATTCATCAGCCCTTTCACGTCCGAGCAAACACAGATGAAAGTCATGATCAGATGCACTGAGTTGGGCACCAGCTAGCACAGTAGTATGTTAAAAACCTCAGCACCGTGCAGAAGAAAGGGTGGAGTGGGAATCTGAGCCCGACCATTATGTGTTGTTCATAGACATATATCTCGTAGAGCGCTTGGCTCAAAAAGACATCACAAACTCTCTCTCCCCAACCCCAGCATTCCTGAGGGTGTACGCTTCAGGGATACAGTACACGCGCCTAATAACCTCAAGCTCCTCTTCCTCCAACCTATTGGGCACAAAATTTGCCGCGAACGACCATTGCACCCTCTCCTCCACCCTTATGTCCCCCCTAGCTCAGCCAAAACATTATCTACCTCGTCTTCATCCTCGGAAGAGAAATCCTCTTCCTCCTTTCCAATCCTATAAGGCACCATTGCCAGTGGCTCCTCCCGAGTGTTGCCACGAGGATTCACCCTCACTAGAGGTTCGGCCCAAACCCATGGCCTCCCTCAGCTCCGTAGATAAAGCTTCACTATCCCAGCTACTATCACTACCATTAGGCTTATCGCGATGCTTATCTACCGAAGACATTATAACAAGTGAAGCAGGAAAAACTCACCAAAGGTAGATTCACACGGCAGTCTCGAGCACTTCAAAAAGGCAGATCTTCCTCGCTCACACATCGATCTTCCCTAAGACAAAAGCTCTCAAAAGTCCAACCGAATCCGAGGGCTCTCAATCTCAAGCTGACTCCAATGGCTCTCAAAGTTTCTCTCTGAATAACAAATGAAGTGAAGTGAAGAAATGAAAGGAAACTCCTCTCTTATATAGAAGCTCGAGCGTAATTAACGAGTAAAATTAACTCCTCTACAATTGTAAAGACACGACGTTTAGTATAACCGATGTGCTGTTACATTCCCCAAGGCTTCCTCAGCTGTAAAGACACAACGTTTGGCATAACCAAGACGTCGTTACATTCCCCAAGGCTGCAGAAGGCATACCATCAAGGGTATGCGCCGCCATTACACTCCTCGAAACGACAGTGCACGCTCCAATATTTAATGACCCATCATTTAATGCCCTAAAACGGCCCAATACTATATAGAAGCTCAAGCGTTACATTCCCCAAGGCTTCCTCAGCTGTAAAGACACGACGTTTGGCATAACCAAGACGCTGTCACATTCCCCAAGGCTGTAGAAGGCGTACCATCAAGGGTGTGCGCCGCCATTACACTCCTCGAAACGATAGTGCACGCTCCAATATTTAATGACCCATCATTTAATGCCCTAAAACGGCCTAACGCTCTAGCATTAAATGTCTCCACAAAGAACCCTAAAAAGGTTTTCCATGGGCCCAAAACAAAAAAAGCCTTCTATGGGCCCAAAGGCAAAAAGCTTTCCAAAGGCTCAAAGCCAAAAAGCATTCTATGGGCCCAAAATGAGAAGCCTTCCATGGGCCCAGTGCAAAAAATATTCTGTGAGCTTAAGAAACTGCGCAGGTCCACCCCTCGTCGAAGATCTCCAAGGCCGAGCATATTGACTGTTACTCAAATGCTCGTTCCCACATCTCCAAGGCCGAGTATATTGACTGAGGTCCGCACACTCGACCCCAGGCCTCACAGGCTAGAGCGAGCAACTAACGACACAAAGCTCTATTATACTTCCTCAAGCACATAAATGTACTTAAGGAAATGGGGGGCCTCTGATACAGCGAATAATTCACCCTCCAGTAGCCTGATGACGCATGGATAACTCCCTTACAATGATCGGATGACACGTGGCCGCATCAACAGCAGACTCTCCAGTAGCTTGATGATGCATGGATAACTCCTCTCTAATAACCAGACGACACATTGCCAAGCAAATGACGAAGCTCACACGCAAAAATGGAAGCAAGATTTCAAGAACTGAGTCGTCCCTGAACACGCAACAAGACCCTTCACCAGAGAAGCAGGATCTCAGGTATCGCACCATCCCTAGCACGTGGTCAACTTGCCCTTGAACTGCTATAAAGAGCCCAAGGTATGTAGACCTCAATTCAATTCAAGTTCAACACTGAAGCATTAAGACCACAACCCTCTCCATTTTCTCAAAACCTCGCACTGACAAAGGTATCAGAGAGTTCTCGGAGGCATCACCCCCCTTTTCTCCGGTGACTCTTTAATTCATTCCTCTTTCTTTGTGCAGACCGTGGAGTCCCAAGCGTCCAGCTCAGCAGCAGATTTACGGCATCAACATGCAGTTTGCATATACAAGGAAACCGTTCATCAATGTTTGTGTAAGTGACACCAATCAAATGGACAAAGGACTATACAGAAAACTAAATATGTTTGGTTTTGATTTTATGCCCCCTATCTGTTTACATATCCATAACTACCTTCAATCAAAAAAATAATAAATACATATAAGATGAAGTCATCTAGAGGTTTACTTATTCACTTTCATCACTGAGCTTGCAGCTGTTACTGTAGGTGGCAGGAATCATGTGGAATTTATAATAATTGGTTTTGGTTTATTGTATATAACCGTTGATAACTTCATATACTTCAACAAAAACCCAAAAAAAGAAAAAGAAAAAGGAATTAACTAAAACTAATATCATATAGAAGTTTTGTTAGTACTACTTACTTTCATCACCTAAGTTATTACATAGACCACCATATACCTAACTAGAGAACCATTAAGGCCATGTTTGGGAACTGATTTAACAATTTTTGCCTTGAACCATTTTAAGTTTACTGATTTAAGATCAGTTCTCAATCATTGCCTAAATCATAATTACTGTAAGGTAATATTCAGTTCATGCTAAAATATATTCAAAATTGAAGTAAAATGCGTAGTAATTGCCATCCTCTTCCAAGCATTTCCCATCCCTTCCCGTCACAATAGACGAACATAGCACAACAAATTAACCGACACCAAAAACAAAGACAGGAAAAGCACCAAAAACGCACCATCATTAGAAGTGGCAGAACCCACAAAACTACTTCCAGAAGAAGGCGACTCGATCGGCCTTCAGAAAGAGTTCTTACGGACAACCTCGTCGTCGTCATCGAATGGCGAAGACAACAACTCCTTGAAATCGTCACTGTCACGCAAGTCCCTGAAAAACCCTGGCACTTCATTCTCTACCTCGATTGCACCGACATTCTCGGAGCTAGGCAGCTTCGAGGCCGATGAATTTGGCGGGGTCTAGTAGTCCTCGTCACGATTGAAGATGTGGACCGAAGTGATCTACCGATCAGCGAAGCTCACGCGCCGCGTCCTTTTCTTGCGGAGGGCGACGGTTTCCTCATCGGTCTCGCCGGTGTTGTTGCTAGGGATCCTTGCAATACGAAAGGGCGAGAGAGAGAGATTGCTGTGAGACAGTGTAGAGTGGAATTTGTGGGAAATGTGAGTGATAGGATTTTTTTTTTTTTTTTGAAATCTAGGGCTTGAAATTTGAAATGAAATGCGTCGTTTCTCCCTTTTTTTTAAGTGGCAACAGAGTGGGTTTTGTGCGGGAAAGATGTGATAATTTAAATCAGCGGTCCTTTTTGTTTTGGGAATTTTCCCTTTCACCGCACATAGACATGTTGCGGTTATACCTTTTCTGTTCTTATTGATTTTTTTTTTATAAAAAAAACAGTATTTCACTATGTTTTAAATTTCAAAAAAAAAATAATAATGAGGCAAAATTATGTAAAGTCAAAAAAATAAATGAAGTAATTTAATTTTTGTTAACTTTCAAGCTAAAGAAAAAGAAGTTACAAGTTGGGGTTGAGACAATTAGATAATTTTCAAGCACTCCTCTTCATAATTCCACATCATTTAAAAATGCCCAAGTGACATGGTGGGCCGACACAGCACACTCATTACCACTCCAACTATATAGCTAATAGACAACCAAACCGGATCCATGGCATAATCAATTTCCTGATTTCCTAAGCACCAATCTTATCCAAGGACAAGCTTCAAAGATCAATTCCTGAGTTTTACTGCAATATGAATCCCAACCCCTACAACTGGCTGCAGACTTTCATGGAAACAAGACAATGAGTTGCAGCTACCTAGCCTGTTACAAAGAAAGAGAGAGCCTGTTTCTACTAGGAAAGAGACTGCCCGATGCAGCTGTTCCTAGTTTTAAATTGGGTATGACGAAAAAGCCCTTACCTTTCAAAAGAGCATGCATATAAGTAACGTGGTAAGCATTTCTCTTGTTTTTTGAGAGGATGCATCAACATTTTAGTGGGTATCAGTGACATGTTTTCATCAGCTCTGGTCACGGAGGCTTTAGTTTTATTCTTTTTAAGGCATTGGCTCAATTACTCCAAACAATCCCACCCAACAAACAGAAAAGTAAAAAAAAAATACAACAGAGCATAATTGCATAAAGATCTAATCTCTCTCAACAGTTTACAACAAGACCATTCTAACAAAGTAATAAAACTTTTTAATTACTTCCTTTCTAAAAACTGTCAAAATGAAAATATATATGGCCTCAAGTTCTTCAAGCCGAACGCATCAAATGAGAAGTCACAAGTCAGCTTTTGGGACTCATGAAAACCTGAGATTTAACTATATAGTGCACGCCATGGCTCCTCACCATCCTTTGATGTCTTCTTTGGATTCCACTTGATTTTATCTCTCGAGAAGCACAAGCAAGTGGAGCTTGCCAAAAGCTCTCCTATTTCATAGAGTACCTGGAAAACCAGCCCCCGAGAATTAGCTAAAAACAACAATGAAAACTTCATAGTTCTATCAGTAAAACAAATAAAATGACAAAACCATAGTTTTTTGCAGATAAATTTGGGAAAACATGAATAAAACATACACTGTTCAAGTCCATATTATAGAACAATCATAGATTTTTTTTTTTTTTTTTTTTTCAAACTTTTGTTGTCTCTTACTCAAACTATAAACATTATTTTTATTAGCTAAGGTTGAGAAAGAACGAATACCTGAAGCTCTTCCAGATTTCTTTGCCCAATAAGGAGAACAGTTGGCAGCTTGAAGACATGGACCAGCTGAAGAAAGCAGGACAATGGTTCATAATGAATCTGCAATGATGATGGTGGCTTCTGGATTTTGGCAGCCATGGCCCTAGTTATGTCTGTTTCTGGACCTATTTGCACGCCATAAAGAGAAACCTTGCTGCTACTTGTTCTCGTTGATCTGCTGTCACACTTAAGCTTTGATGATGCCACGAGAAAAGGGGCTATAAGTGTGGGCATAGTTGATGATGTTTCCCCTGTAAGTTGTGCCAACACTTCATTCACAGCACACACCAATATCGGTGGCTCATAACTTTGTAGAAGTAACACTGAAACCTGAGGACGAAAAGAAATTGGAAAGAGAAAAGGACAAGGTCACGGTTTATAGGTTTCTAGAATCATTTTGGACTCTCATGTTACAGGCAATACTAAAGGCTAACTAGCCTTGCATAGAAAGCGTGACCTGCCCCATTTCTTATGAGCAAAAAGCCAAGATGTTCATCTGGCAAACAAGGACGGATCCAGGATCATTATCTTGGGGGGCAAGATGTCCAGTAAAGACTTATAATCATGAGACTAAATATTTATCAAACTATAAATATTGTTTGATAAATATTTAATGGCAAAGATATTTTAACACCCGATTTTGACACTGAAAACGTACACCCCCGAAAAAAACCGGGTGTTAAAATTTGAACAAAATACTAGTGCACTTTCGAGGATGTACGTTTTGGTGACAAAAACGGTTGTTAAAATAACAGCGTTCAATATTTAAGAAAAAGACATGTTACCAAAAATAAAATTGGAAATTAAAAAAAAAATGTAGAAGTAATTGGTTAAGACCTTTAAAGTCACTGAAACAAATTAGTATCATTTGTTCTACTTGCTTTATAACTGGGTATCTTTATATACTTATTTTAGTGATAAAAAATAGTTCTCAGATGAACCTCCACTCATATACAATCATTTGGAGAGCAAATATTGGTTAATTTTGGGTTGCATGAAGTGCTGCTATCATGTGACATTTGAAGAGAGAGGGGCACAGTTATAGAGTGAAAAACTACAAATAGATGTGAACAACCTATGAATATTTTTTATCTTTTGGGGGGGGGGGCAATCTACCCTGCACGCCCCCCTTTGGATCCATCCCTGCTGGCAAAGTAAACGAAACAGAGATGCGTCAGCACCAATCCTACAATGGATTGCAAAAATCTGCTCAAGGCCAAAGGCCCCAGACCTTTCTTAAAAGAATTTGCAATTTAAAATGTGTAATTCAAATCGATTACCACAATATTTTCACCTTTCTAATTGTTAGCAGGTCATACCATGTTTGAGATGTCTCTAACACAAAAAACAAACGTGTAAGAATGTACTTTGTCTACCTGCCAGGCACATCAACTCTTAGTATGTCCAAAATAATAGTACATGAAAGTTTTATGTAACACTTTTTGGAGGTCAAGTACAATTTAAACCAGTGCTGTAAATTGTAAAGCTGATATTTAAATGTAGCACATTCACGTATGTCATAGTGTCACTAAGGCTGGTAATCATATAGACTAACAGAGACTATATTTTGCAGTTAAACTATTTTAACACCGCTCCAGTTCTTTGCACGTTCATAAATCATAAAGGCACTAAATGATTTTGTTAAACCAGTCAAATGTGCATCACTAAACAGTTCCTGAAAGCCGTCTAACACGTGTGCCAGCATCTCTTTCAAATTATGGTATGGATTAAATATTTACCCTAAAGCAACACTAAAAATGGATCTATCAACTTCTAAAATGCTAAAAACAGTAATTCTTCTTCCATATTGGTCCAATGGAAAGTCACTGCTTCTCTAAAAATTGAGTTAGTTAGAAATCCCTCTTTATGACTAAGCTTCCAAAACCCTAAGAACAATGAACCACAAACTATCCATCGACAATCCACCACACCCTTTAAAGACTACCTCGAGTGGAAATTAGCTTGGCTTCCATATAAATTCTAGCCTAATCAGGGTTATCCTTCTATATCTGAAATATTGTGATTTCAGAATCAAAGCTTCGTGGGAGTCCTTACTTGTAATTGAATGCGACATGGAAGACAGTAAACATCAACAAAGAACACCCATCCAAGAAAAGGGAAAATCGACAGAGTACCTAAGAAATAACAATATAACTATATATGCTGTTTGTAGTAAGCTAATAGCACAAAAGGGTACCTGATAAATGCCATTGTCATCAATAAAGTGAACCATGTTGCCACTTGCTTTGTGATCTTTGATACCATAGTGCTCCAACGAAAGCTCGAAGGAGTCTTCTCTGCAAATAGAACATGAGAAACAGTGAATAAAGTATGATTGTTCGAGATTTTGGGGGGAGAAAAGGGAGAAAGGGGTATAGGGTTACTTACAGTCTGTGAAGAGAGGGGTTAGAATTAGGGTGGAGAGCATCTGCAATGGCTGCCCCAAACTCGTCTGGGTCTCTCAAGAGGAATACTATCTTTGGAGCTACCTTCATTCTCCCTCGTCTTCGGCTTTGCCGTGTGGATGCGAGCGAACACCGTGAGACTGTAATTACCAAACAAGAAAGGCGAAAACGAAATTGTAATTGGCGGCCCTAATTTAAGTGCTTTAAAATGACGCTCAATTTTGATGGTCCTATTTCCGGATATTACTTGTCTGATTGTTTTTTTCTTCCAATTATAATTACCCCTTCGAAGAAAAAAAAACTCCGTATAAAAGTTGAAGAATTTTTAATAGGAGGAAAATTTAAGCTGCATCAAAATAAATTCTGAACCTAATGATATATTCACTTTTTCATGTTATTCATACACTTAAAAATGTTGAATCTTTACTTTTCTTTTTGGCTTCATCTTTGTGGAAAGAAAAAGTAATGGTAATGGTTTATTAAGTTGTGGTCAAGTTTCTCTTATACTTAATTTTTTTATAAAAAAAAATTGATTTGGAATTGATTACTATTGTAGAGGAAAATCATGCAATTCTACTTGCTGAGCTCGAGTTTTATTTTTATATTCGGTTTAAAATCGGTTAAAACTCAACTCAATGTAATTTATCTAAATTTTCTCATGAGTTTAGTTTGAGCAACCTCAAACTTGACTCGAATCATATTATAGCGAAAAAATTATTTAATGTCAAAAGTATAAATTCGGGTATTCTTTGAAATCAGGTCATTAAAAAAAGAGACGGAAAGCAATATGAGTTTTCATTTTTTAGGTACATTAAAAGATTAAAAATTAGAGAAAGAAAACTACAAATTTCTAGTGTTGAATAAGGTGTTCACAACAATTTATCCCGTGCCAAAATCTCAAATTGGGGTCAAGTCACAATCAAAACGTGACGTTTGTACTGTTATGCGGTTTAAATGATTTGAGTTGCACTTTAATTATAAACTATAGCTTTCAGTGCAGTGGTACGCCCAAGTGAGAATATTCACGTGAGAGTAAAGAGATGTAGGAGACCAATCTCACATGTGGAACCATAACCCATTAGCTTAAGCTTTTTTTTAATTTATGACCTGTTCAATTGTTAATTTTGTTTTTTTTCATTTTCTATATCATTTTTTTCTTAACACTTTCTTCAACAATTTGAACATTCTGAATATAATTTAAAAAACAACATTTCACTTTCTAACGTAATATTAAAAAATTGAGAAATAATAACTAAACAAAATTTTTGTACATCAATCATGACTGGAAATTTATCTCATTAGGTAAGATATTTTTAATTTCCTCTGCGAAATTGAGAGATTTGCTTCTTCATTCTTTGAAATGGTAAATAGATCTTGGGCACTGCATGGTTGATTAAAAGTTTAAAACTTAATGGCTGTTTGATTTTTGGAAAGTTGGATTCCCAAAATTGAAGAATCCAACTTTCCACAAATCAAGTAATCTGTTCACCATATTCATGTGTTTGGTTTTTTTTTTAGAGAAAATAATAGTTAAATGTGGGAAAGTTATATTATTATGTTTGATTTACTGCAAAAATTACTTTCCTTGATATAAAATCACAAAGATATCCTTGAACCTATATACCCAATAGGTTTTTTAATGGATTGTTTTTGTAAAACAAAATAAAGTCCAAGAAAATTTTAACTGGATTATAATATTTTAAATTTTTTTAATATATACATTTACTTTCAATTTATTTAGATTATAAAAATATTTTAAAATTAATAAATAATCGCAATGTTTTACTTTGAATTAGCTAATATATTTTACATGTTTAGAACTAATAAGCAAAGCAAGAAAAAAATTATAATAACAATAATAGTAATAACGTCTGTGTTATATGAGTAAGTTATGTAAATAAATAAATTGAAGATTGTATAAATTTATTAAGGATAGAATCGTTTGTACGAGTAAATATAACTTTCCCTCAATTATAAAAAGTTAAATTACGTAAGAGATAAGAGGTATTTTTTTAGAGATATAGTTTAACCGATTTTGGACATGTTTTAATTAAGAGATAAGAGGTAACAAATCCTTTCTTTTTTTTTTTGGGTAAGAAAGGGTTACATAAAACAAAGAAAAAACAGCTCCTAGGGCATTTGAGCCCCACCGGAGAAAGACAACCCTATCCCAAGAGTAAAATCTATTTTCATTCTTTGTTTTGGTAATTAATTAAGCCAATTTGATTATCAAGTTATCAGCTTGCTAAATCTCTTTAAGGTAGAAAAATTGCTTTGAAAAGATTTAAACAAATTGATTTAAGTTTGTTTAAATCACAACCAAACAACACTTTTAATATATTCTCTGCTTAATCAGTATCATTAATTAAAATTCACATGCATGCATACGGTTGCATAAAAATATATGATTTCATGATATTTTCACTTTTCATTTGTGTCGATGGAAAATAGAGTGATTGGATGTCGGATCATCAAAAGCTTTGGTGGAACAGTTGAGATTTGTTTTCTTTGTAAAAAATGTTTAGATTTGAATCATTCTGTTGCGATGAGGTAAGACAAATCTTATCTAATAATTGGATATAAATCAATACTTATATTTGATCTGCGTGAGCGAACACTCACACAAAATGACAAAGCATATAAGTCTAATTAACAAAACATCTCGTGGTATAAAATTACTAATACAAGTGAAAAGAAAAACAATCTTGGTGCCCACATAATTTTAAAAAAAAAATAATGAATGTGATTTACAACCATAACAAGCATTTACACCCACGAATATAACTAACTTTACAGTCATATTGGCACGGTAAAACTACTCATTGAATTGGCCCCTAGCTATGAGTTTTTTCCCCTCCCTAGCAATTGAAAAAAATCAGTTACACATTGAATTTTAGTCGAGCTTCTGAAGGTGAAAAAGAAAAACGTTGAAAGAGAAACAAAACCATTATTATCAACATTGGGTGTCTCCACATGCGTAAGACTTGCTTTACTTTATCCACCACAGCAAAAAGACTCGAACTTAAGAACTCTGGCGAGGAAAGCTTCTACCACCTCGCTAGAGCTTTGGTTTACTCAAGCTTCCATGCATAAAGAAACAACCAAAACTCTGGCGCACCAGAGCAACTTCTGGCGGAGTAATACTTGCTTCCCATGCTGGTATCGCTATCGCCTTCGTGCCCGCTTCCTTCTTTGTCACTACTCTCTTCTGTTGTACCTGGCTTGAAAATAAACAAGCCATGCCCTGTTCCAGGGCTATTGAACAACCAATCATGCACATCCCAAAACACTTGAACTGGCTGTTTATCTACCATAACAGTCTGATTCCCTCTAAATTTCCATTGCAAGTTTATAACATAAATTACCACAATCCCATCTATGCTAATCCACATTTCAGGGTCTTTAGGTCCTGACGTCGAGCTCTCAACAACAATATCATGTTCTTTTTTCTTGTCATCAAATTTAGCTCTGGTGGAAAAACTTTTCTTTGCAAACACATTTTCTTTCTTGTAAAACAAGGTTGAATCAACCAGGGCAGGTCTCGATTTCGTTCTCTTGTAAGCTTTCTTCTTGTAATTCCCCAACAATAACACAACCTCTTCATCACAAACTAGAGCAACATAATAATCTGCACAGGGCTCAGGTCCACCGACGAATTTAGCCGAACGAAGATCCCAGTATACTTCCATTGGGTTTCCTTCAACCTCGAAGGATTTACCCCCTTTTTTGCTCCAAAAATGCCAAGGCTTAAGATCAATCTTGCAACTGTAATGGACATCACCTTCTAGACTAGTAACCATAACGGTTAGAGAATGATTCATCAGATTCTTAGACCACAAAACAGTCACATTACGCCAAAATCCTGCGATATGCGAATGATAAACGCATGTTACCGTGCTCTGAGCTGTTTTATATGTAACAGGATCTTCTGTTATTTTTTCTGCAAAAGGCACTGGATGATTTCGCGATGATTGAGTTTGAAAAGACATTTTTCACAAATCTTTTCAGCCCCTTGGCCGCCTCTTCCTTCTAATACTGATCTCTATAAACACGAGTGCAATCAAAGCTAATAATGTTTAAAATGTGAGAAGATAAAACAGATTATGATCGAACCCCTTTCTTTGTAAACATTTGATGATGATCATGTATTTGCACCATCAGACAGATGAGTTTTATTAAGGGCTGTAAATCATTTATCCTTAATTTATTTGTAACATGAACATAAAGTTACACGTTTACCTTCGTCTTGCAATGCAAGGCCTCATCATATTGGAGAGATAACCCTTGATCAGGTCGTTTCTTTGGGCTTGATGTTGAAAAGAGAAGCTCTTGACCGTGCAGCGAAGAACGGAGAGATTCACCTGGAAAATGGCTGCAAGTTTGTTTGTTGAAGGAAAGAGAATTAGGAACAAACATGAAAGCTTGTTTGTGGAAAGAGGAAAAATCTCTACCCGAAACATAAGGAGGTCAAAATCTTTTTACTATATACAGTTATATAGGTTCAGTTTTTTATTATTTATTTATTTTTTTTATAAAAAGATATAATCTCAACCACTCATATAAATATAGATCTTACATAATACATAAATTTATAAATTACACATAAACAGATTACAATTTTTCTTTTAACGAAAGAAACGGAACACAATAAATAAATTGTCACTGAATGACAGTTGTCTTTGCCGAAACAGTAATTTCTAGCAAATTCATTTTTTGAGTTCTAAAATTATCATCTCACTACCAATTATTTCTCCCGAATAGGCTTGGTCAAACAATAAGAAAAAAGGAAAGAAAAAAACTGTTCCAAATCATTAACGCCAAGTAAGAACAATAAAAATAATGAGTTCTCTTCAACTGGTAACAGCTGATCAAAATCTAATAAAGAAATGGATAACTGGAAATATTTTGCTATTTAAGAACCAATTTCAATCACGAGCAGAAGAAGATTAACAACCAGAAGGAAAAAAGAAAGGGGTGGAGTGGCAATGGTGAAAACCCAGAACCATTTCCATCATGCTGTTTATGTATACAATCAGATTGCCTGTGAATCTGCAACATGTGTTAACTACGATCTATCCGAAAAACTTAAGCCAATAAAAAAATATATTTTAACATTCATTTTCACGTTCATAGCACTAGAGAGACGATGTGAGTCTAAGACGTAAAGTTCGAAACAAGAACAAAAACCAAATCAAATATTTATTATAAACAGATATCATATTAATCCCCAAAAACTTAAGCTGACAAAAAAGGTGTCAAAAAATGTTATCAAGTTCAAATAAACATCACCTTAGCTAATTTCAAGACACTTGTTAAAAAGTAAGCAAGTCGCACACTATAGACTAGCCTCTTCCTATTGCAGCAAGTAAGAAAACAAGGATAAGAAATGAGCAATAACAAGGCTGGATTAAGTGCCATTTTTCTCTTTGCCTCAAGTGGTTGACCCCCTTCTATGAAAATGTAACACTGATCTAAATCTTCTCTACTGCCTACATCAAAAGCTTCTACCACATCCAGCAAGAAATAGTTTTACAAAAAGCATAGTCATACAATATCTAGATTCTCGTTTGCCTTATCCCCTTGATCTGAACCATTAACTGTTTCATCTCTATCTTTAGTATCCCCCCCACTTCTTGTCAAGCTTTCGCCCACATAACTGGATTTTAAGATTCCGCCAACATGGTTATCTGAAGCACCAGCCTGAATTGCTTCCATATGCAAAACCTTCACCAAGTTCCTAAAGCGACGTCTGAAGGTTGGCAACTGGGACATGGAAGCTACAATCCCCTGTAGTCTACAGCCAAAAAAAAAAAAAAAACAGAGCATTGTAAGTCCTGAAGAACAGTATTGTAATTCCCGATAAGAATATTAAAAATCAAAAGTTTGTTAAGCTTCATGGCATAGAGATTTTGGTTTAGGGTTCTCTTGTACTAATAAACTTAACAATTTACAGATGTGACACTGCAATATAACCTGAATTGTCAGAAAAGGCCATAGTTTTTGTTTTATAAGTAGAAAAGGCTAGAGTTAAGTAGATAAGCATCACATGTAACGCAAAGGAAAAGAAAAATGTGCTATGACTACACAGCACTCGCATAAGTTACCATAGTGGTGGTACCTTCTAATTATGGCTTGCAACTGTGCTCTTCTAACAGGATCACCAGATGGAAACCCAGTGCCATCCCATTCTTCAGGTCTTTCGTTTTTGCACCCCATAACCATATTTCTGAGGCAGAGTTCTTCACTTCCATCTAATTGGAGTTTCTTTATTTGCTCTTTCATGATTAGTAGAGGTCCAATGAACCACTCAAACACTTTATCCCTTGGTCCATTAATCCTCGTCAATTCCACATCATCAGCTGGATTATTTAATTACATAATCATGATTACAACTCATGGTATCTTATATAAAGCTAAGGGAAAAATTTTGAGTTAACGTACAGATCACCAACCCAGACGAATCGGACTTTGCTGATGCAAGCAGACACTGTAATATGGTCCAAGCAGGTAGTTTGATACCGAGCTTCTTACAATTACCCTTCAGAATGCATTCCTCTACATCTTTGATATTTAAAAGGCCATCACGAAGGAGTATCCTACCATTCACCTCACAGGATTTAAACAGCCAGTCCCATACCTGTAATATTGAAATTTAAACAAAGAAGTTCGTAAAAATCATATCTCAATTTAAAGCTGGATCTTGAAGAGTCCTTACCTGCACTGGTTTATATTGTTGGATTGCCCACTTCAATGTTCTTGATTTTTCTGAGACAAGTTTTAGATTATATGAGCCTTCTCTATTCTTCAACTCATTGTTGCCATTATCTAAGTTTTTTCTCTCAAGGCTAGGGCTCATGCTTCTTCTATATCTGGGTCTGGTTGTCACAAGCATGTTTTAGAATGAAAATCAACAGGTGCAGGTGAAAAGATAATTTAACGCGCGAAAAGTGGGCTTAATTAGTCCAGAGCCCACTCTCTATTCAATAAATCACATTAGGAAAAATTTTAACACATGCATTATGTCCAATTTGAAGAAGTGGAATTTTTTTTACTCGTATGATGTACCTGGGCAGGCAGGACCCTCTCCTCAGGTATAGTAAATCATTTACATATTCATCAAACAGTGAAACCACGGAAATGATATAGGCAATCCCCATCCGGAACGAGTCTTCCTGCAAATTTTCTTATTTTGGTCAGATAAAATTTCAAAACAACTCTAATTGTTAAAAAAATACCACTCCTCCCCCTCCTCCCAACAAAAAAGAAGGAGAAAGAAATCCCACCAAAAAAAGCAGCCAACAGATCAATACTTCATAATATCATAGCCTAAACAATCGCATAATGATGGAAAAAGTAACTTCAAGCAGACCTGATGGACAATAACTCCACTGTAAAGCCCCAGAAAGAAGCTGGAGATAATTGCACCTATAACAGCTCCCACAACAGCCAAAGGCCATAAGAGGATAGCAAGAGCAGCAAATGGAACACAGACCGTCTCCAAGAATGGTCCTTCTCTGCCAATCAAGTCTTCTAAAAGCCTCATCCATCCTTTGAACAACATGTATGGGCTTCTCCAAAGAGCAACAGCTGTAATGGAAAGAACATCGACAGTCACGCCAATCAGGCTCGCCAACAAACAACCTGGCAGTTTTGACAACCTAGGAAGGACACAATAGAATATAGCTTGAGAGTTCATTTATACATTCCTTGTTCAGTATGTATAAAAGGTCAAAGGGAATCTTACTTTATGTCTATTGGCTTTTCATCTACAGGCACCATCTCACTTAGCTCATCCATAAAAGAGAAGTATGAGTGAAAGCAAAAATCGGTGAAATCCTGCACCGCCATGCAGCTCCCTTTAATGGTGGACAAAAAGCCATCCTGGTATGCACAGAGTAAGTCAACCACGTGAATTTCTGAGAGCAATTACAGAAATCTATAAATAAAGATCATGTGAAGTTCCATTAAAAAAATACTCCTAAAGTACAGTGCATATATAGTGATGTTGAACCCATGATGACAACTGACAAATGTTAAATAAAAAAAAACGAAATAGTTTCTATTCCAAGCTAATTCAAATGTTTCTAAAGAGAATGTCATTAAATTGACTGGGAACTAAGGAGAATAACAAACTTGATCAGGTTTTATAAAAAATTTAAAAATATTAGGAGAGGAAAAAAAGATGAAGGTAACAATTAAGTGTCTATACTTCCATTTGCAGAACAAGAAGACTTCCTTAAAAGATCATGTCCGACACAGACAGTCCAATCATTTTTGCATACCTACTCTGCCATTGAGCCTTTCAGCCAATGAGTTAAATCTACCACACTTCATGAGATACTTCAAATAAAACCACCTTACAATGGCAGTAACATAAAGACTAGATAGGAGGACATGCTAAGAAAAACTCTTGTTCAGTTATTTGAGTCCCTGATTCTGTTACGAAGCAGCTAAAGAACAACCTCCTGTAGCAGCAAGAATTTACTTGGAAATAAATACAACCTTTTAATACCATTTCTTGGAGTAAAACCTGTACAAAATTCTAAGACAGGTTATTTTGGCTCATTATTAATTCTGAACACAAATCTTTTTATCCCAGACAACATTTATGTTCACGACCACATTTTGGCCACAAGGATGTGGCTTACACAGGCATCTGATACAATAGCTAACTGTTTATGTAACCAGTAGAAAGAAAAGGCAGAATAGGCCTCTTTACGAAGAGACTTCAAAGAATGAGTATAAGCTATCATTTCACAACTTAAAAGTGAAATTCTAACAGAACGAAAAAAAAGGGACAAGGCAGAGAGAGAAACTCACAACAAAACAGTGGTAGCATTTGTCGGTGACATTCTTCCCAATTGTCTCGAAAGTTGCAATAAGGGGAGTTAAAATCCCATATCCAATTCCACCCAAAAGGCTTCCAACAATTCCAAAGATCAGCCAAAGGACCAGAGGTACTGGCAAAGATAACAGCACCACCATCTTCAAAACTACCCCAAGCCTCTTGGTCCTGAAATTATTAGCACAACAAATTAGTAAGAGACCAAGGCCAAATAATAGAGAACTCGATATTGAATTGAACAAATGTGTAATGCAATCATTTGAATTCAGCAGGATTAATTCAAAGAAAGCACACCTTGCCACACAGAAGTAAGTCCAAATAAAATGTGCCGGCCAAAGGCCTATGATCACAGATGAATTCCCTATCGCAATAATTCCCCCTGCAACTGGACCAATGATTACCGCTGTGAAAGAAGGGCAGATATTATTAACAAGTAATGTATGCGAATGATCCATATATTATATATCCAAATTATAGTGCACATATTCATCTGAACACAGACGTGTTTGGCACCCTTATTAAAACATGCAGTGGAATCAAAATAAAATTGGTAACAAAAATGCTTATATACAATTTTTAGGTAATTCCTCCTCTCATGGGTGGTAAAGACAAGATTCAATCTTGAATTACAACAAAGGACTTTTCCAACTACATGTAACACACTAAGCTTACTGAGATTCTCTGATGAACCATTATCTTAAATGTCCAGCAATGGATGAAGTAGTGCACTAGTTCACATTCACAGAATGACAATCAAAACGTAAATAAATTCTTAATTTTGCTTGTTAGTACACATGAATTCATGTATGGAACACTTCATGATAACATTCAATTCACAAAAATGAAAATGGGCATGTGCTCATGTGCATAGAAGTGCCCACTACCCTAATTGAAAGCTCCTAAACTAATACTCCATTAACAGGTTTTTGCTTTGCAAGAGACCTAAATTAATTATAAAAAAAACCCCAAATGTAAAATAGAAACCTTTTTTTTAATCTTTTTCCTAATAATTATAATATATAGATGAACATTTATGATTTACCTTTGAGAATGCCAAGGATTAAAAGCAAGAAGAAGAAGGGCAAAAACGACACGAAACTCCACAGTTTCCCTATAAACCCTACCGGAACCTCCATGTCTCTTTCAACAGACTAATTCTCTCTACTGGGGTCGCCTAATAATTTTGGAAATTAACAAAAGGTAAATGGGAAATGCTCTTTTTAGGAGAGTCCAGTACCCAAAAAAGAAAGAAGATATGAACCAAAAAACTAAAATACTCCATTAAGGTCAAAGAAAGAGAGCTGAAGAGAAACAGAGAGAAGGGGAGATGGTATAGAAACTAGAAAGGCATGAGAGAGAGTGGACTGTGAGAAACTACGTGGCGAGAGGTTGTGGTCCGTAAGGACACATGGCGAGCGACAGGGTTGTGATCCGTGAAATTACCACGGAAGTAGGGTGGAGAGAGACACCGGGTCACGTTTTTGGCGGGAAACAACCGCCTTGTAACGTAACGGCTTGACCACAAATGTCCACAGATCCTTATATAATCCTCTGATGTCCTAACTCCTTACTATTCTACTGATTGATCAGACACCGTTTGTTCACGTATTTTCGGTTCAGAGTTTTTCCATTTCGTGCAGCTTGTTACAGAGGATAAACGGAAAATTAATATTCTTTTTATAATTTTTGGAGCTAAGCTTCCAAATGAAATATGGGTCAGACACTACCCAATAGTTGCTTGGACTCAAATGATCAACCATGTCTGTTGGGCTTGAAGAAATCCATTGCATTTCTTTAAAATTTAGTAAACCAAGTTGGATCTTGTCCATTTTTCCTAATTGAAAGATCAACATGTTCTGGCCCAATTCCGTAAGACTACAAAACTTTTGGGCAATTGGAAGACCAGAGTCTGTGCCCTTTTCTTCTCCAATTCGTGGTCAACACAGTGAATTGATGATGCTGAGATAATCTGGATGCTAACAATTGCGGTAGAACTCAAATCATGGTCTAGTGGCGTCTCAACTACCATCCCGGTCCAACTTTCAAATTTTGATCGGAGATTAACACAAGAACAAGATAGGGACTTTTTGAGATTTGGGTAAGACGGGTAAATATGAAAGTAGACCCAGTTAGTCGTCGGCTTAGTAGAGGAGGTGGAGGCGACTACATCGCCGTTAATGGTGCCGTTAACGAAGCGGATGATGCTGCTTGTTCCAATAATGGAGACGACTCTGTTATTCGCGCGAGCTGCGCCGTGATGCCTCGCGGTTGTTTGGAGCAAGGTCGCGGTGGCTGACGAGCAGCCCCCTCTAGAAGCTTCGCGAAATTACAGAGATGGTGGTACGATGTCGAAGCCCTGTGTTTCTCTTCCCTGGCGGTGGTGTATGTACTAAGCTTCCAAATGGGAGTGTCGTGGTTGCGTGATTGTGGTCACTCAGTTGTGTCGCCGCAGATGACGTCTGTGATGGTTGAGCCCTCTGCGTCCTGGTTTTCGTTGTGCTGGGTGTCAATATAAACGGTGACACCCTTTATATTAATATTAAAAATAATTCATAGAAATATTTTTATTTTTTACTATAAATGTAAGATACTTTTATATTTATTTTTTTATATCAAATATAAAATTAAATGGAATCGTTTTTTTTAATTTGATTTATTAAACAAACACTTAAATTACGAGAATTCTCCTGAACTATAAATTTAGTGTGAGGTTTTTCAAAATTTTTAATGATATGTAATATTGTAACATTTTCAATAATATTCAATGATTATTCATTAATAAAATGAACTTAAAATATCATAATATGAAAAATTGGACATAATATTTTTCATACATGCAAAAAAAATATTATATATCACAAAAATAATATAAATTATCAGGACCTACTTCTAAGATACCTTATAATTATGAACATCTGTTTTATAGTTTTAAATACACAAGTCCTATTAAAATTTAAAATACAATTATACCAAATTAAAAAAAATAAAAAACAAACCAAAACCCAATAAAAAATAGGGCAAATTAGCAGTACGTCCTTTTAAGATTCCTTTCCCCCTGCTCTCTCTCTCATCCTCTTCTCTTCCTATCTGACACAGCACCCATCATCACTTTCCTTTTTCTGACAACCAACTTTGTCTCCCCCAGTGTTTTCAGAGTACGAAACGTTGGAGTAGTGGTTTTGTCGGGACTCGTGAGACATAAATTTTTTTAATATGTTAAAATATTTTAAAATTTTAATAAAATAATATTAATTAAAATAATAAAAATAATAAAAATTAAATTAAATTAAAATTAAAATAATTATTTTTTAGTAAAATTTAATATTTTTACTAACTCTTTATAATATAATAATTATAATTTTATAAATATTTATATGATGTATAACTTATGTTTTTATATCGTTGTGATTTGTAAGTGATTAATTAAATACTTTGTAATTATTACTAAACAATATGACATGTAATATATATTTATGAAATGTAATGATATTACAACACTAACTTAATAGTTAAGACCTATAAAACTTATTAGTTCATAAATTTGAGCTTTTTAACTTCTTTTTTTCAAAATTTTAAACTTTTTAAAATAAATTTCACGGGACATACATCTAGACATCCGAGACGTAAAAAATATACGTCCCGAGAAAGAAATGCTTAACTTCAAACGCCTCGAGGTGTTCTTGCCTCGCCCTACCCAAAAGGTCGAGCCCCAGGAACCCCGTGACTGATCTCACATCTAATCTCCTCCGCAAGCTCTCTCCTTTGTCGATCTCTCCTCTCTCCACTCTTAAAAATCCAAAAAAAATCACAAAAGCGGCTTTGAACCTAGACATTCATTTCTTCGACATAGATGTTTATATAAATAAAATTCTTATAGGCTATTAATTAGTTGTTAGTAATTGGTTAATTAGTTTGTTAGTTAGAATGTTAGTTGGTTACTTTTCGGTTTTAAACATCTCTGTACTTCATTTCATCTTATGTTTTAACTTAAATATTAAAATGTAATTTTTTTTTGTATTTTCTACAGTGTTTTCAGAGGCGATGGCGTTGTGCGAGGCGTTTTGCCTCAATGAGGCGAGACATAAGTCTCGACGCGTTAGAGCGTAAGTCTTTTGAAACGTTTGGGTGTTTTGAATAAAATAATATTAATTAAATTATAAAAATATTAAAAAATTGAAATAATACAAATTAATTAATTATCAATAAACTTTACTAACTTAATACCTATGAATGAATATTTATCAAAATATTTTTACACAAATATCAAACAATTTGATAAAATTTTTAATCACATATGATATTAGACGTATGTTATTGTTTGTTGCATATATATCCATCAATTTACATTATGGTCCTCCAACATAGTGGTTCCATTTTTAATGACGTCCAATCAAAATGTTGAAAATTTAAAATTCTGACCTAAGAGGTTGAAAATCCGGGTAAGTCTTTTGAATCTTTTAGGGTGTTTTGACTTTTTAATAAAATAATATTAATTAATTAATTAGAATAGTAAAATAAAAATAATTTAATTTTTATCAAAATTTAATACGTTACTAACTCTCTATAGTCTGATAACTATAATTTTATAAATATTAATATATATTTATATATAAATTATATGAAATATAACTTATATTTATATATTGTTGTAATTTGTAAGTGATTAATTAAATAGTTTGTAATTATTATTAAACTAGATAACATGTATTATATATTTATGAAGTGTAATAATATCATACCAATGTTATTAGTTTAGTGGTAAGTTCTATGACCCTTTAGGTCATGAGTTCGAGCCACATCGCAGTGAAGAAGATTTAGGATGGGCTAGACTGACAAAAACGAGGTCGTTTTGGTTAAATGGATTGATATATTTGACCCAAAACGACCTCGCTTTGAGGTTACGAAAAAAAAAAAAACGCCCCAACAATCACGCCCACGGACATTTTTCGCGGATTTCACCCGAGGTGTGCCCCAATTTGCTTTTTTAAAACACCAATTTTCGAAAATTTTAAAGAGGTAATTTTATCATTTTTATTATTTTTTTCAATCAAATATTGATGTTTGAATGATAATTGTTTTACTATGATATATATATATATATATATATACACGTAATTTGATAATAAGATAAAGTTTCAATTTAGATTTATATAAAAAAATTTATAATTGATTTTAAAGCCAAAATTTGAGTATGATTAATTTATATATTTAAATGACGATTATTTTTCTATGATTTATATTTATAATTATATATTTTTTTAAAATATATGTAATTTAACATGTATATATTTAAAAATATTATCAAATTCAAAACAACGTATCAAAATATAACGAAATTGAAATATTCCATTCAAATAATTAAACCGAAACGTTTTCTGACACAAAATTTACATCATTGTATATTACCCGTTGGGTATAAGAATATAAGAGCGGATGTTAATTTTATGCTTTTCTAGAATAATTAAGTTAACTTCTAATATGATCATAATTAAGTACACATTTAGAAGGACGCGCCTATTCGTTTTCGCTCCTCAATACAACAGCTCTAAAAAATATTGCTATATGGTGACTTCCCATTTTCTGCTTGTTTGGCCTGAGCATTGGGCTCTGGCAGTAACATGGTTTTCAACTTCTCTTGATACCGAAGGCACATTATTAATCAGAAAAGAAAAACGGGGAAAGTATTGTTTGTTAATTTTTTTTATTCAGATTGTTTATGGTCTTCAAGATATATTATGGACAAAGCACTGGACTAGCACTGCACACATAGATTATTTAAAGAGCAAATAGTGTTTGAACGATTCAAAATCTACCAATCACACGAATTATAAAGAAAAAAAATAAGATTTACTTAAATTCACTTCAAAATAAAGTTACATCATGCCAAAAATTTCACAATTATCAACCTCACAAATCTCTTGTTACAATGTGTGGTACATAAAGAGTATTTATAAACAACTTAAGGCGTTTTAATGAGGGTTTCCGTCATAGCCAAAGCTTAAGTCCAAACCGCCAAGCAAAAAACCTAATCCAACTCATATACAGGACTTAAAATTTTTTATAAATCTGAATTCGTTAAAGTATACACAAATTCTAACCGTGTTTGGTGTTACATGGGGTTGATATATAAAGAAAACATATATCTAATGCACAAGAAATTCGATGTCATCATCTTCAACTTTCCTCATGCAGGCCATTTTGAACATCTATGTGAAAAAGACAGTTTGGTAAGTGCACGCTTGGACCATTTGTTTTTTAGGTTAGAAAGGAAAACAGTATAGATTTGGTACCAATTCTTTCAATCGGCCTTCACTAACTTGCCACGGAATTAAGGTGTTTTAAAGGCCTCTAAGGAAAAGAAGTATTTTCAAATAAAACAAGTGATAATGAGGAAAAGCAAGTGCTGCATTTGTCCAAGTGCAGCAAGTTTCTAGCCCAAGAATTGTTGATGCACTTTATGCAGTGGGTGTTCCTGTTTTGATGTCACATCATTATGACTTCCCTTTATGTGATGTTCTGGATTGGGAACTTTCAAAATGCTACTTTATTGTACCCAAAAATCAAGATGTTACTTTACATTCTGTAGATCTTCAGTATTCATCCACCATAGATCAATAGATACCTATGCCTTTTTATTATCCACTTATTTTGTAAGTGGGTCTTTAATTTGCATCTTTTCGACAAAATTTGTTTATTTTATCTCATTTTAAGATAATACTGAAAAATATAAAAAATAAAAAATATATTATTTTTTAAAAAAGTAAAAAATAAATATATTATTATTTTTAAATTACGTTAAAAATACATAAATTATTAAAAAGTAAAAATAAAATTTTTATTTAAAAAAATTGTAATAAAATGTTTTCCTCGTTTAAAAGAAAAATGAAAGAAAAGCTGCAAGCACTCAAAGTAGCCCATTATTAGACTGTTTATGGGATAGCCCAACTAGGAATTGACAACGGAGAAGAGACAACTTCGATTGGACAAGACAATTTCGACATTGGACAAGAGAAATATCTATGATTACAAATACCACTAAACGCACATAAAAATGGAAGTTTTTTGTTTAATGCTTCTGAACTTTTTGCAGGCCCTTCAATTATTACAAAACTAGCATGCGCCAAATGAAAGTGGAAATGGGTTGAGAACCACGATAGATACGTGTTCAATAAATTTATTTATGAATAAATTATAATTTTTTAAATATAATTATATACGAAATTATAAATAAAATTTTATAAAAATTATAAAATTCAATTATTTGAAATATGTTCAACGACACGTTAAATTCATAGAATCTAATTAACTGGAATAAGATTATGATTCTACATAAAATATAATTAAGATATTATAGAATTATAAATACACAATTTCAATTACAAAATTTGATTGGACGGGATAAAATATAATCTATTGTTAATAACCAAAATTTGATCTCAACAAAAACACCAATTATGTTTAAATAGAAATTAAATTTTTATTTAAATTAATTTTTATTTTATTTTATTAAATTTCCACTCAGAAAGTTGATTCACGGCGGAAATTGACAACTGGTGGATTAGAAACTGCTTTCATTCTATCGTGATGCTCCAAAAGAAAACCATAATAAATTAAGTCTAAAACGAACGAGCAAAATCCTTGAAATTTGATATGCGTGGCGTTGACGGCCCAAATCTCCCATCCCATCCTTAAACGGAGAACCTGGCCTAATTTATAATTTGTCATTGGGAAATATGTAAAAACCGATTCTGCATGAAAAAACATGTTCAATACGCTACAATAAAGAATAAATAGAACCCGTGTGGAGAATAATTCCAATTTGCAGCAAGGGATAACCATCAATCAAGTAATGAATCCTACCTGCACATACTCGATTCCCCACTTCTAAGATTCGTTTTCTTCTTCTTCAAATTTTGAACAAAGAAAAATATGGTGAAAGATTAGTGAGTAGATGGGGCCTCCTAACAAGTACTTGCAATTCTCTTCTTCTATTTGGTCTTCTTCATTGTTTTTTATCATTTACCTTCTACTACCTTTGGCTGTGTTCTTAATTCTTGTATGTTCATTGGGTCCTGTGGCCTGCTTGTCTTCTTCATGGAGACTTAGCTTCTTGGGTTCTAATTCATTTGCTTCTTCTTCTTCTTCTGCACTAGTAGAAGTTCCTGTGGATAAGTTTATCGTTAATGGGTCCTCTTCAGATTATTCATTTTCACCAGTACAAGCTCCAACTAATTACTCCACATCAAACAGGTACTTAACAGGTGCATTCATCACACAAGAAGCAATTCAACTGGTAAGAATCTACTCAAATTTTCAATAACCCTTTTTTCTTCTTCGTTTTTTTTTTCTCTCTTTTTGGGTCTGGATTGTTTTCACCAGAGAAAAATGTTGCATTGATGTATTTTTTTTTTATGGTATTGCTCATTTGAGGACAAAAGGGAGAGAAATTGCAGAAGAATGAAACTGATGATGAAATCAATGTCTCTACCCCGAGCAGAATTATCAAGAGATACAGCAGATTGGAAAAGCTTGAAGCTAGTTTAGCTAGAGTAAGATCTTCCATTAGAGAAGCTGCTTTGGTAAGGAATTTGACTTCGGTCCATGAAGATCCTGACTATGTACCTCAAGGTCCAATATACAGAAATGCTAATGCTTTTCACAGGTATTAATTATTAAACAAATTAAATCTCTGTTTCTATTTGCAAAATTATATTGGTTTCTTTTTTTTAATTAGGAGTTATCTGGAGATGGAAAAGCTGTTCAAAATATATGTATATGAAGAAGGAGAGCCACCAATGTTTCATGATGGTCCCTGCAAGAGTATATATTCAACAGAGGGAAGATTCATTCATGAATTGGAGAAGGGACAATTTTACAGAACAAGAAACCCAGATGAAGCCCTTGTTTATTTCCTTCCATTCAGTGTTGTCATGATGGTTGAGTACCTCTATATCCCTGAAACCTTCAATACCGATGGCATTGGACGAGCTGTTGTGGATTACATCAATGTCATTGCTGATAAGCATCCCTTTTGGAATCGAAGCCTTGGTGCCGATCATTTCATGCTTTCCTGCCATGATTGGGTACGCTATTGAATTGATTATGCCTTGGTTAATTCCCTCCAAAACACCCTGCTTGATTTATTGTTAAAAAAATTACCATTCTTAACATTAAGTGCCTGTTAATTTTCAATTTTTAAAATACCATTTGATCTCACTGTGAAACTGTTTTTTTTAAAAATACCATTTGATCTCACTATGAAACTGTTTTTTTTTAGTAAAACAGTTTTGAAACCAAAATTTTGTTTAATGTTTGATAAAACAACTATTAAAAGGGTGTTTTTATATGCATATTCAACTTTTTAGAAATTGTTTTTTAGCTTTGGATTCTTTTTTGATACGTTGCTTTTGATTTGTTTGGAAACTACTTTTAGAAATTGTTTTTTGGCTTTTGATACGTTGCTTTTGATTTGTTCATAAACTACCTTTTTAAAACATTTGATCTAACTTATGTTTCTTAAAAGTAAAGACCATATTCCATAAATTTTACTAAACATGATTCAACCTAACTAGTAAATCTTTATTTATATGTTTTTTTTATTAATGCAATAAATTTTACCAAACATGATTCAACCTAACTTATGTTTTTTATTTTTTTATTATTATTTTTATTCTTTTTTAAAACAATTGTTTTACATGTTTGACGGAGCTTCTATTTTTTAAAAACGAAAACCCGTATTAGAAACTAGGCTAAAGGTACTTCATATCTTTAACTGTTTCAGAATATGAGTTTTTCAGACCAGTACGTGCCCTCCCATGGGTGCTTAATGTCTAGCTAGCTAATATAACCTAAGGTTTTGTGTACTTATAAACGTCAATTGAATTTCTCTTACTTTCAACCCATTTGATAATCAACTATAATGTCCTGTTAATTATGCAGGGGCCGCGCACATCATCTTATGTTCCACATTTATTCAAAAAGTCAATCAGAGTTTTATGTAACGCCAACATTTCCGAAGGATTCAATCCATCAAAAGACGCCTCATTCCCAGAAATCAATCTCATAACAGGTGAACTTACAGGGCTTCTAGGAGGTTTCTCCCCTTCTCGCCGGTCGATTCTCGCTTTCTTCGCCGGTCGATTACACGGCCACATTAGACACTTACTCCTACAACAATGGAAAAACAAAGACCAAGATGTTCAAGTCTATGACAAACTCCCCAAGGGAATGTCCTACAACACAAAGTTGAAGAACAGTAGGTTTTGCCTTTGCCCTAGTGGATATGAAGTTGCAAGCCCTAGAGTTGTTGAAGCTATTTATGCAGAATGTGTTCCTGTTCTGATTTCGGATAATTACGTGCCGCCGTTCAGCGATGTTCTAAATTGGAAAGCATTCTCCGTTCAAGTTCAAGTTAAGGACATACCCAATATTAAAGAGATACTTATGAACATATCTGGAAGGCAATATTTGAGGATGCAAAGGAGAGTGAAGCAAGTTCAAAGGCATTTTGTTGTGAATGCAACTCCCAAGAGATTTGATGTTTTCCACATGACTGTACACTCTGTTTGGCTTAGAAGGTTAAACATTAGAATTCAAGATTAATTGATCAAATCTTGATTACTCATAAATGGATTGAAGGATTGGGTTCATAATCTAACAAATTGAGGGGCACCTCCAAATTCATTGCAAGCTAAATTAATAAGTTGTTGCTAGGTTTTTTTTCTGACAAATAGGTATGTCGATGTTCTTATTGTTAAATTGTTGTACAAGTTAAAAATGTGATGATGCTTTTTTTTAAAAGAATTAGCGGGGAGAGAGATCTAATCCAAATCTTCCATATGGAAGACCTGAAATGTCATCATTAGGCCAAAAAACCTGTGTCTAATAAAATGGAATTATGTACTTACCAATTAAGTTAAATTAACTAATTAAATATGACGGAGTCTATGGCGCCTTTGAAAGAAAAGAATTTTTTTTATCTATACATTTTGTGGTAGCAATAACAAATTACCGGCAAATTACTTTTATTTTTTTTAATGGTAAAGACACCCTAGATGGTAGTGGAAGATCTGAGTAAGAACAAGCGGATGCCATGGCCTCAACAAGCTTTTTATTTTATTTTTAAAATTTTTAGGTTTTATATATATATATATATAGACCCCTCAATAACATTTAACATATTCTTTTTATTCTCTTTGTCTTTAAAAAGCTTTTTGAATCTAGTATAGGAGAAGTTTTTGTCTGACATAGTGTCATGAGAGATTGATTGTGATTTGGATCGTTTTGCGATTCAGATTGGATTGAGTTCGAATCATTTTGAATCCGAGTCATTTTAGATTTTGAGTCACTCGAATTAGAATCAGGTCAAATTCGGATTATATTATTTTGATGTATTTTTGGATTGGATCAAGTTTAAACCGGATCTATCAGATCGGATTTTCAGATTATGTCATATTTTGTGGCCTTTACACTTTGTAAGCAACAAGTCTTTGGTCTAAAGTGTTGGCTCCTCATTTTTCTTCTTAAAATTATTGTTTTATTCAAGTAGCTTTATAGTAGTATTACTTTCAAATGTAGAAATGCTCAATCATTCCGATATTAACAATGTTTAGGAGTCTTAATTAAAATCAATTACTATATATGTCTTTTAATTTAATATGTCTATTTCATATGATCAATGAAAGGTGTATAATTTTTTCATGATTATTTTCAAAAACTATTTTTCAAAGATGTTCAATTTATAAATAATAACTTTTTTACAATCTCTATCAAATGATATCTTTTAGGGTCTGTTGATGTCGAAAATCTGCCGCTAACCTGGAGGTTGGTGCTTAAAGGGAGCCTGCACAAGTAAGACAAGATGAGCTAGAGAGCCACCGGAGGGGAGAGAGGGTGACACCTCCAACATTTTTGTCAATACAAGGCTTTTGAGAGAAGTAAAGAGAATTGTAGTACTGGCGTTCTTAGTAAAAGCTTAAAGTTTTTTTGTTTTTTTTGTTTTTTTTCAGATGATCTTGGGTTCACGTACCTTGAGCTTTTTATAGTAACTCGGGGGCAGGTTGACCATGTGGACGAGATGACATGATCCCTGAGATCCCGTTTTTCTGCTGAGAGATCTCGATCGCGTATTCAGACGAGATTCAGTCCTGTTAATCACGTGTCATTGGTCTATTGGTGGGAGGTGGCTCCACGTGTCAATGGTTTATTGGTGGAGGTGTTATGGGCTACATTACAGGCCCACCACTTCCTCAAGCACACATGTGTGCTTCGAGGAAGTATAGCGTGATTTCGTCCCATGGCCGTGTATTTGCACTAGGAACGATTAGCACTCGTCCTTAGGAATCTCGGGGACAAGAGACTCATATCTTCGGACTTGTAGATTTTAGGCCAAGCATATGACAAGCAACTCCTATGCTCAGACTTGGAGATTTTGGGTCGAGCATATGACAATCAGCTCATATGCTCGAACTTGGAGATTTTGGGCCGAGCATATGACAATCAGCTCAAATGCTCGGACTTGGAGATTTTGGGCTAAGTATATGACAAGCAGTTCATATGCCCGGACTTGGAGGGTTTAGGCTGAGCATATGACAAGCAGCTCATATGCTCGGACTTGGAGATTTTGGACGGAACGTAGCTCATATACTCGAACTTGGAGATTTTGGGCGGAGCATATGGCCTTGAACTTGGAGATTTTGGGCCGAGCATATGGCAAGCGGCTCATATGCTTGGACTTAGAGATTTTGGGCCGAGCATATGGCAAGTGGCTCATATGCTCTGACTTGGAGATTTTGGACCGAATGTATGGCAAATAGCTCATATGCTCGGACTTGGAGATTTTAGGGTGCCCCGCATTTTTAGAGTTCTTGGTGGATCTTTGGGCTTCCCTTTGTGGGCCTTTTAGGGTTTTTCCTTCTTGAGCCTTTAATGCTTTTTCTTTTTGGGCCCCTTAGGGCTTTTTCTTCTTTTTATGGTGTCAGAAGGCATTTAATTGGGGGGGGGGGGGGGGGAAGCAACTTTTTGATGGCGGTGTGCATTTATTTGATTGGCCACTTTTTGCTTAGAGGAAAGTGAACGACACCTAAGGTTCACGAGGCATCGTACCTTTATAGCAGTCAGAACCTTGGGAGAGAGAAACGGTGTCTTGGTGACGCCAAGGGTCACGTTTATCCAGTTGTAGGGAAATTAATGCCCCTCGTTCCTAACGCCTTTAATTCTATATAAAGGTAGTTTCTTCCTCTCTTTTACTCACTTCACTTCTTGCTTTCTTATTGAGCTTTTGAGAGAAAAAGAAATTCTGAGAGCCCACGGTGTCGGTTTGAAAACTTGGAAGGAGAACTTTGGAGGTTACTCGGAGTTGATCGAGATTCATAGAGAAGCTCGAGGTTGGGTGGTGACCGTTGGAGGCGTGCTTGCGGCGAGGAGACCGAGGTTGTAGTTACAACCACCAAAAAGTTGCGAATATTTTTTGGTGAGTCCTTCTGCCCCTTTATCATGTCTAGGGTAGATGGGCCTAACTGTAGGGTTAGTAGTGGTAGTGAAGACAGTGGTGATCTATCAAGGTAGCTTGAAGAGGCCATAAGTGTCTCCTCTAGCGAGGACAAATCCTCAGTGGAGATCGTTCCTCGAGAGGGACCACTTGCCATGGTTCCCTACGTCCTTGGGGAAGAGGAAGAAGATAAGGAGGGCTCATCTTATGATGATGAGGATGAGGTCGACAAGATGCTGGCAAAAATCAGGGGAAATATGGTGGTTGAGGTAATGAAGCAATGGTCGTACACGGCTAACTCTGTGTCTAACATTGTGGGGTAGGAATAGCTCGAAGTTATTAGGAGGGTCTACCGTATTTCGGTGGACTACACCCTCAGGATAGCAGAGGGTAGGGAGAGGGCTTGTGATGTTCTTTCGAGCCACGCACCTTATGAGATGTGCATTTACGAGCAGCACATAAAGGTCGGGCTCAGGTTTCTGTTTGCAAAAATCTACCTAAATTAATAAGCAAATAATTGAACGGTTTTACTTGCAAGTGCACAAGGTCAACATAGTAGTATAGTGTGCAAATGCGAGATCTTCTCCACAGGGATTGGTAAATTTTGCTTTAGAATTAGTTTCGTAATATAAAACGATAGAAATAAGAATTGAGTTTGGATTGATAATGATAAAGCGTAGGGACTTGATATCCACCACTAATCATGCTTCCACAATAAAACAATATACCAATGCTTTAATTACATCATGAATACCTAATGTAGTCAACCTAAGGGCACGGTGTATACTCCTTAAGCTATTGATTTTCTTAAGCAATGAATTAGGCATGGTGTATACTTTAACTTTTTTCCTTCTTAAAGGATTTAGCATGGTGTATACTAAGTTATTCCTTAAGAAAGCATAATATCTGTGGAAATCGACAAACACACGAGACCTAGGGCATGGTATATACTATCGATTTCCCATGTTGATTAACCCAAGAACCCGGTGTGGATTTCTTTTGTTACTATTGTTAAACCCAAGACTCGGTCATCCAAATTGATTTAACTAACTAGTCCATACCACATGCATATATTGATCAGGCAAACACGTATGAGGAATTCAAGAAAACAAGAATTAATCAAGTTAAGCATCATAATATAAATATCGCAAAGGTGCCAATACTGAATTATTGAGTAAACATAATCAGGGTTTCAATCAAGCCCTATTAAGAGTTTAGTTACACATGAGTTTGATGCTAAACATCTTCATAAAATAAAATAAAAGGAGAAGAATAAACCCAAAAACACTATGGAGAAGAGTTGTCAATTCGTCTCCAAAATCTCTCTTCGAATCTCCCCCAAAGCTGTTTTTTCTGTGTTTACAGGCCTATTTATAAAGTTTAGGGACATCTGGAAACCCTAACTCATAAAGCAAAACCCTGCCCCTACTTTCCAAAATAGGTTTTGTCGTTTTTACTATTCAATGATGCACATGTGCGCTCGATCACTGACTGGTGCTCTCGATCATTGGCTTGGGCGCTCTCGATCGCAACTCGTTGTGCTCGATCGCACTAAGAAGCTTCCAGTTCTTCCAAATTTGTTCTCTAAGCCAGATAATGCTCCATTTTCTTTAAAAACCTGAAAGAACACAGAAAATATAGAAAGGAAATAAAATAGCATGAAATAACACTAACTAAGAACTTAACAAATGTAAATTAAAGGGCTTAAATATGAATATTTAAGCACTTATCACACCCCCAAACTTACATATTGCTAGTCCCTTAGCAATATGAAACTAAAAACTAAATGAAAAACAAAGAACACAAAGATAAATTCATCATTCATGGTATCCAAAATTTAAGTATCACACATAACCATGATGTTCATTCATTAGCAAGCTTAAAATATAAACCCATCTTCGTAAAGAATAGTGTAGACTGAGGTTTCAACCTAAGAGAGGGGGTGAATTGGGTTTTTAAAATTTTTTTGCTAATTAATCACAAGTTTGTAAAAACAAATAAACCAACAAGCATGTAGACAAGTAATGTGCTGTAAATAAAAGAGTTTAAGGAATAAAGGATGCAAACTCAGTTTATAGTGGTTCGGCAATATCGGATTCATTCCGACCCTACGTCCATTCTTTGCAAGGAACCTCCTTGAAGTAATCCACTAAGAAACTTAGTCGTGTAACTTCACGGGTGTTGCACAAACCTTACAATCAATCCCTTCCTCTTAGAAGCAAATCCTTTCCTCTCGGAAGCAAAAATCTCTTCCTCTCGAAAGCAAAAATCCCTTCCTCTTGGAAGCTAATCCCTTCCTTTCGAAAGCTAATCTCTTTACAATAAATGTTGTAAAGTAAATAGTAGAGAGACAACAATGGAAGCTTATATAACTGAATAATATCTCCTTTTCAAGGTAAAGCTTGAGGAATGGCTCAACAATAAATATTTGAAAGCTTTTGTGTATCAATGAGTAAAAACTTGATTGAATGTGTAATCCCCCTTTAAGAAATGCTCAATAGAATGGGTTTATATAGCCTTGATATAATATGGCCGCTTTGTACTGTTCTGGTACGATTTGGTGCAATTTATGCTGAAATCTCGCGTCCCAACAGTCATATTTTTTGAACTACCAGTCGACTGGGTCTTAGTACCAGTCGACTGGTACAAGTTAAAAATCACATTTTTAAAGGCTGTTGAAGGTACCACTCGACTGGGGACAGTCTGTCCAATATACCAGTCGATTGGGGACACACTGTCCAAAACTCCAGTCTTCTGGTATTAGTACCTAGTCGACTAGGATGCTTATCAACCCTGTTTTCATGATTTGAAATGTTTTTAACTTAAAAACGTTTGATTAAAAAGTTATGTAAAAATGCTTTTTCAAAAGGAGCCATAAGACAAGCTTTTTACCTGAACAAGTGAGATTTACAACTTGTTTAAACACCTTGTCCCTATACTAGATCTTCTATCTTGACTTAGTGTTTGATTCGGGTTGAGTTATTGCACCTTGATCCTTGGTTGAATGCTTTTATTGCTTAATACACTTAGATAGCACTATTAGTATAATAAGAGTTGTATTGTGTCATCATTAAAACACAAGTGAGGGTCAACAATTTCCCCCTTTTTGATGATGACAAAACTTATGAGGAAAAAAAACAGTTTTTTAAAAACTAAGTGTTGGATTTTTTAGAAAAATCGTGCAGAGTCTCCTCTATTTTTTGAATAAAACCAACCTGTAAAAAGGTAAAGAACAGTTTATATACAACCCAACCAATCAAGTTAACATATATAATCATATACCAAGTTCTTTGGAGCAATGCTCCCCCTAAATCTATGCACTAGTTTGAGTTTACACCTGTTTTGTCAATTTCTCATTTTTCTCCCCCGTTTTGACAACAGCAGAAAAGAGGGCAGTAATCTTAAAAATAAGCTACCTAGATACCATAGACATGAAGAGCATACATAAAAAAAACTCGTACGTGAAAATTTGGCATCATTCGGAGTTCGGAAGCCTTCTTGGGAAGAACCAGAAGTTTCCATACATGCAGAAGTAGTTTTAAAGCATATATCCGAATATAAAGAGATATAAAGCATGCAACTATATTACACATATGTAAAAAAAGTACATGAAATAAGTCTAAGCATAAACCATCGTCATATATAACACTAGTCTATACAAGATAGGCTTCGTAGAGTTGAAACAGAAGTACAAATACAATAAAATATGAAAATAGGTCTGTGCTAAGAACAATGAAAAACTACATCATTATGTACATCAAAAGGAAGATATATATATGACTCAAGGAGCGGGAGAGTCAGAACCATCATGGATGCTCGTGATAGCCTGAAGGAGATCGCCATAACCAGTCTGACTAGCACTCGAGTCACCCATAGGAGGTGCTCAGTCATTCGTATCCATAGCAGTAGCATCTGGACCCTCGTCCTCATCATCACTACTGTAGTCCTCTCCAATTCGAATGTGCTTCCCGGCCTTGGAGTAGATGAAGCCATCTCGGACTGTGCATCCCATCTTTTTCAGAGAGAAGACATTGATGATGTCCTTGAAGCCGATGTTCTGAGCCTCAGAGGCGGGGAGAGATACCCGAAAGTGCTGAAGGATGAGCGTGATAAGCATCCCGTAGGGAAGGCATCCAGAGTCGCTCGCTTTGCAATTTATCATGTTGGCGAGCAGCAAGGGGTAGATATTAAAGTGGTGCCCCGTTTTAAGGCACCAAATCAATATGATATTTATCTTAGATAGATATCCTCGACTCTCAAGTCTCGGGTGAATAGTCCAACTCACAATGAGGTTGAACAATTTCGAGTCAAGGGGCATATCACTACATGTATGAAATATAGTGGGTTGAAACACATAGTTAAGGTTACACCTAACTATTTGATATGCCTCCTCATACTCGAAATTGTCTGGCCATCCATCCAGACTCCATTGGATCATTTCCACAGGGATCCTTTAGGATACTCATCAAGAGGTCAGTGTTGAACTCAAACTCCACACCCATGACACTGGTTCTGAACCTCAGAGCCAGTGGACTGGGTTTCACCAAGTTCACATAGAACTGGTGGATCAGTCTCGGGTAATTTTTCTCATGAATCTTGACCAGTGGGGTCAAGTGTATGGCATCAAAAGCAGGTAATATATCGAAATTACCATGATGAATAGATTCGAAGTCCACGAATCTACTCGTCATAATCTTCTTATGGCAAATAAAGGAGGTATACATATCTTTCGTCACCGGGCTAGAGAACAGAGAGTCATCAAGCTCTGTTCTGAGCTTCTTGCTTGATGAGCACGGCACGCCCTTCCTTCGTGAATTCAGAGCCATGGATTTGGTGGACCTTGGCCTTGTAGGCTCATGTTGTCCCCCAACAGTGGTTTTGATGTGGATTCGGTCGGACATTTTTGAAAAATGGTTTTTTTGGGTGAAAAAGGGTTTTGAGTGGAAATAGGATATTTCAACCGTAGAAAGTTGAAATGGATGATTTGGATGAGTAGATCGAGGTGTTTAGGAATTGTTTTGAGGGTTTTTTTTATTATCAAAATGATGAGATTTTATAGAGAGAAAACTTAGGTTTCTAAAAATGGCTTAAAAGTATGGAAAAAATGAATAGATTATTTATAGAATCGTGATACAAGTCAACTGGGGTTAGGGTACGAGTCGATTGGGTTCTTTGAAGAGATGAAAAGTTTTGCATACCAGTCGATTGGGTTAGGATACCAATCGACTGGATGAATTGGCAGACAGACACCAGTCGACTAGGTAGTTTATACCAGTCGGCTGGGTTGATAACTGAATTTTAATTGAGTTTCAAAAAATGGCTCCAAACAAGGTCTTAATGGTACAAGTCGACTGGTATAGTTTTACCAGTCGATTGGAAGATTGGGCAGAGACTTATCAGTCGACTATGATAGACTTACCAGTCGACTGGACCCTTAAGAAAATTTTCAGTCTTGAGTCTTAGCACGAAATTTGTTTATCTATGCCATCTAGAGTGAGAGAGTAATTAAATGAAGTTTAATACTCTTTCACTAGATGTCAAATATGCAAAATGATGAATAATGAAACAATCAAACATACAGTTTAGCATAATCTAACAATCCCATTGACAGTCTTATTTTGCAAAAACTTATTTCACTTAAAGGTTTTGTAAGAATGTCAGCTATTTGATCTTCTGAAGGTATGAATGCTAGTCTTATAACACCTTTTTGAGCATGGTCTCTTAAGAAATGATGTCTAGTTTCTATGTGTTTAGTTCTAGATTGCTGAATAGGGTTCTTGGTTAGGTTGATAGCACTAATATTATCACAATGTATTGGGATACTTTTAAAGTTCATGCCATAGTCTTCTAGTTGTTGTTTCATCTATAAGACTTGGGCACAACAACTTCTTGCTGCTATATATTCCGCCTTGGCAGTTGATAGTGCAACGGAGTTTTGTTTCTTGGAAAACCAAGAGGTTAACATTGCACCTAAGAATTGGCATATTCCACTTATGCTTTTTCTATCTAACCTACATCCAGCAAAATCATCATCTAAATATCCTATAAGCTCAAAAGATGAATCTTTAGAGTACCATAATCCTAGGGTTTGAGTTCTTTGTAGATATCTAAGGATCCTTTTTACTGCTACTACATGTGATTCCTTAGGATTAGCCTGAAATCTAGCACACATGCATACACTGAACATTATATCAGGTCTACTTGCAGTCAAATAAAGTAAAGCTCCTATCATGCTTCTATAGTATTTAGTATCTACACACTTACTTCCTTCATCAAGATCAAGTTTTGTAGATGTGCTCATAGGTGTACCAAGTGACTTTGAGCTTTCCATCCCGAATCTCTTTAGTAGGTCTTTGGTGTATTTTGATTAATTGATGAAGATGCCTCATTTCAATTGTTTGATTTGAAGTCCAAGGAAGTAGGTAAGCTATCCCATCATGCTCATTTCAAATTCACCTTGCATGCACTTGGCAAACTCTTGACACGTAGATTCATTAGTAGCACCAAATATAATATCATCAACATATATTTGGACTAGTAGAGTGTCATTTATGTGAGTTTTTATAAAGAAGGTTGTGTCTACTTTACCTCTTATAAAATTATTGTCTATTAAAAATTTACTTAGTCTTTCATACCATGCCCTTGGAGCTTGCTTCAACCCATAGAGAGCATTAGAGAGCTTGTAGACATGATTTGGAAGACTAGGATTCTCAAATCCAAAAGGTTGCTCAACATAAACCTTTTCTTCTATAAAGCCATTTAAAAATGCACTTTTTACATCCATTTGAAATAACTTAAACTTATTAAAGCATGCAAAGTCTAATAAAATTCGAATAGCTTCTAATCTAGCTACGTGAGCATAGGTCTCATCAAAGTCTATTCCTTCTTCTTGATTATATCCCTTAGCAACTAGTCTAGCCTTATTTATAGTCACTATTCCATTTTCATCCATCTTATTTCTAAATACCCATTTAATTCCTATAACTGTATGATTCTTAGGTCTAGGAACTAGATTCCAAACATTGTTTCTTTCAAATTGATTTATTTCTTCTTGCATGGTAATTATCCAATCATTATCCTTTTCGGCTTCAATAAATGTCTTAGGTTCAATTTGAGACAAATAAGCTACATAATTGTAAATATTTCTAATAGAGGAACGAGTTCTTACACCTTGTGAAGGATCACCAATCACTTGATCAATCGGGTGATAATTTACATACCTCAAATCTTTGGGAAGACTATCCTCTTTTCAGCTTGTAGATGGTTAGTCCAATTTGAGAGTTTCCATCTCTTCAATTGTTTGAGGTGGACTTTCTTTTGGGTCAACAATGGGAGTAGGTGTTTCTGTTCTTGGAATAAAATCTGCATCATCATTGAAAGAAACTTCTCTACTACTAATTGGGTTAGACTCATCAAGAGTTACATGTACGGATTCTGCTACCACTAGAGTTCTTTTGTTGAAGACTCTATAAGCCTTGTTAGAGGTTGAATATCCTAAAAATATCATTTCATCGTTCTTAGAGTCAAATTTACCCAAGTTAGTTTTATTGTTATTTAGAATGAAACATTTACAACCAAATGTTCGAAAATAAGAGATATTAGGTTTTCTACCTTTCCATAAGTCATATGGAGTTTTATCAAGCATAGGCCTAATTAAAATTCTATTCAAGATATAGCAAGAAGTGTTTATTGCTTCAACCCAAAAGTATTTTGATAAACTATTTTCACAAAGCATTGTTCTTGCAAATTCTTCTAGAGCTCTATTTTTCCTCTCAACAACTCCATTTTGTTGAGGAGTTCTAGGAGCTGAAAAGTTGTGATCAATTCCATTTTCATCACAAAATTTTGAAAAACTTTGGTTTTCAAATTCTTTTCAATGATCACTTCTAATGCTTGAAGTACAAATTCCTTTTTCGTTTTGAATCTTTTTGCAAAAGTTTTCAAATCCTTTGTAAGCTTCATCCTTATAAGCAATAAAAATAACAAAGGTATATCTTGAATAGTCATCAATCATAACAAGAGCATATTGATGGCCACCTAGACTAATGGTACTTATTGGATCAAATAAGTCCATATGCAAAAGTTCCAATGGTCTAGTAGTTGAGACTACATTATTTGATTTAAAAGAAATCCTAGTATGTTTTCCCATTTGATAAGCATCACATATTTTGTATTTTTCATAATTTATTTTGGAAAGTCCAATGATTAAATCTTTTTTAGAAATGATTTTAAGCAAATTCATGTTCACATGACCAAGCCTTCTATGCCATAGCCATGGGTTTTCACTAAATGCGGGAAAATATTTTCTATTTTTGGAATGCAATGATTTTAAATCAACTATATAGACATTTTCATGTCTATGGCCAACAAACTTGATCTTGTTACTCTTGATGTCTATAACTAGACAATGAGAGGTTTCAAATGTGACTTTGTTGCCTTTATCACAAAGTTGACTAATACTTAGTAAATTTGGCTTAATGCCTTGTATTAGCAATACATTATCTATGGTTGAGAAACCATTACCAACTTTTCCATGCCTGATGATCTTTATTTTTGTGTTGTCTCCAATGGTGACAAGTCCACCATCTCTTAGAGTTAGCTTATTGAATACACTTTTATCACCGGTTATGTGTTTTGAGCATCCACTATCAAGGTACCAACATTTATCTTTTTCCTTGGTGTGGAGATATATCTACATCACACAAGGATACACAATGGCATTTTTAGGTACCCAAAATTTCTTGGGTCCTTTGGGGTTAGTCCTTGAAAATGCGGTTCCTTTTGGGACTCATACTTTCTTAACAGCATATGGTGATCTATAGACATGTTGATAATGCACAATCCTAGGATGATAGTTGTTGAAATTTCTAGGAGTATTTAATTGTGCATGCCTATAATGTTTAGGATATGAGTTCCTAGGATACATGTTTCTATTGTGAGGAATATGAATATACATGTCATTTCCAAAAAATGCATGAAGATGATTTCTAGGATACATGCTTGCATTTTCATGAGTATGCATATTATTTCTAGAATAACCATGATAGTAATTCCTAGGATATGCTTTTGCAGGATGCAAGTTTTGATTATGCGTTTTTTTTCTATGATGCACATGATGGTTATTCCTAGGATATGTATAAGCATTTCTTGAATGAGCATACATATAAGCATGAGTATTTCTAGGATTTTTCATTTTTTATATGCATTAGAATTAGTATTTCTAGATATGCTAGCATTCATTGAGGGTGTGTTTTTGACCTTGCTAGTGATCTTTGAAGTAGAGGCTTCATTTGCACAAGAAGCTTTCATGAATAAGCTCTCTTTTGATTTTTGCTTGCCTAATGAAGAGTATCCTAACCCGGATTTTCCTCCACTTAATCTTTGGCAAGAAAGCACTTCATCAAGCTTTTCTTTTCCAAGTATGAGTATAGATATAGTGCCATTCAATTCTAATATCTTATTCTTTAAGTTTTAATTTTCATCTTTTAGGAAATCTTGAGAAGAATCATAAAGCAATGAAGATAGTTTATCATTTTCTTCTTTTAGACTTATCATTTCTTTAGAAAGAGATGGTACATTTTTCTTAAGAATTAAGTTCCTATAATCGAATTTTTTCAATTCATCATGCGTTTCATTTATGACTTCTAACAATTCTTCACTACTACTAACAATGTTATTTTTTGAAGAGGGAGAAGATAATATATCATTTTCATTATCAATTGCCATAAGGCATAGGTTGGCAATTTTCTCGTATCCAACTTCTTTATCCGAGGATTCCTCTTCTTTATCATCACTCCAAGTAGTTGCAATCATAGCTTTCTTCTTGAAGCTCCTGTATGGTTTGCTTGTAACCATACAATCAGCCTTGATGTGACCGGGCTTCTTGTATCCATAGCACACAAGTGGTTCCCTTTTTGAAGTGGGATCCTTTGTGTAAGGTTTCTTGTTTTTTTCAAGAACCTATAAAATCATTTGGTGATTAAAGCCATCTCACCATCTTCTTCGCTGCTCTCCGCTTCTTCTTCTGATTCCTCTTCTCTATTACATGTAGAGTCTTTGAGAGCAATCACCTTTTTCTTCTTCTCATCATCATTGACAATGGAATTCATTTCTTCCATCTTATATGTCAATAATGACCCAATAAGTGTCTCAACATCAAGTTTGTCGAGATCTTTGGCCTCCGTGATGGCCGTCTTCTTTGCTTTCCAAGTGGGTGGCAAAGATCTTAAGATTTTTCTTATTAGTTCAAACTCCTCAATGTTCCTACCAAGAAGCTTCAAACCATTAACAATACTTGTGAAACGTGAGTGATTTGAGAAATTGTTTCATTATGAGACATTCTAAAAGATTCATATTCAGACACTAGCATATAGATTTTTGATTTTTTAACCTCACTAGTTCTTTCATATTTAACTTGCAATTTATCCCATATTTCCTTAGCCGAAACACATGTAGAGATTCTATTGTATTCAGATATATCTAAAGCACAATTTAAAATACTTGTGACTCTACTATTGAGAGACATCATTCTACATTCCTCATTAGTGTACTCAGTTTTGAGTTTAGACATTGTATGATTGATTTCTCCAATAGTTATTTCCTTTTATGGAATTCTAGGTCCCTCTTCAATGACTCTCCATAGATTATAATTTTGTCATTCGACAAAGATTTTCATCCTGTTTTTCCAATAGTTATAGTTGGAGCCATTGAACAAAGGAGGCCTAGAGTAGGAGTGTCCCTCATAATAGTTAATTGCTGCCATCAGATCAACTCAAGGATATTAAGCCTAAAATTAAGAACCTGGCTCTGATACCAATTGTAGACTGAGGTTTCAACCTAAGAGGGGTGAATTGGGTTTTTAAAAACTTTTTGCTAATTAATCACAAGTTTGTAAAAACAAATAAACCAACAAGCATGTAGACAAGTAATGTGCTGTAAATAAAAGAGTTTAAGGAATAGAGGATTCAAACTCATTTTATAGTGGTTCGGCAATATTGAATTCTTTCCGACCATACGTCCACTCTCTTCAAGGAACCTCCTTGAAGTAATCCACTAAGAAACTTAGTCGTGCAACTTTACAGGTGTTGTACAAACCTTACTATCAATCCCTTCCTCTCGGAAGCAAAAATCTCTTCCTCTCAAAAGCAAAAATCCATTCCTCTCGAAAACTAATCTCTTCCTTTCGGAAGCTAATCCCTTTACAATAAATGCTGTAAAGTAAATAGCAGAGAGACAACAATGAAAGCTTATACAACTGAATAATATATCTCTTTCAAGGTAAAGCTTGAGGAATGGCTCAACAATAAATATTTGAAAGCTTTTGTGTATCAATGAGTAAAAACTTGATTGAATGTGTAATCCCCATTTATGAAATACTTAATAGAGTGGGCTTATATAGCTTTGATGTAATATGGCCGCATTGTACTATTCAGGTACGATTTGGTGCAATTTGTGCTGAAATCTCGCATCTCAACGGTCATATTTTTTGAACTACCAGTCGACTGGGTCTTAGTACCAGTCGACTGGTACAAGTTAAAAATCACATTTTTAAAGGTTGTTGAAGGTACCAATCGACTGGGGACAGTCTGTCTAATATACCAGTCGACTGGTATGAAGTACTCAATTGACTAGGGCCACACTGTCCAAAACTCCAGCCTTTTGGTATTAGTACCCAGTCGATTGGGTTACTTATCAACTCTGTTTTCATGATACGAAACGTTTTTAACTTAAAAACGTTTGATTGAAAAGTTATGTAAAAATTCTTTTTCAAAAGGAGCCATACGACAAGTTTTTTTCCTGAACAAGTGAGATTTACAACTTGTTTAAATAC
The DNA here is from genome assembly GCA_023935145.1 of Bretschneidera sinensis. Classification (NCBI taxonomy): domain Eukaryota; kingdom Viridiplantae; phylum Streptophyta; class Magnoliopsida; order Brassicales; family Akaniaceae; genus Bretschneidera; species Bretschneidera sinensis. Next base: position 102,860,845 of record CM043703.1, on the reverse strand, counting down.
TTTGTCCCTGTAGTAGATCTTCTATCTTGACTTGGTGTTTGATTCGGGTTGAGTTCTTGCACCTTGATCCTTGGTTGAATGCTTTTATTACTTAATACACTTAGATAATATTAAGTATAATAAGAGTTGTGTTTTGTCAAAATTAAAATACAGGTGAGGGTCATCAAATAGGAATTTTAAAATCTAATTACTTAAAAGAAGTTGGCTAAGGCATCACAAGTCTGAATCAGTGTAAAACGAATTAATACATAAAAATAAAGCTTCCAAATAACTCCAATGTGTAATGTATCTGTGTCTCAAGATTCATCGAATTTTCCGTCAGAATGAACAATAATGGCATAATTTTATTTATTTATTTCTTTTATTATGAGACATTGCCATGTTTAGTTTCCTTAAACTTTCTAATTGACTTATGTAGCGAGTGTTGAGTCAATGACTCCTAAACCAGATGGTTTTAGGGTATTAGGTGTAAAAACGCCTATAAATACTTACTAACTCGAGTAAAAAAAGGCTACGAAACTAAACTAGCCTTAATACAACCAAGCAAAATTTCCACCTTTTGACGTGAACACCCATTGCTTACTGAGGCAAGAGGTTCAGTTACTCAGTGGAAAGTTTATCAATGATCATTATGAGCAAAATTCCCTTCTTTTGAGATTAACACTCACTGCTTACTGAGGCAAGAGGTTCAGTTACTCAGTAGAAAGTTTATTTAGTGATTATCATGAGTATTTTTTTCTCTTTTTGTGCACAAATTTTTTTTTCTACTTTTCTATGCCAAAGTATTCATCCAACAAGTCATCCAGTTTCAGTTAAGCTATAGAAACATATACATTAAAATCACACGTCATACCTCACACAGTTATGTGCTAATGTGCTCGTATCAGATTAGATCAAACATGTGAAATCTTAAATGCCTAAAGTAACTAAATTTCAAAATTCTATTATCAAATCATGTGTTCAAGATTTTAAGCTCACTAATGAAATACATCACAGTATTTGTTTAGATCAGGCAAAATTTCAAAACAATATGAACACGCATTTATCTTTTCAATTATAAATAAAAAAAACTAGGACAAAGTGTGTGTGAATATGTCTCCCATACCCCCAAACTTAAATTTCACATTGTCCCCAATGTGTGAATAACATGGAAAGAGCTGACCTAGAAGATGGAGAACTAGCTGGACTGGCATGGCTCATAGCACACCCCCAAACTTGAACTGAAGTACACGTTGTCCCTGAAAAACAAAAACTAAAGTAATACTGGAAAACAAAAAAAAACAGCAAAAAGAAACTGAAAAACAATAAAAACATAAAGGATACGTTGTGGGGTGCCTCCCATGAGTTCTAAGTTTTACATCTTCAGCCAGACCATTGGAGAGGCCTCAAGGAGGTGCACAGCTTCAATGATGTCATCAGTAACATCTTCAAATTCAGGCTCTATAACCAATTATGTGAAACTATGGTTGAGGGTGGTCTCCAATGGATCAATGTGATGGACCTAAAAAGCTTGCTCAACAACACCTTGCATCATGCATACATTAAAACATTTCATATCATCTTGGCGTAATTTTAATGCATCAAATATTTTGAATTCTATCTTCTCACCATTTACCTTCATACTTACAATACCCTTTTCCACACAAATTTTTGTATCAGTAGTTCTCATAAAGGGTCTTCCTAGGATGATGGGCAAAGGTAATGGCATAAGAGATTCTTCCATATCTAATACAATTTAGCTGGTAAAATAAATTCACCTATCTTTACCAAGACATCCTCAAGAATTCCTCTTGGTCTTTTGATGCTTCTATATGCTAATTGCAAGGTGATGGAAGTTGGTTAAAGCTTCCCCAAACTCAGTGTCTCGAATACAGTGTATGGTAGTAAATTGACACTAGCCCCTAGATCCAGTAATGCCCACTCAAAAATCTGGTCACCCACTCTGCAAGGAATGGTAAAACTACCTAGGTTTTTTAGCTTTGGTGGGAGTTTCCTTAACAATACCGCACTCACCTCTTCCGTTAAAGCCACTGTTTCATGCTCCTGAAACTTCCTTTTATGAGTGCAATAATCTTTCAAAAATTTAGTATATGCAGGAATTTGATGAATTGCATCTAATAAAGGAACATTAATTGCTACTTTTCTCAAAGTTTCAAAGATATCAAGCAATTTACTTTCTTTCTTTGGCTTTACTAACCTTTGAGGGAACGGTGATGCATTCACCTTCTCCATTTCACTTACCTTTGGTGCAGATGTTTTCTCTGGAGATGCTTGTGCAGGCTCATCAGTTCTTATGATCTTACCATTTCTGAGAGTTGTAATGGCCTTCAGTTGCTGGTGTCCTCCTGGATTAGGTAGTGTTTAGGCTGGAAATTCACCCTGTTTTTTTTTTTCCACTTAGCTCCTTAGCTAATTGCCCCACTCAAACTTTTAGTCTTTGAATAGCTTACTCATGCTTTGCATTGATTTGTCTTTGCTCAGTCCGAAATTGTCTTTCTTCTATCGTAAAATGATCTTGTGAAGTCATCAGCTGTTGTTGTTGAGTTGCCAGTTGCCTTACAAGACTCTCTAGGTCACTCTTCTTTGATTCCAAAACTGATTGGGCTGCTGGTTAGGAGTTCCTTTGCTGCCCTTGAAGGTTCAGGGCATTCTGATTGTTATTCCATGAAAAGTTGGGATGGTTTCGCCATCCAGGATTGTAGGTATTTGCATATGGATTGTTCTTGGGAGGATAGTTGTTCGGTCCCATATAGTTTGCTTGCTCTTGATCTACAGATGAATACAAAGGGCAAGTTTCAGTAGTGTGATCAAAATGAGAACATATAGCACATACCTAGAGTTGTGTGGCTTGTGGACTAGGTGGGATGTTCTGAGCAGTCATGGCCTTTGCAATCATATCTAGCTTTCTTTCCATAGCAGCCATCTGATTTAGAGATCCACCATTTAAGTTCACTTCATACATACCCTTGCTCTTTGCTCCTTATCTCCCTCCAGATGAGAATTGTTGAGTGTGCTCACTTAATGTCTCAAAAAGCTCCATGGCTTCTTCACTACTCTTTTCCATCAGCACACCTCCATAACCTGAATCAATAATACATTTATTCATGTCAATCAGACCTGCATAGAAAGCTTGTACCAGCTCATCTTGAGGTAGATTGTGATGTGGACACTTGAGAAGAAGCTCATTGAAGTGTCCCCATGCTTCAAAGAAAAGGTCTCCATCTTTCTGTTGGAAAGATTGAATCTCCTTCCTTATCTGTCTTGTGTTTTAGGTTGGAAAAAACTTCCTTAGGAACTTACTAGACAACTCTTCCCAAGTATGGATAGAAACTGCAGGCAATACAACTTAGCATTATCTTTTAAATGAAAAAGGAAAAAGAATTAACCCGATTCCCTCTTGATTAAGGCCCTGGATGTGCTGAAACATGCAGAGATCAAAGAATTCCCGAAGATGCAAGAGTGGATCCTCAGTAGGTGTACCCCTAAAATGAGTCAAAGAACTGAGTATCTGTGGGGATATGTAATAATTGCCTTCTTCTTTAGGTTGATAAGCAATGCATGAGGGCTGGTTGAGGTTCCGTGGGATGAAGGATTGCTTCATCAGTCTTCGCTCTTGTGGCGTTTGGTTGTCAAGCTGTTTCGCCATTGATGCTTCTCCCTTGAATCCTTCTTCTTCCTCCTCAACATTATCTCTAGGCCTTTGTCGAATGGTCCGCTTAATCTCTGTATCGAGTGAAAAGATGGTTGGATTCCTTGATCGAAGCCCTTGAATAAATCAACTGAGATTCTTTAGTGCAGCAGCTTCAGTGCTGCTGTTCGGGTAGTTTATGGACTTTTTGCGCTTGATCGCTCTAAGAACTGCGCTCATTCGCACTGCATTCAATCGCACCTAAGCCTGTGCTCGATCATAATGCTAGAAAATACTCTGCCGCAGACCTGAAATAGAAAAACAGAAAACAAAAAGAAGAAATAAATTAGATATTTGATAAAACAAAATAAAACAGAACAGAATAATAAAACTAACGAATTAATTCTAAGCAGAATTTAACGCAATCCTCGGCAACGGTGCCAAAAACTTGTTGTGCAAAAATTTACCTAAATTAATAAGTAAATAATTGAACGGCTTTACTTGCAAGTGCACAAGGTCAACATAGCAGTATAGTGTGCAAATGCGAGATCATCTCCATTGGGATTGGTAAATTTTGCTTTAGAATTAGTTTCGTAATTTAAAACGATAGAAATAAGATTTGAGTTTGAATTGATAATGATAAAGCATAGGGACTTGATATCCACCACTAATCATGCTTCCACAATAAAACAATATGTCAATGCTTTAATCACGTCATGAATACCTAAAGTTGTCAACCTAAGGGCATGTTGTATACCCCTTAAGCTATTGATTTCCCTAAGCAACGAGTTAGGCATGGTGTGTACTCTAATTTTTTTCCTTCTTAAAGGATTTAGCATGGTGTGTACTAAGTTGTTCCTTAAGAAAGCATAGTATTTGTGGAAATCAACAAACACACGAGACCTAAGCCATGGTATATACTCCCGGTTTCCTATGTTGATTAACCTAAGAACCCAGTGTGGATTTCTTTTGTTACTATTGTTAAACCCAGGACTCGGTCATCCAAATTGATTTAACTAACTAGTCCATACCACATGCATATATTGATCAGGCAAACACATATGAGGAATTCAAGAAAACAGGAATTAATCAAGTTAAGCATCATAATATAAATATCGCAAAGACGCCAATACTGAATTATTGAGTAAACATAATCAGGGCTTAAGCCCTACTAAAAGTTTAGTTACACATGAGTTTGATGCTAAACATTTTCATAAAATAAAATAAAGGGAGAAGAATAAACCCAAAAACACTATGGAGAAGAGTCGACAATTCATCTCCAAAATCTCTCTTCGAATCTCCCCCAAAGCTGCATTTTTTCTGTGTTTACAGGCCTATTTATAAAGTTTAGGGACATCTGGAAACCCTAACTGGTAAAGTAAAACCCTACCCCTACTTTCTAAAATAGGTTATACCATTTTTACTATTCATTAATGCACGTGTGCGCTCGATCACAGACTGGTGCGCTCGATCATTGGCTTTGACACTTGAGCACTTTTGCACTCGATCGCAACTCACTGTGCTCGATCGCACTAAGCAGCTTTCAGTTCTTCCAGATTTATTCTCTAAGCCAGATAATGCTCAATTTTCTTCAAAAAACTGAAAGAACACAGAAAATACAAAAAAGAAAAAAAATGGCATGAAATAATACAAACTAAGAACTTAACAAATGTAAATTAAGGGGCATAAATATGAATATTTAAGCAATTATCAGTTTCTCCTCCAGCCCTTCTTCTGCACGGTGTTGAGGTACTTTGGTATAGTGTTGTGCCAGTTAGTGGCCAACTCGGTACGCCTTATCATGGCCTTTATATGCATCTGCATGGAAGTGGGTGGCTTGATGAATATTGATGTCTTCACAGCCCACTTCCAAAAGAGTAGCACGGATAGACTGAATGGGTGGTGGTCAGCTCGAGGGCTAAGAGGAGAGTGTTGAAGAGAAAGTCATTTTGCTTCGTCTGAAGTGCCGAGAGCTTCTAAGTCCTCTTCAGCTGGAGCCTGGACAGTGCGTGTAATTGTAAAACGCAGCACCTTCTGCACCGAGAGCAGGAGACACTGAGGGCAATGGTAGTCGTGCCTTTAGATGTTGAGGTTCTGTATGACAATGACGAGTTAGCAAGTCGCGAACTCTGCCTCGGCTATCCCGAGGTAAGCTTAGAGTATGGTAATTTTGTTGTTTGTTACTTTCCTTTTCTCTTAATGAACTTTACTTCTTTTCTCTGCATTTCGAGTTGACAATAATGTTTTTCCCTTTTATGCAGAGATGAAGTTGGCGGCTAAGGCAAAGGAAAGAGCTAGAAAGATTGCCCAAGAGAAGAAATGGGCCTCCCAAGGGAAAGAGCCGGCACCAACCCAGGGATCAAAGAAGAGAGCACAGGTATCTTCTCTCGTTCCTCTCATGATGGAGAGCCCTCCAAGGTCTTTTTCGGAACCGAGGGTCTCCCTGACCGTGTCTCTGCCTGAGCCTCCTCAGGGCCCATCCTCATCTAGAAGGGTTCCTGTTTCCACGGCCCCCTTCACGCCTCTGTGGGCATTAAAGGTTGATGACTCAGTCTTTACCCACCCATGGATAGCCCGAAAGCACCTTATCATTGGGATCCCTCCCCTTGACATGCTGGAGCTCTATCGAAAGCCCCTCGATGGGCTATGTTCTGCAGTCGAGACCTTGACCTCTTAGGTATGCGGTCTTTCAACTCTGTTTTATTTGGCTCATTTTTTAACTGTTTTCTTCCTAACGATAGTTTGTCAACGTGCCTGTTTCAGTCTAGCCTGCTCCTCGGCGTGCTATCCCGTCAGTGCATGGACACGATGAAAAAGCTAAGAAAGTGTCAGTAGAGGCTAAACTAGAGCCATGAGCTCGTCTAGGCACTCCAAGTTTCCCTGAAGGCGGCTGAAAGGGCCAGGGAGGAAGCGGCTAAGGAGAGGGATGTTTTGCGCTTGGCCGGGGATGCCCTCAAAGCTGATAGGAAGGCTACTCTTGCCTCGGAGTGGCAGGCAAGGGAAGAAGCTATCGAGGCTGCTCAAAAGGCTATGGAAGAGGTCCTGGCTTCTTTCAAGGACTCCAAATTTTATCGGGAGGCCCTAGAGAAGGAAGCTGGACAATAATTCTTCGAAGGCTTCTACGAAGCTAAGAAGAAAACTGAGGCTCTCTACCCCGAAGTCAACTTCTCTGGCCTTAAGCTGGGGATTTCGAGGGAAGATAAAAGGGCTATAGCATGTGCTAGGGATGCAAAGGAAGAGACGACAGGCAGATGGATGAGTCCGGAGACGCACTCGAGGGCGAGCCTCCCTATGAAGAATATGATAGTTTTATGCTTATCTTTTTGTAGATCAGGGTCGATAGCACCCATTTTTATAACCGTACATTAATAAAACTTTGGTTTTTGAATTGGGTCTCTCTTATTTCACTTATACTTTTTACAATTTTTCATTAACGAGCTGGGGCGGGTTATGCCTAGAGACAAGTTACTGATAGAACTTGCGGAGGTTTTCCCTATTCTAGGTGCATGGGATAGACTTGCCACTTAACTCTTTAAGTTTGAAGATGCTGGCTTGACACACTTTCCTGATCTGGTATATGTCTTCCCAGTTTGGAACAAGCTTCCCCATTTCTCGGGGACGAGACACTTCGCTCTTTCGGAGGATGAGGTCATATAAATTGAAGTTTCTGTTTTGAACCCGTGAGTTGTGGTACCAGGCCGCTCTCTGATGGTAAGTGGCTAGACGGATTTGGGCTCTGTCTTGGGCTTCATTAATAAGGTCGGCATTCACTCGTAAGCCCTCTTCGTTATCACTTTGTATGAAGTATTGCACGCGTAATAAGGGTACCCCGATCTTCAAGAGGATGACTGCTTCCAAGCCATATACCATGAAGAACGGGGTCTACCCTATAGTGTACGGGCAGTCATCTGATATGCCTAGAGGATGTTAGGAAGCTGGTCGGCCTATCGCTTATCGGCTTCATCAAGTATTCTCTTGATGCCTTACAGAAGCATTCTATTAGTCATTTCAGCTTGCCTGTTAGCCCGCGGGTATCCAACAGATGAGAATCGATGTTCAATGTGGAGTTATTTGTAGAACGTCTTGAATTGAATGTTGTCGAATTGTTTGCCATTATTGGTGACCAACACCTGAGGTATGCCAAATCAACATACGATGGACATCCAAACAAAATTCTGGGTTTGGTAATCCATTATACTGGCTAGTGGTTCCACTTTGACCCATTTAGTAAAATAATCAATGGCCATGATGAGATGTTTTCTTTACCGGGGGCTCCGGTGAAGGGGCCGAGTATGTCCATCCCCCACATTACGAAGAGGAGGGGGCTCGTGATCGAGATGAAAGGATTAGACGGTTTGTGGGGTATGGGAGAGTATTGTTGGCAGCTTCTGCACTTCTAGACCAAATCCACGACGTCTTTCTTCATTCTGGGCCAGTAATACCCCTGCTGAAGCACTTTGAAGGCAAAGGCCCAGCCTCCGAGGTGATTCCCGTATATCCTCTCATGGACTTCCAGAAGAGCGTAATTAGCTTCAACCGGACTGAGACACCTTAGGTAAGGCGTGGTGAAGGCCTTTTTATATAGTTGTCCATTTATGATCATGTATTGGGATATGCGAGAGATGAGATTCCTTGCCTCGTTTTTTTGCTCGGTGATCTTCCAATCTCTTAAGTACCAGAGGATTGGATCCATCCATGTTTCTTCTTCTATCACTGGTAACACCGGAGCCTCATTAATGCTCAAGATGGTGAGGGTCTCGAGGTATATGGCTTGAGTCGGTTAGAGATGTCAAGAAGAGGCCAGTTAGGCTAGGGTGTCTGCTTTGGAATTCTCGGTCTGTGGGATATGGGTTATCCAAAATGTTTTGAACATGGCAGTGAGTTCTTTGGCCTTCTCAAGGTATTGATTGAGCTATTCTCCTTGGGCTTCGAATCCCCCCGTCATTTGACTTACCACCAGCTGTGAGTCACTGTATGCATCCAGTTTCTCCACATGGCTATTGATTTCCCTATGCAATGAGTTAGGCATGGTGTATACTCTAACTCTTTTATCTCTTAAGGGATTCAGCATGGTGTATACTGAGTTGTTCCTTAAGATAGCATAAAGTCTATGAAAATTGACAGCCACACGAGACCTAGGGCTTGGTCCGCTCCCAGTTTCCCATGTTGATTAACCAAGAATCCGGCATGGATATCTTTTGTTACTATTGTTGAACCCAGGACTCGGTCATCCAAATTGATTCAACTAACTAATCCATACCACATGCATACGTTGATCACACACACACATATAAGGAATTTAAATAAAAATAGGCATTAATCAAATCAAGAATCACAATATAAATATTGCAAAGGCGCCAATACAGAATTATTGGTTAAACATGATTAGGGCTTCAACCAAGCCCTTACTAGGGTTTAGTTACACATGGTTGTGATGTTAAACATATTCATAAAATAAAAATAAAGGGGAAGGAATAAACCCGAGAGAAGAGTCGTCAATTCTCCTCCAAAGCTTACAACTTCAAGCAAAATCAAAAGATAAAATCCAAAAGTATGTTTTATGTGCTTTACAAGTCTATATATAGGGCTCTAAGGGTGCCCCAAAACCCTAATTTCCAATTTAAGGTCCGAAGACTTCTTTCCAAATCTGGCTCTGTCGCCTCTGGTGCATGTGCGCTCGATCACATGGGTCTGCACTCGAGTGCATGGGTGCGCTCGAGCCTTCTAAGTGTGCGCATGAGTGCCTGTGCACTCGATCACAAGAGAGGTGCGCTTGAGCGCACATCTACTGGTTTGCAGATCTTCACTTTTTGTTCCTTAGAGCTCCAAAATGTCTTCTTTTCTCCAAAGACCTATGAAAAACACATAAAACACTAAAATGAAGTAGAATCTACTAAAACATATAAACAAATAGCCTAACAAGTGTAAATTAAGGGGCTTAAATATGACTATTTAAGCACTTATCAGCTACATATACGGATTCTTTTACAATTACAGTTCTCTTGTTGAAGACTCTTTAAGCTTTACTAGAGGTTGAATATCCTAAGAATATCCTCTCATTGGTCCTTGAGTCAAATTTACCCAAATTAGTTTTATTGTTATTTAGGATAAAGCATTTACGACCAAAGGTACGAAAATAGGAGACATTAGGCTTTCTACCTTTCCATAATTCATATGGAGTTTTGTTAAGCAAGGGCCTAATTAAAATTCTATTCAAGATATAGCAAGAACTGTTTACCGCTTCCGCCCAAAAGTATTTTGGTAAGCTATTTTCACAAAGCATGGTTCTTGCAAATTCTTCTAGAACTCTATTTTTCCTCTCAGCAACTCCATTTTGTTGAGGAGTTCTAGGAGCTGAAAAGTTGTGATCAATTCCATTTTCACCACAAAATTTTGAAAAGTTTTGGTTTTCTAATTCTTTTCCATGATCACTTCTAATGCTTGAAATACAAATTCCTTTTTCATTTTGAACCTTTTTGCAAAAGTTTTCAAATCCTTTGTAAGCTTTATCCTTGTAAGCAATAAAGATAACAAAGGTATATCTTGAATAGTCATTAATAATAACAAGAGCATATTGATGGCCTCCTAGACTAATGGTACATATTGGACCAAATAAGTTCATACGAAAAAGTTCTAATGGTCTAGTAGTTGAGACTACCTTTTTCACTTTAAAAGAAATTCTAGTTTATTTTCCCATTTGACAAGCGTCATATACTTTATCTTTTTCAAATTTGATTTTGGAAAGTCTAATGACTAAATATTTTCTTGAAATGATTTTAAGCAAATCCATATTCACATGACTAAGCCTTCTATGCCATAGCCATGGGTTTTCACTAAACGCGGGAAAACATTTTTCATTTTTTGAATGCAAGGACTTTAAATCAACTATATAGACATTTTCGTGTCTTTAGCCAACAAACTTGATCTTGTTACTCTTGATGTCTATAACTAGACAATGAGAGGTTTCAAATATTACTTTGTTGCCGTTGTCACATAGTTGACTAATACTTGGTAAATTTGGCTTATCTATGGTTGAGAAATTATTACCAACCTTTCCATGCCCGATGATCTTTATTTTTGTGTTGTCTCCAATGGTGACATGTCTGCCATCTGTTAGAGTTAGTTATTTGAATACACTTCTATCACCGATCACGTACTTTGAGCATCCACTATCAAGGTACCAACAATTATCTTTTTCTTTGGTGTGGAGACATATCTACATCACACAAGGATGCACAATTGCACTTTTAGGTACCCAAAATTTCTTGGGTCCTTTGGGGTTAGTCCTAGAAAATACAATTCTTTTAGGGATCCATACTTTCTTAACAACATAAGGTGTTTTATACTTGTAGACATGTTTATGATGCACAATCCTAGGATAGTAGTTATTAAAATTTCTAGGATGACTTAGTTGTGCATGTCTATAATTATTTGGATAAGAATTCTTAGGATACATGTTTCTATTGTGAGGATTATGAATATACATGTCATTTCTAGGAAATGCATGATGATGATATCTATGATACATGTTTGCATTATTATGAATATAAATTTTAGTTCTAGGATAACCATGATGGTAATTCCTAGGATATGTATGTGCAGTGTGTAAGTTTTGATTCTACATATTGTTTCTAGGATGCACATGATGATCATTCCTAGGATGTGTATAAGCATTTCTTGAATGAGCATACATATAAGCATGAGTATTTCTAGGATGCTTCATTCTTGTATATGCATTAGAATTAGTATTTCTAGACCTACTAGCATTCATTGAGGGAACACTTTTGACCTTGCTAATGGTCTTTGAAGTAGAGACTTCATTTACATATGATGCTTTCATGAATAAGCTCTCTTTTGATTTTTTCTTGCCTAATGGAGAATAATCTAACCCGGATTTTCCTCCATTTAATCTTTGGCAAGATAGCACTTCATCTAACTTTTATTTTCCAAGCATAAGTCTAGATATATTGCCATTCAATTCTATTATCTTCTTTTTTAAGTTTTCATTTTTATCATTAAGAAAATCTTGAGAAGAATCATAAAGCAATGAAGATAGTTTATCTTTTTTCTTCTTTTAAGCCTTACATCTCTTTAGAAAGAAATGACACCTCCTTTTTAAGAATGGTGTTCCTAGAATCGAATTTCTTCAATTCTTCATGCATTTCATTTATGACTTCTATAAATTCTTCACTACTACTAACAATATTATTTTTTGAGGAGGAAGAATTCAATACCTTATTTTCGTCGTCGATTGCCATAAGTCATAGGTTGGCAATTTCCTCGTATCTGATCTCTTTGTCCGATGAGTCTTCTTCTTCATCATTACTCCAAGTGGTTGTAATCATAGCTTTCTTTTTAAAGCTCTTATATGGTTTGCTTGTAGCGGTGCAGTCAGCCTTGATGTGAACGGGCATTTTGCAACCATAACACACAAGTGGTTCCCTTTTTGAAGTGGAATCCTTTGTGTATGATTACTTGCTTTTCTTCAAGAATATATGAAATCGTTAGGTGATTAAAGCCATCTCACCATCTTCTTCGCTGCTTTCCACATCTTCTTCCGTTTCTTCTTCTTTGTTGCTCATGCAGGCTTTGAGAGCAATCACCTTTTTCTTCTTCTCATCATCATTGACAATGGGATTCATTTCTTCCATATCATATGTCAATAATGATCCAAAAAATGTTTCAACATCAAGTTTGTCGAGATCTTTGGCCTCTTGAATGGCTGTCTTCTTTGGTTTCCTAGTGGGTGGCAAATATCTTAAGATTTTTCTTGTTAGTTCAAACTCCTCAATTTTCCTACCAAGAAGCTTCAAACCGTTAACAATAGTTGTGAAACGTGAGTGCATTTGAGAAATTGTTTCGTTAAGAGACATTTTAAAATATTCATATTCAGATACTAACATATAGATTTTTTATTTTTTAACCTCGCTAGTTCCTTCATATGTAACTTGCAGTTTATCCCAAATCTCCTTAGCCGAAACACATGCAAAAAGTTTATTATATTATGAAATATCTAAAGCACAATGTAAAATGCTTGTGGCTCTACTATTTAGAGACATCATTCTACAATCCTCATCATTTAACTCAGTTTTGAGTTTAGGCATTATATGATTGATTTCTCCAATAGTTATTTCCTTTGTAGGAATTCTAGGTCCTTCCTCAATGACTCTCTAAAGATTATGATCTTGTCATTCGACAAAGATTTTCATCCTTTTTTCTAATAGTTATAGTTGGAGTCATTGAACAAGGGAGGCCTAGTGCAGGAATGTGCCTCAAAATAGCTATTTGATGCCACTGGATCAACTCAAGGATTTTAAGCCAAAAATTGAGAACAAGGCTCTGATACCAATTGCAGACTGAGGTTCCAACCAAGAGGGGACTTTCACTAATTACTTGCGAGTTTATAAAAAGAGTTAAATGCACAAGCGTATAAACAAGTAATGCGCTTTAAGTAAAAGAGTTTAAGAAAGAGAAAATGCAAACTCTGTTTATAGTGGTTTGGCAATGTCGGATTCGTTCCGACCCTACTTCCACTCTCTTCAAGGAACCTTCTTGAAGTGATCTACTAAAACTTTTAGTCGTACAACTTTACGGGTGTTGTACAAACTTTACAAATAATCCTTTTCTCTCGGAAACTAATCTCTTCCTTGTGGAAGTTAATCCCTTTACAATAAATATGAGTTGTTGTAAAGTAAATGGTAAAGAGATAGCAATGAATGCTTTTACAAATGAACAAAATCTCTCTTTAAAAGAAAAGCTTGAAGAATGACTCAACAATAAATGTTTCAAAGCTTTTGTGTATTAATGAGCAAACTCTCAATTGAATGTGTAATGTTCTTTTTTTTTTAAATGCTCATTGAAGTGCGTTTATATAGCCTTGAATTAATATGGCCGTTAGACACTGACTTGGTAGGTTTAGTGCATTAAATGCTCAAGTCTGGCATCTTCAACGGTTATATTTTTTGAATTACCAGTCAACTGGATCTCAGTACCAGTCAACTTGGTCGAGTGAAAAGTTTCACTTTTAAGGCTTTAGGAGAGTACCAGTCGACTGGGACTCGGAACTCACTGTCGTAGTTGCCAGTCGACTGGTATAGATCAACCAATTGATTGGGGACTTTTTGTTCGATATGCCAATCAACTAGTATAGATCACCCAGTCTACTGGGGACATAGTGTCCCATATCCCAGCCAACTTGTATAAGGAGTCAGTCGACTAGGTTGCCCTTTAACCCAGTTATTCATGTTTAAGAATGTTTTTGACTTAGAAAAGTTTGAATAAATAGTTTTATCAAAATGCTTTTATAAAAAGAGCCATAAGTCAAGTTACTTACTTGACACAAGAGATTTACATTTTGTTTCAATACCTTAATGCCTATACTATATCTTCTGTTTTGACTTGGTGTCTGATACAGGTTGTGTTCTTGCATCTTGATTCTTTGCTGAAAGCTTTTATTGTTTAAACACTTAGATAAAACTGTTAGTACAATTACAATAGTGTTTAGTCAATATTAAAATTTAGATAAGGGTCAACAATATCTTTAGACGGACGCCTGGTGAGTTTAGAGCTAAAGACCCCGGACATTATTCTGTTTTTGAATGCTAGCATTTGGACGTTGGGGTCTGATAGATGCTTAAATATTCATATATAAGCCCCCTTATTTACATTTGTTAGGTCTTTAATTACGTTAATTTGGTCTCTTTTACTCCATTTGTGTGTTTTACATGTTTTTATAGGGTTTTGGAGAAAAAGAAGCAGTTTTGGCACTTAAAGGAAGAAATCTGGAATCCCTGGAGCATTCTCTGGACAAATTGCGATCGATCGCGCCATGCAATGCGATCGAGCGCACATTGCGATCGTGTGCACACATGAAGGATCGAGCGCACATTGTGATCGAGCGCAAGACATATGCGATCGAGCGCACATGTACGGGTGTGAACAGTAAACTGCAGAACCTTATTTTGGAAATAATAGAATTTTCGTTTTAGGAAGGTTTAGGAACTCATGGGTCTCTTAGGACTTCTCAAAGACCTATAAATACACTTGTAACTCACACACATAAACACACCTCAGATAGAAAACACTTTTCTCTTTTCTTTTACTTGGAGTTGAGAGCTTGGGAGAGAATTGATGCCTCTTCTTTCGAGTTTATTCTTCTCCTTTAATGTTTAGTTCAGATAGTATGTGTAAATAACTTTCTTATAGGGCTCGATTGAAGCCCTAGTTATGCATTCCTATATTTATATTCATTGATAAAATCTTTGCCAATAGCCTTTATTATGTTGCTTAACTTGATTAATGTTTGTGCTTATTTAAATTCCTCATATGTATATGTATGGCCAATGTATGCATGTGGTATGGATTGGTTAGTTAGATCAATTTGGATGACCGAGTCATGGGTCTAACATTAGTAACAAGGGATATCTTATCCGGATACCCGGGTTAATCAACATGGGAAACTGGGAGTAGATACCATACCCTAGGTCTCATGTGGTTGTCGATTTCCATAGTACTTATGTTTTCTTAAGGAACAACTCAAGCAGATACCATGCTGAATCCCTTAGGGAAGAAAAGAGTTAGAGTAGATACCATGCCTAACTCGTTTCTTAGGGAAATCAATAGCTTAAGGAGTAGATACCATGCCCTTAGGTTGGCAACCAGTAGGTATACATGATAAGGCTAGTGCACTGATACCTTATACAATTGGGAAAGTATGATTAGTGGTGGATATCAAAGCCCTATGTCTTTATTATTATCAAATCACACTCAACAATTATTTTATTTCTTTTTACTTAAAGAAACTAATTCTAAAAAGCAACTTTACCAATCCCTATGGAGATGACCTTGCTCTTGCACACTAGACTACACTGATGACCTTGTGCATTTGCAAGTAAAACAAGTGCGATTATTTGCTTAATTATTTAGGTGGATAATCGCGCAACAAGTTTTTGGCGCCGTTGCCGGGGATTGCACTAAAAGTTCCTTTTAGGATTACTTTCATTTTATCATTGCTATTATTTTATTTTTACCATTTTTTTTCAAAATCTAATCAAGTTGTTTTCTGTTTCAGGTACATAAAACCTTAAATCACAGTTTATGTTGTACTTGTGATCAATCGCAACCTCCTGTGCGATCGAGTGCATTTAGGGCAGAAAGTATCCGAGCAGCAGAGTTGAACTGCTGCTCTGAAGCTGTTTCTTCTGATTTATGCACGGACTGCGATCCTGACATCCAACATTCTTTCCCCTTGATCCCAAGCTTGAGCGGACTATCCGACAAAAGCTAAGGAACAACTTCAAGGAGAACGAAGAAGAAGTCGAGAACAAAACACAAATGGCGGAACAGCTCGAGAACCAGCAACCACCTGCACGAGTACCGATGAAACATTCCTTCATCCCTCGGAACATTGATCAACCATCATGCATTGCATATCAACCAGAGGTGGTGGGAAATTGTTACATATCTCCGCAAATCTTGAATGCTTTGACTCATTTTAGAGGCACTCTTAACAAAGATCCACACTTGCACCTCCGAGAATTTTTTGATCTTTGCAAGTTCCAGCACATACAAGGACTAGACCAAGAAGGAATAAGGTTAATTATGTTCCCTTTTTCCTTGAAAGATAATGCTAAACTTTGGTATAATTCTTTGCCTACAGTTTCCATCCATACTTGGGAGGAGTTGGCAAGCAAGTTCCTGAAGAAGTTCTTCCCAGCCCAAAAGACGAGACAAATGAGGAAGGAGATTCATTCCTTCCAACAAAAGGATGGGGACCTCTTCTTTGAAGTATGGAGACACTTCAACGAGCTGCTACTAAAATGCCCACACCACAACCTACCTCAAGATGAACTGGTACAAGCATTCTATGAAGGTTTAAATGATACTAACAAATGTATTATTGATTCAGGTTGTGGAGGAGTCCTGATGGAGAAAAGCAGTGAAGAAGCAATGGAGCTATTCGAAACCCTCAGCGAGGACACCCAACAATTCTCCTCTCGAGGTAGACATGTGACCAAGAGGAAAGGTATGTATGAGGTAAATGTAAATGAATGATCTTCCCCTTAAATGGCAGCAATGGAGAGAAAACTAGATATGATTGTAAAAGCCATGACTACTCAAAAAGCCTAATCTAGCCTACCATCCACTCCACTCCTGGTATGTGCAATTTGTTCTCAATACGACCATAATACTGATACATGTCCTTTGTATTCATCTGCAGATCTGGAACAAGCCAACTACGTGGGGCCTAACAACTATCCACCGTAGAACAACCCATATGCCAACACGTACAACACTGGATGGCAAAACCACCCAAATTTCTCAAGGAGCAACAACCAGAACAATCAAGGACAGCAACGAAACCCCCATCCCACTGTTCATGCTACTCCCAAACCAAAGAAGAACAACTTCGAAAGTCTAGTAAGACAACTGGTGACTTCACAAGAATAGTTCATGACTCAGCAAAAATAAACTAATGCGGCACATGAGCAAGCAATTCAAAGACTAGAGGTACAAATGGGATAACTAGCTAAAGAGCTCAGTGGCAGAAAGTAAGAGGAACTCCCAGCTCAAACATTACCCAACCTTGGGGGGCATCAACAACTAAAGGCTGTCACAACATTGAGAAATGGCAAAGTGATCCGATCTGAGGAATCCCCAGCAACATCCAAAGAGACACCATCAGCATCAAGGGTAAGTGAGACAGAGAAGGTGAATGCACCACCCTTCCCGCAAAGGTTAGTAAAACAAAAGAAAGACAATAAACTACTTGATATTTTTGAAACCTTGTGGAAAGTTGAAATTAATATTCCATTATTAGATGCAATTGACCAAATACCTGCCTATGCTAAATTCCTAAAAGATTGTTGCACTCATAAAAGAAAATTTCAAGAGCATGAGACTGTAGCATTAACTGAGGAGGTAAGTGTTGTACTGCTAAGAAAACTCCCACCAAAACTGAAAGATCCGGGTAGTTTTACTATTCCTTGTAGAATAGGTGGTCAGCTATTTGACAAGGCATTGCTAGACTTAGGAGCGGAGGTAAACTTGCTACCTTACACGGTATTCGAAACCCTAGGTTTGGGGGAGCTACAATCGACTTCTATTACCTTACAATTGGCAGATAGGAGTATTAAAAGACCTAGGGGTGTTCTCGAGGACATCTTAGTGAAAGTTGGTGAGTTCATTTTACCTGCTGATTTCATTGTATTAGACATGGAGGAATGCCCTATGCCATTACCTTTGCCTATCATATTAGGGAGACCATTTATGAGAACTGCCGACACTAAGATCTGTGTAAAAAAGAGTATAGTGAGTATGAAAATCAGTGGTGAGAAAATAGAGTTTAAAATATTTGATGCAATGAAACTTCCTCAAGATGACTTGGAATGCTTTAATGTTTGTATGATACAAGACTTTGTTGAGCAAGCTTTTCAG
Source organism: Bretschneidera sinensis (assembly GCA_023935145.1). Lineage (NCBI taxonomy): Eukaryota > Viridiplantae > Streptophyta > Magnoliopsida > Brassicales > Akaniaceae > Bretschneidera > Bretschneidera sinensis. The sequence goes on along the minus strand of CM043703.1, from coordinate 102,842,781 downwards.
GTCCAAAACATTGATCCATTGGAGACTACTCTCACTCATAGCTTCACAGAGATGGATATTGAGCAAGAATATGAAGATGTTACTGATGACATCATCACAGCTGTGCACTTTCTTGCGACCTCTCCAAAATACTCCAGTATGTATCCTACTCCATTTGAATCTCTCATACCCACTAATACTACTCTTCTTCCATCCATTGTGCAGGCACCGACATTGGAACTAAAGCAACTACCCGAGCATTTAACATACGCCTACTTAGGAGAAAATGAGACTTTACCTGTGATTGTAGCTGCTAACTTGAGTAGTGGGGAAGAAGGGAAGCTGTTAAGAGTTCTTAGGGAGTATAAAACTGCCATTGGTTGGACCATTGCTGACATTAAGGGGATAAGTCCAGCAAGGTGCATGCATAATATTTACCTTGAAGAAGAAGCAAGGCCTAATCGAGATGCTCAAAGAAGACTTAACCCACACATGAAGGAGGTAGTAAAGGCCGAGATATTGAAGCTACTAGATGTTGGCATCATTTACCCTATATTGGATAGCAAATGGGTGAGTCCGGTCCAAGTCATTCCTAAAAAGAGTGGGATTACCATGGTAAAGAATGAAGATAAGGAGCTCATACTTACAAGAAAAACACAGGTTGGAGAGTATGCATTGATTACAGGAGATTAAACAAAGTAACTAGAAAAGACCATTTTTCCCTGCCATTCATTGATCAAATGCTAGAGAGGTTAGCCGGTCACAGTTATTACTGCTTCTTGGATGGGTATAGTGGATACAATCAAATTGCCATAGCACCTGAGGATCAAGAAAAAACTACATTCACATGTCCTTTCGGTATATTTGCTTATAGAAGAATGCCATTCGGATTATGCAACGCACCGGCCATTTTTCAAAGATGTATGATGAGCATTTTTTCTGATATGGTAGAGAAATATATTGAGGTGTTCATGGATGATTTTAGTGTCTTTGGATCTAATTTCGATGAGTGCCTGAATCATTTGGAAAATGTCCTAAGGAGATTTGAAGAGAGTAATTTAGTACTGAATTAGGAGAAATGTCACTTCATGGTTCAACAAGGTATTGTGTTGGGTCACTCCATCTCAAACAAAGGTATTGAGGTAGACAAAGCTAAGATTGATATCATTTCAAGGCTACCTCCCCCTCTCACGGTCAAGGGCATTAGAAGTTTCCTTGGACATGCCGATTTTTATAGAAGATTCATCAAGGACTTCTCCAAAATCTCGAGACCTCTTTGTGCATTATTAACTAAAGATACCAAGTTTGAATGGAATGATGATTGTATACAAGCTTTCAACACCTTGAAGAATGTTTTCACCTCTGCCCCAATAATGATGGCACCGGATTGGAATCTCCCTTTCGAATTAATGTGTGATGCCAGTGACTTCGCCTTGGGAGTTGTCTTAGGTCAAAGAATCAATAAGGTACCTCATGCTATTTACTATGCTTCTAGAATGTTAAATGATGCTCAGCTTAACTATTCTACTACTTAAAAAGAATTATTAGCTGTTATTTTTGCTTTAGAGAAGTTTAGATCATATCTTATTGGTTCTAAAGTTATTGTATTCACTGACCATGCTGCTTTGAGATATTTGTTTTCTAAGAAAGATGCAAAGCCTAGGCTAATCAGATGGGTACTCCTCCTACAAGAATTCGATTTAGAGATCAAAGACAAGAAAGGTAGTGAGAATGTAGTTGCGGATCATTTGTCAAGACTTCCTTATGAGAGTGATGATAAAGAGTTACCATTAAATGAGAACTTCCCCGATGAACAACTATTTGCACTAGAGGTAAAACTCCCATGGTACGCTGATATAGTAAATTATCTAACTGCTAAAGTTTTTCCTCCAGGTATGACTACTCAAGAAAAGAAACAGCTGATATCTCTGTCAAGACATTACTATTGGGATGATCCTTATCTTTTCAAAGCTTGCCCGATCAAATCATCAGATGATGTATCCCAGATGAGGAACACTTTAGCTTATTGCAACACTGCCACCAGTTTGCTTATGGAGGACATTTTGGGGCAAAACGAACAGCTCTTAAGGTACTCCAATCTGGTTTTTATTGGCCTAACCTATTTAAAGATGTTTTCTCCTTTTGCAGCTTATGTGATAGATGCCAGCGAACAGGTAACATCTCTTCCCGAAATCAAATGCCTTTACAAAATATTCATATAGTAGAAATTTTTGATGTATGGGGCATTGATTTCATGGGACCATTTCCTAACTCATTCAGTTATTTATATATTCTTGTGGGCATGGATTATGTGTCTAAATGGGTCGAGGCTGTCCCCTCAAGGACTAATGATCACAAAGTAGTTATCAAGTTTTTGCAGGCTAACATTTTTACTCGATTTGGAACTCCAAGAGCAATCATCAGTGATGGGGGCAGTCACTTTCATCATCGTTCTTTTGCTGAACTACTCCGGAAGTATGGGATCACTCATAAAGTTGGCACTCCATATCATCCTCAAACCAGTGGCCAAGTAAAGATAAGCAACTGAGAGATCAAGGGAATATTAGAAAAGATTGTGAAGCTTAATCGGAAGGATTGGTCTCTACGCTTAAATGATGCTCTATGGGCATATAGGACAGCTTATAAGACTCCAATTGGCATGTCTCCCTACCGCCTAGTCTTTGGAAAAGCATGCCATCTCCCGGTGGAATTAGAGCATCGAGCATATTGGGCCATTAAGCAGTTCAACTTCGACATGAAGCAAGTGGGTGAGAAAAGGAAACTGTATCTAAATGAGCTTGAAGAATTGAGATATGATGCCTATGAGAATGCAAAGTTGTACAAGGAATGGACAAAAGTTTATCATGACAAACAACTAGTCCGGAAGGAGTTCCATGTAGGACAAAAGGTGCCGTTATATGACTCACTATTGAGGTTGTTCCCAGGCAAGCTCAAATCCAGATGGTACGGTCCGTACATGGTCACCAAGGTCTTCCCTCATTGTGCATTAGAAGTCTCTGGCACCAACGAAAATCAGCCCTTTACAATCAATGGACACAGAGCTAAGCCTTACCTCGACATTAACATTCCTTCAAGAGATGAAGATTTGGCACTTGAATCGGTATAGTATACAGCTGAAACACAAGCACTGGAGCTCCAAGAGGTGGGCTCTAAGTGCCCCCCTCCAACCAACTAGCACGGTAGCAAGAGAGTGCTTGAGCAAAGTAAAAAAATTGATTTCCCATTAAGCTCAAGCACCTCTATTGAGGTTAGTAGTACTGAGGCCACTAACAAATGATAAGGTTGTACTGTTTCAATAAATTATCATTTTTGTTAGCTACAGTAAGTTTTTTCTTTTGCTCATATGCCCTCCTTGTGATCGATCGCGTCATCCAGTGCGATCGAGCGCAAGTGTGCGATCGAGCGTGTCCTTCAAACGTGCTCGAGCGCACCCCGTGTGTGATCGAGTGCATTCGTGGCAGAAGCATTTATATATCTGAAAACCTTCACTCACGCACTCACACCTCTTCACTGTGTTCACTCGCACCCTACACTCTCTCTCTCACTCGCTCTTCCCGTCTACCCGCATCACTTACGCTCACCCTTTGCCACCATCATTCACCACCACTTCCATCTCCACCATCCTCTGTCACCCTCCATTGCCTCCTTCACCGGCAATCACCATCACCTCCACTGTCAAAACCCCGTATTCCCATCTCCATTAATCCACAAGGTACTCTTCACACACACGAATTTTAATGTTTTATTTACAAAACTCTTTATTCTTATATGTTATCTTGAGTGTGATTAAGTGCTTGTTTGTTTGCAGGAGGTTTGACACACATTTAACTCGTCAAAATCGTAGCTTGTCCTTTTGGTGCACATCAACTGTTCGAGGAAAAGCCTGACAGTGTGCGATCGAGCGCACATAAGTCACGATCGAGCACATAGCCAGTGTACGATCGATCACACGCAAGACACGATCGATCGTAAATTTGGTAGAAACTAGTATCAAGCATGTCCAGACCAACTGTTTCTACCTCTGGTGCCTCAAGCAGCCGTGCCTCCTCATCTCGGTCCAGCATCGAGCAACGAGAGCTATTGTTCGAGACCACATTCGCCATCGATGACATATTCCAGCACATGGACGCCACGGAATGGGTCGTCCAAGCATTCCGGCATCGAGGGTTAAAGCGACTGTTTAAACTAATGTGCTCCACTGCCTACTCCCAGCTCGTAGTCCAGTTTTATGAGCATCTATCTTTCGACTGCAGCAGACTGGGAGTCTTCACCTCTTCAATCCGAGACACGTTCATCGAGGTGGCTACTGTCGATATCGCCGTTGCTCTTCATTGCACCGATGAGTCCCCTCCTGAGGACATTGGTATCGAGGAACAGCCGGAGTCTTTTGCCCCGGCTGAGATCATCACGGACATGTGCGCTAGCCAGTATGCCAACAGGCATAACAATGCGGCCAACCGGTCCAAGTTGCCTCCCCGACTGTGGCTTGTTAATACGATTCTACAGCGTAACGTGTGTCTATTGGGGCACAAGACACAGCGGCGAGACCAATTTCTCTAGACTATATATGCCTTCCATAGAGGCCACTGGTACTCCATCCTGGTTGTCATTTGGAGCCAGTTACATAAGTTTTGGGATCACGTGCATGGCCGTCAGACCACCACGGCCAATGCTTGGGGCCTCCCTTTCCCGTTCCTACTCACCCCCATCCTCAAGAAGAAGGGGATTAAAGATACCCACAGCGACGGGCCAGTACGAGAGCATCCCTTCTTCGGGAAGGTTAGTGGATACACAGCATCTAGTATATGCCACGAGGACTCTCGGCACCCGCTGCAGCAGCTGAGCGAATTGAGGAGGATCGCATGGAGATCGAGACCCCGGTCATTAGCCCAGTACGTGAGGAGGATCATTCAGACATGGGACCCACCGAGTCCCAGCACTTTCTAGCTGAGCTGTCCTCCTTCCGATGTGAGGTCTCTGCTGCTACCACACTTGTGCATCAGCGCATGGACAGTTTGGAGGCACGGTTAGCACGATAGGAGGCTATGCTGCAGGCCATTCTTGATCACCTACCTCCGACACCCGGTACCTCTTCGACTGCACCACCTGATGATTAGCAGTAAGATGATACCACGTCTGGCTGAAGACATTAAACTTAGCACTCATAGGAGGCACCCTAATGCATATCATTTTTTATAGTTTACTTTTCTATTATTGTTTCTTACTTGTTTTCCATTTTATATTTGTTTTTCTTTATTTTTCAAGGACAGTGTCAGTGCATCCAGCTGAAGTTTGGGGGTGTGCTACAAACCATGTCAGCCATATAGCTCTCCATCTCCTAGGTCAGATCCTTCCATACTACTCACACATTGGGGACAATGTGCATTTTAAGTTTGGGGGTATGGGGACACATTCACACACTCATTATGTCCTACATTTTTGTTTTTGTTTTGTTGCTATTTTCATAGATAAATGCATGTTCATTCTGTCCAATAAACTTTTTTTTGTGATCTAAAACAAAACTGTATGATTCGACTTCATCAGCGAGCTTAACACTTTGAACATATAGGCCAATAATCAAGTTTTGAACCTAGATCACTGCCCTTTAAGCATTTAATAATTCACAAGTTTAGTTTAAACTATCACGAGCACATTAGCACATGATCGTGTGGGGTATGACATGTTATTTGGATTTGTATGTTTCTTTTGCTTGACTGTGAACTAGATGACCTATTAGATTGACATTTTGGCATATAAAAATAGAAAAGATTAATTAGTGCTCAAAATAAAAAAAAAATGCTCCTAATGATCAATAAAAACAACTCTTCCACCGAGTAACTGTCCCTCTTGCCTTAGTAAGCATTGAGTGTCATGTCAAAAGGTGGAAAATTCTAAGTGATCATTAAAAAGAATCTTCCGCCGAGTAACTGGCCCTCTTGCCTTTGTAAGCATTGAATGTCACGTCAAAAGGTGGAAAATTCTAAGTAGTAGCATTAAAACCAGTTAGTTTCGTAGCCTTGTTGACTCGAGCTAGTAAGTCCTTAGGGGTGTCTTTACACCTAATGCCCTAAAACCATCTGGTTTGGGAGTCATTGGCTAAACACTCGTTACACGAGTCAACAAGAAAGCTTAAGGGAACTAACATGGAAAAAATCTCGCAAATAAAAGTCTATGCCATGTTTGTTGACTCTAATAGGAAGTTTGGTGAATCTTGAGTCATCGAAACACTACACGTTTGAATTTCTTGGAAGCCCAATCTTTTGTGTGCTAGTCACCACACACTAAAGTCAAACTTGTGATGTCTTAAACTACCTCATGAATATGATTTACGTTCAAAACTCTTATTCATTGCAAAAATATGTTTACACTTGTTAAGCTTGCTCATGAATGCGCATCATAGTTTTGTGTAAAATCTAGACTTTTGATTGACACTATGAACATTGGATTTATCTATGTTTTTCGTTTTAGTTTTTAATTTAGTATTGCTAAGGGACTAGCAATATGTAAGTTTGAGGATGTGATAGATGCTTAAATATTCATATTTAAGCCCCCTTATTTATATTTGTTAGATCCTTAATTACGTTAATTTGGTCTCTTATACTCCATTTGTGTGTTTTACATGTTTTTATAGGGTTTTGGAGAAAAAGAAGCAGTTTTGGCACTTAAAGGAAGAAATCTGGAATCCCTGGAGCATTCTCTGGACAAATTACGATCGATCACGCCATGCAATGCGATCGAGCGCACATTGCGATCATGCTCACACATGAAGGATCGAGTGCACACTGTAATCGAGCGCAAGACATATGCGATCGAGCGCACATGTACGGGAATGAACAGTAAACTGCAGAACCCTATTTTGGAAATAATAGAATTTTCGTTTTAGGAAGGTTTAGGAACTCATGGGTCTCTTAGGACTTCTCAAAGACCTATAAATACACTTGTAACTCACACACATAAACACACCTCAGATAGAAAACACTTTTCTGTTTTCTTTTACTTGGAGTTGAGAGCTTGGGAGAGAATTGACACCTCTTCTCTCGGGTTTATTCTTTTCCTTTAATGTTTAGTTCATATAGTATGTGTAACTAACTTTCTTATAGGGCTCGATTGAAGCCCTAGTTATGCATTCCCATATTTATATTCATTGATAAAATCTTTGCCAATAGCCTTTATTATGTTGCTTAACTTGATTAATGCCTGCGCTTATTTAAATTCCTCATATGTATGTGTATGGCCAATGTATGCATGTGGTATGGATTGGTTAGTTAGATCAATTTGGATGACCGAGTCTTGGGTCTAACATTAGTAACAAGGGATATCTTATCCGGATACCCGGGTTAATCAACATGGGAAACCGGGAGTAGATACCATGCCCTAGGTCTCATGTGGTTGTCGATTTCCATAGTACTTATGTTTTCTTAAGGAACAACTCAAGCAGATACCATGCTGAATCCCTTAAGGAAGAAAAGAGTTAGAGTAGATACCTTGTCTAACTCGTTGCTTAGGGAAATCAATAGCTTAAGGAGTAGATACCATGCCCTTAAGTTGGCAACCAGTAGGTATACATGATAAGGCTAGTGCACTGATACCTTATACAATTGGGAAAGTATGACTAGTGGTGGATATCAAAGCCTTATGTCTTTATTATTATCAAATCACACACAACAGTTATTTTATTTCTTTTTACTTAAAGAAACTAATTCTAAAAGCAACTTTACCAATCCCTGTGGAGATGACCTTGCTCTTGCACACTAGACTACACTGATGACCTTGTGCACTTGCAAGTAAAACATGTGCGATTATTTGCTTAATTATTTAGGTGGATAATCGCGCAACAGGGTCAAAGTCTGGGATCTCGCAAGCAGCTGTGTTGAATCTGGATATATAGGCCAGGAGCCTCTCTCCTCGATGTTGGACGATGTTGAATAGGTTCTCAGAGGTTTTCTTCGACCCCTTGCTACTGAGAAAGTGAGAGGCAAAGGCGTAATTGAGCTCCTTGAAGTTGCCAATACTTCCTGGCTTTAAGCATGAATACCACGTGCAGGCAGCTTTCTCAAGTGTTAAAGGGAAGGCGCGACACATGATTGGGTCGGAATGTAGATGCAGCATCATAGTCGTTTTGTAATGTTGTAGGTGGTCCAGTGGATCCGCTGAATCATCATATGTTTTGATTTGTGGCGTTCTGAAGTTGGGGGGAAGCGGGGTCTCGAGGATATTAAGCTTGTCCAAGATACTGTGGCTTCGATGCTTGAGAGCTCTGTCAGTTTTTTTCTTCCATCTCTTCGATTCGTCTATCCAAGTTGGGGTTTCTTTTGGTGAAGGAACTTTCTTTGGACCGGCTAATGCAAGGTAGCGAAAGTTTGGCGGTGGAATGGCTGTCAACCGGGTGCTCACTGCAGGAGGATTTAGTTTGCCCAGGAATTTGGTAAGAGGAAGAAGGTAAGGGTTGTCAGCCTCCCTTCTGGACTTCGGAGGCCAGGTCGGCTATCAATCGGGAAAGTTCTTGGAACTGAACCTGGGTCACCGGGGTGGTCAAACGATCCATGATTGCCCTTCCGGTGTTAGGGGAATCTGTCCCCGAGTGGCGAGGGTGCTGCTCTCCGATGAGGGGTCGCCAGTCTGACCCAGGGGTCATGCATTCAAACATCATGGGGAATCTCAACCTGGATTGTTGGCTATGGGTATGGCTCCGAATGGGAGCGGAGCACGCCGTAGGGGGTCCCTTGCGGCCTTTTTTCGTCTTGTTTCTGGGTGGCATGGCAACAGATAAGTTCTTTAGACTTCTTCGCTTTTGCTATTAGCGAGAGATGTGGATTTCCCACGGACGACATCAATCTGTTGATGTTGAAAATTTGTTGCTGACCTGGAGGTCAGTGCTTAAAGGAAGCCTGTACAAGTAAGACAGGGTAAGCTAGAGAGCCACCGGAGGGGAGAGGGGGTGACACCTCCGAGGACGCTCCAACATTTTTGTCAATACAAGATTTTTTAGAGAAGTAAAGAGAATTGTGGTACTGGCATTCTTAGTAAGAGCTTAAAGTTTTTTTTTTTTCAGATGATCTTGGGTTCACGTACCTTGGGCTTTTCATAGTAACTTGGGGGCAGGTTGACCAAGTGGACGGGATAGCGCGATCTCTGAGATCCCGCTTTTCTGCCGAGAGATCTCGATTGCGTGGTTAGATGAGGTTCAGTCCCGTTAATCACGCTTCACCTTGATGGTTGCGTGACTTGCCCGCTCCTCTGGCTACAGGATGGGGAGAGAATCCGCCTATCATTGGCGGAGGTGGCTCCACGTGTCAATGGTCTATTGGTGGAGGTGTTGTGGGCTACATCAGGGTCTATTTGGTTGGAGGGCTAAAATGGAATAAGATTGTTTTAATCTAACATAGACAGTTAATCTTATGTTTGGTTGAATGGATTTATTGTTCATGTGAGATTAAGGTGGAATAAAATCAACATAATTCCACATTTTGTATCTAACTCTCTTCTTATGATAGAATTAATCCCACCCATTTGGTACTATTTTTTTTGTCCTTTCACTTTTGCCTTTTAGTAATAATAATAATAATTATTATTATTGTTATTATTATTATTATATAAATTATAATTAATAATAATATCATAATAATAGTAATTATTATTTTTATAATTATTATTACAATTTTTATCATTATAATAATTAAAATATAATAAGATTTGTAATTATAATTATAATAATTATAAAAATAAAATTATGAAATTTTAAGGTTTACAAAGAATTTGGAGATTATTGATGAATATCAGGGTTAATATTAATAAAAATGCTTGAATTTTGAAAATAATTTATTGATAGCCATGGCGCAATTATAAAATTAAAAAAAAAATGTTAAAATTTGAGGGAGAAGAGCTGGTAGGTTTGAATTAACTTCAACAAATTGCCTGAAAGGGACAAGAATGGGAAAAAGAGCTTTGGCGTGTCTATCAAGCCCGTGCACTAGCACCGTCCTTATTACTCCAACAAAAAGAAGAGATTAACCCATACGCTGGGTTTGAGATTAGAAATTGGAATGAAGCATTTATCACCATTTGAGAAAATTCTGACTTAGACACGGTGCATGAAATTTTCTTACATCAGATAAACATTTTACCAGAATTAGTGGTTATTATATTTAATTCATGATTTTTGGTTGGTATTGTGATATTTGATTAATTATTGATGATGAGTATTTTTCTCAACAAATGGTATCAGAGCCTGATTCGAGTTGGTCACGATCATGTGACTCCTACGATATTGTCTCGTGGTTGAGCATAAGGATGAAAAGCGTTTGTGTATCAAGGATTGTCTATCCCATGAGGACTCCCATGGTTAAGTTTGGTTTGATCACTCTTGTTGATCGAGTAACCGATGATTCTATTCAACGAAGAGTTTAGTATATAACTCACAAGCGATGGAGGATTTGTTATAATATTTGCATGTAAGAATGTATGGCATATATGGTTTGGTCTCAAAACTCACGAGTTTAAGATTTTGAATTATATTAGCATCCATTTTTTTATATCAAACCTATGTTAATGTGATTTGTGTTACACCTACATTATGATTTGACTTTATTAAATTTTTATACCAAAGATTTCAAAAATTAAATTTGAATACCAAAAGTTTCAAAAGTTAAATTTAAGCACATTGATATTTTGTTGTAGTCAAATAAAAACCAAATCAGCGAAAGGATTAAATTGATTTGAATGTTACGATAATTTTTTAGGCTTAAATTATTAATATTGAAAAAAAAAATACTTTGTTGAATTTATATATTTTTTATTAAAATACAAAAACTAAACATTTTTTTGTTTAAAGTTAAGTCACGTTACTTTTAAATTATTTAATCATTACAATAATGGGAGAGGCTTATAATTATCAGAGGAAAATACACAAAAAAGAAGAAGAAAAAAAAGCAATAGTTGGAACACAGGTCGTTGGAGATAATCGGTGTACCATACGATAGTCAGATGATGTCATTTTGAAAATCTTCATTAAATATTTAGCATAGTTTGAAAATTGATCACAAATCACAGAAGAAGCAATATTTCAACTTGTAATTAATTGGGAAAGTTTAGAAATTTAGAAAATAACCTTATTATGAGCAGCCTATGTTGAATAACGATTGCTATAGTCTTTGAAGGGAAAAAAAAAGAAACAATTTGCTTTATAAACATATATATTTTTAGTGGCAAATTTATACTTCTAATGATAAAAAGAAAAATATTAATAGTAAAAAATTAATTTTATCATGAAAATATTGTGAATTTCACATCAGACAATATTTTATAAATTTCACATCGAAAAACATTTCAGTTTAGCTATTTAAACGGAATTTTTCAGTTTCGGTCTGTTTCGATACGCCGTTTCAGATTTGGTGGTATTTTTAAATATATAACTGTCAAATTGCATGTATTTCAAAAGAATATATAACTATAAATGTAAAGGAAAACTATATTCTAATCCATGAGTTTGCCCAATGTTCTAATTAACCCTTGAGTTTTTAATTTACTTAGATCGACTATTCACGTTTTGACATTGCATCAATCAAAGCTTTTGTCAATTCACTAATCTGTATATCCTAAAGGTTGATTGATGCAATATCAGAACGTGAATGGTCAATTTCAGTAATTAAAAACTCAAGAGTTAATTGGAACACTAGGCAAACCTCAGGGGTTAGAACATTATTTTCCATAAATATAAATTATAATAAAACAATCACCATTCAAATATGCAAATTAATTATACCCAAGTTTTTGCTTTAAAATCAATTTTTTTTTCATAAACAGTTAATCTTATGTTTGGTTGAATGAATTTATTATTCATGTGAGATTATGATGGAATAAAATCAATATAATTCCACATTTTGTGTCTGACCCTCCTCATAAGATAGAATTAATCCCACCCATTTAATACTATTTTTGTTGTCCTTTCACTTTTGCCTTTTAGTAATAATAAGAATAATAATACTAATTATTGTTATTATTATATAATTATAATTAATAATAATATCATAGTAATAGTAATTATTATTTTTATAATTATTTTTACAATTTTTCATCATTATAATAATTAAATTATAAAAATAAAATGATGAAATTTTAAAATTTACAGAGAATTTAGAGATTATTGAAAATGATGAATATCATGGGGTAATATTAAGAAAAATGCATGAATTTTGAAAATAATTTATTAATAGCCATGGCGCAATTAATTAAAAAAAAAAAAAAAAAAGAAGAAGAAGAAGAAGAAGTTAAAATTTGAGGGAGGAGCTGGTAGGTTTGAATTAACTTCAACAAACTGCCTGAAAGGGACAAGTAGGTAAAAAGAGCTATGGCGTGTCTAATCAAGCCCGTGCAATGATGGTTGAAGCGGTAGCACCGCCCTTATTGCTGCAACAAAAAGAAGAGATTAACCATACGCTGGGTTTGGGATTAGAAATTGAAATGAAGCAATAATCGCTACTTGGGAAAATTCTGACTTAGACACGGCGCATGAAATTTTCTTACATCAGATAAACATTTCACTGGAATTTGTGGTTATTATATTTAATTTATGATTTTTGATTGGTGTTGTGATATTTAATTAATTGTTGATGGTGGGTATTTTTCTCAATAAATGGTATCAGAATTTGATTCGAGTTGATCATGATCATGTGATTCTTACGATATTGCGTTGTGGTTGAGCCTAAGGATGAAAAACGTTTTTGTATCAACGATTATCTATCCCATGAGGACTTTTATAGTTAAATTTGGTTTGGTTTCTCTTATTGATCGAGTGACTGGTGATTCTATTCAATGAAGAGTTTGATATAAAACTCATAAGCGATAGGGGATTTGTTAGAATATCCGCATGTATGAATGCCTTATATACATAATTTGGTGTCAAAACTCAAAAGTTTAAGCTTTTGAGTTATATCGATGTCAATTATTGTAGATCAAACTTGTGTTAATGTGATTTATGTGACACCTATCATATCAGAGGTAGACCCAATCAATCAAAACGTGTTAGAGCATAGATAAAAGCCATATGTATAAACATGACATCAGCTTCTTCAGTCTGAGTCTATGTAAGAATTTGTCCTTCCATTTTAACAAATTTAGAAATATAGAACAATGATCCTAGCATTTGAATATAGTTTTATATATTAGAAATAACAAAATATTATATAAAAAATCCAAAAGAAAATAACAAAGCTTATCAAATTCTTATTTTTTTATTGGAAAAATTATACAAAAATATATACCTTGATATTTGATTTTGTTAGAAATAATATTTTTTTATTTAAAATTAAATCTTGTTGCTTTCAAATTATTTGATCATGACAATAATTCAAGAGGCTTATAGATGTCAAAATCAAACACGAGGAAAATACACAAAAGAAGCAGTAGTTGGAAGTACACAGGTAGTTGGAGATAATCGGTGTACCATTGATGACTATTGTCAGATTTTGAAAATCTTCATTAAATATTTAGCCTAGTTTAGAAATTTAGAAAATAACTATATTATGAGCAGTCTACAAAATGTTTCAATTAATTCTTGAGTTTTTAATTTATTTAGATAGACCCTCTATATTTTGACATTACATTTTTCAAAGTTTCTGTCAATTCATTAAACCGTATATCTTAAGGGTTGATTAATACAATATCAAAACGTGAATGATCGATTTCAGCAATTAAAAACTTAAGGGTTAATTGAAACATTGAACAAATTTCAGAGATTAGAACATAATTTTTTTAAAATATAAATTATAACAAAATAATTACCATTCAAATATACAAATTAATTATATTTAATTTTTTATTTTAAAATTAATTATAATTTATTTTTGCATAAAACCAAATTAAAATCGAAACAGACGGCCGAAGTATAACGAAATTTACAAAGAAAAAGTCATTGACGAGAAAAATCAACGAATTGGCTGCAAGGCTGGCACCCCTAAAAAACAATGAAGCCAAAAACGATTGGTTCAGATGGGTCAAGCGAGACCAAAACCTCGTGATTATCAACTTCCAAAAAGAAAAGAGATTATAAATTGAAAAGGAGCAATATTATTACATGGATCTGTTCACATTTCTAAGAGTCAAACAAACCTTTATTAGGTCTATTAATTTAAGAAGCCCCACGTATACATTAAAATCAATTTAAGAAAGACTCCTAACCTTTACCGTTGAATCTGTTGACCCCCAAAAGTTGTCTACCTTTCCTCCTGTCTTTCTCCTTCTCTTCTTTCTTTCTCCTTTCATATCTACTTGCTTGATTTTCAAATCATCGTAAAGCTCCAAATCAATTATTTTCTTTGTTTTTTTATTTTATATTTAAAGCGACGTTTGAAAACGGATTAAAATATATTTTATTTTTTAAATAATTATTAAACATATTTTAATCATATTAAACATGATCTAAGTGATAAACATGATCAGATATTTTTCGTTATTTATAAATTGTTGTATAATACTTCATCTATTATCAAATCGATAATAATTTCTCTAGTTAATGAATAAAATTTCGGTTTCATTTCAAACATCAAATAAGTAATATTTTTTGTTAAGATTAGTACTACATAAAAGAAAAGAAAAAAGATAATTAAAATAAAAAAAAACCAAAATAGTTACAATGGGTTGAAATGAGAAACGAACGGGTCGAATGTAATGAGTGAAAGATCAACGATTACAAGTAAAAATTACTCGATTCTTAACAGATTCATTATTTTATGCATATGCTCGGCTCACTGAAAAATGGATGAATCTGTGAATCTAAATTAAAATCAATCGACCTATTATTTTAGTTTTCAATTTTCTCCGAATAACAATTTAAAAAAACGTTATACATAACTAGATAGGGCTACAAAACAACAAAGCAAAAAGGAACATAATTTAAAGACAATACTTTTCCTCCAAAGACATTTTTCTCAAAGGAACCTACTTTCTAGAGTTTTCTTTTTATCAATTCATGCTACTAACAGCACAGAAAGAATCATATGTATGTTTATAAAAAATTTCAGTGCATTACTGGTCTTAGTTGCTCATTTATCTTTCTTAAAGCATATTTAACGGATTGACTTGTTACTCGATCCAATCCAAATTTTCGCAAATTAAAACACTAGTAATTTTTTAATAAATTTTAAAAAATATATTTATACTTACATTTTAACGAAAACGAATAGGCAATTAACTGGATAGGGGTTTTATTTCCCATCTCTAAGAATAGTATATATGACTCATTCAGCAAGCTGACTTGAGGAGTCAATGAATTAAACTAAACTAATAAGCTAATTTGTCCCAAATGCTAAGACAAATGCACCTTCTAGACAAAGCTAGTCACAAACAAAGACAAATATATCCTTCGATGTGTTCTTCCTCTATAATTTACTGTATGTATGACGATTAATTGGACATTTTTACCCTTTTTAGATCAAAAGAACAGTCTTTTTATTCCCCAGATGGTAAGCCCAAATCGCTCTCCTTTTAATTTGATGTTATTCTGGCTCAAAAATCATTCCAAAAGGAACAGAGTAGTTGTAAAGAGTAAAGACAAAGCAGAGAACTTGGCGTCACATTAGGACCAAGGAGTCGGCACTGAGAGTGACTTGGGTGATACGACAAAAGAGGTCAAATTGCCCTGTCATGATTCACGACTAGTTACAACGACGTGGCTGCCGTGGCATTAAAAATAAAAAATTGGCCGTGACGTTAACGCCAGCCCAAAAGTCACTCTCTGAAGAAAAATCTTACTCCCAAAATAATTAATACACATTAAACGCCTTCTCCTTCTGCGTTGTTGCATTGAAGGTCACCTCCGGCAGATGGAGAGCCGTAATATAATGTCGACTTCCCAATGTTCCCATCCAATTCCAATGGAAGGTATGCCCTTACAAAATTAAATTATTCCATATACGACTGTAAGAAATGAATTCCAAGGGGAATTAGATTATCATCCAAAGAGAGATTGCCCTTACAAAAATAAGAGTAAACTTAATAAAAAAAAAATTAATTCATGATAGAGTTCATCGCTCTTGATAATTTATGAAACTTAAATGTAAAACTATAAAAAAAATTTAAAAGTGACCAAATGAGTTAAATTGTTTTTTTGATTGAAACAATTTTATATATAAATATAATTGTTGACTATTATAATATAAGCTCACAGTACAATCACATAACCCAACATACAATATTATTCACCCATAAGTGAAAATAAACCTTTTTTTTTAATTATTTCGCAAGGTTGCTCGTTAGTTTGAGAAAAATTAAAAGAAAATAATGTTTGAGGATGGAAAAGTAAAAAAAAAAGACAAAAAAAACGAGTCTAACACTAGCTATCGTAGCTTTCATTCTTTAATTTTCTCAATTTGAAAAAAAATTAATTTATATATGTGGTAAGAAAATATCAATTTTTTATTTCTTTTTCTTATCAAACATTGAAAAATGTTTATCAGTGACTCTTCTTTCTCATTTTGATTGTGATTGGCAGAATGATACTCACTTTGTCTCATATATTGATATGTATGAAAAACCCAAATTTTTATAAGGGAACATAATAATTAATATTACAACCCATTCAATTATAACCTATTTTTCAAAACACCCTTTATTTAATACCTAAACTTATCGGTTGAGTCTTTTAAAAAACATAAACTTAAGAGTAATTTATGAAATTTAATTAAAATTGAACTTTTAACTTTTCAAAATTTACCAACAATATGAAATATTTGTCAATATATATGAAAAAGAGAGTATTATTTTGGTGAAAATCATGGCAAATTTGTGTTAAATAACACACCATTGTACTAAAGATTTTCTAATAATATCAAAAATACTATCAAATAGAACAAAAAAAGTCATCCATAATGTTGTTTATATGAAACCACACCATAGTTGCATCCAACGATGTGAGATTTTGTTCATCAACATTTACATTTAGAGAAATTTTCACTATTAAATTGTATGAGAAGAAAAGAAAAAAATATTTTATTTTTATTCAAAAATTAGATAAGTCATTGTATTATATATTTTTAATAATTTCGGACTAGGCAAAAAAATCTTGAAACAATGCAAAAATTGAGCCTTTTCTATTTGTTGTTTCAAGTTTCGTGCGATGTGACAACCGAGTTTTAGTGTCTTATATATGCAGTATTTTTTGGTGGTCTGTAATAATTTAGGCTGTGCTGTGATGGGGTTGGTTCATGCTGTGTGTCGTGAATGGTTTAGATTTGTCTATTCTGGTCTTGTCAATTCTTTCAGTTTTTTAGTTGTTGATTTTACATTTGTTTAGAGTTGTAATCTTCTGATGGGTTTTTTTTGTTTGTTATAATTTGGGTTTGCAAGCCAGTATTTGTGGTGTCTCGGTGTACTGACCGTTTTATGAAAAGAAAAATACAAGAAATTGGAAAATAAGATTTTAAAAACAATGGTTTGTTAAATTTTTTTATATCAATCATACAAATGGACCAAATTACGTAGCCAATATTCCAAGAACCTAACTAGAAATGTCCTCAGCGCGTAAACTATTTTGAAGTGCTCTATAAATACCCATAACATACCTTTAAAAAGGGTTAAGCTAACTTCAATACTTCCATTTCTTGCTTCCTCAAAAACACTTTCTCCATCACCATCATCACTTGTACCCTTCTTTTTGTTACATCTCCTCCAACAAAACAACACCATGAAGGTATGAATTTTACAAGCACATGCATATATGATTCTAAACAAATTAAGGACCCATTGGCTCAATTTTATGCCAAAACTGAAATTGTTAATTTGTTTTTATTTGTTGTTGCAGCAAAAGATGGTGATCAAGGTGTGCATGAATGGCCCAGAGTGCCGATCCAAAGCCATGAAGGTCGCAGTTAGCTTCACAGGTAAACGAAATTAACATTATTTCTTAATAACTATGTTAGTGAATTGATCCTATTTTTGTTATTGCTGAATAAAATGATTGCTGACACACGTCTTCTTATGTTTAAGGTGTAGAATCTGCGGCTTTAAAAGGAGACGACAAGACCCAGATAGAGGTAACGGGAGATGGAGTAGACGCGGTTCAGCTAACGACTAAGTTAAGGAAAAAATTTGGATATGCAGAGCTGTTAAGCGTAGCTGAAGTTAAAACTGAAAAGAAGAAACCAGAGGAAAAGAAACCAGAGGAGGTAAAAGTGCAGCCTATTGTTTGGTCTTATCCGGGCGGCATGCCTTGTTACACAGTCTGTGAAACGTACCCAATTTATCACCATAATGAAGATTCCTTCTGCACCATCTTGTGATACAGAGGAAGAGACATAGCAAATTAATTAAGAGACAAAACATGAAGCATACCCAGCACCAAAATTTGGAAGAAATAATTGTGAAACAGATTAGTTTTTCGGATCTTTCTATTTAAGAGGGAAAAAAGTGAAGCAATAGTAAGTGATTATGTTTATTGGAGGTGGGGAAACTTTTTTGTTTTGTTTCTGTAAAATAAAGTTTTTGTAGTGGCAGCTTGGGCTTTATTGTCGGCTTTGGTACCTCTCTGCCCAGTTCTACTCTGTTATTCTTCTTTCTCTCTCTTTCTGGTGTGTGTGTGAAATGTCAGATTTCTTTCTTTGTTTTTCAAAGTTGGTGTAATAATAAGGTGATTAATGAAATTTTGTTAGGAAGTAGCAGCTTTTGGATCTTGGGCCCCTGTTCGATGGATGCATTCAATATGATGGATACTTTTGTTAATCTTTTGTGCATGATTGATGTTCAAAGATCCGTTAACAACCACCATTTTTACCTGCTTCAAGATCCACACCCTATGTCACGTAAACTTTGACATGATAGTTAACGGGGCTTTTCAAATGGTATATGTCTAGAGGACTACATAGAACAGAATTAAATGGTGTCAATTGAGACAACTGGGAGACATAAGATTAAAATGAATTCCATAAGTTGTCAAGGGACTATTCATGTAATTTAGCCTTTAGTAAATTAACAATCAATCTCACAAATTAATCTTAAAAAAAGAAGAAAAAACATTCATAAAAGAAGGTGAATATATCATTTTACAATAGATTGTAATCAAGCTGCCCAATAGCTAATTCAAAATTTGCAACATTAGAAACACAAAGCACTTAAAACAATGGAAGTATTATAAAACTGTGTATAATAATGAATTCCAGACTTGGATGATACAGATCTTGTATCAAGTTCCTGATCAGTCCAAGAACCAACTCTGGAATTGAGGAGGGAGAACAGATAAGTAGAAAAGACATTTAGAGAGAAAGGAAATTCCGATTCATTAATTCTTGATTACCAATTGCTTACACCAGGTACGTATAGTATGCTTACATAGAGATCTAGGTGTTTGCTTGCTTCAAATACTTCTTTTTCTCTTACTTAGTTCTTCTTTCTTTCCTTTGGTAGTTACTGCCTTGCCTCTTCCTCTGTGTTGCACATTGTCCATTCGCACACTGTCCCCTTCTTCTTTTCTGGTGCTATCATTGCTAATCCCTTAAAAAAGTGACATATTACTCAATGTTAGAATCAAGCAAAATCCTCTGTATAGTGTTCGAGATATGTCTATCACACGAATTATAAACAGAAAGAAACTAAGACATGATATACTTAGGTTCACCCCAGAATAGGACTACGTCTTACAAGAAGTTTCGCTGTAATCAACCTCACAAATCTCTCGTTACAATGTGTGCTCAGTACATAGAGAGTATTTATAAGCAACTTAAGACGCCCTAATTAGGGTTTTCTCCCTACTGCAAAACCACAACTATTCATGAGCCCAAGTCCAAATCGCCAAACAAAAAACCAGACCCAACTCATGTGTAGGGCCTGAAAGTTTCGGGGGCGCTGCCCCCTAACCCCCGCCCACTCTCCAGGGAGCGGGACCGATGTGGTTGTCGGGGGTTCTACAGATTTGGACCCGTTGAAATATGCATCAACTCTAAAAATCTCTCACTTGATAAATACTTCATAGACATAACAAACTTCCCAAAACTCTATTTCTTCAATCCCATCTCAGTAGCACACCGCTCAAACTTCACTAAACTAACTTCCTTAGTCAAGAAATCTGCGTTGTTCACTGTTGTATTGACTTTCTCCAAGATTATCACATTTTCTTCAATATTTTCCAGGATGGAGTGATATTGGATCAATGTGCTTCGTCCGTGAATAAAATGTAGGATTCTTTGCTAAGAAGATAGCACCTTAATTGTCATATTTCACCTTCACTGCTCCTTGTTTAAACCCAAGCTCAGCACACAACCTTTGAAGCCAAACTGCTTTTTTTTTCAGCATAAGTTATCGCCATATACTCTGCTTCTGTGGATGAAAGAGCAACAACAGTTTACCTCTTGCTCATCTAACTCATTGCCCCACCAAACAGATTAAACATATATTCGCTTGTAAACCTCCTGCTATCAATGTCTCCTCCCCAGTCAGCATCAACCGATCCTATAATATCAAGATTCTTCTTACCTCTTATACCTCCATAACACAATGCAAACTCTGACATGCCACGAAGATATCTAAGAACTCTCTTGATTGCAGTCCAATGCTCTTTCCCAGGATTAGACATATATCTGCTCAATACTCCCACTGCTTGGGCAATATCTGGTCTAGTACACACCATGGTGTACATTAAGCTTCCAACCGTACTAGCATAAAGTACGTGCGCCATCTCTTCAGCTTCTTCCTCTATCTTCAGACATTGTTCCGCAGATAACTTGGTTCCCAAAGGCATGGGAGTCCCTACCGGCTTGCTGCCAAACATGTTAAATTTCTTCAATACTTCTTCTGACTTAGCCACAGTTTTCGACTTTCACAATCCCTCTTTATCTGCATGCCCAAGATAAAGTTTGCTGACCCTAGGTCTTTCATATCAAACTACCTTGCCAACGATGCCTTCATAGTGCTAATCATCTTCCTCTTATTTCCAATCAACAGCATATCATCAACATACAAGGTTAAAATGGAAAAATCAACCCTAACCTTTTCGCATAGACGCAATAATAAGCATAGCTACGAGTGAACCCAAGCTGAATGACATATATGTCAAACTTTTGGTACCACATCCGTAGTGACTGCTTTAGTCCGTACAAAGACTTTTTCAATTAACAAACCAGCTCTTCCTTGCCTTTGCTCACAAAGCCTTCAGGATGTTTCATGTAAATTTCTTCCTCTAAGTCCCTATGAAGGAAAGCTGTCTTCACATCCAGTTGCTCAACTTCTAGATCATAAACAGCTGCCATGGATAAGACAAATTTGATAGATGTTGATAAGAGCCATAAAATACATTATAATCATACTTATTTGTTAGCACTTTAGGGTTGATTTAGGTCTTAATTGCATTTTTATTCATTAACAACTCTAAAGTGGTATTTTTTGGAGCATTAACTTATTTCGGTGCATTTTTCAGGTATCTTGAGTTAAAAGAGATGGAAGAGCTATCATTATTTTAAACACGAAGCTCCATTGAACACTCAATCGAAAGAATGGTCGCGAAAGAGCCAAGATGAAGAGAAACTAAGAAAGGAGTTTTCACTAAGTTGCTGGAGTTGCCATACAAATCAACCATCTTTACAAATTAAACTGTATTGATGTAGGAAGAACCAGGAAGTGTGCCATATATGCTTAGACATATCTGGAAGTCTACTTTCTGAAAGATTTTACGGTTTGTTAAAATCATTTTTCTAGAGAAAGTTATGTCGATTTTAGCGGACAGAGGTCAGACCTCCTGAATCAGCATCAGGCCGTGCCGCACCTTGGATTATTTGAGGCGCACCTCACAGCAAGACACAAAAAGCTTGATAAAGCCAAGGTGCAGCGCGAGAAATTGAAGGTGCAGCACACACACTCCGAGTTAGACCCTAATTAGGTCTTTAATGACTTGTTCAAATCCTAAAACACCATTAGACCTTGTACACTATAAATAGACCACTTAGGGTTTGTAATTAGACATTCAAAGAGCTGGAACTCAAGGGAGGCTGCCACACTCTCCCATGGCCAACTAATCTCCAAGCAAGGCGAAGGGATGAATCCCTAGGTGTAGTTGTTTCTATTTCCCTTACTTGATTCAGTTGTAATAGAGCTTTAGCATTCAAACATTGTTATGATTTGCTTTTTAATCTAATTATAAGATTTCATCTAATTCAGTGATTGTATCTTTTTCCTTGATATAAATTCAGTCATGCTTTCTTTATGTCAAGATTATTTGGATATGATTGAGTCCGGTAGATCTATCCTTTAAGTTTGTCCATTACTGCAATATTGTCATCAAAGATATATTGTCGTTTCTTGATAAACTTATAGGATAGATCATGTGTGCATGAATTGAAAATAAAGAGTATTTCATAACAATCAAATTAGGGTTTATACATGTGCTTTAATTGAATATTTGCCGATTGCCTATTTGGGATGTGAAACTTGCAATCGAGAAAAAAACAACTGAATCAAGTTAGGATTAGGGCAACGAACCTAGGGAGGATTCCCGGATCCTTATTGTTTTTCCTATTATATTTAATAATCTACTTTACACAATTATTTTACTATCAATTTCAGATTCTCTTACTCATTTGGATTTATCGTTTTAGATTAAAGTTTGCACCTTCTTTTGTAGTTAACTTGTTTTCCTGTGGAATCGACACCCCAAACCTGTACTACAACACCGTGTTACTCTTACTCAAATTTTGGCGCCGGAGGCAACTCAAGAAAAAAAAATGGTGGACATTAAGTATTCCTTGCCATCGCCAAAGCATGCAAGCACAAAATTTTGTAGCAAAGCAGTGGCTGGTGCATCCAACTCATGTTTTTCAAGGAGGGAATAAAAGTGTCTGGCTGAAGACGTAAAACTTAGCGCTCATGGGAGGCAACCCACAACGTATCCTTTTACTTTTACTGTTTTTCATATTTCTTTTTCTTGTTTATTATTATTATTTTGTTGTTTTCCAGTTTTACCTTAGTATTTATTTTTCAGGGACAAATAAACGAAGCAATTCAAATGATCGTGCACAACTTTCAACTCCACGCATCGTTGGTTAAAAAGAGAGTTTCCTTAACTTTTGTTTTTTTTCATTGAGGACAATACTTATCTTAAGTTAGGGGTGGAAGATATACATTTTTTATTGCATATCATTGAACTGCTTGGTGTCATTTTTGTTTGTTTTTAGCATGCTTGGTGTTTGCCTTAGAGTTAATTTACATATCAATGATATAAACTTAATTGAGATAACATATAGCATTTAGAAGAAGTTAAATCTTGCTTCAGTTTGAAATTAATTTAAGCATCAATCTTCATTTGGTTAGAAACTCTAGTTTGTGGTAAGATTGTATGATTAGTCTTAAACATTTAGAGAAATTTTATGTGTGATTGTTTTATGAATACTTTTGCGGTCTTGACAAGCTTTAGAACTTACTTGATAATCACTTGAGGCGAATTCCTAGAATACACACTACTTAAGATATGATGTAGGCCATTTTTGAACCGTTTGAGCCTTCTAAACTTATTATTGCTATATTTATCACTAGTCACCCATTTGAGCCTTTTTCTTGAAAAGGAAAATTGAGCTTTGTTTCTTTCGATAAACCATTTACTTACCTTTATGAGCTTAAAAATATTTTATCCTTACCTTTCTTTTAAAAGAACTTAGTCATACACATGTTGTGAGAAGCACTTAAAAGGAGTAATGGTGGAAATATGAAAAAATATCACTACCACAACCCAAGTACATTAAAGGAGATAAGCTGGGGGTTGTGGAAAAGAAAAGAAAAAAATGATGAAAAAGAAGGTGAATGGTTATGTGCCAAAAATAAAATAAAATAAAATATAAAATTTTGAATTATGGCGGAGAAAGAAGAAAGAAAGAAAAAATGGTGATTTGTTGAAAGAAATGCTCGAAAAATGGTTGGAAGAGTTAGATATTGAAGTAAGGTTATCCAGTGCTTAAAGAGTTGTGTTCAAAACTAAAAGATTAAGTTCTTTTACTTGTTGAATCCTTCCCATTCCTTATTAACCTTTACCTTAGCCTAACGTTACAAGCTTATTAAAGACCTATTGATCCAATGTAGTGTGATTTTTCTACAATAGTAGAGAGTGATTTGAAAAGTGAGCCTATGGAGCTTGTTTTTGTGATTGATGTCATGCAATTTATCATGTTTTAGAGGCCAAGACTTGTATTCACGAATGTTATGCATAAAATCATCTGGATGTTCGAATTAATGGATTGTGGTAAGATGAATGTTAAGAGTCAATAACGATTTTAAGATTGATGTTTGGATTACTTTTGGACTTAGGTGAAATTTAATGATTCTATGTGCCGTATGTTATGTCCAATTTTTGAGACAAAAAGTGAATTACTCTTGGTTGACACTAATATTGCTTTTCATAAAATTTGATTCCCACCAAAGAAATTCATCTCCTTTTTTCGCTTGAATTGCTAGGGACTAGCAATAAGCTAGTTGGGGGTTGTGATAAGAGCCATAAAATGCATTATAATCGTACTTATTTGTTAGCACTTTAGGGTTGATTTAGGTCTTAATTGCATTTTTATTCATTAACAACTCTAAAGTGGTATTTTTGGAGCATTAATTTATTTCGGTACATTTTTAAAACACGAAGTTCCATTGAACACTCAAGCGAAAGAATTGTCGCGGAAGAGCCAAGATAAAGAGAAACTAAGAAAGGAGTTTTCACTAAGTTGCTGGAGTTGCCATACAAATCAACCATATTTCCAAATTAAACTGTATTGATGTAAAAAGAACCAGGAAGTGTGCCACATATGCTTAGAAAGATCTGAAAGTCTACTTTCTGAAAAATTTTATGGTTCGTTAAAATCATTTCTCTAGAGAAAGTTATGGCGATTTTAGCGGACAGAGGTCAGACCTTCTGAATCAGCATCAGCCCGCGCCGCACCTCACAGCACCAGCACCTGACTTAACAAAACAGAGCCACACTGCGCTGCACCATGGATTATCCGCGCTGCACCTCACAGCACCAGAACCTGACTTAACAAAACAGAGCCGCACCGAGCCCAAGTGACGTTGCAGCACACACACAGCTTTATGCACTCCGAGTTAAACCCTAATTAGGTCTTTAATGACTTGTTCAAACCCTAAAACACCCCTAGGCCTTGTGTACTATAAATATACCACTTAGAGTTTATAATTAGACATTCAAAAACCTGGAGAACTCAAGAAAGCAGCAACTTTTCTTCCATTATGCAACCATGAGTCCCATGGCTAACTAATCTCCAAGCAAGGCGAAGGGATGAATCTCTAGGTGTAGTTGTTTTTATTTCCCTTATTTGATTCAGTTGTAATGGAGCTTTAACGTTTAAACATTGTTATGATTTACTTTTTATTCTAATTATAAAGATTTCATCTAATCCGGTGATTGTATCTTTTTCCTTGATATAGATTTAGTCATGCTTTCTTTATGTCAAGATTATTTGGGTATGATTGAGTCCGGTAGATCTAGCCTTTAGGTTTGTCCATTACTGCAATATTGTCATCAAAAATATATTGTCGTTTCTTGATAAACTTAAAGGATAGATCATGTGTGCATGAATTGAAAATAAAGAGTATTTCACAACAATCAAATTAGAGTTTATACATGTGCTTCAATTAAATATTTGTCGATTGCTTGTTTGGGATGCGAAACTTGCAATCAAGATAAAAACAATTGAATCAAGTTAGGATTAGAGCAACAAACCTAGGGAGGATTCTCGAATCCTTGTTGTTCCTTTATTATATTTCACAGTCTATTTTACACAATTGTTTCACTATCAAATTCAGATTCTCTATTTAATTTAATTATATTGTCTCACATTAAAGTTTACATCTTTCTTTATAGTTAATTTGTCTCTCTGTGGAATTGACACCCCAAAGCCGTACTACAACACCGCGTTACTGTTTTGGGCGTAATCAAATTTTGGCCACACTCTATTACACTTATTTCGGTGCATTTTGGAGCCATAAAATACATCTTAGTCGTACTTATTTGTTAGCACTTTAGGGTTGATTTAGGTCTTAATTGCATTTTTATTCATTAACAACTCTAAAGTGGTGTTTTTGGAACATTAACTTATTTTGGTGCATTTTTTCAGGTATTTTGAGTTAAAAGAGATGGAAGAGCTATCATCATTTTAATACGAAGCTCCAATGAATACTCAAGCGAAAGAATGGTCGCGGAAGAGCCAAGATGAAGAGAAACTAAGAAAGGAGTTTTCACTAAGTTGCTGGAGTTGCCATACAAATCAACCATCTTTACAAATTAAACTGTATTGATGTAGAAAGAACCAGGAAGTGTGCCATATATGCTTAGAAAGATCTGAAAGTCTACTTTCTGGAAGATTTCACAGTTCATTAAAATCATTTCTCTAGAGAAAGTTATGGTTATTCTAGCGGACAGAGGTCAGACCTTCTGAATCAGCATCAGCCCGCGCCGCACCATGGATTATTCGCGTCGCACCTCACAGCACCAGCACCTGACTTAACAAAACAGAGCCACACCGCGCTGCACCATGGATTATCTGCACCGCACCTCACAGCACCAGCACCTGACTTAACAAAACAGAGCCGCACCGCGCCCAAGTGACGCTGCAGCACGTGCACAGCTTTATGCACTCCGAGTTAGACCCTAATTAGGTCTTTAATGACTTGTTCAAACCCTAAAACACCCCTAGGACTTGTGTACTATAAATATACTACTTAGGGTTTGTAATTAGACATTCAAAAAAACCTAGAAAACTCAAGGGAGGCTGCCACACTCTCCCCCATGGCTAACTAATCTCAAAGCAAGGCGAAGTGATGAATCCATAGGTGTAGTTGTTTCTATTTTCCTTACTTGATTCAGTTGTAATAGAGCTTTAGTGTTCAAACATTGTTATGATTTACTTTTTAATCTAATTATAAGATTTTATCTAATCCGATGATTATATCTTTTTCCTTGATATAAATTTAGTCATGCTTTCTTTATATCAAGATTATTTGGGTATGATTGAGTCCGGTAGATCTAGCCTTTAGGTTTGTCCATTGCTACAATATTGTCATCAAAGATATATTGTCATTTCTTGATAAACTTATAGGATAGATCATGTGTGCATTAATTGAAAATAAAGAGTATTTCATAACAATCAAATTAGGGTTTATACATGTGCTTTAATTGAATATTTGCCGATTGTATGTTTGGGATGTGAAACTTGCAATCGAGATAAAAACAACTGAATCAAGTTAGGATTAGGGCAACGAACCTAGGGAGGATTCTCGGATCCTTGTTGTTTTTCCTATTATATTTCACAATCTACTTTACACAATTATTTCACTATCAATTTCAGATTCTCTTCCTCATTTGGATTTATCGTTTTAGATTAAAGTTTGCACCTTCTTTTGTAGTTAACTTGTTTCCCTGTGGAATCGACACCCCAAAGCTGTACTACAACACCACGTTACTCTTTTGGCGTAATCAAAGATATATTGTCGTTTCTTGATAAACTTATAGGATAGATCATGTGTGCATGAATTGAAAATAAAAAGTATCTCATAACAATCAAATTAGGGTTTATACATGTGCTTCAATTAAATATTTGTCGATTGCTTGTTTGGGATGCGAAACTTGCAATCGAGATAAAAATAACTAAATCAAGTTAGGATTAGAGCAACAAACCTACGGAGGATTCTCGGATCCTTGTTGTTCCTTTATTATATTTTACAATCTACTTTACACAATTATTTCACTATCAATTTCAGATTCTCTTACTCATTTGGATTTATCATTTTAGATTAAAGTTTACACCTTCTTTTGTAGTTAACTTGTTTCCCTGTGGAATCGACACCCTAAAGTTGTACTACGACACCACGTTACTCTTTGGGCGTAATCAAATTTTGGCGCCGTTGCCGGGGAGACACGCTTACAAACAAGGAAGATTGTCAACTTTGAGACAAAACCGTGATATCGTTCCTTTCTTGAAGTCTTGATTTTCTGATTTTTTTTTTATTTTTTTGTTCTTTGTTCTTTGCTCTTTGTTTTGATTTTTTTTAATTAATTAATTTATTTGTTTTCTTTCTGTTTTATTTATTTCCCTTAACATGGCCGAAAATCACAATGAAATTGTTGCTAGGGCACTTAAAGACTACTTGCACCCTAGCCGAACGGCCACCCCATCTTGTATCATGTTCCCCCCTAATGTTCAACAACCTGATTTTAAACCGGGCATGATCCAATTGCTACCAACGTTCCATGCGTTTGAGAATGAAAACCCCTATGTCCACATTAGGGAATTTGAGGAAGTAGTAGCAACTTTTCACAGTAGGGCTGATATGATAAACACCATTAAACTTAGGTTTTTTCCTTTTTCACTTAAGGAAGGCTTGGCTATACTCGTTAAGGCCTAGGTCCATAGGTAGTTAGGATGAGATGACACGAGTTTTCTTCCAAAAACACTTCCCAACCCATAAGACCAATAACCTCAAGAGACAAATCTCAAACTTTGCACAAAAAGAGAGCGAAACCTTATATCAAGTTTGGGAACGTTTCGAGGACCTGTTGAATTCTTGTCCACACCATGGGTATGAGAGTTGGTGGGTAGTTAGCTATTTTTATGATGAACTCCTAAGTAGGGAAAGGCAGTTCATAAAAATGATGTGCAATGGAGATTTTCTTCAAAAATATCCCGACCAAGCCATAGATTTCCTAGATGACCTATCAGAAAAATCCTACACTTGGACAGGACCAAATGCCATGGAAAACACTAGGAGAAATCAACCCACTGGGATTTATCAACTTAAGGAAGAGGATAACCTTAAAGCCCATTTAGAGGCCCTAACTAAGGAAATTGAAGCCTTAAAAACTAGAAATGATAGGGCTCCTGAACCGGTTGCTAGGGTAGAGTCCTATGAGCCTTGTTTCATGTGTAATGGGGTAGATCATTTACCTAAGGATTATCCAATTTATTTTGAGATGAAGGAAGAGTGTAATATTGTAGGTATACCCTTTTGGAAACTACACTCACCCTACTCTAACACCTACAATCCCGGTTGGAAAAATCACCCAAATTTTAATTGGAAACCCGATACACAACCTCCTGCCCACTCTAGTACCCAATGGCAACCGGAAGCAACTTTATATAATACACCTCAACAATCTTTACCTTTGGAAGATATGTTTAAGTCATTTATGCAGGTACATGCCAAGAATGTGGAAGATCAAGGCAAAATAAATCAATAGCTGTTAGAGGAGCAACAAGGGATCAAAGTGGAACAAAAGTAGATAAAGAGCCAACTCACTAAGTTGACTAGTTTCTTAGCGATTCAAGAGCAAGGACAGTTTCCTTCGCAAACACAACAAAATCCAAGGGGACAACATATGGCACAAACCTCCAATCCTGGAAATCAAAATGTTAAAGAGGTTAATGCCATAATCACCCGTAGCGGTAAGAAAATTGATGGTCCCACTCTACCATTAAACTTGAGTAACAAGGATAAAACCCCCAAGGAACAAGAGGCTCGTAATGTTTATCGCCTATCGGTGCCTTTCCCTCAAGCACTTCTTAAACCTAAGGAGATAAATACAGCATTAAAATGTGAGATTCTTGAACAACTTCAGTATGTTAAAACTAATCTCCCTCTTTTTCATATCATAAAACAGATTCCCAACTATGCTAAAGTCATCAAGGATTTATGCACACCCAAGAGGAAGCACAATGTGAAGAAGACGGCATTCTTAATGGAGCAAGCAAGTGCTATAATTAACAGCAAGACACCGCCCAAATATAAAGATCCGGGCTGTCCAACAGTGGCTTGCCAAATTGGAAATAAACCTTGTGGCCAAGCATTGCTAGATTTGGGTGCTAGTGTGAACCTCATGCCATACTCCATGTACTTGCAACTTGGTCTAGGTGAGATCAAACCAAACTCTGTGGTACTTCAATTAGCGGATAGATCGGTAAGAAAACCAAGAGGTATTGTAGAAGATGTTTTGTTGCAAATTGATAATTTCTACTATCCTGTTGATTTTTTGGCTTTAGATACTGTTTCTACTGTAAACACGGAGTCCAAAATTCCTTTGATACTTAGAAGACCATTCCTTGCCACTGCCAATGCCCTCATTAATTGTAGGAATGGTCTAATGACATTATCATTTGGAAATAGAACTTTAGAGGTAAATGTTTTCCAAGTCTCAAAACAGTGACATGAAGAGAATGAGTGTGTCGATACTTATATGGTTGATAAGCTCAATTTGGAGGATGAGCACACTAAAGATAATTCTATGGAATTCTCTCCTAATAATTTTAAGTTCGATGATTCTTTAATTTATTCCCATGCCGTTAATGTTGTTGATATTTTTGATAAGTCACAGAAATTTATTAAGAAATCATGGCAACCATGCTTTGAGGAGTCACTTGAGAGAAGTCACATGGATGCGAGAACCAAATACCCTACTGCTGATAGTGAGTGGGTAACACCAAGAACACTTGAGCCATATGTGGTGGACTTTAAGTATTCCTTGCCAAAAGATTAGCATTAAGGCCATTAAATTGGAGCCTTATCTTCAGCACCACAATGAGGCCAGCAGTGAGAGTGGTGCAGCGTCTGGCTGAAGACATAAAACTTAGCGCTCATGGGAGGCAACCCACAACATGTCCTTTTATTTTGATTTTTTTTTTGTTATTAGCATTTTATTTTTTTATTTTTTTGGCTTCAATTAATTAGCAATTATTATTATTATTATTATTATTATTATTATTATTATTATTATTATCTTTTTTTTATTTGGCTAATTCTAATTTTATTTTTTTATTTTGTCGTTGGCAAGCCCAGGCCCAGGTCGCACTGCGCCTCATCCAACCTCGCGTTGCGCCGCCCAGTAGCGCATAAACCCAGTCCCAGGTCACGCTGCGCCTCGCCCAGGCTCGCACTGCGCCCCACAGTAGCGCACAAGCCCAGGCCCAGGTCATGCCGCGCCTCGCCCAGGCCCGCACCGCGCCCCACAGACATGCACGCCCACAGGCCCAGTCCGTGCCGCGCCTCGCTCAGCCCGCGCCGCACCTCGCCCAGCCCGCGCCGCACCTCCAGCTTTCCTTTCTTTTCTCCCTTTCTCTCTCCATATCCTAGCCTCCCTCCTCACTTTTATTCCCAATTTCTTCATTTTGTTTCCCTCTCACTTTTACTCCCAATTTCTTCATTTTGTTTCCCTCTCTTTTATTTTATTTTATATTTTTCTATCAACTCACTACTCTATCTTTCAATGTGTTTTCCTTCTCATTATTTTTTATCAACCTTTTAACAAAAAGTGGAGCATCTAGTTAAAATGAAAATGCACTGCTTTCAGCTACTGTGCACTTATGATTACAAAATGGGAGTTTCCTTTACTTTCTCTTTCATATTGAGGTCAATGTAATTTTAGTTGGGGGTGGAGGAAACATATGAATTGCCCTTCATTTAACTGATTGGTTTCATTGTCCGTATCTTTTGTTTTAAGCATGATTTGTGTTAGCCTTAGAGTTAATTCACATGTCAATAATATGAACTTAATTGAGATAGCAGATTGCATATAGAAGAAGTTAAATCTTGCTTCGGGTTGAAATTAATTTAACCATCAATCTTCATTTGGTTTGAGACTCTAGTTTGTGGTAAGATTATATGATTAGTCTAAAACATCTAGAAAAGTTTTATGTGCGATTGTTTGTGAATACTTTTGCGGTCTCAACAAGCTCTAGAACTTATTTGATAATCATTTGAGGCGAATTCCTAGAATGCACACTACTTAGGATATGATAGAGGCCATTTTTGAATCGTTTGAGCCTTTCAAACTTACCCTTGCAATATATATCACTAGTCACCTTTTTGAGCCCTTTTTCTTGAAAAAGAATTTGAGCCTTGTTTCTTTCAAAAACTCATTTACTTACCCTTATGAGCCTAAAAATATTTTATCCTTACTCTTTTTTTAAAAGAACTTAGTTGTACACATTGTTAAGAAGTACTTAAGAGGAGTAAGGATGGAAATATAAAAAACAATAACCCAAGTATATTAAAGAAGATAAGTTGGGGTTCTGGAAAAGAAAAGGAATTAAAAAAAAAAGAGGTGAATGAGTATTTGCCAAAAACAGAAAAAGAAGAAAAGTATGGCAAAGAAAGAAGAAAAAGAAAAGAAAAAGTGGTGACTTGTCAAGAGATATGCTCTTATAAAAAATGGTTGAAGAAGTTGAGCATTGAAGTAAAGTTATCTAGTGCTTGAAAGTGGTTGTGTTTAAAGCTAAGAGATTAAGTTCTTTTACTTGCAAATCCTTCCCATTCTTCCTTAACCTTTACCTTGGCCTAACATTACAAGCTTATTAAAGACCTATTGATCCAATGAAGTGTGATTTTTCTAAAATAGTGGAGAATGATTTGAAAAATAAGCCTATGGAGCTTGTTTATGTGATCGATGTCACACAATTTGTTACGTTTTTGGAGGCCAAGACTTGTATTCATTAATGTTGTGCATAAAATCATCCGGGTGTTCGGATTAATAGATTGTGGTAAGATGGATGTTAAGAGTCAATAATGATTTTAAGATTGATGTTTGGATTACTTTTGGACTTAGATGAAATTTAATGATTCTATGTGCCATATATTATGTGCAACTTTTTAGACAAAAAGTGAATTACTCTTAGTTGACACTAATATTGCTTTTCATAAAATTTGATTCCCACCATAGAAATTCATCTCTTGTTTTCGCTTGGATTGCTAGGGACCAGCAATAAGCTAGTTGGGGGTTGTGATAAGAGCCATAAAATACATTATAATCGTACTTATTTGTTAGCACTTTAGGGTTGATTTAGGTCTTAATTGCATTTTTATTCATTAACAACTCTAAAGTGGTATTTTTTGGAGCATTAACTTATTTCGGTGCATTTTTTAGGTATCTTGAGTTAAAAGAGATGGAAGAGCTATCATCATTTTAAATATGAAGCTCTATTGAACACTCAAGCGAAAGAATGGTCGCAGAAGAGCCAAGATGAAGAGAAACTAAGAAAGGAGTTTTCACTAAGTTGCTGGAGTTGCCATACAAATCAACCATCTTTACAAATTAAACTGTATTGATGTAGGAATAACTAGGAAGTGTGCCATATATGCTTAGAACGATCTGGAAGTCTACTTTCTAGAAGATTTTACGGTTCCTTAAAATCATTTTTCTAGAGAAAGTTATAACGATTTTAGCGGACAGAGGTCAGACCTCCTCAATCAGCATCAGGCCGCGCCGCACCTTGGATTATTTGAGGCGCACCTCACAGAAAGACACAAAAAAACTTGACAAAACCAAGGTGCAGCGTGAGAAATTGAAGGTGCAGCGCGCACACTCCGAGTTAGACCCTAATTAGGTCTTTAACGACTTGTTCAAACCCTAAAACACCCTTAGGCCTTGTACACTATAAATAGACCACTTAGGGTTTGTAATTAGACATTCAAAGAGCTGGAAAACTCAAAGGAGGCTGCCACACTCTCCCCCATGGCCAACTAATCTCCAAGCAAGGCGAAGGGATGAATCCCTAGGTGTAGTTGTTTCTATTTTCCTTACTTGATTCAGTTGTAATAGAGCTTTAGCGTTCAAACATTGTTATGATTTACTTTTTAATCTAATTATAAGATTTCATCTAATCCGGTGATTGTATCTTTTTCCTTGATATAAATTCAGTCATGCTTTCTTTATGTCAAGATTATTTGGGTATGATTGAGTCCTGTAGATCTAGCCTTTAGGTTTGTCCATTACTGCAATATTGACATCAAAGATATATTGTCGTTTCTTGATAAACTTATAGGATAGATCATGTGTGCATGAATTGAAAATAAAGAGTATTTCATAACAATCAAATTAGGGTTTATACGTGTTCTTTAATTGAATATTTCCTGATTGCTTGTTTGGGATGTGAAACTTGCAATTGAGATAAAAACAATTGAATCAAGTTAGGATTAGGGCAACGAACCTAAGGAGGATTCCCGGATCCTTGTCGTTCCCCTATTATATTTTACAATCTACTTTACACAATTATTTCACTATCAATTTCAGATTCTCTTACTCATTTGGATTTATCGTTTTAGATTAAAGTTTACACCTTCTTTTGTAGTTAACTTGTTTCCCTGTGGAATCGACACCCTAAAACTGTACTACAACACCGCGTTACTCTTTGGGCGTAATCAGATGTCAACTTTGCTATCGGAGAAAATATCTCACCATAGTCAATTCCCTCTATTTGCAAGTACCCTTTTGCGACCAGATGTGCCTTGTACTTTTCTACCATTCCATCTGCATTTGTTTTCTTCTTGAAAACCCATAAGCACCCAGTTGCCTCCCTATCTCTAGTCAATTTCACAAGGTTCCATGTTTCATTCCTGTCCAGTGCATGCATCTCCTCCTTCATAGTATCCTCCCACAAATTTGCATCCTCTGAGGTCCTTGCCTCTTTCACCGTGCTAGGATCATCATCAGTAATATTTAAAGCATATAATACACTGCAAGCACTAAGGGAATACCTGATGGGTGGCCTCCTAACTCGTGTAGATCTCCTTATGACATGTGTGATCTCTACCTCCGAACCAACATCTGAATCCTCATTCTCTACATCAGAAACATGAATATCGTGCTCAGACCCAACTGACTCAGAATCTGAAGTATCTGATGCAGTCTTTGGGATAGTCTCCCACCCTTTATCTCCTAGGTTATGATCAATCTGACCTGCTCTTATTGTTCTGATACATCTTGAAAAGCCGCCACATCCCTTTGTGTTTCTCTGAACCCAACATCTCTACTGAAACAGGATGCCATATTTAAGTCACCAGCATCATCACCATACTAGATCTTGTTTCCTAAAGTTGATATCTCGCCTATTCGCTTTTCAGGGTTCACATTTTTACTTCTACAATCCTTCTTTAGATGTTCGAGCTTCCTACACTTCCAACACTTCAACCCAGATTTATCCTTACTTTTCGATCATCCCCTGAACTTGGGTCTATCACTAGACCACTTGTAGTCTCTATCATGGGTTTGCTCTCTTATAGATAAGGTCTCCTTTAACAAGTTCTTTGTACCCTGCCGCCTCATCTCCTCAGACAATAAGGCTGCCACGACATTCTCAAAGGACAGATCAGTCGTACCATTACCAATCGCAACTATCAAGTTATCCCACAAATCAGGTAATGAACAGAGTAGCGTAATAACCTTATCGTCATCCATCACATCAACATTGATAGATAATAACTGACCTATCAAAGTGTTAAACTCATGTAGATGAGCAGAGAAAAAATCGCCCTCAACCATCCGAAGATTGTACCACTAGGATGACAGAGTAACCATTAGTGAGGGGTAAACCAGTGATGAAATCCATAGAAAAGTCTTCATACACTTGTGCTGGAACAGGTAGAGGTTGAAGCAAACCTAGTGGAGAAGAAGTAGAATACTTTGTTTGTTGACAAATAAGACGTTGTCTAACAAAGTCTTGAATCTCCTTTTCATTATTGGCCAATAATAGCTTGCAGCATTCCTTTTGTGAGTCCTGTGAATGCCACTGTGTCCTCCTATCAATGAGCTATGATAATCTTGTATGACTTTAAGTCTGAGAGAAGAGCTTGGACTGATTAGCAACTTGTCTTTGAAGAATAACAATCCATTCTTGACCTGGTATTCTTTTTTTTTTGATGTGGCTTTCTTCAGATCATAATGGATGAAGATCAGAAATGGATCTGTTTGATTCTCTTGCCTCAGTTCTTCTAAGATATCAAGTATAGGGTAGGAGTTAATTAACCATTTAATGAGTTAATATCGAGGATTAATTTTCTTTTTTGATACTACAATATCTGATTTTCTTATTGTTTATCACATTGTCAACAAAACAAGTGTCATGGTTTCATTCATTGTGGGTGTACGTTCTTTGTCAAAAACAGATTACCAAAATAATTGAAACTTGAGAAAACTTGATGACTTATTCTGATGTATGATCATCAATTGGATTATGCGTAAATAATGATCAAATATTGCTATAGTTAGTTGAGAGTAATATAATTCTAATTTGAAATCTCCTCCACTTATCAATTGATCAATGAAAGCTGCAGTTGGCATCTCAGGTACATAAAAATTTATATTTCCTGATTATTAAGATTAATCATAGAATAAATCAATCAATACCATGTTAGCAAAATTTGTCATGCTGTTAGGTGTAGAATCTGCTGCTATAACAGGGGAGGACAAGACCCAATTACAAGTGATAGGAGACAGAGTGGATGCAATTAAGCTAACGACTTTGTTGAGGCAAAAAGTTGGGTATGCAAAGCTGCTAAACGTGAGTGCCGTTGGTGGGGACAAGAAACCGGAGGAAGCACAAGTGCAGCCCGGACCGGCTTGTTGTTGTGGGAGTGGTATGCATTACTGTGAACTGCTGTATGAGGTTAATTACCAATGCCAAGTCGACCCAGGTTGCACCATCATGTGATCATATGCTAAGAGAACAAAAAATAGGAGAAATTAGAACCATGCATTCACTCTTTATGTTAATTTGGGTTGAGAGAAAGGAGGGAAAAGAAAAGAAAGGATACCCTTTCTATTTTCCTCAATTCAATTCTAAGGTTTAGAGAGGCAAAGGGGATCTTTGATTTTTCATATTTTAGACTGAAAATGTTCTTTTCTAAGTGATGTTATGTTCTTAATTTGATTTGGGTTTTATCCCACCGTCGATTCTCTCTAAAAATATTGCGGGTGACGACTCCATTTCCAATATATCTATAAGTTGAAATAGTTTCGTTGGGACAGAGCTGAAAATAAACTTATAAAATAAATAAAAGACATTATTTGTAAGTTGAATAACAATTATTATCAATAATTCATATATTTAACACACTATCCTTTTAAAGTCAAATAAATAACTATTACGAAGTATTTAGATTAAACACATAATTCATGTATTGATGAGAGTCGAACTTATGACACTGTAATCTCACGACTTCAACTTTAATCTTTCTATCACTAAACTAAGGTTTCATAAACCGAATTTAAAATTTATTTATATTATAAAAAACACTCATAAATAGTGCAATAGCGGTTGGTGTAATGTAAGGCATGCATCAAAATTGTTCAAACCAACAAACAAAATCAAATGTATTATTTGGTTTTAATATAGATATATTATGAAATTGTGGGTTCAACCGTTCAGGAACGTTATAATTTATAGATTTCTTCAAATCAAATCAAATCGTTAAACCAACTCCTATATATATATATATATATATATATAGTTTATTATTCGTGTGATTAATAAGTTTAAAATCGTTTAATTTTTGGAGGTGATATTCGATGAATTAGGGTTGTTATATATATAAATATATATAACAATCAACCTCTCAAATATTTCGTTACAATGTCAGTACATAGAGAGTATTTATAAACAACTTGAAACGCTCTAATTAGGGTTTTCGTCCCACTGCAAAACCGCGGCTCTTCATGGGCCCAAGCCAAAACCATCAGGCAAAAAATTAGATCCAAAACGTGTACAAAGCTGAAATTTTTAAGAGCACTATCTCCTACCTCCGTCCGCTCATCGAGAAACGAAACCCATGGTTTTCGAGGGTTCTACAAATCCGAACTCATAAAGTATACACTGACTCTATCAAAAATTACATCCTCAAGCTATTGTGAGGGTATGAATTAGAATTTAGATATTTATGATTTATACAAGTGCGTTTACCATTGTTATTTGTTTCGTATTCTTATGGTTTGTAATAAATTTTAGATATCTTGAACTAAAATTCTAAATTTTGTGTACGGATGATATGAAAAAATTTGTGATTTTTTTTGTATGGATATAAGTATATTTGAATTAATTATAAAATTAAAAATATTAAATAAAAAACTATTTTTTACCAAAAGAGAAGATAGTAATATATTAAAAGAAAAGAAAGAGAAAAGTTAACATAGTTTAACTGACCAAGTAACAGGATGGGATACCACAGCAAAACACAGAGGGAAATTAATTAAAAAGAAAACTAAATTTAACTGAACAGATTGGATCGATTTACGTTTGGGGATGTCAAACCGACTCTTTTTGGTTTGGGTCAGTTTCTCGGTTACCCCAAAAAAAACAGAAAAAGAAGCGAACGGTTTACTCCCCAAATCTGTAAAGGTTATAGGCCATATCATAAGCAATGGAGGGGGAAAGACATTTGATAAGGGAAAAAAATAAGGTCATTCAAAATGCCTTGTTGGTAGCATATGATTGGTCCGGGGCACCGCGTTAGGCTTGGTGATGTGGTTGTCCGAGTTGACGAAATAATCTCTCCTTTCGATAAACATGCATTAACAAAATTGTTAATAAGTGGTGTAAATGTAAGTGAAAAGACATTAACTAGCATTTAATAAGACCATAATTACATACATACCTCAAAAGGGTAAAACTTCTTGCCCTATCTGAAATTAGTCCTGAATTATTGGACCTGCACGACTCCTCTGATGCCAACTAGGAAGAGACAACACACTTGTTGACAATCTTCTTAGTTGGCATCCAGGGAGCCAGGCAGATCAACCCCTCACCATTGGATGAGCCCCACCTGATCCACATCCATTTTCATTTCTCCTTCTCTTCATCCTCATCTTCATCCTGATCCTGTAAAACGCAACCCACCAAAAACCCAAAAACAGTAAAGGAAGAAGAAATCACCCAATGGTTTTATTAAGTTAACTAATCCAGCAGCCTTTACATGAAGCGAACTTGGAAGAAGTACATGAAGCTGCTGCAGGCTGCAGCTCTGCTAGTTCAGTGCTCTCTCTATTAATTGAAACTTGGTAGTGAGAAGATAGAGAAAAGTACCCAATTGATAGTTGAGTTAATTGGGATTTAAAGAAAGTGTAGTGAGAGAGGGAAAGAAAAGGCAGGCAGAGTCGACAACAGAAAGTTCAGGCAGACGTACTCTGAACAAATAAAGAGGGTTTTAATTTAATTACTTTGTATAAAATGTTAGCTTCACATTCGCATGCTGCCAATTTGTCCAGCTTAAAAGTTTACGACTTATTGGCTCTCTCTCACGCAGCTCATTTAAGATGACCCTTCACTCACTGGACATTTATTAATTAATTAATAACACATGCCTCATAACGGTTTTTGACCGGTAATAGACGCCGCCAAAGCCACTGCATGAGACAAACTACAGCCATTCAATATGAAGGTGGTTTAACGGATTATCTAACGGCTGTTTAGGGGAATATTATCAATAATAAATACTTAGACAAAAATATTGATAGTTTAATTATGCATTCAAGTTTAAGACCGATAATAACGTATAATTTTGTGATTCTACATATTCGGCTTTGTGAGAATTAATGTTGAATAAAAAAAAATCATTAATAATCACGAAAAAAAGTTAAACAATAATTCTTAAATTCCATTGAGAATTTAACATATACTAAAATTAAATTAAAAATTAATATTTTAACAAAAAAAGTATGCTGTCATATGTAAACTGTATTAATTTATTAAATTAAATGCTTTATGCATATTATTGAAATTATTTTGTGAGATATTTTCAATATATTTAACAATTAAAGGTTTTTTAAAAGAAAAACAAGGCGCTTGTATAGCAATAGATACAACTCTGGGCATCTGTTGAGCTTGAAATCTAAGATACAGATTCGGCTATTTAGTAGCATATTGGTAATATATATTTGATGAATACTATTATATATTTATGTTAATAATATAAAAATTATAAATATATACACACTCAAGCCGTTTTTAATCTTTAACATATTTTGAAAAACGACACTCTCCTCTCCCTCTCCCGCTCTCGCTCATTGATTTTATATGAGCTTATATTTGGGCCTAATTAGGTCCATATTTGCCTAGAATTGACTTTAAATTTCTAGTTCAAAGTCACAATAAACTCACGACACGGATGCGGAATAAAATTGAAATAGAGAGCTAATTACGGGGTCGGAGTAACCTAATTAACTAGCCAAATGTCCAGAACCAGTAAGTTCGTAGATAGAAAGGTAATTCCACATGACAGTAGGACTAGTTCATGGTAGTTGGATACACTGAATTATAAATAATCACCATTGATAGATTTGTTATAAGAATATGAAGATTTCTTAATAATTTTTTGATTTTACACTCGAGGTACCGTTTAGTCCGGCTGTAGATTCGGATTGTGAAAATGATTTTTGAAACAATTTTTTTCCACAAGAACGCGTTGTTTTTCTAGATAGTTACTGCTAAATAGTGATAATTATAGAAACAACAGTGACCCTTTTGAGTGTAAATCGATTTAAGCGTTACAAGGACAGGTCAATTCTGCACATCACAACACCAACTCAACAAATTCTTCTTCTTCCATGATTACTGTATAAAAGAAGAGAAAAGAGCCTACAAAAGACAGAGGTGAAGCAGAGGAGCACATAACATTTCCAAAGGAGACCAGCAAGCAATGAGACTTTCAAATCCAACCCTTTACCTCCTTTCGTTTCTTCTTTTATCTCTATTGCAAAGACCCACCTTTGCAACCAAAAAGGTAAGCATTTTATCCTCCTTTCTTATATTATTTTTTAATTCAATTCTTTCTTATATTGTGGTTTTAGTCTTATGTGGTGTACTTTGGAGCACATTCACATGGCCCAGAATTATCGTCAGTTGATTTAAAACGAGTAACAGAGTCTCATTACTAGTTTCTGGGATCGTTCTTGGGGAGGTAATTAATGAGAATTTACATGAAATTACAACTACCAATTGATTAATCAAGTGACTTATCTTCCATCTTATTAAATTGTTTGAGTGGTTTTTAAACAGCCGTGATCACGCTAAAGATTCCATTTTCTACTCATACACAAGGCACATCAATGGTTTTGCTGCAAAACTGGATGATGAAGTAGCTGCTGAGATAGCAAGTGAGGAATTGTTAAATTCTCCCCCCCCCCCCCCCCCCCCCCTCCCCCTGTTTTCTCAGTTTTTAATCATTTTTCTTCTCGAGTTGCTAATGGCTTGGTTAATTTTTATTCAACGAAGAGAATCCGAAAGTGATTTCAGTCTTCTTGAACAAGGGAAGAAAGTTGCATACAACTCGATCATGGGACTTCCTTGGACTTGAGCATAACGGTATAGTTCCTTCAAGCTCAATTTGGAAGAAGGCCAGATATGGTGAAGACACTATTATAGGAAACCTTGACACTGGTCAGTTTCTTATCCTTCCTCCTGTTCATTTGACGCTTCATGAAAGTATGAGATGGCAGTCAAATTCGGTGTTTCATTCAAAATCATTTAACCATACTCGTTTAGTCAACTTCAATCCTTATTTGCTGCAGATTGGATCTAACG
Organism: Bretschneidera sinensis; assembly: GCA_023935145.1. NCBI lineage: Eukaryota > Viridiplantae > Streptophyta > Magnoliopsida > Brassicales > Akaniaceae > Bretschneidera > Bretschneidera sinensis. Next base: position 102,801,481 of record CM043703.1, on the reverse strand, counting down.
CAGAAAATATTGAACTTGAATAATTGACTTTAATCATTTTTTTTTTTGTTTTTCCATCACAAAATGATTATGAAAATGATGTTAATGAGCAAAATAGTTTAAAATAATACAAAAATCTCATAATGCTAAAGTTTGATTATTCTAACCCTTGATGATGCATGCATGCTAATCTTGTAGACTCTACTTGGTTTAAACTCTAAACAATTGACTACCATTATAGATTTTACAACAGTTGAAAATTAGAAAAAAGGATTGAAAAAGTGAATAGGATCAGAAAGCATCGATGTTCCCTTGTCTTTTTGGTAGCATGTTTTGACTTTCTGTAGCTTTAACTTTTGCTCAATGTGATGGTGATATAGGTGTCTGGCCTGAATCCAAAAGCTTTAGTGATGAGGGGTATGGACCGATTCCATCAAAGTGGAAAGGGCTTTGTCAAAATGACACACATGCTGGTTTCCACTGCAACAGGTCTGTTTCTCTCAAAACAAACTTTACGACCTTTTTCACATCAGTAATCAAGTAGTAGCATTCATCAAATTGTCTAGCCGATTGTTCTTCAGTCTTGGTGGGTATCTTCAACATTTTCAACTTTATGGAACCAATACATATAGATGAGTTTCCATAGTGTAGAATTTTCAATGTTCTCCTTTAATGGTGAGGAGAAGTGGAATCCTTAAAGCACATTCATTTGAATGTTTCTCCTAAAGCTTAGGTGTTACTTTTTGACGTTTCTGAAATCATGGAATAAGAAACTAAACTAGATACCATAGAACAAGATCAGCTTAAAAGGCGAAAGTTGTTTAATGCCTACTTAGCTTATGTACAGACTGTAGCATCAATAAAAATCTGCCTATGATTATTATGAACTGTGTAAAATTCTTAATTAGGAGTCAAGGATTATATCTTAAGATTAAAGTACTCAATTTTATTATTTTCTCTCGACTGTTTTTAATGGTTTGTAGTCTACAGTCTGGACAAGGATAATTGTTAATGTTATCATCATAAAGTTAGTAATAAATAATACAAACAATAGATCAAACTTCTTCTTTCTCCAACATGTACTCTCTCAGGCAGTCAAGAGGCAGCATATATTATAAGCAAACTGTAAAAGTGAGGATTATCTGCATAATTAATATAGTTCATGTGGCTAAATCATCCTAGCATGTGCATGTTTTTCATGAACAGAAGATTTTTTTTTTAAAATAATTTTTTGATCAAATGCACAAGGAGATTTGCATATTAAAGAAAGTTCATTGGAAAATGGTCTCTTCCTTCATCATTTGATCTTTCTGTTGCCTTTTTATGTTATAGTTGACTTCTAGACGCACTATTTTCTTACATTAGTGCATATGCCATCTTGGAATCCATAGGTTTGACTGATTTTAGTGCCCATTCCACTTGAACATTTTATGTTTCTAATTTTAATTTTCTTGTGAGACATTTTACTTTCAATAATTTATTTTCTGTTGTCTGCAAATTGCAGGAAGCTGATAGGAGCAAGGTACTTCAACAAAGGTTATGCATCTGTTGTTGGACTTCTCAACTCCTCCTTTGATTCACCACGTGACGTAGATGGCCATGGATCACATACCTTATCAACAGCTGGTGGTAACTTTGTAGCCAAGGCAAGTGTATTCGGCTTAGGGAATGGAACAGCGAAAGGAGGATCGCCAAGAGCTCGAGTTGCAGCTTACAAGGTTTGCTGGCCTCCAGTGGGAGGAAATGAATGCTTTGATGCAGATATATTGGCAGCATTCGATATTTCCATTGATGATGGTGTCGATGTTCTATCTGTTTCCCTTGGAGGAAAGCCTACTGCTTTCTTTAATGACAGCCTTGCAATTGGGTCTTTTCATGCTGTTAAGCATGGCATCGTTGTTGTCTGCTCAGCTGGAAATTCTGGTCCTGCTGATGGTACTGTCTCTAATGTTGCGCCTTGGCTGATCACGGTTGGAGCCAGCACCATGGATAGAGAGTTCCCTAGTTATGTTCTCCTCGAAAACAAAATGCGATTCAAGGTTACTTTGTCTTATTCAATGCAGACCTTTCAATGTGTTTTCTAGCAAGAAATTCTTCATCCATTTGAAACTTAATTATCAATGTATGTTTTGATTCATTCTGAAGGGACAAAGTTTATCTGCTACATCTTTACCGGGCAAGAAGTTCTTCCCATTAATGAGTGCTGCAGATGCTAAAGCAGCAAATGCATCAGTTGAAAACGCGTAAGGCTTGAACAATTTTTAGCTATTGGTAATCTGATTACATGATACAACTAATATTTTGAACACTTAAATACATTTGTGTAATTTACTTTAGATACAATGTTGATATGTGGGTTTTATGCAGTCTGCTATGTGAACCAGGAGCACTTGATCCCAAGAAGGTGAAGGGGAAGATTTTGGTCTGTCTGAGAGGTGACAATGCAAGAGTTGACAAGGGGCAGCAAGCTGCTCTAGCTGGTGCTGTAGGGATGATTCTTGCAAACAATGAGCTTACCGAGAACGAAATCATTGCAGATGCTCATGTCCTCCCTGCTTCACACATTACTTATAAGGATGGTGTTGCCGTGTCTACTTACATTAATTCAACTGAGTAAGATGATTAATCAGATAGCAAAGTCATTTTCACCACTGGAATTGGCCATTCTTCTTCATTGTTGATCAAAGTTTTACTCTATTTTTCAGGTCTCCTATTGCTTACATTACTCGTTCGACAACAAAATTGCCCACAAAACCAGCTCCCATCATGGCAGCCTTTTCATCAAAAGGACCTAACACCATTACACCAGATATTCTCAAGGTATTTCTTTCTAGAAAACTCTAAAATCTAATTATTCAAGCTTCTTGTTTTATTTGAACTAACTAATAATGTTAGTACAATTATTCTATTTGCAGCCTGATATCACTGCACCAGGAGTAAGTGTCATAGCTGCCTACACGGAAGCAAAAGGACCAACAAATGAAGATTTTGACGAGCGCCGAGTTTCATTTAACTCTGTATCAGGCACTTCAATGTCATGTCCTCATATTTCAGGCATTGTAGGCCTCCTTAAAACCCTTCATCCTAATTGGAGTCCTGCAGCCATTCGATCATCTATCATGACCACTGGTAAGGAAGCTAATCCTTAACGATGTTCATTTCACACTACAACTTGGATGATACAGAAAAGATCCATTGAGGGCCAGTTTTAGTTTCCAAGATACAGAAAGCTACGCCAAACATTCCAGAAGGAAAAACAGCTTCTAGGAAGAATCAGAATCTGAAAAATTGATTTTAAGAAGCTGAATTTATGTCTCACAGCTGTTTTAGCAAACCCTAAACAATTTTTTAACTCCACAGTTATTTTTACCAAAAACCCATTTCAAAAACCCTTTCGACTCCCGACAGCTAAAACTATAGCTAGACCAAACGGTACACTATTCATGAAGTCCTTGCTGATTCTTTCTTTTTTCTAAAATTTTGCAGCAACAACATGGGATTACAGTAAGGAGCCAATTATCAATGCATCAAATTCAAAGGCGACACCATTCAATTATGGAGCAGGACATGTTCAACCAAACCGTGCTATGGATCCTGGGTTGGTTTATGATATAAGTGTTAATGATTACCTCAACTTTCTATGCTCCCTGGGTTACACAGAAGCACAAATTTCTCTTTTCTCACAGGAAACCTATAAGTGTCCAAAGCCTAATAGTCTGTCGAATTTCAACTACCCTTCAATCACAATCCCTAAACTTTCAGGCTCAATCACCTTAACTAGGACAGTTAAGAATGTTGGTTTACCGGCAACTTATAAAGCTCGCGTCAAAAACCCAATGGGGATTTCAGTTTCTGTTCAACCAAAGAGCTTGAAGTTCAACAAGGTTGGTGAAGAGAAGACTTTCAGTGTTACCTTCAAGGTTAAAAAGTCCAATAATTTAGCCATGGATTATGTATTTGGAGAGTTGGTTTGGTCAGATGAGAAACATTATGTGAGGAGTCCTATAGTGGTGAAGGCAGGCAGTCCATAATTGAGACTGAAATGAATTATGCATATTGAATAAGCTAAGATTTATCCTCAGCCTTAGGTTCTCTACTTAATTAGTGCCTAAAGCATGGCATTGTGTTCTCTAATTATTCTTCAGGGATGTTGGTATCATGCTAATTAACAATAATGGAAGGGAAAAAAGAAAAGTTCAACCATTTTGTTCTCTGTTATTCCTATAAAATATTCAGAATGTCAGTGTGCAGTTTCTGGCATTATTCAACATTTCAGTATAGTAGCAATTACAATGATAATAGTAGTAGAGAGAATTAACAAAAGAGAATATGATTATTAAATTATACAGGCTACAGCTACTTACATCAACTTGCCAACATGGGGGAAAAAGGACGAATAACAAGCAAGGAAACCCTTTTCCAACCAAACAGAAAACCGAAGAAAATATAAAGCAAGGATAAAAAGAAGAAGAAGAAGAGCCCTTGTGTCTTAGCTAGGTTTGGAAGATCCACAGCTCAGACTAAAAGGCCTAGTAAAAGGGTTGGGCCTCAAATAGAACAAGGCTCTACATTTATTATAAGCCCATTTTGGAATTCCACGTACGGATATGCCATTGGTTGCTCATTATCTTCTGTTCTCCATCTACAATTTTAGAACCAAAATCAAAACCTTATGAATTAATATCCCTTTTTAATTATCTAATAGAAGAAAAAAAAAAGTGATTGACATGATCACCTGATGATTTGAAATAATATGAGAAATTAAGAAAAGTACCTGAAATTCTGTACAAGGTGGTGGAGGAAGAACGCAACCTCAACTTTTGCAAGCTCAGATCCTGGACAGCACCTAGACCCTCCACCAAAGGGTGTAAATTTCTTGCATGTTTGATCTTGGCTCTGCTTTATATTACAACACAAAAAACATTTTTGGTTAATTAGTAACTAAAATTGGCTATAATCCTTGTGTAAATCATGGCAAGGAATCAGTCAAAGCACATTTTAAAGGATGGTTGCAGCCCAACTTTAGAGATGAAATAACCCATTAGCATGTCCTACACATATAGGTCCCCCACTTAACCACAATTATAGTATTACAAATTAAAAATCATTACTATTTTTTAAGTATAATTAATTAGAGGGGAAAAAAAAAAAGATGCCCCTATTTTTAGGACAGTTCTCCTAACAAATTGTACTGAGGATGATGTAATATACCTCCCATCTCCAAGGATGGAACTGGAGAGCACTTGCATGAAGAGATGAGTCTAAATGAACTGCAGTAAAAACAGGTAGGACCTTCCAACCACATGGAATTACATAACCTGTAAGAAAATGCAAAGAGGAAGAGATTATTTCTTGAAACAGATAATAATTAAAATATACACAATTAAAAAAAAAAATTGCATCAAGAGGTGATTTCATGGAAGTCCATCGATAACTCGGAAAGGCTGATAAAAAAAAATTACATTTCGCGTTTTGATTGACCAATGATTTGAAATGTATATATGTTTTGTTGTTTGTCGTGGATATACGTTTATCTATATCCTAATAAGTACTAACCTCCAAATTTGACATCTTTGAGGGCCTTTCGGTGCACAAATTTTACAATGTTTCCACATCTGAGAGCTTCATTGATGACCTACAAACCATATATATATATATATATATATATATATATATATACTGATTAACTGAATGAAAAAAAAGGGTACAAAAACCCAAAATAAAATAAATTAATATACTCCATATAGTAAAGAAAATTAATGTCTTTACATTTTGAGTAAAATCCATTCTCTTATAGTCTTCCCAGTTCAAAAACTCATCTTTCTGCTTCATGCTTCTGATGTTCTGATGCTCTACCTATAAAAAAAATGTTTAAATTAAAAATACATAAAAATGTTAATTAATTACACCATGTAAATGTAAATTATAATTACAGCAGGGTATTTAATTAGTAGTACCTTTAACTGTTGTAATGCAGTGGGTGAATGAGCTAGAAAATGAACCAGCATGGCCATTAAGAGAGAGGTAGTTTCATAGCCACCCAATAGAGAATCCAAAACAAAACTCACTTTTTCATCCTCAGATAAGGAATCAACACCCAGAAGAATCTCAAGGAAATCACTACTGCTGCTGCTGCTTCCTTTTGATCTACAATTATCATCACCATCACCATTCCTTGAGGATCTCCTTCTTCTTCTTTTCTCTATAATTGCTTTGACAGTTGATGATATTCTGCTTCTAGCCTGTAAAAGATAGTCAAACAAAAGTTGATCACACGGAGCTCCTTTTTGCAACAAAAAGTTAAAAAGCATGCAGCTATGTTCTAAAGCACAATTTATATATATAGCATTAAACAAAGCTATCTAATTAAACTTTCTTTTAATTATTAATTAATTGGTAATTAATTACCTTAACAGCTCTTGCATATGGAGTTCCAGGAAGATAGAGTGGAAGAGATATGAGTCCTCTCATAAAAGTTAAAAAATCTTCAAGAATTTTTGTAGTCTCTGGCTCCTCTGGTGTTAAACCTAGTACTTGCTTTACTATTACATTGAATGTGAACTGTGCAACAAAAATTTATTAATAAACACAAAAAAAACAAGGGTTTCATTATAATATTGTTGAAATTTTGGCAATAATATGTATAAAAACAAAGCTATCAATCATCATTTACCCGTCAGTTTTCACTAGATCAATCACATCAATACTAAATAGGAAAAAAATACCTTTCTAGCCTCTTCACAGAAGATGACTTGAGGCTTATCTTTCCATGAGTCCAATATCTGGATAGCAGTTCTCTCAATGTCATTGAGGAACTCAGGCTTTGATTTGGTGATGGTGACCAAAGAGAGGGCAACATTCCTTAGCCTCTTGTGGGTATCACCAACAGCAACCAACATGGAGACTTTGCCAAGGATGCCATGGATGGGCTTTGGGTAGCTACATTGGAAAAGCTTGCCTTCATTTTGGAGTATGAAATAGTTCAGCTCTGGGTCACATGACACCACTGTTGGAGAGAAGAACAAATGGGATTTGAAAACTTTCCCATACCTGAAAGATTAAATTAACCCTCCATTCCTTAGATGACAGTACTATCAATTTATTCAATTATGACAGCTAGCTACATTTTTTTTTTTCTAATTACAATTTGGATTTATTAATTATCAAATAAAAAAGGTATTAAATTACCTAGAACAATGGTGTTGAAGAAAAGACCCAAGAGAATTGGAAGGGTGAGGGTTTAAGAAACCAAGTGTTTCACCAAGTAGAGGCCAACCAAAATTGCCTTTAGAGGTAAGGCCAAGCTTCAAGAATAAGGGCAAGAAATGGTTCAAGATAAAACCCAAAGCAGAACCAACCACACCAATTACAACAACAACAACCCAAAAACCTCCAGCCATGGAAATTAAGATTAAAAAAAATTGTTTGAAATTATTCTCTAGTTATTTCTCTCCAAATTTTCAGTGGAAAGTCAAAAAGTAGGGAACGAAAAGGATGGAAAGAAAAGAACAATTCCTCCCTCCAGGAAATTGTTTTGAGACGGAGCTTTTTGGTGAGAACCAAATGTTGGTCTCGAATTCCCATTATATATAGAGAAAGAGCTGAGTTATTATGGGATTTTTTTTATCATTTTTTTATTAGCATAAAGAACAGTGAGTATATATTTACAATGGGGGAGGAGAAAGCAAACAGGCTTTTTTTCCCACAGATTATTACAGTGGGTGAAATTTTACTTTTTTTAGGCATAGGAAATGAAATGCTAGTCTAAGGATCTAGACCTCTACCACACCACTTCTCGGGGTGCAGAAAGTAGATACGGACAATATGATTATAATAAAATAATAAATAAATAACAATAAATTTATTATTATTATTATAAAAAATTATAAAATCATTTATATAGTTTAATTGTAATTAACTTATATTAATAAAAAAATCTCATAATCATCATTTGTTAATAATTGAATGTTAACGAACAAAAACGTTTTTTTTTTTCATGTGATTTTTATGAGATTTTTTTGATCAATTTAAACTAATCATAATTAAGATTAAATGGTACATTAAGTATATTTTTAATATAAAATGGGACAATTGTAATTTGCACTAAACTTTAAGATTTTTTTATAACTTTCCTTTTATTACTATTAAAATAACAATATCGGCTTTAACCTTTATTTATTGTAAAAGAAATTGTTTTAACACGTGTTTTATAGAAAATGTTAATATGTTTTAGTCCCATAACTATTTTATCAAAAATTACTTTAACAGTCATAAATTGAAACTAATTACAGCTAGACCAAACGAGTTGAATTTGGTTTCTTATAAACACAACTGGAGCAAAACAACTCTAAAAATCGGTTTTTAAAAATAATCAAAGAGTTGAAAAAATATCTAATAAATTGGTTTTTGTTTAAAACAAAATATTTATAAAAAAAAACAAATTTAAACTCACAACTATTTTATCAGAAAAACAATTTCAAAAATCATCTTAACTAATCCTTTGTCCCATAATTTTAATCACTTATCATTCTTTTACTTTAATTATTGTGTGTATATATATTATTTTAACAATATGAAAATAATATTTTTTAAAAAATTTTAAACTCTATTTATATATATATATGAAAAAAATAAATTTTTTAATAATTTAATTAAACAAATAGTAAACTAGGCCAAAAATATATATATTTTGGACAAGGGGAGTACTGTAAATCAAAACTAGACCAAAAGTTTCCTTGGTTTATAATATGTAGTATGATTTGGATGCTCCAAATAAACAAATACCTATAAGGTACAGTTGACAAATTGGTCAACACAATGGAGTCTTCTTATGATCATGTTTGGAAAAAGATTTCGTCCTCGTCGTTTTTTATTTAAACAAATTTTAAATCAAATTTTTTTATATTAAATTTATCGTAATAATACAGTTATCTTTCATAAATTTAACACCAATATCAAAATTGATTATAGAAATTATGTACAATTTTATTAACCAATAAAATTGTATCACATAAGCACGAATTTAAAAATTTATTTTAAGTTTTTCACATCATTAATCAAATTCTAAAAAATTACTATTTGACTTTCGAAAAAATACCATTTAACTTTGGAACGGAATGAATGGATGTATGTAAAGGATGTACCCTAACATTCATCGTTAATTAATGAAGAGTTGAAAGATATTCAGGAAGTGAAACGGAATAAACTAATCATTTTAATATATAATTTTTGAAATAAATGTATTTAAAGTACTAGAATTTGGAATCATTTCGTCAGGCTATAGGGGCTTTAATGGGTGGTATTGACATTTCGTAACAAAATAAATAATAATAATATAAATCATGCACAATTTATCAAAAAAACAATCATGCGTAAACCCAGAGATCCCTCGTGGATATTTTCAACAAAACAATCATGGAGAATCATTCCAACGTGCTTCATATTATATCGGAATTGCCATTGTATTTTTTTAATTTAAAAAAAATATTTACAATCCATTTGATTCACGGACATAATTATAAATAATATATAATTAAAATTATAATAAAATAGAATAATGAGGGATTAAAGTAATATTACTTTAATATTATGTTTGATACATAAAATTTCAATGTTGAAATTAAAATATGATAACAAATAAAATACTCAATTATTCTTTGCATATTTTATTACATATATATATATATATCTAAATAATAATTATATTATATTATATTATAAAGTCCACAAAAGGTTTTTTTTTCATTTTTTATCTTTTTCCTTGCGAATCAGAGAGTTTTTTTTTTCTTTGTTCTTCATCCATCTTCCTCCTCTTATTTGGTCTCGGTTTGAGTCTTGATATGGGATTTTGTGATTTGGGTTTCGATTTGAGTCTTGATTTAGTTATATTGCAGATAAATAGGAAGAAGAAGGGAGAAGAGGAGAAGAAGAGAAAGAAAGGGTTGAGGCAAGGAGGAGGAGGGATCAAGGTAGGAGAAGGGAAAAGAAGAAAAGAGAAAGAGGAGGAGAAGGAGGAAGTGGTGGCTGTCGCAGGAAAAAAGAAAATGAAGGGAAAGTTTAAGAAAAATAAAGAGGTAAAATGATCATTGAAAAAAATCTCACTTTCGTGGGATTAACTTTATCCCCGTGTGAGATAGATTCTAAAAGATTAGACTAACTTAATTTCAATTTAATCTCAAATAAATAGTTAATCCTTTCAATCAAACATTAAATTAACTGTTCATGTAAGATTAACTAATCCAATTTCATATTTGTACGTCAAAGCAAATGAACTTTTACATTCTTAAAATTATATTGTTTATACCGAAATTACATGTTTTTGTGTAATTAAATTCAAGATTCCAACTAGGTAAACAAATTGAAATGAGAAAGCGGGAAGATCACAAATTTACTTACACTTGTTTTGATCCTCCGTAGACCATGTAAAGCAAAGATTGCCATAAAAAAAAAAAAAAAAAAGGTTAAAGCTTAATTAAATTTACTTATTTTAGTTTTGTTCCTAGCTAATCGCTGACCCGCCAAAGTGGGGACTCTGGAAAAGAGCTGAGGCCGCAGCTATTTTTGACTGCAATCCTTGCTATGAAAATTCTCTTCTTTTTTCATCATAAAAACATAAAAAGGGAAAGAAATAATAATTGAGGAATAGAATTAAAGTGAAAGAAAATCAATGCTTTGTGAAGAAGAAAATCAACAGAATGAGACTTTTTTTCTTCTTTGGTTCAGTGTTAAAAGAAAACATAATTAAAGCATTAGAATCACAAAAATTTTAATTTAATTTTTATATTATAAATTTTTTATTTTTTTATTCGATAATATGACAACATTATGAATTCTTATTTGTCACTCTATAGTTTATACTATTCACTCAATTAAAATATCAGTTTTTTTAATTATAAACTGATAAATAATTAAAATGTAATAAATACAATTTTTATAAAGTTCATAAGTATTTATAATTACTTTTAAATCAATAAACATTTTTTAAAAATTTAAATCAAACCTATTTTAAAAAAATCAGGTGTGATATATAAAACAAAACAAAAAAAATAAATTATACAACGGCATTGTGAATTTATATTATATAAAATTAATTATTGTATTTATATTATAAATCACTTGAATTTAAATAAAATAAAATTGGGGATGAAATTTTGAATGTGGATGATTCCACCGAGTCAAAGCACATATTGCAATCCTTAATATTATAGTCATGTTTGGGTAACAATTTTCTGTTTTAAGTTTTCAAAAACTGTTTTCGAAAATGAAAATTGAAAATGGTTTTCTGAAGAAAATATGTTTGGATAACTGTAACTCGAAAACTGCTTCCAAAACAAAAAATAATGAAATGTTATTTGGATAATTTTATTTTGAAAACTGTTTTGATACACCTTATAATTATTTTTAGTTTTGAGTTTAAATTTAAAATATATATTAATTCTATTTATTATATTTACTAAATACTTAAAAATAATTAATATTATTTTATTTTTAATATTTTCATATTTTTTCGTATCAAAAAAGAAAAATAAAACAAAGAAGTGAATACTGATTTTAAAGTTATTTTTCAAAAATTATGTCAGAAAATATCAATTTAGAGTTTTCAAAAACAATTTTTGAAAACTGATTTTTTGAAAACTATTTGCTAAACATAAAAAAAAAAAAAAAAAATTCGAAACATGCCCTGATAATATTATTTCTTAGGGACCATTTGCATTTTCTTTTCCTGATTTGTATCATTTCACTCGTTGACACAAAAAGCAAATAATCCCCAAATTGTGTTTTCATTTTTTTTTTCAATTTGCAGATGTCACCATCTTCAGTGATTACTGATCTTGAAATGACAATAAACCTTTCATTTACCCAAAAAAATAATATTTTTAATCCAAAAAATAACCTTAAAAAACAAAATTAATTAAAAAGTGAGATACCATATATCATTATTTTTTGATAAAATAATATAATTAAAATTAAATTGTAAAACAATGCAGTCAGTCAGTAAAAATACGTAGTAATTTTGGATGAAACACCTTGTTATTACACTACAAAATAAAGGTCAAATTTATAAAAGGGTAAGAGTACTTTACTTTTTGAGGAGGCATGCAAACTACACGCTCTGTAGATCTCTCTCTTTCTCAGCTCTGAATGATCAGATCACATTGCCCGAGATAGCACGAGGAGATGTCAGGTCAGTTGGACCAAATTCTATTTTTAATCTTTTTATTATGTTTTGACTCAAATCCTCACCACCCCCACGCCTCTCATCTCTTTTGTCCTTTTCAACAAGTTAAAATAAGTTTGACTAGTTTTTTTTTTTCCTTTTTTTATTTATTTTCTTTGTAAAATATTTTTGTCGGTCATTGCCTAGAAAACTGCAAGTAGTAGTAGAAGGCTAGAAGTTGAAAGTTGAAACCCTTTTGCAAAGAAGAGATTATTGTCTAAACTAGGACTAGAAATTCAACTCTAAATTAATCCATTACTAATCACGTAAAAAAATTATTCGATAATTTCTGTATTGATTTTTTTAAATAAATTATTAACGAAATTTGTGTTACTTTATGTGATTTGATCCAAAAATATATATTGTAAATCGATCTTGAGTAAAAATTTATCAGAACAAAAACATCTCATATGTTAATTTTTACTATCAAACAGTCAAAAATGAATTTATTTAAATAATCAAAATTTTAACTATATATTATTCTTCAAGATGATCAAAATAGTTTTAATATTAAAATTTTTCAAATGATTATGATAAGTTTAATAATTTTCTTTTTATGTCAAAGTTGTTTATAACACAATTTTTTAAGTTATTTGAATTCACATTTTCCACCAAAAAAAAGAAATGTAATATTTGTTTTTGATTTTTTTTTATGATGGTATTTGATATTTATTTTTTTTGAAGATGTGAGGCTATTTAATTTTATAAAAAAAAACAAGTCAACAAACTTTTTATTTAAAATATTTAATTTTATTTTATGATATTCTTTGATTTTTCATTTATTTGAAGATGCGACAGGTAATGATATCATAATATTTTTTAAAATATAAAATATATGAAGTAAAATTTGTTTTATACCATATAATAGAATATAATTTTAACAATTTAACGATGATAATTTTTTTTAAAAAGTCTTAAAAATTATTGTTAAATATGTTCCATTTCTAGTACTTTTATTTTTTCTATTTTTATGATACTTAAGGGTACTTCGAATATAATGAAAAGTAATTTTTAATTAAAATTTTGATTATTAAAAAAAATCATTTTAAACTATTTGATGATGAAAATTTACGTTTTTGAGTGAATCGTAAATTTTAAAATTTTTTTAATATATTAATATCATTTCTATGAATTTGAAGATAGTTACGGATGTCATTGGACCATATAATTACTTATCCCTCATTGTGGGCATATCCCAATTGAAATCAAAGCTCACTCCCCATGCGCTATGAAATATTGATTTTGCCTTTTGTTGTTTGTGGACAGTAACTACATGTCAAAAAAAAACTGGTCCTCTCATGATCTACTCTCTCCCCAATAGAGATATCATGTGAAACGCCAAACGGATAGAGTGACAGAAATCAAACCGTCCAACTAATGGACATAGGCTTTGTTTGGATTTTATTAAAATGGAATTAAAGCAATTTTTTAAAATCCAACTTTAAATAGTATCCAAACAATGTCGTAAGGGATGCAATATTCACAAGGACTTGAGGAGCGAGAGGACTCTTCTCCTTGGAATCTTGTGAGAGTGAGTATATTAACGTATTTATAGAAATTAGACTAAAGATACCTTAGGGACATAGCTTTGGTCAGATTCACCTACCTTACGAGTACAATATAAGATTTTTCACAAATTTGAACTACCCTACATGTTTTGTAGTCTGTAGTCTGTACATTTGGTACATGAGTTATATATAATTTTCTCTTTATTTTTTATCATTTTATGTGGCGTGACAAATTAAATACGTGAATAAATTTTATAATTTACTAAATTTAATTAAAAAATTTATAATGTCAATTATTTTATTCTTATGCAATCAACTCGATTTGAATTCTTCGTGTAAAAAATTTGAATTCGATTAATTGTAACTATACGACAATTAATGGTATTTGGATTTTTACCCTTATCATATGCATTGACATGAAACTTAAATAAATTTTTGCGGGCGGCAAGAAAATTTATTATTCTACTATTATTTTTAAAAAATAGTTTTTTATTAAAAACATTAAACATTAATATAAAATAATTTTTGATTTTATAATTATTTTATCAATAAAAAATGAAAACTACAATTATAAAAATAATTTTAAAAAAAAAAAGGTTGTGGCAACCCTATGAACTGAAATCTTAGACTAGGGAAAGAAAAACAAAACAAGAGGTTCGATAGAAGTCCATTCTGTTGGACCACTACGAAAGGGCTAGGTAGCTAGGCTCTTTTTGTTGTTGTCCTGATTGGATATATGTATATATGGCCTAGTTAGGTAGGTTGAACGTACGGTGCAAATCAGCATATGATCTTCACCCAGATATATGCAACTGCGCCTGTACGCAAAGGCCCCAAATAAAATGAATGATTGTCACTATTTTCAGTGTTATGAAAGGCGCTGGTGACGTTCGCATTTCAGTTTTTTTTTTTTCCTTGGAGAGTGTGAGCATGTTTCAAACGGGATTTCGAAAATTGTTTTTAATTTTTAAAATTCAAAAATAATTTTTAAAAATTTAAAAAATATTTTTTTAAAGCAAATTTTAAAAAATCAATTTTTAAAACCCTAAATTGATATTTTTGATATAATTTTTGAAAAATAATTTTAAAATTAATATTTACTTTTCTGTTTCATTATTTTTCTATGGTATATAAAAAATATTAAAATATTAAAAATAAAATAATATTAATTATTTTTAAGTATTTAATAAATATGAAACATAAAATTAATATAGATTTTAAATTTATACTCAAAACTAAAAATAATTACAAGAAGTATCAAAATAAGATTATCTAAATAACATTTCACTATTTTTTATTTTGAAAACAGTTTTCGAATTACAATTATCTAAACATATTTTTTTTTACAGAAAACTGTTTTTAATTTTTATTTTCAAAAATTGAAAATAAAAAACTATTTACCAAATATGTTTTTTTTATTTGAAATGTTTACCCAAATGAAAAATGTATGAAATTAATTAAAAATTATTAAAAATATATAAATTAAAATTTTAAACTCATTATCTGACAAATAAAAATACGATAATATTAAAAGTTTAGCAAAGTAAATTTAACATTTTTTATGCTCTTGACTTAAGTCAATAATATAATATACGAAGACTTAGATAAAGTCCTGCACCTTACAGTTGCACTCTTTTCTACCCCGTGTCCCCCTCGTGGCCCCATGAAATTTTGAACATGGATATGGACCACACCATCACTAAGAAACAACGAAGTACCATCTTATTATATAGTATTACTATTAATTTATTGATACTCATTTTTTTAATAAGAATATTATTACATTTTAATACTAATAAAATTATTTATTTAAATGATATTATATAAAAAATAATAATATAATAATTTGATCATAATATAATTTAATAATACTATCATACAAACTATAATACTATCACATTACTTATTTAAAATGAAAAAAATAATTTTATATTGGATAAATAATCTATAATCGAACTTAAAACCTTTAATGGATCTAGGACTTCAGACTTAAGTATTGTTTGGCCTAACAATAGTGTTGATTTATATGGATATCAAAATGGCTTTCGCAATAGTTTTTGGTAGGTGTAGATTCAGGTGGAGCTTGAGCTCGAGTTGAGGTGAGCACGAACTTATTTCGTGGGTAAAAAACTTATTCTAGTTAAGCTCGAGTTAAAAAAATTAAACTCGAACTCAACTAGTAAGATGAAATTTAGGCTCAAGTTTGACAAGCAAACTTGAGTTCGAACCAAACTTTTTAAAATAAAATAATAAATATATGTGTTTTTCGAAATAAAATTGATATTTTTTAAAATAAATATATATTTTTATAATATATATTAAACATATAAAAAATAAATATAGTATATTTTTCAAAAGTTTAACTTAATTTTTATTTTATTTTAAATTATGATGATGTGGCTTAAGTAAAAAAGCAATATAATATAATATAATAATAAACTAGTCGATAGAGAATATGCACATGAATGAAGGAATATAATTGAGACGGAGTTGAAAGTAAAAAATGGATAGCAAGTAGTAGTAGGGCGGTGTCGTCTATGGCAAAATTAGACAAGAAAAGGAAAGGACTAATCTAATGTGGTGATTACATATGCAACCATGTGGTCCCCCCCAGAGAAACACGGAATCATTCCCAGTGGGGTCTCACTCGCCCGTGCGTGCGGTGATAAAAGGCATTTTTGGATATCATGATGACTCCAAGGAAAAGTGGACTTCTCTTTCTGCGGAGAAAAGCAAAGGATGGGAATCAAAGGAGACTTATCTGTCTCAAATGCTTTATATGAAAGTGTCTTGGAACGATTTAGAGAATTTGATGATGATTTTTTTTTTTTTTTACACGCATAACCATGATTTATTGCCAAAAAAAAAAATTAATATAAAAATAATTTTTTATTTTTTAATATTAAATATTGATAAATAAATAAAAAGTACCTAAATGCAAAATTCTCAAAAGTTGTTAAATGATCTCCAAATGGTTTGTAAAATTTATTTGAACTCTTATTTAGTGTATTCAACTATCTTAAAGTGAAAAAAAAATAAATATTATATTGAAAAAAGTGATAACATTATAATTAATTGAAAGTTTGAGTACTTTTAGTACCAAATTTATAATTTAGAAATTAAATGCTATAAGACAATAATTCATGGACCTCCGATGTAATTTATCTTTTTTTATATATGAAAACTATCTCATAATTTGTGTAATTTCATTTTTCCAAATCAAGAAGTGTTTGTGAATTTGTGAATCCAATTAATTATCTAGATAATTTTTCTCTTAATATAATCACGAACAATTCTTCAATCTCAAACACACTTTACCTTTTCAATTTATCTCTCTCTGGAGGTACCTCGAAAACCTACTTTTTTTCAAACCAATTAGAAGTCTTATTTCTGGAGAATTGAGCAAAAATCATAACTCTCGCGGTACCTTATTCTTTCAGTTGCAAGTACTTCTTATCTCTTAATACAATGTTCAACAAATTAGTGATGATGGAATTAAAAAGGCTAATCTTACGTGATAAATGAAAGTAGTAATTTGCGAGATACATTTTTTTTTTTGTAAGACTTGTTTTAAAAATTAGTCTTTAAAATGCACCTTAACTTTTTTTATTTTTATATTAAACATTTTTTAATGTACGATAAATAATTAAAAAAATAACTAGAATTTTCTATATAATGTGTAGATGTAAAAAAAATGTAAAAGTAAACAAATTTTATAATACAAAAACTAACTGTCTAATTGGGCTTGAAAATGGGCTTATATAGCTTCCATTAAAAAAAAAAACAGTATGGCTAGCTTATATTATATATGAGCTAACTATAGGTTCCATTAAAAAAAAGTTACATATGGCTAGCTTATAATTGTCTAATTGGGCTTCAAAATGGGCTTATGTAGCTTTTGACTTCTTTGCGTTTATGGCTTTCATAATTTCCTAATTGGGTTTTAAAATGGGCTTATATGTTTTGACTGTCAAGAAAAAACAGTATAAGCCCATTTTAAGCCCAATTAGGCAATTATGAAGCCAACCCATCAGTAAAACCGAGCCCATATCGAACTATTTATAGAGTAAATCCGTAAATATAAGCATAACCCAATTGTCTACGCTTTCTCTCTCTCTCTTAGTTTCCACTTTCCAGGGGAAAACAGCAGAGAAAAGGATGGAAACAGGGGAGTTTATCATAGGATCAAACCGCTCCTCTGTTACTTCTTTTTCTCTTTGATTTTTTTTTCCTTTTTCATTTGATATATAGAATCATTCTTGTAAGAGAATAAACTTCTGTTTTTATTTGTAATAAAGCCCAATTCGTTGCCCAACAAGATCGTTAATAGGAGTACATTATCACCGTATATAATTCTCTATTTGGTGATTTTGGGTATTTGAATTTGAGAAAATAAAAAATAATCTGAGCCGCAAGGATGTCGTATGCTTATCTCTTCAAGTACATTATCATTGGAGATACTGGTAAGTTTTTTATTTCTTATTTAACTCATGTTAGTTGGTTTATTGATTCAAATTTTGGCATCTGGGTCGTTTTGTTATATATGTTTATTCAGTTCCAACTTAAAACCCATCCTCTTGAGATTGGTTTGTTCGTGTTTAATTTTTTCCTGTTATGTGATTTTTTTTATATATATATATGAATGTTTTTGTTGAGAGTCCAACATTTCGATTCTTTTGTTTTATGGACCTTAATTTAAGGAGTGGGAAGTTCTGATTTTTGTAACAATGATAGCTATGCCATTGTCATGTTCTTTGAATTAGTTATTTTGTGATTTCACATAAATATGGTATAATAATAAGGGGTAGTAATATTTAAATTATAAAGTGGTCCACTAAATCTCTTATTTAAAGTAGCCCATATCTCTGTACTACACCAACAACTACACTAATTTTACTACATATAATCTCATCTTGTAGTGGAGGAAACTTGGGGTTGATTTTTAATGTGCCTTGGAAAGGGGTTTGTTTCTCAGTACAGATGATGTTCTTTGACTTAGTTATCCAATTATGAAGCAGAACACAGCATTATTGGCAAGGTATCAGGCTTTGATTTGTATCATTTTCTTCATAAGACAAAGTTTGATTTAGTGTCTTTATCTTAATCTTGGAGACTTTATTAAATAACAGTTGATATATTCAAGTTAGTGTATTAGGATGACTGAAATCAGATGATGTAAAAATGAATATCATTCTCACGAAGTTGTAATTTCTTCAACACTCAAATTGACTGAAATGATTCAAGCCTTAACCCCCGATTGAAATGAGGAGGAATGAGAGGAAATGAAGGGGTACCTCACTACCTCTTGTTTGGAACTTTTTTTAATGGCAGTGAGAGGATATGGAGGTGACGAGGTGTACCTTTATCCCTCCAAATCCGTCAAAACTTTAAACTTTAATTCTCTCTTGTTTGGGAGTTTTGGAGGGAGTGTAATGTAGAACAAATGAGAGAAGATGGGAGAATTTAGAGGGTTATTCTTCTCATCTCCTTCCCTCGATCCAAATATACTCTTAGGAAATCGTTGTTATTTTCTTGATCAGTTCCATGTGCTAGGGACATCTATCTAGAACCAGACACGTTGATTGGTGCCAGCAATATGTTATACTCGAGCACTCATTTATTGAGCCTAAAATGGTGCATGTAATACGCGACTAATATGAGTTTGGTCTTTTGTTACGTAGGAGTGGGAAAATCATGTCTTCTTCTGCAGTTTACTGACAAGCGTTTTCAGCCAGTTCATGACTTAACCATTGGTGTTGAGTTTGGTGCCAGAATGATTACAATTGACAACAAACCGATAAAACTTCAAATATGGGACACGGTTTGTTTTGCTTCTTTTCTACTTTAATAGTTCACTTATTTTTCGTTTTATAAATATTTTGCTTTCTGCTAAAGACGCTTCTTGCCTGCTTTAATATCTAAGATGTTCAGAACTTTCAAACTTTTGCTCTTTACCATGTTCTCAGTTTCACCATTCGTAACTGATTTTTTTTTTCATTACACTTGAATTTCTTCGAAATTTACTATAAAACATTTTGAGTTACTTAATTTTCCTGTCAAGAACTCTGTTATTTCTCAAGCTTCTAGCATCAGGATGGCAGTTTCTTACTTTCATGGGAACATAGACATTCAGATCTTGTTCTAAATTGATTTGTCAAAGACGCAATTATCTTCAACTGTCTGATGATTGCCTCACACTGAATAGTGTGTTAATTCAGTGGTGAATGATTTCCTACAATAATGGATTGACGGATTCTCCCTTTTATGATTTTATGCAATAGCCACCCTAATTCTGAGAACTCAATGTGTCAGAAAGAGATTGAAGTCGATTTATAGAATATAAGAACTTTATTATAATGAAGCATCGTATTTTGATTCCTGCAAAGACCATATTTTCCTTCTATTAGCTCTACTTTTCCCCGATGTTGAATGCAATAAAATCTCTTGCAGTAATATAAGAACTTTTTGACATTCCACTTATCAGTTGTTACTCTTTTGTTTGTCACATAAATACTTAATTTACAGCATTAAACTTTTACCAGGTGGTGATGATAATACATTCTAATAAAATTATGCTTCACAAATAGCATAAACCCTGCCAAGTTTTTATGAACGATGCCTTCTTGTGAAAGAAAAATAGGAAGAGAAAAGAAAAGTTTCTTTGGAAAGTTAGATGCTGAAGTTTCTTTGTTATCTCAGGCAGGTCAAGAGTCATTCAGATCTATTACAAGGTCCTATTACCGAGGGGCTGCAGGGGCACTTCTAGTTTATGATATCACTAGGTATTTCTTATCTTTGAACTTGCGAGCTGGATAAATAAGGTGTAATGGTAATACATTTTAAATGCATCAATGCAAGTTGGATAAAATAGATCTTGTGGTTGCCATGGATCGTCTCATCCACTTTTGAAGTGTTTGCTTTCAGTATATAGACTGTACTCAATAATCCGTGATCTGATGGATCATTCTCCTTTCCTCTAGTAGTGATAAATTACTGCATTTTTAATCAGGAGGGAGACTTTCAATCATCTTGCTAGCTGGTTGGAGGATGCAAGGCAGCATGCAAATGCAAACATGAGCATCATGCTTATTGGCAACAAGAGTGATCTTGCTCATAGAAGGGCTGTGACCACAGAGGAAGGTCAGCAGTTTGCTAAGGAACATGGGTTGATATTTATGGAGGCCTCTGCAAAAACAGCTCAGAATGTGGAAGAGGTAATGATGTTACTCTTTTAACTTTTGAGAATTTCATTTAGCACAAGCTTATTAAACTCTTGCTTTCCATTTCTTTACTAATTTTTTTTTTTAAAAAAAAAAAAAAAAAAAAACTTGCAGGCATTCATAAGCACAGCAGCAACAATCTACAAGAAGATTCAGGATGGAGTTATTGACATATTAAATGAGGTTAACCTGGCTTATTGTGCACTTAATTTTCTCCCAAACTTCAAAATGGAAAATATTAGTCTAGTTTTCTTTTTTCCCTTTTGGGGTAAGGAAATCAACTTCCTTTGAAGGGCACATTTGACATCATCTCAAAATGTTAAAACAGCACGTCTGTAGGGTTTACCAGCTTTTATGGTAGAAGTTTTGAGGACATGATACGATTTGTGTAATTTACCAAATGGGAAAAAGAATGGCAGAGTATTGGTTGCAAGATATCTAGGATATAATGCAAATTAGAGCACAAACGACAATAAAGAACTAGATACTTATTTTTTTGGTTACATCGGCAGGGTGTGAAATCGAACCCGAGTCTCCTATATGGAGGACCTAATGGTAACCTCTAGGTCAAGAACTGGGATGCTGAATAGGATTGGTATAATAGTATACTATCTTGGCGCATAATGTAGATGTGTCTCTATCCCATGGTAGAAATAGCATTTTTGGTACTTGTCTCTTGTAAAGCATGCAGAGTACTGTTTGATTTGTCTTTGCTGAGATTCATCTTTGGTTTAATTCAGCAGTCTTATGGAATAAAACTTGGATATGGCGGCACGTCAGGGCCAAGAGGAGGCAAAGATGGTGCAGCGTCCCAAGCAGGAGGTTGCTGCAGTTGAAACTTGTGACACATTTTCTGTAATGACCAAAATTTTGTGCCTTTTTCCTTTCGGATTAATCTTAAGATAAATAAAAAAATGTTGAATTTGAATAAATGGAATTATTCCCTCAGCTTCTAGAATTTTTATTTTATTGGAGTCTTTTAGAGTCCTGAGCTATAAGAATTGCTTAGTTTGGTAAGGTATTAAATTTTTATTTTCTTTCCAATATATATATATCCATTTTAACCACTAAACATGCAAAGCCTCGTGTTAATCGTATTCATTAGCACACAAAATTAAATGCAGATGAGCAACGCGCTATGAATAACAAGACATCAACCGTGATCGTAACCACATAAAAACTCGTGTCTAACCTTTCATTTAGATGTTTAAGAATTAAAAAAAAATTAACATACTTTACTATTTTGTCTTCGTTAATGTAAAAAATGTTATTATAAAATTACAGATATGATAATGAATACATTAAAAAATTATAAAAAAAGTAAACTCCTTACAAATCTTCTTAATTTGAAAGAATAAAAAAATGAATATTTAAAAAAAAAAGAAATGGTACGTATATTCCTCATTTTCTTTTCTTTTCAATAAAAGACTTTCCAAACATGGGGTAATGTGCCCCTTCCCTTGCCCTTCATTCCACTCAATCCAAGTACATTGTAAGTATCTAACCAATGGCTTTCAAGGAATGCAAACCATTCTCTTTGCAACATGGAAAACCAGAAATTCCGGCTTTCACCACTCCCAGTAAGATTTTCGGGGTCCTAAATCCCTGTCCCCATTAATCAATTCTTTTTTCTTAAAAAAAAAAGCAATAAATATACCATATCGATACTTTCATAAACCAAAATATAACAAAATGTAAATTAAAAAACGAGTTTAGAGATTAAAAGAATCAAAAAGGGCCATTCACATAATCCTTAGGGAATTTTTTGTCGATAAGCAGCTTCATCGGGTCACAGAGTCGAGATCCTTGTCAGGGACATTTTATTCCTCGGTTCACTTGTTTATTAAGAATTTTAACTAGTAACGTTTTCTTTTCAATAACATGCAAATGATCTTATATTGGAAACCAGAAACTCAATCCATTCAAGTAAAGGAGCCTATTGATCTCGCTTGGGAAGATGCAAAATGGAGCACAATGCCAAAAGATGCCTGTCTCAGAATGCTCTTATAAGACACCTAGGAAGAAGCAATCATTAACCTGAAATTCATGAAGTCTTAGCCTCTTGTTCATGACATTCAATTTCAGTAGTATCTACTAATTAAATATCATCTGCCCATTTAGTTAACCAAACATTTCCTTCTAAGAATTTCAAACACTGGGCTACAATCAGAAAAACAAGCAACTCGGGAAAGCAGAAAAAGGTCGATCACTGTTTCTATGTTTAAGCCGGCTGTCCCACTATAAATGTTCCCAGTGCACTCCACATGTACACTAGCTGATGCTTTGAATACTTATACAAGCACAAAAGATGAATGCAATTAGCGACCTCGGCCACGTCCACGTCCACGACCACGCCCCCGACCTCGTCCAACAGGTCTCCCTGAACACGTGATGGGGCAGATGAGAATAAAGTTAGTAAAACAGAAGAAAATATTGTTGACTGTCAATCTAAGGCAATGTGCACATACCAGCAGTTGCTTTCTTAGGCTTAACCCTTGGTGTCTCCTCCACAAGTAAAGTTTCCAGGTTCAAGCTATCAGGTAGAATATAGTAGCGGATGTTGTTACCCCTCACACTTAGATGATCAAGAGTAACTGGATTTTTCCCCTTCAGCGTCAGTTTCACAGTCTTTAAGTGCGTATTCATACTAATATCCACCCCTACAAGATTTGGGTGAACATTTTAATATAATGTATTTTCAATGATCATAGATTTGCTTCAATATTCCAGAAAAGGCAATACACAGAAGAAAAAAAAATGACTTTATAGAACAGGAGAAGCTAGTGAACTAAATCTAAAAAATAAGCCTTGAGATTCATTGCAGAATGAGAGAGTAAGGCTAGTGAACTAAACCTCAAAAATAAGCCCTTAGATTCATTGCAGAATGAGAGAGTAACTTGATTATGGTTCAAATTCTTTCGGGCTAACTGCCTACAGTTCCTGGGTTAGAACATCTAACTTAGCTATTCTAGCCCAAAAATCTTGGTTTGCACACATCTTTCTCTATATTGTTCTTTAAAACATAGACAGAAGAGTCAGGCCAATGCAAAACTAGAACAATCTCCACAGCTTGGATAACACGGCAAAGGGAAAAGAAAGGGAGAAAACATAAAAAAGAAATCTTTAGTTATTGGTCATTATAAAAAATTTCAATGATCTTGCGAATTTAAACACTCCCAGGCTAACCAAGTGGGCAAATACCAACAATAAACGAGTCAAATGTGGAAAAATACTTCAAATTGAATTATATTGAATATTTGAATCAGGTGCATTCATAAATAAAAGGAGAATGACCAATCAGAGAACTTGCATCATACAGGATGTGAAGGAATGATTGATGCAAAAATGGGTAAGCAAAATGATCATCTTATGTTGAGCAGAAAAACAAGAGAACAAGATAACTTATTTATTTTACAGGAAAGAAGAAAAACAGAACAGCAGAATTACAGATGTATTTCTTTCATATAAATGACTGGTGATTTCAAGATGTAAAACACACAAAAAAACTTAATAAGATAGGGTTTGAAACACCAAAAACTTTTTTTTGATAAGCAAAACAAAAGAAAAAGGAGTTTAAAACATATTGAAACACCAAAAACTCTAGTAGCAGAAAAAAAAACATCTTTCATTGCTTAAAATCAATTTGAAGCAACCCTTGCATAGGCTGATTATGCAATCCTTAAATGAAAGAAGTCACTAAGTACCGTTGTCAATTAAGAGAATGAAACAAAACTTGACTCAACTAACCTAAATATTAATCCCAATTTAGTGTTCAGTTGCAAGAATCCTTTTCTTTTTTCCTTAACTAGTCTGATAAAAACCATCTCTTGTGTGAATTTTTTGAAAATCATGTCTTTTTCTTTCAGTACTACTTTAACCCTTAAAATCCCATATTACTACACATCCACCTTAACATCTTCATTAAGATATAGGCAATTTTAGAATATTTTGTTGCTTGACTACCTAGCACTCTATTATCATGTGATATAACCAACTTACAACCTTTCTGTAGAATCTTCCCTTCTTTTTTTATAAACAAACTTTGTACAAAGGGTACCAAGGGGGTGCCGCCCAAGTACAAAAGACAATCTACATGATAGTAAATCAATTAAGTCACTAAATCTACTTCATTTACAAATAGTTCCCATTAAACCAAAACCCAAACGTGTGTAGCCACCTACCCTTAACAGAAGCTATAGGCGTCTCAACACCATCAAATGCCCTTCTATTCTTTTCATTCCAAATCAACCAAAAAATAGATAACAGAATCAAGGAATAAGCTTTCCACGTTGCTTTAAAAGTCTTCAAACCGCTCCAAGCCCGACCCTCATCTTAAATAGAGCCGGAAGCCACCCAAGAAATACCCACCAAACTAAGAGCAATATCCCAAATATGCCTAGAGAAGGAGCATCACAAAAGTAGATGAGTAAGTTCTCAACCTCTTCCTTACAAAGATAGCACCTATTCACACAAACTTTCCCTCTCCTATTGAGACTGTCAATAGTTCAGATTCCACTCTAAAGGGGCAGAAGTTTTCCTAATCGGCTTCCAAGGAAAGTTGAGCTGTCCTTCTAAAGACGCATTAATGTTAAAGTTTCCCTCTCCTTTTGAGATTGTGAGGATAAAGCTCGTTGAACTAGCTTCCTAATACAGTGAGCTTGCAACCTTAGCAGCACAATCAGAAATTCAATTGCCCCTATTTAATAAGAAGCATGAAATACCTAAACCAAATTGCAGACATATTTTCTAAAACTCTAGAAACGTACGGAAAAAAGACAAAATTGCTAGTTTATTAACTATAAAACTTCCAAACACTACACATATCATTACAAATACATATATAGAAGCAAACAGATGGGCTCAAGTGGAGGAGGAAAGTATTGTGACTGTCAATTAAGCAGAGAGAGAGTAACCTGTGATGGTTCCATGGACGACAGTTCCGTTCTTGAGCTCGATCGACACAGTCTCATTGTTCAACTTCATCAAAAACCTAAATGATATTTCATATCAACAAAAAATGAGAAATATAACACAGAAAAGAGGCAATGAAGTAAGTTTAGGTCGTTAGCATCATCATGCTAATTGTTATTTTGCAAGTAAAATGTACAGAAGAAATCATATCAAACCCAAAAAGAAAAAATACCTGACCAGCTTCATCTTTGAGCAGAGAGAAGCGAAGAAAAAACAGTAAATATTGTAGTGAGAGAGACAAAACCCTACCTATCGAGTGCGCGTATTTTCTCTTTGATATCAAATTCAACTTGATGACTCCTGTGCCCGTTGGGCCGCTTCCTCTTGTTTCACTGGGCCCTTTCCCAAATCTACAATATTGCCCTTTATGGGCCGATGGTGTACTTTCGGGGCTTGTCCTTTATTTAATTTATTGCCAACGTAGTTATGTGGGATTGGTTGAAAAGAAAAGAGATCCATAGAACAACTTCCTCTTATCCATTGACCTAATAATTTTATATTGAGTTATGCATTAAAAAAATCATATGATTTTTTTATAATATTTTTACTAAAATATTTAATAGATAAGATGAATTTTATCATGTGATTTGTACATGATTTTTTAATACATGATTTATTGTAGAGTTGCCACGTCAGTGAGTACAGGAGGTTCCTCCACAATCGACACTAGTGTACAACCAAATATTATTCATAAAGAAAAGTGAGTTAAAAAAACTAATTTTACTATGTTAAGAATAAACCAAGAAAATTGGCGTGTTCACGTATATAAATCATATTTTTCCGTAATTGAAAGTGTAAGATAAAATAATCTAGCTTTTTGTTTGTGTTGTATTATTTTTTTTTATAATTTTTTAACGATCCATCCCGGGTTAGCCACCCCCGAGATGGTGTCGTCACATTTTAAAAATCCTAGCACGACATATATATGCAACAATAAAAATAAATAACACCATTATAAAATTTTACATCAATCTTCAACCCTCGACAGGGGAGTTACATCAGTCTGATATTTTTAACATTAGATACAACGTAAAATGCATGAATATTTACAAATAAGTTTTTCTTTTCTTTTCTCTTTAGTCTGAGGATGTTGACATGTACGTGACTTACAGAAAATGATTTCTTCTGAACCTCAACTCACCAAATTATTTGTCATGCCTGCTACCTGAAATCATTGCACAATGAGAGGTGAGCTTCACAAGCTCAGTGAATTAAATTTACTAAAAGTATTCAGTTTGCTTAATAGCCCTTTTATATTTAATAATTTATATTTCACATAACTTTATGATAACTTTCTACTATCACTACACATGTCATAGGATTCATTATCTATCAATCTCTTCTTCTCATTCATTGGTTCACCTATCAATTATCTCATAATTATATCGTAATGAAGGTTCACATCATAAAGTCCACCATTTATATAGTTCTTATCATTCTCTATTTCTTTCTCACCATAACTGTCTCTCTTTGTGAGACCAATTCATCTATAACAATTTCATAATAACACACCACATATCAACATTTCAATTATGCAAGCAATAATTAAAACAGATGCAATGCATGAATTATTATTATGGGAACGTCTTCCCACATGTCGACATGTTTTTATTATCTTAGACCGACCCCTTTCGGTTCTTTTCTTTACAGCTTGTCACTGTCACGGTGTCCCTTTTAATTCGAGCCTATACCGACTGTCACAGTTTTTCAATTAGACCGGTCCCTTCTCGGTTCTTTTCTTTTATTTAATGCATATGCATATGAACAATGATATAATAAAAAAACAATAATTCAAATATTTTTACTCTCATTTAGACCGGTTACCTTCCCGGTTTTTTTTAGATGTATAATAAAACTGATATAAATATGCATATAAATAATAAAATAAAAACAAACATGTATTCAGACTAGTTATCCTGATTTTTCTCTAATTATATAAAAAAAAATTCACTAAATTTTTCTCATCCCAAATCACATCAAACCATTCATCAAAGTTTGTCAAGATCCACTAAATTTCGTCTCCTCATAATTCGTATCAAAACATCAACCAAAATTCATCAATAATTTATTATCACCATAATTATTAAATCAATTTATCATTATAATAATATTTCTTTTCACATAATAATTTTCTACGTATCCAATATTTATACCATATCTGTTAACCAAATATTTATCTATCACCAAAACATAAGCTAATAATTTATTTTAATATTATTAATGGATATTTCAAAAAATTTATTTAGATTACTTAAAGTAAATTCAACTCACCACATATCACTTAAAACTACCCGTGGATTATTTCCTTGCTTTTCCCGTTTCTCTTATAAATTTTTCCTGATTGTTGATCGTCAATATTTGACATCATATTTATATTAAATTTATAATTTATTATTCAGTTCGTTATAAATCACACCGTTTGAAAATTCTCACTTTGAATTTGAGAAAATTTCATGAATGCTAAATATTTAAAAAATAACATTATTTTATTATCCTCTATTTTTATGACAGCTTTATATGATTTTCTATAAAATTCTACAATAAACTCTTTCAAAATTTTATCATTTTAACTTTTTTTGAATCCTCAAATATTTAAAAAAACCAAACAATAAAAAAAACCACTAAACGAACTAAGTAAAAAGTAATTACTTTACACTTATATACATATATAAACTATTCCTTCTTTCTCTCGTTTTATTTTTCTTCAGCTCTGCGCCCCCTTCCCCATTTAACAAAATTTTGCCACGACATTGAGTCGTGGCTTACATGCATCACAAAATTGACTGCAGGTTGGCACCTGCTGTTACGTGTTTTGATTTTTTTTAAATATATAATATATATTTTAAATTTAAATATTTTAAATTATTTTTATAATATCTTACATATTTAATTTTTTATAAAAAATTATTTTATTTAATATTAATTATTTTATATAAATATATTGTTTTAATTTTATGATATATTTATTAATTTATTTTTATTTTAGGATTACGATATTACAAATTTATACCGAATAGAGTTCTTTTGTTCCCATTTTCCTGTAATCATTCAATTCAATCATTTTCTTTAATAACGATGATGATTTATAAGACTTGTCAGTCTATGTAATTAACAACTCTGCAGTGTGATCGTGAGTCTTGAAAGTGATTGCATCTCTTTCTTTTATTAGGGTTGTCATATTTTCAACAAGAATAAAAAGGAATTTTGTACTCTTGTATTTTGGCAAATATTTCATTTTAAAATGTTTTATATTGTTTGTTAATTTTAAAATATCAAAGTCTAATTTTAGTTAAGTTTATTAAATTAACATTAAATTTAAATTTTTTTTAGATAACTTTACCATAAAATCTATGTATTAAATAAAGATATTTTTATAAAATAACTTATAATTTAATGAGTTGTAGTATTAATTATTACGTGTCATTAAAAAGTTAAATTTTTTATACATACCAAAATATATCAAATATAAGCGGTATACTCCTAACTTATGAGGATTAAACATTTGAAGATACTTATATACATTTTCATCATAAATCCATGTACATAAGTTCAATCATTTTATCAAACAGAAAACACATTTGATAAGCCATCAATGTTTTCCTTCACCAATCCTTTGCAACCTTGTTTGTAGTAAGTAAAACAATTTGTTGTAAATTCTATAAAAATCAATATAATTTATAAATGAATTCCATAAAATAAAAAGTAAAAAAGTTATATTGTTCAAAATACTATTTTTTTTCTTTTCATTTTCGTTTCTCTTATCTCTTTTTTTTAAAATTATTAATTTATTCTAAATATTTTAAATCAAAAAATACAATTAAATTTTATGAATAATATAAAATTTTATTAAAAAATATATAAATTTTATTTTCATTTAATTTTAGCGAATGACAAATATCTAATAGATAAACTCAAAGAGATGGGAAGAAGTCACATGTTCAAAGAAAACGTAGTCTTTAATACGAGCCGTTCAAAAAAATATACATGATAGTAAGGAAAAATTATAAAAAATGGACGGTGCAAAATCCTTGTATGTGATTATTAATTAAATATATATATAATGACAAGGTACATGTGACCGTTGTTGGAATTGTTCCAACCGTCAAATGATATCCACCAATTATTCTTCAGTACCTCTCAGATTTTTTCGACACCCAGAAAATACTAATTTATAAGTTATACTAATAAAAAATGTATATTTCAACAATCTCCATTTACAATAATATACCCCTATCTGTCCCCACCAAATCCATGCAGCTCAGCAGGTCCTCTCCCGTAATTTCAAGCCAAATACAATGGCAAAATCGGTCTAAATTATTAAGTAAGTTTCCAGGTGTAAATAATGAGTTTTACACAGGGGAAAATAAGTACCTCTCCATAAAGCAGAGTCCACATCTCCTACTCCTTCTACTTCTTCTCTTCAGTCCCTTCATTTTAGTAACAGAAGTAGGAGTGAAAAAGGAGTGAACAAATACGCCTTTTTTTTCCACACATTTTCACTGTAAAAGAATCTCTGCAATTTCAGCTCCTCAAGAAAGAATTAGACAGTAATGGCCAGTATGGCTGTGATTGGGGTTTCGAGAGTACCTACTACTTCTACTTATTCAGCTTCATCGAATTCCTCGAATCTGAACAGGAAAATCGTCACGCGGAGCCTGTCTTTCTTGTCGTCTTGTCTTTCAGGGGATAAGGTTACGTCGAGAGCGGTTTCTGGTCGCCGGGAAACCGCCCGTGGAGAAAGGAGCCCGATGATCGTCTCTCCCAAAGCGGTTTCGGATTCCAGTAACTCGCAGACATGTCTTGATCCTGACGCTAGCAAGGTGAGTTTCTCCCACTAATGATTTTCTATTTGGTTGCTGAGAAATATGTGAATCATGCATCGTTTTTCTTGTTTCTGTTTTTGCGTTTTAGCTCAAAATCATGGTCTCATTCGAGTAACGTTTCCTCTCTAGTTTCTATTTGTGGAAAACAGTTACATCTGTTCTAGGTTTTACTTTATGTCTGGACTTCTTTGCATACACATGCATAGTTGCATATATATATATATATATGATTAATATTCAGTGAGTTGGTGCATTTATGTTGATTGTATTGTAAAATCAGTAACGATCTGAATTGAAATGATCGTGTAAATTCGAAAATGATTGGCGTGAAGACCTGATCTAAATAGTCCAGTAAATGTGAAGAGATGAATTTGATAGAAATGAAGATTTGGATTTGTACAAAAGTCACTTAGGTCCCAATTTGATATAGAATGCTTGGCACATTTCATGACGGTCTAGATGAGCATTAGGCATCCATGTGGTATGATGGAATATTGAATGCATTGATAATTAAAAGTTCTTATGGTTTTCCGATGTAATTTATGTAGAAATTTATCTGTCCTATGGATTAAGCTGTACAATAAGGTTGAAAGAACCAAAAAGAGAAAGGGGACTCTGGTTAGTAGGTGATTGTTTTACAGCTAAAAACTGCTAAAAAGTAGTCGTTTTTTGTGGCAATTTCTGTTAGGATCTATTATGATAAAATTTAGCTTCTGTAATTCGTGACAGAGTGTGCTGGGCATTATTCTTGGAGGTGGTGCTGGGACCCGTCTGTACCCCCTTACCAAGAAGAGGGCAAAACCTGCTGTTCCTTTGGGAGCCAATTACAGGTTGATTGATATTCCCGTGAGCAATTGTTTGAACAGTAACATATCGAAGATTTACGTTCTTACACAATTCAATTCTGCATCTCTCAATCGCCACCTTTCACGGGCATATGCGAGCAACATGGGTGGTTACAAGAATGAAGGCTTTGTAGAAGTTCTTGCTGCTCAGCAGAGTCCAGAGAACCCAAATTGGTTCCAGGTAACAAAATTATTTCAGCCGTGTGTTCTTGTGCTGAGTGCTTATTTTTATTCTACTAGACCCTTCTGATCAGGTGAATTGGAGGAATTTGGATCCCTGTGGCCAATCCTGACTAGTTTTGGATTAACACTCAATTGAGTTCAGTTGCTAGACATCCTTGTGCATATGAAAAATCCCTTTGATTCTACGAACGTTTAAGATTTATTGCCTGTAGAAATAATTTCCGTATTGTTAAATTATTTATGCTATCAATATCGTATCTTACAATTTTTAAGCTTAAAAAATTTAAAGGGAACAGCTGATGCTGTGAGGCAGTACTTGTGGTTGTTTGAGGAGCATAACGTTTTGGAATTCCTGATTCTGGCTGGGGATCATTTATACCGTATGGACTACGAAAGGTTTATTCAAGCACACAGGGAAACTGATGCTGATATCACTGTAGCTGCACTGCCAATGGATGAAAAACGGGCCACTGCGTTTGGCTTGATGAAGATTGATGAAGAAGGACGCATACTTGAATTTTCTGAGAAACCGAAAGGGGAGCAACTGAAAGCTATGAAGGTAAACTTTCTTTCAATGAGTTAGTTACATCAAGTATTCTTCTACATGATGATGGCAGTGAGGTCTTGGTTCAATGGCTGAGGTTGAGGCCCTAGGTCCTAAAGGTTCCAGGTTTGAGTGGTGTGTGCGTGTGTTTTACCAATAAAAAAAGAGAAAGTATTCTTCTACTTGTAAGTTGGTCCTGTTATGATCTTTAGTTTTAATAATATTGGTTATTCCGGTTTTAGGTTGATACAACAATTTTAGGTCTTGATGATGAGAGAGCAAAAGAGATGCCTTACATTGCTAGTATGGGTATATATGTCGTCAGCAAAAATGTGATGCTAGAGCTGCTTCGAGATAAGTTTCCTGGGGCCAATGATTTTGGGAGTGAAGTTATTCCTGGTGCCACTTCCATTGGGATGAGAGTAAGCATCTTTTGATTCATTTTTATTTTTTGTTAACTCTCCTTCACCTCTATGAACTGAAGCCATCCTGCCTAACATGCCCATTTGTGGACCCTTGAGAGGTGGTATATCTGTTAATTCATGGCTGCAGAGTACCTTACTGCGTATGCACAATCTGAAAGTTTGGACCATGGGGAGTTTGGTCCTGTACTCTTGTGCAGTCCTCTAATATTATTCGGAAGAGCTGAATATATATATATGTTGTGCACAAAATAGAAGCCTGAGCTAAATATTTCTAGTACTGTGTGTCATGCTTGCAAAAATCTATTAATACAGATTTATAGATGTACTCGCTGAAACCCTGGTGTGGTTGATGCATCATGGTCTCCACTCTCCAGAGGCTCCGACATCAGAACTTTCTTCTTCCAGAGTTGAGAATTTTCTGAGGTCTAACGTCTTCTTAACCTCTATAGGTGCAAGCTTATTTGTATGATGGATATTGGGAAGATATTGGTACTATTGAGGCATTTTATAATGCAAATCTGGGGATAACAAAAAAACCAGTGCCAGATTTCAGGTAGTTCTTATTCATTGTTACGAAATAATGCTACAAGCTAGTGAACTAGATCATAATTTTGAGGTCTTTAATTCTGGGCTTGCAGCTTCTATGATCGTTCAGCTCCAATCTACACACAACCTCGGTATTTGCCTCCGTCTAAGATGCTTGATGCTGATGTCACGGATAGTGTGATTGGTGAGGGTTGTGTAATTAAGGCAAGTTCCTGGATTGAATTTTCTTTTGATCGTTTGGATGTTTAGTTGGCTATGGCTTACAATGTTCAAATATGACATTAGGCAATTCATGGGAATCACTTTACCTTTTTTTTCAATGCAGAACTGTAAAATTCACCATTCTGTGGTTGGACTTCGATCTTGCATATCAGCGGGTGCATTCATTGAAGACTCGTTATTGATGGGAGCAGACTATTATGAGGTATAGTTCCTGAAAACCAAATAAGTATCTTTTTATTTTCAAGATACATAATTTTGCTTAGAAGTATTCTGCTTTGTCCATTACCACAGTAATTGTATTAGCCCAAATTTTGCCTATATTAATTGTGTTTTTTCTGGTTGTCTTGTTCCAGACGGATGCTGATAGGAGATTTCTGGTCGCAAAGGGTAGTGTTCCAATTGGTATTGGCACGAACTCTCACATCAAGAGAGCAATTATTGACAAGAATGCTCGAATTGGGGACAATGTGAAGGTTATGATTTTAACTGACTTTCATTATGTGTGTGTATATTAAATTGATTTTGAATTCTGGAATCTCATAGTGGTTAATATGTCATGTTATCTTATCCTTCTTTATGGGGACTGGAGAAAATCCACAGCAGCAAGCCAGCAGAACACCCCGTAGCCCCTGCCTCCCTTTTATGGACTTTTGTTTTGGCATTGCTAATTACTGAAATCATAATAATCAAATACATTGAAGATTTTCTTTGAGGAAAACATTAGGATTATAATAAAAAATTGCTCTTAGTGTATGGGACTACATTCTGTAGGATACAAACAAGTGACTAGAATCATTCTTATACAGCTTCATAACCACCCTAATACATCATAAGCAATGCTGTTGATCTGTTCGCCTTACGTTTTTGCTAAGTTAATCGTTAACGAGAAACTTCCTATCTCTTTTTCAGATCATAAATAGTGACAACGTGCAAGAAGCAGCAAGGGAAACAGATGGATATTTCATTAAGAGCGGGATTGTCACCGTAATCAAGGATGCCTTGATTCCCAGTGGAACCGTAATCTGAGAAATTTTTTTTGCAGTTTCAATGCTAGCTAGGTGCTCTTCCCCTAGTTATTCCAGAGAAAGTCACGTAATGCCAG
Source organism: Bretschneidera sinensis (assembly GCA_023935145.1). Lineage (NCBI taxonomy): Eukaryota > Viridiplantae > Streptophyta > Magnoliopsida > Brassicales > Akaniaceae > Bretschneidera > Bretschneidera sinensis. Next base: position 102,766,896 of record CM043703.1, on the reverse strand, counting down.
ATTTCCTTCCACTTTTACTTTAAGTTGCGTCTCTTTAATGTAGTTTGTATATTTCCAGGTAGTGTAATGTAATTTAGTGAGGGGTAGAGGACAAGAGAAGTCTTGCTTTAAAGGCCTGGTTCTGCTGAAATAAAAGCTTTTTTCTTTCTCTAGTCTGTTTCATGTTCCCCTTTTGTCCTTACCTCTCTAATTATCACGAAGTCATGGGTAGGCCTTCAGAGATAAGTAGACCGAAGTTGGGTTTCTGTATGGGTATGCAAAGCATGTCATGGCCAGGAAATGCAGGAATTTTCACTTTCCTTTCTCAAATTTTCAATTATGGACTGGGTTTTCTTTCAGAACCATTTAAGAACAAAGAAAAAAAAAAGCTTCCAAATTGGTATTATAAAAGAAATGACACATACGTTGATTGTATTTATTAGAGCTGATCCTAGAAAACAGAAGATCCCATATAAGGAGTTGACTTTTATGTATGCTGTAGTCTAGGACTCTAGGCCATAAACAAAAGCACAGACAATTGTACTACTACCATTTAGGAACCTCCATATTTTAATATCTTAGTATGACAAATTATGAAAATAAACAGAATAAAGAATATTTTTCTAACAAATGGTCTCTAATGCCCAACGTTCCCATGCTTCCAATTTGGTTTTGGACTAGAGATAATTACAGGTGGAAGTTCCTTGGCACTCCAATGGATCAGATTTCTGTCATTTCAAGATAGACAAGAAATAGTAAGGTAAGAGCTGGAAGATAGAAAACCACTCGTCGAGGCCTCCTAATCAATCAGATTTTTAAGCTGGCAGGTAAAGAAAAACTATTTTTCTTTTGTTGTTGGCAGAAGCTTACCTCCTCATACTTGGCTCAAGATAAAGAAGTTACTTCTACTTATATGGATTTAAAAAAAAAAATATGTGGAACTGAAAAAATGAAGTCAGAAAAAGTAAAGCTGTATAGACTAGACATGAACCTTGGATAGCTGAGAAGCCAGAAATTCTTGCTTCGGTAACTTGAGACCATAAAGCAAAGACAGCAGCTCTCTCAATGAATCTCCCCATTGTACAATACTCTCATTATGCTCAAGTGTGCTACTAAAAGATAAAGATATGAACCTGATGATGCAACCCCATAATTTGGGTTGTTCACGACGTCAACTTGTTCCAACTTCCAAGTAAGTCAGGGTTTCCTTCTTTGAAACGACCAAGTCATCTGAATAAATTATAGTGGAAAGCCTTACACATTCAGAAAACCTTCCCACAAGCTAACATCATTTCACAAAATATCTTGCATTTATTGACTTACTCTTGACAACATTCTTCACAACTGTGACCTACAAAATTTTCTCTATGGTCTCATTGACAAATTCAACCTAGCTAAAATCAAAATAAAAAAGGACTTAATAGGATATACCAGAAAATTACACGAGTCGTTTTGTATACAAGAACCAAACAACTCTGAACAACGTCACCTGACTTAACTTTAAATTGTTAGCTAACACAAGAACGAGTATGCACCCATTTACATCCCCTGTACAGAAAAATATATGGCATGCCCGCAAATGTCCACGATGAGAAAAGAGATGCTCTAACATAGACTTCAAAACGCCTGTTTTCGGTCAGTAATTGTTTAAAAAGGATACAGAGTCAGAGACCTCCATCCAACTAGTCATTTTGCACCTATGAACAAGCAAGAACCCCAGAGAAGGTTGCTCTCCCACCAGACCAGTGTCCAATCCTCCCAAAACAAACACTGCACCACATTAATAGCAATGTTAGATAAGCCATGGAACAAGACAAGATACCAGAAATGAAGGAAGTGGAAAACTGAAGAAATTTTTTCAGTCAGATGAAATAATCAAACCGCAGTTTTCACCCTCAATCCCCATTAGTCCTTTATCAATAGGCCATAGATTAGGGCAACTGGGCAATTAAATGGGGAAGTAAAATGAAAAAAAAAATGCAACTATATCAATTTCAATTGTTTGACTTGGTGATGTGAGATTCAATAAGTCGATGTAACTAGAAAGATAATAGTATCAAAATAAAAAGGGAAAATTAAATCTAAAAAATTTAACAAAAAAGAATAAGAAAATAACCGTCTTCCTCTTGTGTCCTACACAATAATATCATCTTTTGTGTTGTTTAGAAAATTAAAGAAGATCATTTTCTTTTCTTTTTTCTTTTAGGGTGGGGAGGGGAGGAGCTACCAACTTTCTTCTCTATTGCCCACCCTAAAAACCCAACCACTCTGGAAACAATATAGAAAAGGAAAATATGACAAGTACATTTGACAGAAGAAAATTACCTTCTTCTTCTTGTGTCCTACACAATCAAGGTCAACTTCTGCTACAAGTTGCAGACTCTTTGGCCATGATGTTCCTCCATTTATCCTTGAGATCAGTTGGAGTACGAGTTTCATGAAATACATGCTGACCAAATTCCAAAATTTTGCGCCAGGGAAGATTTTTGTTCACTGAAGTAGAAAATTTCTGCACTCCTTCCTGCAGGATAAAAGTAGATGCCATTAAGTCAGACAAATCATATCTTGCGCATTTATCAGCAAAGTCATACATGATACACCCCAACCTCAATATCATCTCTTAATAAGGAAATATTTATGCTCAATAACAAATTTATATCATCCCTTTACAGTTTTACTTTGTAATACTCTGGCATAGAAAACCATGAAAATAACATAAAAACATGCTACTTGGCCCTTCTTAAATATAAGATATGAAACCTTTGATAAAATACAGGAAAAATATCTGGCTGTACTTTCTAAAATTAAAATCGACTGAACCTCTAAAATGAGTGAGAGAGCTCCTAGGGGATTGCGCAAAATGCATTTCCGACTGTCGATTATTCAAGTCCTTGTACATGATTTCTCTAATGAATGAACTGGCATCCAACTTCCTCATCAATCCAAATTCGTCAAGTCCATATTTATGGCACAGGATGTTAGCAGAGACAAGCCCCCTAATTTGGGCAACAAGAAGATAAGACCAAGGATGCGGTTGACCATCAGAGAACCACTGCCCTTCACTCCACAAGTAACAAACTTCAAATATTTTAATCTTTTTCAAGACTAAACCTTGATGGCACATTAATCTCACTTTGGGTGCCATTCTTGTTTCTTTGCATTAAGGAAACCTTGATAATTATAATGCAATTTTAGAGCTTGTAAATTATTTGGTTTTTCAGGGCCTTCAAAGATTTTTCTGGCAGTTATTAGCATTGTCAAAAGCTGATAATGTTGAGTTACTTGGTCCAATATGACCCATGTATAGATAATGATATATAACGTACTGTAAGTCTGACAAGTTGTCTAGTGAGAAGCCATTTCAACAAGTCTAGAAAATGTTCTAGGAAGAGCTCATATAGTTGGAGAAATGTTATAGTGCATGGATATTAGAATCAACGGCAGTGTTAAGCCCCATCCCTACCCCACACCCCCCCCCCCCCAAAAAAAAAAAAAAAAGAACTTGTGAAATCCTATTTGATATATTGTAGCTTCTATGTTCCCATAACAAGATCTAGATGTCAAATAATGTGTAGCAACCCCCCTCAAAAAGAAGAAGAAGAAGAAGAAGAAGAAGAAGAAGATATTTCTCTTAATATTATCATAAAAAATAGGAAACAACAATCCAATGTTTAGTAATGGAGGGTCTTCCTAGTAGCCGTAAGAACCTAACTAGTTAACATGTTTAAAGATAATAATTAAATCTATTACTTATCGAACAACAGATTATATGAACACAAACCAAGGAAGTGCACCCAAATTACAAAAGAACCTATCTACAAGATAAAAATTCTATGAATTCTTTAAATTCATATTCATTTACAAAAGAATTCCCTTGAACCAAAATCGAAATTTACTAAACCATCCATCCTTCATAGAGACATCCGTTTTTTCCACTTTACACCAACCAAAAAATAGAGTGGAGTAAAGGAATAAGCCTTTCTAACTTCTTTAGAATGCATCTAGCTTTTTAGATTTGATTCGTTTCTACGTGCTACAACTTCAAATTTTAACTGAACAAGTCACTAGGTAATTCCTGCTTTTTTTTTTTTTTCTTATGTTCCTTTTTCTATTGGTTAGAGAGGAACAGGGTTTTGTTTTGTAGCTGTGAATAATATTTTAATCTTAAAAGTTCATAGTTTTTCTGTGAATAGAATCATAGACTTATCATATGTCATTTAAATGCTTGTTCTTATGATGTAGAGAATTTCTTTATCATGCTAACTCCTCATTAATCTTCTTCTGGTGTAATAATATTATGAGTCTTATCAAATATAATTTATGAGTGAAAAAAAAATTGTGTGAAATATAATCTTTCTTGGCAAACTTGGGGTGCATTCAGTTGTGAAAAATGTTTTTCATTTTCCATCCCCATTTTCCTTAAAACTTTCTAAAACAATTTGCATATTGTTAACATAATTTAGAAAACAACACTTATTTTTCCAGCATAATATTGGAAAAAAATGAGAAAAAAAAATTGTTGTTTTCTAACTTTTCCAATATTATGTTAGAAAGAGAAGTGTTGTTTTCTAAATTGTGTTGACAATGTGCAAATTGTTAAAATAAGTGTTAAGAAAATTGGAGATGAAAAATGTAAATCATTTTCCACAACTAAAGACACCCTTAATGTGTCGTTCTTTCACAAACCATTTAAGAGAAACTTCTATCTATTTTGGTTCCCCCAAAAAAGAATTTACGGTTTCACCGTTGACTAGAATAGGTTTGTATTCCAAATATGCTGAAGGGAAGGACCATAGCCTGAATCTCACAAGGAGATATCTACAAGAAAGCCAGTCCAAAGAAACAGGAATTCTATGTTCATAAATTCATACTCTTAGGATTTCTTCCTCCTCAGCCGACCAGTGTAACCTCTGACGCTTTTCATTATGAAATGTGAGGTTTTCACTGCAAAAAAGGAAAAAAAGAAGTTAGTTTTCTATTGAAAGACAATAAACATACCAGAGATTCCAGTAACTACTATCTCACATACTAACTCCTTTAACTAATACTATATGAGTAAACTCACAGTCTATTTGTGGATCGGAGCTGTCTTGATGTTTTGGATGCAGTATTATCTTGGTTTCCATTTCCTACTGCAGAGGGGCCTGGTCGAGAGGATGACTTCTTTGAAGAAACAACATTTTGTGGTGGTGCTTTCCTTTTAATTCTTGGTTTGACATGCCTCTGAGGCACTCCAAGGGTCTCGGCATCTGAATCAATACAATCATTTGCAGATCTAGTGGATGACATAGTAGTTCCTGCTGCATTTGGATGCATCTGTTTTTCTTTCTCTGCCTTCTCTTGCTCTTCTTCGGGTTCCTTCATGGAATCACATGTTTCTTTGGTCAACAAGTGAAGTGAACCATCTGCAGATTTCTCTTCTTCTTTGCAGAAAGCATTAAGCGGCTCTCCTTGTTGATCTTCAACCATTCCCTCATGCAGGACATCATCAACTTTTCTAGAATCCTGTGCATGTCTTCTTTCTCCATCTTCATCAACTATTCCCTCGCGCAACTCGCTGCCAGCTGCTTTTTCATCCCGAATAAGAGCTAATGGGTCTGTTTCATGTCCAACCACTCTCCTAAGTTGAACGCAATCATTCAGTTCGGCATTATACTTGTTATATTTTTTGTCTTTCTCCAATTGCATAGGTTGACTCTGCAATTCATCATTTTCCATCCTGTTATTAGGATTACTGATTCCACCAAATAACAGATTTGTCTCTTCCCCTTCAATTTTGCCAGGATTCTTCTTCCTCTCATTGCCGCCAACCATTTCAGAATCTATAAAATCTGACAAGGCCTTCTTGGCCACCATAGCCTTCTCCCTCGATTCTATAGACTTCAATACTTGTCGTTTGTACCAACAATATGGGCAATAGAAATTCTCAACATCATCAAAGTCACGTTCACTATCCATGCACTTGTCATGAAGAGAGACGGGGCAACCAATTTCACAACAAACCAACAATTGATCACCGCCTCTATCGCACATAATACAAGTCTCTGCCTTCAACCAATCTATATCCATACCAGCTCCCTTAGTCCCTAAAGGATGGCGCTTTTTAGCATGACCACCCATTCCATCAACAGAATCAGAAGCTATATCACCACAACCATCCTCATCATCTTCATTCTGCTCGTGATCACATTCACAATATATTTCAGGCACATTCCTATCAATGCTACGTTCCTTATTAGGTTCATCCTGTGTAAAAATTCGTCAAAAAAATTCACTAAGCCATTTATTGTCCAACAGTTATATAACATAAATTATTGATATATTTTAATTGTCAAAAAAAGACCTAAAAAGGGGAAAAGAAACTAAGGAAACGAGCGGGCAGTTGATAGTGACAAATATAGCTGCCTCGAGCAATAACAAGACTACAGAGTTGAAAATATACATACGGGCATGAAAAGCTAAGGGGGAAAAGGAGGCATTTTTTAAAACAGTAAAATGAAATAAAAAAATACACTATGCAACTGTAACTCTGTAAGAGCAAAATCAATCATCAGAGACCAGAACACGGAAATAAAATAAATAAACACATATTTTTTTTATAAAAAAAAGAAGAATAAAGACTTCATCGCTTGAGCAGTAGTCACATAAGCAATTATGCTTCGTCGTTTTTCTCGAGGACCAAACAGAGGGGACGTTTAGCTTAAAAAACAAACTCATTTTTTTAATAAACTCCCGAGAAACAAACAGAAACCGGAAAAGAGAGAGGAGTTACCAGATTGAGGACGGGAGGAGTCGTTGAGGAGGGTTTTGGAAGAGTCGCGTGGGGAAATCGAGGCCTAACCCCAATAGTTTTGGTTCGCATTTTCTCTGATTGATCTATTGAAGAACCTTGCGTAGCCAAATGTTCATCTCTTTATTTCTTTTCCCCAAATTTTGAGTTTTTTTTAATCAAACAAATTTTGAATTTGAACACTGCTCTTCAGGAGTCGAGACTCGAGCGTCTTGAAGAAGATTGAGCGGACATTGAACAGAAACAAAATCGTTTCGAGTCTTAAAACAAAATGGGCTTTTGGGCCTTAGGTACTGTATACACTCCGTTATTTTCCGTCAGTTTTTCTGTTTCTATAAACAGAGCACTCCATTGTGAGAAAATGCTGCTTATATTCTACTTAGAGAAAAAAAAATATTTATTTGGTCAATTTGACCTTACATTTCGAATAAGTACTAACTTATCTTTAGGGGACACGTGAAAAATGATGTTTAACCACCCAAATAAGGATAACTTAATTTGAAAAACAAAACTTAATAATAAATTGATTTGAAAACAATGGCTTGACATGTCTTTTACGTGTCTCTTTACGATTCAATTGGACGAAAAATACAATTGATTTAAAAACTCGTAAGCGAACTAACAATATCTCAAAATTTAAGGTCAGATTAATCCAATCGTAAAATCTCGAAAATAAATATATTTTTTCTCTATAACATATTAATCACGGATTGACATTTCAAATCATTTGAAAATATATTAAATCGATGAATTTTGAATTTTGTATATTTTTAAAATAATAAAAGTCAATAGTGATAGTTCGAGTTTTCTTTTGCCATTGAAATCAAAATTCAATTTTGAAATGTTTTTATTTGAAATCATGAATTGTAAATAAAATTTTGTACTTAGGATTAGTTTAGGAAACTTGGATTCTACGAATTTTTCAATTATATGAATTCATTTAATTTTTTAAAAAAATGTAAATTCGAATTTTTTTTTCTTTCAAATATACAAAATTTTTATACTCGAATAAATTCATGAATTTTAGTTTTCTTTAGCTTTGGAATTACATATATTATAGGCCTTTGAAAATACTTTAAGATATAACATACATATTTTAATTAGTGAATTCAAATTCAATACTAATCCTTTAGTTAAATACCTTTGCAAGATGAGCAAATTAACTGACATTAAATTTGATAAAACTACACAAATTCCAACTTTACAATGTGATGGAATTTCACCCAAGTAGTTCCTCCATGAAAGTTAAAAAGGTTGCACTTCACAAACGAATAAAACTTTAGTAGATGAAGTTTCTGAAGTGAGATTTCTAAAGTTTCATTTAAAATATGTATTTAAATTAATAATTGTGATCTATCACTTAATATATAATAATACAAAATTTAAACTTAAAAAAAATGTTTTAGTCAATTTTATAATTTAAATTAAACTTTAATTTTTTTATAAAATTTATAAGTTTTGAACCATTGATAAATGTGTAATCAATCTTACACCAAAATAACAATTTGTTGTTCAAATTTTGTGTATTTGATATATTATATGAGTTTTATTCAATGGTAAAATCAAATCTTAAATTTTACTTTTGAAAATATTCTTGTATAAATTAAATCTCAATAACAGTATATAAGAGTCATTTGTTAGGAATATGATAGTCAATCAATAACCACACAATCACGATAGCTAGCAAAAATAAATAGAAAAATAAACACAAGAATTTTTAATATGGTTCAGCGCTGCTCTATGCCTGCATCCACAAGTTAATTATTATTTAACTTCTTTTATATATTTTTTTTTATGGAGGAAAGCTGTTAAAACTCACAATACACAATTTTTCTAGAAAAAAAATTGTGTGAAAACTCTTGCCAAACAATACACTATTTTTCTAGACAAAAATATGTCAGAGACCAGGAATCATGGGATGGAAGTGATTGATGCTTACCATTAATCATTAAATAAATGTTATTTTCTTTCGATCAATGTTATTTTTTTTCAATAAATTTGTGCTAGAATTATGTGATTGTAATCTTCCTTTCCGTAAGAATGAGTTATTGTCTATTCCATCAAAAGCTGTTTGGCTATTTAATAGCTTGTGGCCAAGAATAAAAGATATATATCATCAGTATTATCTTCAACCTTATATTGATTTGGCGTTGTGGTTTTTCTCGAATTAAATCAACTAAGGAGGCCTATGATCCCTCGAAGTGTCCTACAAAATTCCATCACAGGTAGAGCACGCAAGGACGATCGTTGATCTCTACCCATTCATAAACCCACTACGAGGTTGCAAACTCTGGCACGTAACAAACTATGTAAAAACTTTCTTCAATCTCACGACCGAAAACCTAATATACCTAATATTCATTCAACCTTTAGATTGTGTAAAACCATAATTTATAAGTTATAATGGTGTTTGGTTTACTATACCCTATATTTGACCAATTATTCATGCTTCATGAATAAGGTGAGAAACTACCTCTTTTAATACCCATATTTATAGCTTTCAATAATTTGCCTCACTAAGTTGCTTGCTCACGAAGTAGCTTGTTTTTTACACAAGTAATTTCGAGATCTATACCAATAAATTATGAGTAAAGAGAATCACAATATCGACCAAGTTGCTATTGGGTCGAGTTCACCTTAATCTGATCAAAATCTCATTATTTTAATTAAGTATGTAATACTGTTTAATCAAATTTTGGACATAATCTCAACATCCTGAATGCTATTTCAGAAGAATAATTTATAAGCTTAAAGATAATTACATATGAGCTAATATTGTACAACACCACCAAGCTAGGTCCTCTCGAGCAAAAAAAATAAATTATTAAGTAAAATAATCATACTATGAATGAATTATACTATAATTAGCCAATTAAATATAAGCTATATTTCATTTGGTTTTTCTTCTATGTTTTTTTAATAGAAAAACCTATCTGCCTATACAAAGTATTAACATTGAAGGGTGAGCATGACTGATTGACAAGTGATAGATATTCATGTTTGACATATAAGTAAAGGGAAAATAAAAAAAAATATAAAAAGAAAAAGAGAGGCTGATGGTGGTGATGGTCATGGATAAGGATGGAGGAATAAGGAATTTTTTTTTTTTCATCTCCTTTTTATTTTGGATTATTTTAGTTTTTTATATTTTTATTTTTAGTGTAATTTTACTTTTATAATATGTCTGCATTTATGAAATTTTAAAAAAACACTTTGAATATTTGGATCATCGTTATTAGTATGTACTTTCTTTAGTATTATTTTATAAACAATATATTTGGTTTCAATTTTATTTTGCTTTGAAAACTTTCATCAATTGAGATTTTCAGGTATTAAATTAGAAATTATGTGATTTATGATATTTTTATCATATAATATATATTTTTATATACAAACAAACATTTTATTCAATTAATTTAATTTAACTAATTTTAACAATACAGATGTAAAGAAAAAGGCCAAAAAGAAAGAAAGGCTATGACGTGGCATGTCGTCAAAGTCAAATTCGGATTTCCATTACTCCGCATTTTTTATATTTGTTTATGTATTATTATTAACGCCAGTGGTTTAATTACTACATCCTCAATCTCAAACCCTATAGCCTCATATGACGACGATTCCATTCTCTTTTACTCATCTCAAACCCTAAACGCAATCTCAGTTCACGAGTATAGCTCCTTCAAATTATCTTTCACTTATAGTCTCCAATCTCTGCTTCTCTCTCAGTAACAACAAAGTTTTGAAATCTCCTTCACAACCGGAACCATCATGGTCAGTTCTTCTCCGCTTCAATTTGCAATTTTTGTTTTTATACGTCTTCATGCATGTATATAGACATATTAGTGATTTTCTTTGTTGGTTTTGTGTGTGTAGTCTGGTAGACTAGGAGGAGGAGGGGGAGGGAGGGAGAGATTTCGGAGGGATTACGGGTCGAGAATGGAGGAAAAGGGGAATTCGGGGGGGAGGGGGAGCAATCCGCCGTCGAGGCACTTGTGGGTGGGGAACCTGTCGCACAGCATCGGGGAGAATGATCTAACGGATCATTTTATGCAGTTCGGGGAGCTGGAGAGCGTCGCTTTCCAGCCTGGCCGAAGCTACGCCTTCATCAACTTCAAGAGCGACCACGATGCCGTCGCGGCCATGAAAACGCTCCAGGGATTCCCTGTCGCTGGCAACCCTCTTAGGATTGAGTTTGCCAAGGCGGTTAGTCTTGCATTCCTTGTTTTGTTCTTTTGTTTGTCTGTTAATTTCGAAGCTGCCGCTGCTCCTCCTCCTTTGTTGCTTACGTTTCTTGTATATATATAGATATGTATTTCATGTTTCTCGTGGGTTAAATTTGTCTGGTTTAATGGGAAGTTATATATTCTGCTTAGTCTTGAGATTGACTCTTAAAAAAAAGAGGAAAAAAAATTCAGTTAATGGACATAATTCACCAACTTAAAAGCCTTTTTAGCATGCTAATTTTACAATGGCGAGGAAAATACGAATTTGATTTATCTAATTAGCCTAATCTACCCCACCAGAGTGCTCTATGAGCCAGAAACAATGTTGCATTCCATTCTATAATTAACCAATCAGTTGCACAGTACAAAGCACCCTTACCATGGGCTGATTCCCAAGGATTCTTCCCCTGTTGCTTCTGGATGAAGTGATTAATAATTAATTAATTAATTATAACACAAAGCTGTGCATACAAAAACATATGAATGACTAACTATCGTACCCATGACAATGGACATATCAAACTAGAAAATCCTTTTTCCTTGTTTCAATTCTGCAAAACAGTAATCATCTAAGAGGACAGCCACAGAAACGGGATCGGTTTCAATTCCCCAATGTACATAAGTCTTGCGGTGGCTACTAATCTGAACTTGACAGCAAAACTGATATCCTTCTTCACAGCAACTATATTTCCATAATTATTTTTTTTATAAGTATTTCCATAATTCTTTTTGAAGAGGATAAAATGTAGAATCAAACACCAAAGCTCTTATCTGTCCTCCCATGGGGTTCAATTGCTCTTTTGTATAACATATGAAAGGGGAAAGCAGTTTATCTTGCATTGCACCCTGGTTGCAGGCTGCTTAATTCAAGGACTTTCATATTTGATCAGGTTTCAAGCTCAATAATTTCAGAATAAAAACAAGGCCATTAAAAGACATGCAAAGCAATGAAAATTAATCCTGCTCTCCATATACATGTCAACCATCTATTAACACTATGTGAAAAGGGAAAGTGTGTGGGAACTACATTGCAAGTTTGTAACTATGAAGCATGGTATGTGGAATGTTGCAGCATATTATTGCCATAAAATCACTTAAATTTGGAGAGCTCTTGGTTAAACTGTAAAACTTAGAATAACAGAGAAATATATGGCTCAAGGAGGTAAAGGGTTTCTCCATTCCGTGAACATTTTTTTACTATTGTTAAGATTTATCTGTATTAATCTTTTGTGTCATCTTACTCAGTAGCAAGCATGAACTAGGTTGATAGCTACTATAGAATAGTAGTATCTAGTTTGTAGTGACTTTTAAAGGTTGAGTAGGCACCATCCACTGTTTTTTGGGCTTATTGAGTACTGATTTACACTCTTAGATTTCTTACCACAAAGTGATTTGTGTTTGCAAACTTATGCCTCTAGCAAACTTAGTGGTTGTCTCTCTTCCTGCTGCCGCTTCATCCATTCTTCATGTACCTCACTATTGAAACTCGTGCCAGTACCCCTTTTATGCATCAGTTTTGTGCATGATTCCTTTTTATTATTTTTGGAGTTTGATGGGGAATGCAATAAATTATTGAAATAAGTATTTCCATTTTCTTTAAATGCAACAAAAAAACAACAAATGAGTCACATATGCTCCCATCTGTGCGAAATTCATAAGAGTAGATTGTTTTACAATCCGTATCCTTCATAGACTATTTAAGCTGTATATTCGGAGGGGAACAGTCTGCTTACTTTTCACAATCTACAATTGTGAAACCTAGGATTGTTTTTCACTTGATATAGGCTATTTTATCATTTCTTTGCAACTATAATGAGTCAAACAAGGAGCATCATTTGACACAAAATTTCCTCCTTTGGCCAAGAAGGCCTTGGCTCAATGGTTAAGGTTGAGGCCTTGGGTCCTAAAGGTCCCAGACTTGAGTGGTATGTGCGTGTTTTACCAATAAAAAAACAAAATATACTCCTTTGATGTTTGTTTCACTCCTGTGATGATTTGAATGTCTTCTATCTCTATGAAGTAGTTTGACTGATTTTCTTTGTAAGTGCTAAGAAACTTAACCGGTCTTTTAGAAGGGGAAAAAAATGAAAGAAAGGAGGACAACAAAAAAGAATTACATGAAAATGAGTTTTCTTGTGAAGATAAAAGCAAAGAATCGAGGAATTTAGAAGAGGGCGATGCTAGTGGAGAGAAATAAAGAACAAAAGAGTTATTCTTGACTGATTGGACATAAGATTCTTTTAAAAGTAAAAGTACCTTCTAAGCTATATCTTTCATGTTCAACGATCTAGATCCGACATCTGAATCCTATGAAAAGTGAAAAATTGGGGAAGCAATTATCAATGACTGCGTGCTTATGAAAAAGTTAAGGTTCAATTGCAGTTTCAATCATCTAACCAAAAACAGTAGTACCAAAGTCTTTCCAATATCACATGGAGAAAATTGCACAAATTACAAAACTTGAGCTGTATTTCATGTGAAGAACATGATATCAACAATACAATCTCTTTTAAAACCACAGTTCAGGTTAGGATTTGCATACCATTAAATTAAGACGAGATAACTAGACATGAGAGACAACAAAGTGAATGAGTTACAAATATGTAAGTAGATCCATTTAATTCTTCAATATTTCTCACGATAACAAGGATAGCATTATTGAATCCGCTTGGAAAATGATGTATAAAGAGTAAATTTTGTCCTGACTATCAATGTTTTGGAATTCCTTTGCCAGTAATTTGATGCAATTCGTAGTAGTAATCTTCATGCCCATTAACATGGTTCAAAAGATGGGTTTTAGAACTTGCAATCATATAAACATATGGTTTAGCATGGTGACATATTTCAAATGATTTATCAAAGAAATATGTGGACAGGACACCATGATAGCTATTCTGTGGGTAACTTCTAGTCATCTTCAACATTCAAAAACTTCCATGTGAATTTTACCAGGCTGTTATACCTTTCAAATATTTATATGTACTTAACAAGATGGAGTGGAAAAATAAAATGTTATATGATAACATGACAAGCAAACGAAGTGTCGATCTTTTTGAGGATAAAAAATTAGAAAGAAGAAAAAGACAAAAGATTTTAGCCCATTTTACTCTTCATTCTCCAATCCTCTCAATTTGAAATGGTTGGTAATTTTAACTTGGGAGAGGAAGTGTGGGCTTAGAGTGGTTTATGTGCTTCTAAGGAGCTTCATAAGGCTTACTTTTTGATTCTTCACTCTATTGTTTGGTTTGTATGGAATGAAAGAGCTTTTGATTGTCTCCCCGATTAGAGATAGTTGGTTTAATACCCTTTAATAGGAAAAAATTGTGAATGATGTAGATCTTTTAGATTTTGTGGAGTTACTATTGTATTTATAAAAAAGAGTTGGGAGAGGAAAAATCGGAAGAAAGGTGGATCCTTTCACACTTCTTCTTATCAATCGCTATCTTATTCTTTTCTCTCACTTTTTCTCTCTACCAATCATTATCTAAATACATGTTAGAGTTGAACATATGCAAAATTGATTTGAGTGATGTGTGATATGGTTCTTCTGGTCCCAAAATAGGGGTTTTGCTTTGTCATGGAGGAATGATTAGCTAAGTCATCTAGGGGAACAACTTTAGGTAGTCTCAGCCAGACCTCATCTAATTATTTCAGGCTTGTCTTGATCTAGGATAAAGGTTTTTTTCTTTCTACGATGCACACATTTTATTTGATTCATTCTCTTTTAGTTTTTGATATGCCGTGTACGACTTGTACATGGAGTTTATATATAAAATTCATTCTCTGCCTCAGCTCAAAGAATTTCCTTCCATAACAGTGCTGAGTATTGCTCCATCAGCTGACTGTTTGCTGTATTGTCAGCATGCTAAAGAAACAAAAAGAACTGGGTAACTGTGTATTATTCTAGTGACTGGCTATTGATAATGCAGATTGCCTTATCTCCCCCCCCCCCTCCCCCTCCCCCTCCTTTCTTCCCCTTTTATAAGTAATCCAGACTGCCTTATCAATGATCCAAAATACATTACATATGTAACTAGAAATGATTGTTCATACGCTTAATGCCTCTACACTATCAATTACAACTGAATTGTAAGGTTGATTACAATGAAATCTAGGATGTGATATCATTCGGGTCTCTTTTAATATTATTCTACCTATAAAATAAATTCATGTTCAATTGCTTAAAGTAGGGGTTTGTTTATCCCTTATCTTGGTGATATTCTTTATCACAGGATAAGTCATCAACACCTTCACGTACTGAAGATCACTTGCATCGAGACGAACATCGCTCTGCAGTAAGAGCATCTCCTTTCTTGCAAAAGGACTCTAGAGCACGTCATTCTAGTCCTGACCCTTTAAACACAGAAAAACCCAAAATGAGTGATAGAAGTTCAGAACCTAGTGAGGTATTATGGATAGGGTTTCCAGCTTTACTGAAGGTGGAGGAAGGGATCTTGAGGAAGGCTTTTTCACCATTTGGTGAGATAGACAAGATTACTGTATTTCCAGGTCGTAGTTATGCTTTTGTTCAATTCAGGAATATAATGTCAGCGTGCAGGGCAAAAGAAACTCTTCAGGGAAAACTATTTGGGAATCCTCGTGTGCATATTTGTTTTGCAAAGAGTGAAGCTGGCTCATCCAGCAGTGGTAGGGGCTCAACAAGTGCCCCTCTCTCCCCACATTTCAGGTTAAATGGCCGGCTGGGTTCTTCTGATAATTTTCATCAGGATAGGAATTATGGAAGTATGATTGGAGATCCCAGCACCAGACCTCCACATTTTGTCGCTAATGTGGATTCTGGTGATCCAGATGTTTATAACTTTAATAGGAAAGGTACTTTATGGAGTGGTGATGATAACTGGAGGTTAGGAGAAGTGGGGTCTGAACCAGGACTACCACAAGATATGTATGAGCTTCACTCAAGCCCAAGGGAAAGGAGTTCACTCTTCCATGATTTTCCTCAAAAATTTCCTCAGAAGAGTCCATTTTATGAAGAACCATGGGATTTGCCAGAAGATGCCTATTACTATCGTGGAGCCAAGAAATTGAAGACTGGCTCCTTTCCTCCTGAAAAAGAGTTGCCAGAGTACCCGTTCTCCGATCCAGAACAAGAGAAACATTTGTTTCCAAGGGTATTCTCTGATTTTCCCCAACCTGAAGCCTTTGATAAAAACTTTGAGGCTGGACCATTTGGGTATAAACAGACTCCTGATCGCCAAGTGGGCTTACCTCCACCTCATGGTGAAAGGAGTGAACACTGGAGAGCATCTTATGATAATTTTCAGGTGGGATCTGGTTATCTGCCATCAAGCGCTGTTGAGAGGAAAAGGTTTACCCCTGAATCGGATCAGCCATCCTTGAATGACTGGAAATGGGAAGGCACTATAGCGAAGGGAGGAACTCCTGTTTGTCGTGCTCGCTGCTTTCCTGTGGGAAAAGTTATGGACATCATGCTGTAAGTAGTGTAAAAAAAACTGCTATGTTCTTGTCATTTTTTTATTCCCCTATCTTTGGAATATTTTTTTTTGATAAGTGAAAAAAAAGGAATGATGACATTTGTTTTCTATAGCATTAAATGGCTCAAATCAGTGAGTTGGGACAAAGCAAATATTGTTTTTTGTTTGAATAACTGAATTAATAGACTACTATGAACAGAGCAACTTATATTTGATCTTATCCACTGAATTTTGTATTGTCTGTCGGATTTTCAGCTGATATTTGAATGCTAAGTTGGAGTAATGCCATTTCAAATCCACGGGGCTTCCAAATTCTCTTTTATAATTACTTAGCAACATTTATACTTGTGTTTTTTCCTTTTATTAAGCTGACTTATGTTCTGAAGTCGTTTTTTAACCCTTTACTGCAGGCCTGAATTCTTAGATTGCACAGCAAGGACTGGTCTAGACATGCTTGCAAAGCATTATTATCAAGCTTCTAGTGCTTGGGTTGTTTTCTTTGTCCCTGAAAGTGATGCTGATATGGGATTTTACAATG
Source organism: Bretschneidera sinensis (assembly GCA_023935145.1). Classification (NCBI taxonomy): domain Eukaryota; kingdom Viridiplantae; phylum Streptophyta; class Magnoliopsida; order Brassicales; family Akaniaceae; genus Bretschneidera; species Bretschneidera sinensis. The sequence continues at coordinate 102,749,910 of CM043703.1, read as the reverse complement.
AATTTATGCATTATCTGGAGGAGAAGCAGCGGGCAGCAGTTGCTAAATTGGATGACAACACGACCTTGTTCCTTGTACCCCCATCAGAGTTTTCAGAGAAAGTACTCAAAGTACCTGGGAAGCTGAGCATCTCTGGAGTTGTTTTGAGACTAGAGCATCCCGGTTCCGGTTTTGGGCCCATCCACCATCCAAATGAGACAAAAGATGCAAACTTATTAACTTTTCATGGGGATCCATTATATCCAAAGCCTTCAGGACCTTTTCCTTCAATGGCATATGTTCCTGATCTGGGTAAATCAGGAGTTCCTGATCTATCTTTTGCTGGGAATGTGGCTATGTCAGCTCCATCTGCACCATTTTCAGGTTCAGCTCATGCTATTGGAAATGTACCTGATTCGTATGTTGAGAACAGGCATGAGCGTCCACCTTCTCAGCGATTAGGACCAAACTGGTCTGATCATGATTTGCAGAATTCAGTTTCAGATACTAGAAATATACCATCACAAGTGTCCAATAGTGCTGGTGATCCTACTGTTCAGGGGCATCACTCGGTCATGCCTAGGCCAGTGCAGGAAACAAGCTCTAGTCATTATGCCAGTGGGATTTCTGGTATTCCACTATCTGGAAGCAACGAATCATCTCTCCAGGAAACTAAACCTTCAGGTTCTTTATCTATGCCTATTGGGCTGCAACCAGAGCAGCTTGCACAATTGGCATCATCTTTTCTTGGGCAGCAGAGGCAGGCAGGGAGCACTCCAAATATATCTATGGGGGAGAATGTTAAGAGGATGAACATAATGAATCAGTTTGATAACCCATTTAAACCACCAGAGAGGTATGGTTTACAAAGCAATCAAGTGACTCCTGAGTTTTCAGCATCTCAGTTTGGTCAAGTGCAACGCTTGCAGCAGCAGCAACCACAGCAGCAGCAGATGACATCAAATGTGCCTGTAACAAGGCCTCCTGAAGATCATCCAGAGTTCCAGTCAGTGGCTCCAGGGAATCAACAACTACAAAGTAGTGGAACCCAAGAAGAAACGGATGCAGATCCACAGAAACGCCTGCAAGCAACATTACAGCTGGCAGCAGCTCTTCTACAGCAAATTCAACAAGGGAAAGGGACTTGACCTTGGGGAGATTTACTTTCAATGTGTTGGTCTAGTCCATTTCTTTGTGAAGAGTGGTGAGTAAAATGAAGATTACTGCTTTGTTATGCATGGATGGTTAATCTTCAGATAATAATGCTATGGAATATCTCGGTGTTTAATCGCATATTAGTTGTGATATTTTCCTCACAAGCTCCTGATTAGCTTATTTTGCTTTCTTTTGTCTAATGTTCATGCCATTTAGTATATACTTCTTTTTCGACTTAAATCAGTGAACGCAGAAGAGTCAGTCTTTATAGCCATTTTAATGTTGCAACTTGCAAGAACATGAAACTTTTTGGGCCCTCAACAGATTCATGCTTGAATCATATGTTTTTTTTTTTTCTTGTACATTTCTAGTTATGATAATATTTAATAGAAGACTGTATATGCCCTGTATTAGTTACACAGGTTTTATGTTCAGCCAAGTTCATGTATAAATTTTTTAAAAGGACCTCAATGAATTGGTGATCTTGAGCCTTGACTTCGACACCATCAAAAATCATCAATTCATCAAATTTATTGACCCAGAGTAAAGCCACATTGAATATACAATTCAAATGAACAAATGACTGTACAAATGGCACAGCTTGGATACCATATTCCTTGCAAAAGCCTCCTGAGCTGCTAAGAAGACGAGATACGGATTACTATTTGTTTATGTTTTTTTCTAGAGAGAGAGAGAGAGAGAGGGGGAGGGAGGGAGGGAGGGAGGGAGGGAGAGAAACACTGCTTTGATTGAATTGAATTAGAAAATTTTCAGATACATCGTTTTAAAAGATATACAAAAAGAATAGAATGAATGTGTGCTTTAAAATGTTTGATAAACTACACATCTGCTACAAATGACTAAGACACCATCCAAGATCACCTATTCATCAAGTATATTACAACTAAACATAGAAGTATGTAAATGTATCTATTGTATTCGCTGTGTCTCTGCAGAGAATATAGATCGAGCTTCAATTACTGAACGAGGGGGCTCAAGATCTTTTTCTTGCAGTGAATTTCCTTGCAGTCGCTGCATTTGGGAAGCAAAGGTGTCGTCCAATATCTACAAACTAAAGAAAAACACAAAAAACCATGCATTAGCATTGCAGTAGCTAGAAAGAACATGCATAAGCTCAGTCTAAATTCAGTCTCATCTAAAACAAAAACTGGAATCTGACTCTTTTTTTTATTTTTTATTATTATTAATGAAAGGAGAATGTACAGGACACATCTTTTTCTAACTTATAAGCAGTTGCTGGTATAAAAAAAAATCCAAAGATGAGAGGCAGACTGCTTACCCCAAGAGCATAATAGGATCCGTTATACCACACTCGGTTTTCCTTCCTGCCTTCGAGAAATTTCAGAACAACCTAATATGACAATAGATCGAAAAACAATTAGAATTAAGAAGACGCTAGATTATTTCTGTTCACCTGTCCCATCCTATCCCAGAATCCACAGCAGGTTGCAACGAAAATCCGACTTGTAAACAACCTCATGCAAGTTAGATATGGAGTCAATAAGCTGTGAACTTAGCATCTGCATTCTTTCGCGGACCTCAGTCTCCCCATCTTCTTCCTTTATTTCTTCAGGGATCTTCTTCAGATGCATGCTTCTATTCGCTTGCATCTAAAACGATCATTTATAACAAATTATAGTTTTATGTTCATTAATACTCATGAACACGCAAACAAACACGTGCTAGGATGGTGTACAATATTTTTCGTCCTTTCCACACTTCTTTACCTTATTTTAACAAACATTTAAAATTTTCAACCTGGCCATTTTAGAGATGGATTGCTTTGATCCATCTAATCTCTTATTAGTTTGTTCTTTTACGTGGAACCTAATCATGTAATATGCTCAGGCTAACCCTCATATTATTGTCAAATAGTAATTAAAATGATGACACACCTTAGGACTTGACATGGTTCCCGAACTTTAGAAAACCAACCAAAATAACTTATAAAAAAACAACCATCAAAATAAAGAAAACTGGATTGTTTGTAGAGCTTACGTTGCTAACAAGCTTCTTGACAGTAGCCTGCATGTAATTTTTGTACTTAGTTCTCAACATAACTGTAATTGCATTCGTCTGCTCTCCAAAAAGTTGGACTTGCCTTCTACGACCTCCATTCACCCAGTGTTCCATATCTCGGTATTAAAGAAAGCAGTAGGGATGACTACCAGGCTGCAACCCATCCCTGAGGTTCTTACAGAAGAGCTAGAGTGGCAGGTGGAACCAGAAGCAGTTGTTGGACTACGCTATAATGCACACGAGAAGTTGGAGGTATTAATTAAATGGAAGCATCTTCCGGATTTTGAGACATCCTGGGAAGAGTTCGAGTTTCTCAACGCGCAATTTCCCACCTTTCACCTTGAGGACAAGGTGAGAGTCTGAGGGGGCGGTATTGATAGACCATTGATTAAGAGCACTTATGTGTGGCAAAGGCTCAACAAAGGAATGTAGGTCTAGTTGCAGGGGAAGTTTCTAAATTCTGTTAGCAGGGAGTTAGTTAGATGAGCTGGCTTTGAGCTGGCTTTGTTGAGTCTGTTATTTTCAGCTGATGCTTCAAGTTTAAATAGCAATAGGGAGAGAAGGAAAAATATAGAAAATTGGTGAGATCAAAGGGAGAGACTAGGCTCTCGAAATCCTAGCTTCTATTCACTATTTTCCCTGTATTTCACTGCTATCCTTGATTAATATCATCCATATTTCCCTATTCTAACTACATTCTTACTTCTTTTCTATTATAATCATACAAAATTCATAATCTGTAAACAGAGTTCTATCAAGTTGGTATCAGAGCAGTTCTTTCTGGGATAAGATGGCACAAAGGAAAGTGGAGGCGTTAGAGGAGAGGATGGAAATTGAAACTCAAAAAATCGGTGGGTTGGAGAAGTCAGTTGGGAGTTTGGAGAAGACAGTGGGAAGCATGGAGAAATCAGTAGGGAACTTAGAGAAATCAATGGCTATTTTGATGGAGAAGATGGATCAAATGGCGCGGAGGGATGATTCGTGCTCTTCATCGCGAAAGGAAGAGAAGCAAAAACAATCTCAGCTGAGGGAGTGGCAAACGATGGGAGGTGAAGCTATGACGAAACAACCACAGTTGATGGAGACGCAGACTATGGGAGGAGGAGCGATGACAGAGACATTTGGAAATAGGCGTTTCGAAGATTGTAATTACCAATTTTCATAGGAGAAGATCTGGATGGATGGGTTTTTCGAGCTGAAAGGTATTTTTCTCTGAGTAAGATGAACGATGGGGAAAAATTAGAAGCAGTAGTTCTAAGCATTGAAGGGAAAGCTCTTGCATGGTTTCAATATATAGAAGACAGGTTCAGATTTCGTACCTGAAACGAATTCAAAATGGTCTTCTTAAATTGGTTCCGGTCGAAGATGGAGGGATCTCTGTGCGAGAAGTTTCTCGCCGTATGGCAAGAAACCACCGTCGAAGAATATCAAGAGCAATTCGAAGTCCTGGCATCATCATTAAAGGGGCTATCAGAGGAAGTTCTCGAAAGCACCTACCTCAATGTCTTAAAATCAACGATCCGAGCGGAGGTGCGTCTTCTCAGACCTAATAATCTGGTCGAGATGATGGAAGCGGCGAGAATGGTCGAAGATAAGAACAATATCTTCCAGGTGTCGCGGGTCGGACTTGAATCCAAGGGATTATGGGGCAGATCAACGGGACACGGGTCGGGTTCCTCTTATTTGAACCCAAGGTTTACCGCAAACAGCGAGACGACATCACTTCGAGATGAACCTAAGATATATACAACCAACAGTGCAACAACAGCATTTCGACCTTCAAACCCGGTACAATCATCTCTGACGACAAGCACAGGTAAAGCTGGTCCTGATCAGAGAAAAACAACACCGGTGGCAAAGACGGAGAACCAAAACTCATCAACCTATAAACGATTTACAGATTATGAGTTATTGAACCGTTGCGCGAAGGGATTGTGTTTCCGTTGTGATGAAAAATTTTCTCCGGGTCATTTGTGCAAGAATCGGCAGCTACAAGTGTTGATTGTAGATGATGCTGGTGCGATTGAGGAAACTAAAGAGGAAGAACTGGAAGAAGAAGTCCCTGAGCTCGTAAAAGGAGCTATTGAGCTCTCTATGAACTCGGTAATTGGGTTTACTGATCCCCATATGATGAAATTGCGAGGAGAAATTGGAGCACAGATCGTGACAGTGTTGATAGATTGCGGCGCATCGCATAACTTCATCTCTAGAGAGGTAGTACAGCGGCTGAATCTACCAATAACAGCAACTAGGGCGTACAAGGTGATAATGGGAACAGGAGGCACAGTGTGTACAGACGACATTTGCAAAGATGTGTTACTATCTCTTCCTGAAATAGAGGTGATAGAGGATTTTCTACCCTTGGAGTTGGGAAAAGAAGATGTCATATTGGGCATGCAATGGTTAACGAAATTGGGAGCGATGAAAGTCAATTGGAAGGCATTAATCATGCAATTTACCTTCAGAACAAACCACGGTAACACTGAAGGGGGAATCGGGACTTTGCAAAAAACAGATATCGCTCAAGGCAATGATGCGAACTGTGCAGCATGAAGGACACAAGTATTTGCTTGAATTGGGGACCTTAGTGTCATGGAATGGAAACGAAGAAGTAGCTATGGAGGTGTCCCAAGCGGTCAACACACTGCTACAAGAATATCCTGAAGTTGTGAAGGAGCCAAGGGGATTACCCCCTCAACGTGAGCTGGATCATTGTATCACTTTGAAGGAAGGCGTTGAACCCGTGAGCGTAAGACCATACCGGTATCCATAAGTGCAAAAAGATGAAATCGAGCGTTTGGTCAGTGACATACTGACAGCTGGAGATTCTGTGTTGATTATAGAACGTTGAATCGCGTGACTGTTCTAGACAGATTTCCAATTCCGGTGATAGAGGAGCTCTTAGATGAATTACATGGAGCACGATTTTTTTCTAAATTGGATCTCAAGTCAGGATATCATCAGATTAGAGTAAGCCCTCGAGATGTGCCTAAGACAACTTTCAAGACTCATGAAGGCCATTACAATTTCCTGGTGATGCCGTTTGGATTGATGAATGCACCGAAAACCTTCCAAGCTTTAATGAATCAGGTATTCAAGCAGTACCTTCGAAAATTTGTATTGGTATTTTTTGATGACATCTTGATATATAACAAATCTATGGGGGGATCATTTGGAACACTTGAGGACAGTTTTGGAGACGATGAAAGCCCAGTCATTAGTGGTCAACCTCAAGAAATGCGTTTTTGGACAGACTAAGCTGGAGTATTTGGGTCACATTGTATCGGCTACAGAGGTGGCAGCGGATCCTAGTAAGATCCAAGCAATGGTGGAATGACCAACTCCTCCTAACCTAAAAGCCCTACGAGGATTCTTGGGATTAACAGGGTACTAACGAAAATTTGTTAACAATTATGGGCACATAGCAGTGCCACTCACAAATCAACTCAAGAAGGATCGTTTTAGGTGGAATGAGGAAGCACAACAGGCATTTGAGGCCTTGAAGGTAGCAATGACAACTGTTCCTGTATTGGCTCTTCCTAATTTTCATCAACCTTTTGTGGTGGAAACTGATGCTTCTGGTTGCGGCATCGGTGCAGTGTTAATGCAAAATCAGCGACCAATCGCATTCTTTAGTCAAGTCCTTAACCAGCAGAATCAGGCTAAGTCTGTATACGAGAGAGAGCTGATGGCTATTGTTTTAGCAATCCAAAAGTGGCGACCTTATCTTTTGGGATGCAAATTCATTGTGCGAACTGACCAGAGGAGTTTGCAATTTTTGCTTGACCAACGGCTGGTATCTGACGAGCACCAGAAATGGGTTTCGAAACTGTGGGGTTATAATTTTAACATTGAATACAGACCTGGTCCTGAGAATAAGGCAGCTGATGCATTATCACGAAAAGAAAAGGGTTGCAAGCTGGCTGCCCTCACAGTTTCTTGTTGTGTGCAAGGCGATGAGCTGAATAACGAAATTGATTCCGACCTCTTTTATGGACCGATCAAACAGCAGCTGCTACAAGGGTCAGACTCATTTCCAGACTACAGCCTACCGCACAGAATTCTATTATACAAGGGACGGATGGTGATTCCATCGGAATCCACTCTCATACCGGCAGTACTAGCGGAGTATCATGGGGGGAAGATGGGAGGACATTCTGGGGTTTTAAGGACATTTCAGAGGCTGTCTAGAGATGTTTACTGGCGGGGTATGAGGAAACAAGTGTAGTGTTATGTGGCCGAATGTTCAGTGTGTCAACAGAATAAAAATGTAGCTCTAAGCCCTGCAGGGCTGCTGCAACCACTGCCCATTCCGGACCAAATTTTTGAAGACTTATCCATGGATTTTGTGGAAGGATTGCCTAAATCCGATGGGTTCAATTCTTTATTTGTGGTGGTTGACCGTCTTTCAAAATACGCTCATTTTATTCCACTCAAACACCCTTTCAATGCCCAAGATGTTGCAGCAGTATTTGTGAAAGAGATTATTCGCTTACATGGAATACCCCGCTCTATTGTTTCAGATCGCGATAAGGTTTTTCTGAACAAATTCTGGACAGAACTTTTCCGTTTGCAGGGCACATCGTTGAAGCATAGCACCGCTTATCACCCGCAAACAGATGGGCAAACCGAAGTGGTAAATCGGAGCATTGAGACCTACTTAAGGTGTTTTGCGGGAGACAAACCCAAGCAGTGGGTTAAGTGGTTACCTTGGGCAGAGTATTGGTACAATACTTCATTCAATTCTTCCACACACACTACTCCTTTCTGTGCTCTCTATCACCGTGATCCACCACCATTGATTCGTTTCGAAAGGGGTTCCACTCTTATATCTGAGGTGGATGCTCAACTTACAAGCAAGGGATCACATATTAGATGAACTCAAATTTCACTTGAACTGCTCTAAAAAACGCATGAAGGACTATGCGGATAAGAAGTGCTGCGAAGTCGAATTTGAGATTGAGGATTGGGTCTATATTAAGCTGTGTCCTTATCGTCACAAGTCTTTAGCAAGAAAAGCAAATGATAAGTTAGCTCCTAAGTTTTTTGGTCCTTATTAGGTGCTGTCTCGAGTTGGCGCTGTGGCATACAAGTTGGACTTGCCTTCTACGACCTTCATTCACCCAGTGTTCCATATCTCGGTATTAAAGAAAGCAGTAGGGATGACTACCAGGCTGCAACCCATCCCTGAGGTTCTTACAGAAGAGCTAGAGTGGCAGGTGGAACCAGAAGCAGTTGTTGGACTACGCTATAATGCACATGAGGAGTTGGAGGTATTAATTAAATGGAAGCATCTTCCGGATTTTGAGACATCCTAGGAAGAGTTCGAGTTTCTCAATGCGCAATTTCCCACCTTTCACCTTGAGGACAAGGTGAGAGTCCGAGAGGGCGGTATTGATAGACCATTGATTAAGAGCACTTATGTGCGGCAAAGGCTCAACAAAGGAATGTATGTCTAGTTGCAGGGGAAGTTTCTAAATTCTGTTAGCAGGGAGTTAGTTAGATGAGCTGGCTTTGAGCTGGCTTAGTTGAGTCTGTTATTTTCAGCTGATGCTTCAAGTTTAAATAGCAATAGGGAGAGAAGGAAAAATACAGAAAATTGGTGAGATCAAAGGGAGAGACTAGGCTCTCGAAATCCTAGCTTCTATTCACTATTTTCCCTGTATTTCACTGCTATCCTTGATTAATATCATCCACATTTTCCTATTCTAACTACATTCTTACTTCTTTTCTATTATAATCATACAAAATTCATAATCTGTAAACAGAGTTCTATCATAATGCTATCTTTCAAAGGAGTCAAGATGTCATTGTATTGCTTCTCCAGTGCTTTTATGATTGCTCTTTCGACATTGGCGACAGCCTGCAGAAGATAAACAAAGCAGCATGAAGCATAAGGATATGCAAATATTAAAGGGTCAATATGAAATCGATTTGGGTATAAACGTGTGTATATGCATATAAAATATGGTTTTTACATATATGTCTGAATCCACAGGGAGGAGAATCAATACAATTACTATTTCTGGTAACTTATGAAAAAAGAATTAGAACATACATTTTCTAAGATCAATGAATACTGCGGCCATCGACTGATCACCACTTCATACTCAGTAAGGCAGTCTTTGATTTTCTCATACATTTCTTCAGCGAATGGTGAGGTGGAATGATTTATCATTACTCCAGACCAAGGCACCAGCAAGAAGTAGCCCTTAATAAGACTAAAGAAGCTTGAACTTGAATTTGGCAGAAAAAGTTAAATCAGCACCTCATTTGACCACATCAATGGTGCATGGCTTGCGAACCCCCTTTATAATGCATATATATCACTTGTAAACCATGTTAATGGAGAGGGATTACACTTTTTAAGTACCATGTTTAAAATTCTTGAGAGGGTACCTTTTCTGCTTTGCAAAGATCAAGTAATTTGAGTTGCATATCCTGCACCCACACCATTATGTAATTGTGGAACAAACCCCTCGAGTCTACACCACCCTGCACTGGACTGAAGGAAATGAAATACATGTCAGGTAGAAGCTTCAACTTTACCATAGATCATAAACTGTGTTGATAATATGTTCTGGCTGCCTACATTGTCAATTGGAAAGACTCCATATTTTCATTTAAATGTATTATAATCTATTTTTGGATTACATTTCTTCACAAACCTGATACTCCATGATTCAAGATCACGTTCAAATTCAGCAATTGCTACTAAAATTTCATTGGCATGCGGCTGCAGGCTAGATGGAGGCCATGATGCAATGAAGGCCCTAAGCCTGTTACACAACTCGGTGCTGTACACAACAGCTGCAATGTTTGACAGGTCAATTGAGCTAGAAACCGAAGAACATGTGTTAAGGTAATGTATATGATATAATTAATTGAGAGCATCATGTCCTGCTATACCAACTATATCAGTATGACAGTACCAACATTTATCTCAACTGCAAGAAATCTTGTTTCTATTGCTTGCTCAATTTTGCGCACAAAATTGAGAAGAAGACAAAACCTAAAGGCCTGGGTCTCAAGGATTATGGGATGTTTACAGAGGCAAGTATTCATGTTTCACAACTTAAAATTGCAAATATAACATCAATTTGTGCAAGCTTTACCTGGGGAGTACATGTTCGTCGTTAATCTTTATGTCAGCCTCTATTTCCTTGCTTATACTTATGCAAAGACTCTTCATCTTTAAATAAGCGGTTGAGATGGTAATGAAGTCCATGAGGAAACCTCCAGAATTGCTTGATACAAACTCCTCAGTCTCAAGCACGTGCTTCCGACACCTCTTCTTTGCTGCTGTCTATAAGAGGTTTCGATTTGGTCAAGTTATGACTATTAAGTTTATATATAAAACAAAGTGCAAAAGAAACAGTAGGAACTTGCTATTATCCTAACCTGTTCTAGTTCAGACCACCCATTATTCATGCCCCTAGATCTCTTGAAAACTGTCACAAATAAACTAATGGATAGGTATTTTTTATGGGGAAGCAAGGACAGGAAGGAGGGAGGGTGGGGAACACAAGGCAACAAAAAATGATCCACTAGTGTTAATAATTACATGTGTAATTGTCTCATTTATAAGTTGCAGTTCAAGAGGTCAAATGCTCAAAGGTGATAGACGGGTTCATCCAGGACATGAACAAATACTTGCAAGTTTGTTCAGTGTAATTGTGTTTGAAAACATTAGCCACAAATTTGAACGAACTTGCAAATAGTTTCTCAGCATAGTTCCCACTTGGCATAATATTGTCCGCTTTGACACCCCGTGCCTCACGGCTTTAAAACACGTTATGCAAGTTGAGGTGACTATTACTTATAAATAGCCCAGCAACATCCTCTCTGGCCGATGTGGGATATCAAGACATCACAATTCTCCCCCCCCTCGAGCCACAGCGTCCTCGCTGTGTGGTCCCACACCATGCAACCCACAGGGCAAACCCTCTGACCGAGCTTTCGAGAGTCGACTCTGATACCACTATAACGAACCGACCTCCCACTTGGCATAATATTATCCGCTTTGGCATCCCATGCCTCACGGCTTTAAGGGCCAAACATGTCTGCTAGCCCTGTAGGAGAGTTTTCATCTAATGACTTGTAGTTCTCAAAAACATTTGCCAAGAGACTCTCAATTTGCATCTCACAATCTAACCGTATACTTTTCTGCAAGAAAAAATCATGTAAAGTGAGCGATTTTAATAGTGCAGTCACATTTAAAATAATAAAATTCTCTCAAACCTGTTAATAAAACATAAATCATTCCTAGCTTGAATAGAAGCATGCATTGTAGTGTACTTGCTACGACAAATTGCAAATAGACTTATCCAAGGGACACAACAAGAAAATCTGAAATTAGTAGAATACCTTCCAAAAGATAAAACCCATAGAGCACCTCTGAATATATTAGAATTGAAAGTAAATGGGGTTGTAGGAAAAAAAACTTGAGTTAATGAAAATGTAAGATTCCTCTGCGAGAACAGTACCTGGATTACTGTTCCTCAACTTATGAAAACTTGGTGATCTCCCCTTTGCTTTTTCTTTTTCTCAAAAAGAAATAATGCATTAAAAAAGTGCCGAAGGGTGGTGCACCCAAGTAGACGTGTAGCATACAAGAGGGACCAAAAAAATGAAAGAGAAAAGAAAATCTATTGTCTAAGATTTAATACCTCCAAATATTGTTTGCCTCCTTATGCTCCTTCCTGAACCTAACAAGCCTAGAATCTAAAGATGAAAGATGCACCCTATTCTATTCTTTACAGATACATCTAAATACGTCTTTACAACCTAACAGATTCCTTTTTCCATGGGGATTTAGTGCTTTCCATGTAAAAACTTTCGTTATATTTGTTAGAATTTAAGAGAGTAAAGAGATGTGAGAATTGAAGAGAGTAAAGAGATTGTACAAATGCTTACTTGAGTTCCTATTATTGAGAATACAATTAAGAGTATATATAGGTTGTTAAAGGAAAAAGACATTCCTTAAAACAAGGAAGGAAACATGGCCTAAAGTAAGCCTTAAAACAAGGAAGGAAACATGACCTAAAATAAGTCTTAAAACAAGGAAGGAAACATGGCCTAAAGTAAGCCTTAAAACAAGGATGAATATATGGCAAGTGTGGGTGAAGTGGAATAGTTAGTGACCTTAATTAAAGAAAAGAATATGGACTTTGCCATCCATTGACAGCCCCCCTCAAATTGATGCAGGTTGATCAATAAGCATCAATTTGCTGGTTAAGAAGCAATGTCGATGGCGAGTGAGCGCTTTGGTGAAGATATTAGCAATTTGTAGGTCAGTGGAAACATGTGGAAGAGTGATAACACAAGCTTCAAATGCTTCGCGGATAGAGTGACAGTCGACTTCAATATGCTTCGTGCGCTCATGATAGACAGGATTGGCCGTGATCTGAATAGCACTTGTATTATCAGCATGTAGAGGTGTAGGATCAGTTGCAGAAAAATCTAGCTCAGTAAGCAAACCTCGAAGCCAAATAATTTCGGAACAAGCAAGAGACATCGCCCGATACTCAGATTCTGTAGATGACTTAGAAACTCTGTCTTGCTTCTTACTCTTCCATGAGATCAATGCATCACCTAAGAACACACACCAACCAGTAATGGAGCGACGTGTATCAGCACAACCAGCCCAATCAGCGTCGCTATAAGCAGTAAGTCGAGGAGAATTACCTGCAGGAAAGAATAAGCCACGAGCAGAAGTGCCCTGAACATAGCGTATGATCCTACGGACAACAACCAAATGAAGGTGACGAGGGGTCTGAAGAAATTGGCTGACTTGTTGTACTGCAAAGAAAATGTCCGGTCTAGTAATGGTGAGGTAGACAAGACTGCCCACCAACTTTCGGTATAAACTAGGATCAGCAAGTAAATCACCCTCCTCTTTGCGAAGCTTGACATTCAATTCCATGGGAGTATCAACAGAAGTGGCCTCCTGTAGGCCAGCTGTAGCGATCAGGTCACTAGCATACTTATGTTGATTGAGTGAAATACCTGACAGACTACGATGCACCTCAAGACCGAGAAAATATGTAAGAGACCCAAGATCTTTCAAATAAAAGGACTCGGAGAGATGGGTCTTGAGCTGGCCAAGTAAAACAGAATCAGAACCAGTAATCACAATATCATCAACATAAACTAAAAGAACAACAATACCCATGCCTGATTTTCGAAGAAACAAAGAAGTGTCATACTTGCTCTGCTTGAATGAGAATTGTAATAAATTAGTTCGAAATTTATCAAACCAAGCTCTTGGAGCTTGTTTGAGACCATAAAGGGAGTGACGAAGCTTACACACATGTGAGTTTGGAGAAGGAAACAATCCCGGGGGTGGCTTCATATAAATACACTCTTTAAAATCCCCATAAAGAAAAGCATTCTTGACATCCATCTGATGTAGTGGCCAATCATTGGAAGCAGCAAGAGCTAGAATCGTACGAACAGTGGTCATCTTAGCCACATGAGCAAAGGTTTCTTCATAATTAACACCATATTCCTGTTTATTTTCAAGTGCAACAAGCCGAGCTTTATAACGATCCAAACTTCCATCAGATCGAACCTTGACGGAGTAAACCCATTTGCAACCCAGTGAGACTATAGTGGAAGGACAAGGTGCAATGTCCCAGGTGTGATTGGCCTCTAAAGCAGCAATTTCTTCCTGCATAGCTTGTCGCCAACAATCATGCTTGACAGCATGTGAGTAGCATGTGGGAATATTAAAATTAGACAATGCAGCAGTAAGAGCAGAAGCAAACCACCCATACCTATTCGGAGGTAAAGATATTCGAGAAGAGCGACGTACCAAGTGTTCTGAAGGTGCTGCAACTGACTGGAGCATGGTAGGATCAGATATCGGTTGAGCCATCGGAAGAGACTGTGGGCGGGAGCGTCTCGTATATACAACACCTGGTTTAAAGCGAGAACTGATTTGATGAAGATCTGAAAATTGTTGCTCAAAGGAGGGGAGGACCATCGTAGAAGAAGAGGGCTCAGAGTACATAGGAAAGAAATGTTGATTTTCAAAGAAAATAACATTTCTAGAAATACGTGTACGATGTAAAGTAGGATCATAGCAAACAAATCCCTTTTGACATACATTACATCCCAAGAATGCACATCTAACAGATTGAGTAGATAATTTATGTCGCTCATGGGGAGGTAAATGGACAAAACATACACAACCAAAGATACGGAGATTATCATAACTAGGTTGTTTAGCAAACAAGCGGAAATAGGGAGACTCTGTGTGTAAGATTTGAGAAGGTAAACGATTAATCAAGTGAGTAGCAGTTTTCAAAGCCTCGACCCAGAACATTAATGGAACAGATGATTCTAACAAGAGAGTATGTACCACATCAAGAAGATGACGATTTTTGCGTTCGGCTACTCCATTCTGTTGGGGAATAGCAGGACATGAACGTTGATGAATAATACCTTTAGAAGCCAAGAATTCCTGAAACTCAGTAGACAAATATTCACCACCAGAATCTGTGCGAATATCTTAATAGTCGCAGAAAATTGATTGTCAACATACGCTAAAAAATTAGTGAAAGTACGAAAAACCTCAGATTTAGAGCGAAGAAAATAAACCCAAGTGAATCTGCTATAATCATCAATGAAAGTCACATAATGTTTAAATTTTTCATGTGAACTAACGGGGGAAGGTCCCCAAACATCACTATGGATAAGATCAAAGCAGTGAGAAGCTCTACTAGTATGTAAAGGAAAGGGAAGAATTTTGCTTTTACCAAGTTTGCAAGAATCACACTTAAGAGATAAAGAAGAACGTTCTTCTTTATCAAGAAAACCAGAATGCAATACATGAGATAAGATCTGAGTATTGGGATGGCCTAAACGACGATGCCACACCATACTCAGATTTTGAACATTATTGCAAGCAAGAGACTTAATAGACGGAACTGGAGAAATTGCTGGGACAGATAAAAATAGTGGAAACAAGCGCCCCATTTTAGGTCCCTTCGCGATCAGCTCTCCCGTTACCTGGTCCTGTATAACACAACCATCACCAGAAAAGTTAACAACACAATTGTTATCAACTAATTGACCAACAGAAATAAGATTCATGGAAAGTTTAGGAGCAAGAAACACATCAGTGAATTTAGAAGAGGCATCTCCGACAGTAGTGATTGGTAAAGAACTGCCATTGGCAGTCTGAATGGCAGATGGACCAACATAGGGTCGAACATGACACAGAGCGGTGGGAGTATTTGTCATGTAATTAGAGGCCCCCGAGTCTACGTACCAGAGTTTGGTAGAATTTTTACCTTAAAACCCCATTGCAGATAATGCTGAAATTAGCATCTGTTGCACCATTTCGGGTGTGCAGTAATTCGCTGCAGGAGGTGCCAGAACTGGGGAGGCACTGGAAGAAGAGCTAGGAGCTGCGGAGGGTACAATAACAGAAGTCTGAAATGCATGAGCCTGACGATTCTGTGGGCGGAGATGACATTCTTTGATGATGTGACCCTTCTTCTTACAATAAGAGAAATATTTCTTGGGACAATTGGCAGCAATATGCCCATATTCCTTACAGCAAAAACACTGCAAGTTTTTAGAATGCATAGGCGATCCGCGTCCTTGGGCAGTATAAGCAATAGTTCTTGGACTACCATAAGATTGCTCCAAAGTGGCTTGAGTACTAAGACGTTGTTCTTCACGAAGTAACTCACCAAAACAAACATCAAGAGAAGGAACAGAAGATCTATTAAGCAGAGAGGAGCGAATAGATTCATATTCCGGGCGTAGTTTCATAAGAAATTGATCACGCCATCTAGTCTCGTGGAGTTGCTGAATAGTCGAAAGAGTGGCAACAGGAACAGCCGCTGTAACAAGATCAGTATAGTCAGTCCAAAGAATCAGAAAGGCCGAGTAATAGTCTTGGATGGAAAGACTGCCATGTTGAAAGGTGACAATTGCATGCTCTAACTGAAAGCGATAAGCATCATTATCTTGATGATAAACCTTCTTCAGATAAGTCCACATGGATTGAGCAGAGCGATGAGTACGCAAGTTGGTGACAATATGTGGCTCCATCGAACCAAGAAGCCAAGACATGATCCGAGCATCAAGTACAGTCTAAGAAGGAGAAGACCCGACATCCTTCGATTGGTCTGTATTGGATGTTTGTGCAATATCCATGCCATTGATATGGCCCCAAAGTTCTTTTCCTTTGAGGAAAATTTCAAACTGAAAGGCCCATGTAGAGTAATTTTTGCCCGTAAATTTGACACACACAGGTGCAGAGTCCATTGCAAATAAGTGCAAAAAAAAAATAGCCCGACCAAAAAAAATGCTGAAACCACCCAAAGCAGAAAAAAAACAAACTGCCAAAGAGATCTGAGAACAAAAAAAACACCGAGAAATCTGAGACCCAAAGCCACAAAACACCTCTCTGAAAATAGAGGATGTCGTGAATGCCGAAACTGCTCAAACCAAAAAAATAAGAGGTGCTGACAACACCAACCCAAAAAGAGAAGACCAAAAAACAAAAAAAAAAAAACTTTCACGTCGAGTTCACCGAGAACAACACAGAACACGTCGAAACACAAAACCGAGAAAAATTACAAGTGAGAGAAGAACCTAAGCAATCCGGCTCTGATACCATGTTAGAATTTAAGAGAGTAAAGAGATGTGAGAATTGAAGAGAGTAAAGAGATTGTACAAATGCTTACTTGAGTTCCTATTATTGAGAATACAATTAAGAGTATATATAGGTTGTTAAAGGAAAAAGACATTCCTTAAAACAAGGAAGGAAACATGGCCTAAAGTAAGTCTTAAAACAAGGAAGGAAACATGGCCTAAAGTAAGCCTTAAAACAAGGATGAATATATGGCAAGTGTGGGTGAAGTGGAATAGTTAGTGACCTTAATTAAAGAAAAGAATATGGACTTTGCCATCCATTGACAATATTATGTACCACAATAATTCATGTCAAGAACTCCTCTGTTAATTCTTCAACCAGCCAGCTCCTGGCCTAAGCAGTAATAATTAACATGTATCTTATTCGAAAAGCAAAATGGCATTGGCAAAAATCATGTGTATCTTGATCCTTTGGTTCCTAAATTTCTTAATGGCTTACCTCAAACTACACAATTAACATACCATCACCAGTAGAACATCTTTCTTTTATCACAAGAACACCAAGACATGTTATTTCTCTTATTTTTAGCCCAAAAATCAAGGAATGTGAAAATAATTGTAAGAAAGTAGCTTCATTATAGGTGATCATTAGATCACAATTTATGTTTTCATCTCTTTTGTTTCCAGCAATAGAACTGAAATTACCAACGAAGTTTGAAATGGGTGTTTAACAGACATCAGTAATTTTTTAAAGTTCATTACTCAATAGCTAATTCTATTTAAAAGTTAATGAGAGGCTTTGTGCCATCTAGAGAGGCCTATTTCCTGCCTGGTCAAACTTCTCTCACTCCGTGCCTTTAAAGTGGGTACAAGTAACTCGTTGACAAGCTCTAAGAAGTTCTTTGTTGGGGTGGCCACATTCATAACATGTGAAAGGTATCTGCAAGCAAGCAGACCACAACTGAGAACATAACAAGAAATCCACAAAGGGAAGAGCATAAATGAACTAGTAGAATAACAATTTGACCAAATTCACATTTGAAGTATGTAAAACCAAAAAAGAAAATTTACAAGTACCTTAGCTTCGTGTATGAATCAGAAACTCCATATTAGTCTGCAAATTAAGCCAATAACCATTTCCACGGTCCATGCAACCTTAAGTTCCGGGAATGAAAATGTTATGCATGCATAGCAGCCTCCAACAGCAAATCGTAGGCTAGAGTTTCCACAACAGGTCCACTGTGTAAAACATAAAGGCACAAATATAAAACCATGGACATAGACGTGCACCCACACGTCACACACGGTCTTAACAATGGAAAAACAGCTTCAGTCATAACTTTATTGAACCTTATCTAATTTGTCAATGAGCTGATTTACTAGAATAAAAATAGCAAGACAGATCCCATGGAGGCTGTCGCTAACAACCTCATCCTACTCTAAAAAGGAAGCAATCAGACCCCATGTGATAGGAATATTAAATTTTGATTAGCTAAGTTTAATTGAAAGAAAGGAAACCTTTATATGATTAGCCTCATCAGACGTAATTGCACTACCAATGGAGAGTTCCCAACACATTCTTAATCATCAAGGTATATGGGCCACCATCGAATTCTTTCATTCTGCATATTTTGGAAAATCGCATAAAAAAAAACGAACAAGAAAAAAACTATGTAGAAGATAGAGGAGCATTACATACTGGGTTATCAGTCAAGGATGAAACTGGAATTGTTGTTCGACCTTGGACTAACTTCTTTTTATCTTGGACTTTAACCATAAGAGCATTGTAAAACTGAAATAGCATAAGGCTACTCATTTTTCTTTCATACACCATCAAACAGAAGAGAGTTATGAGAGTCTAGAAATACCAATACCGAAGGAATAGCAGATTGTGTAAGTGAAAAACTTCAATGGCCGGAGATATGTTTACGATCCTTATAATTCTGCATTTGATCTATATGTTATTTAAATTTGTTGTTATTTGTCTAAGGTTCAAACAGGTCCAACCATGGTTTAAAAATGGTTAAAGTCCAAACCAAAGGTGGAGTATCAAAGTTCAGCAAGTTAGAAGACTGCACACATGTGTGTGCATCAATTTGGAGCAAGGGAAGGCCATGCGCACTAGTGTGCGCACTTCTGCACACAATCAGGGAAGTGTGCGCACAGCAGCAGCATCATCAGCACCATGGCGCCCAGAACCAGCACCATGGCATCCAGAAAGGGGTGCTGAAGGACCGGATCAGCACCATGGCGGCCAGAAGGTGTGCAAAGGTGCTATGCCCAGCACTATGGCGCCCCCTGTTGAGCGCCTAGGCGCCAGGCAAATGGCTGCACACATGGACAGCCTGTTTTAAGACCCTTTTAATTGTGTGAATGCAAGGATAAAACACACAGCACCACTTGGGAAGTGATGAAGGGCTATGATTAAGTGGAGATTATGATCAAAGGGTGGAAATTGATTCACAGGAATGTCCAAGAATTAAGAGGCTATAAAAGGGGTTCTAAAGGCCTCATTTCTACCATAATATACAACACACATACAAGAGAGATTTGTGACATTGTGAGATCATTGTAAACACTTAGAGAGAATTGTGTAAGAGTGACAAACACAAGAGGGACTCTTTGTAGTAAGGCTGGGTGTATAAGATAGAGAAGTCTAGAATAGTGAGAGGACATTGTTAGTTCTCATCTTCTTCCTTCTCTTCTTGTTTCTTCAAGAACTTGGATTCTTGAAGGGGATTGCTGTAACTTTGTAAGAACCATTGAGATAGTGCAGAGAGTTCGGAGGAACTCACAGGGACGTAGGCACATTGCCGAACCTCGACAAAAAATTGCTTGTCTTCTTTCTTTCTTTGATTTTCTGTTCTTGTGTTCGATTGCTGTTTTCTTTCTACAAGTCATTCAAGACTTGGGTGTTTGGAAGATCACCACCTTGTCAAGGTGATTTCCAACAAAATTGTTTAGCATGTTTAGATTATATTTAAGTTTTTATATTTGGTATCAGAGCATAGTTTGCCTCTGCCTTGAAGTATTAAGCAATTTGTAAAATTTTCATTTTGTTGGGTTTTAAAATAATGTTTATGAACAAATAAGTATTTATTTTATTTATGTGTTTAAAATTATGTTGCTTTGTATGTATAAACTTTTTTTTTAGTTATGCATGCAATTTAAGTTTAAATAGTTTTAGTGCATAAATAATTTAATGTTGGACATTTATTTTTAATTTTTGTGATTATTTTGCTCAAATTATGATTATGTATGTGTATATTTATGTTAGTTCTATATATGTAATTTGATTAAATTCTCATTTTAGCATGATTTTTTGTTTTTCAATTCATGCTTTTAGAATGAGTTTATTTTGTGCAATGAATTAAATTAAGTGAATAATATTATGTTTAATTATGCAATTTATGTTTTATTTATGAGAATTTTATTTACATATGATAACATATTATTAGGTTTAGATATTGTTAGATTATGTAAACTTAGGTTATTCTCATAAAACTTAATTTGTGCATAACACATTAAGGTTCATAATATATTAGTATGAACAATTAGTTAAAAATTATGAATAATTCATAAACAATTTGTAGTTGGCATAAGACAGCATGATATGGGACAACGTTCTGTCTAAGGATTCTAGTTTTTAATGAGGCTTTGTCCCGACCAATTATCCTGGGAGCACTCTTAGTGATTGCCTATTGTGTTACTCCGTAATTGTTCTTAGGCATTAAGTAGAGCCTAAAATATAGTAAATATAAATGTTTAGTGAACCATATAATTTTAAATATTTAAAGAGTAGTCATAACATCTTTAATTATATATTAAGTGGATTATGATTATATAATGGACATTAATTGTAATTAATTATATAAATATAATGATTTTACCCCACAAAGATTTTATTATGTTAATATAATTAATTAGGATAATATATTAAAATTATTTTTCTTAATTTACCCACAGGAATTAGGAAGAATTAATTTAATAGTTTTATCATAAAGTTTAAAGATAGAAAAACATCAAACTGTAATCATAATATACATTATGAATTTAGTAAAAATAGTTTGATAAAATCTATTATAAACTATAAAGAATCTTATTGAATTAAAAATTTAGCCCACAGGTAATTTTTAATGAAATTAAATTCAATTTTAGCATGTTTTTACATTGGTAAAAATGTAATTTAGAAAATTAGACCTCAAATCTTGACATAAGTTTTTGGACTTTATGCAGTTTCTTAACCCACTAGTTTTTCTGATATCCGTTGTGACATACCCGAACTTATGGGAGATAATTATAAGATATGGAATGAGAGGATTCTCCTCTATCTATGGTGGATGGACATAGATTATGCTATTAGAAAGGATGAACCACCTGCAATCGCTGATAACAGCACTCCAGCTGCGGTCACCCTATATGAACGATCCAACCGGCTCAGCGTGATGTTTATCAAGACTAAGATAACTGCTAGTATACATGGGTTCTGTCAACCAACATGAGAAAGTCGGTGATTTGCAGAAAGCCATTGGCGATCAATTCATCACTTCAGATAAGGCATTGGCGAGCACCCTAATAATGAAATTATCATCCCTCCGACTCACCAGCATAAAAGGTGTGCGCGAGCATATAATGAAAATGCGTGACATTGCAGCTCAACTTAAGAAACTCGAGGTTGATATATCAGAGTCCTTCCTGGTGCACTACATTCTGAACACCCTTCCAACTCAGTACGAGCCTTTCAAAATCTCGTACAGCACACATAAAGACAAATAGTCAATTAATGAATTAATGACCATGTGTGTTCAAGAAGAAGAATGACTTGTGATGGAACTAGGTGAGAGTGCAATGCTGGCTACTACTCGTTGGAAGGACAAAGCTAAACCTATCGAATCTCAAGTTAATCACAAAGCCAATCAGAAGGAGAAAGGTAAAATACCACCTCAAGCTGATATCAAGAAAGAAGAAAAGTGTTTCTTTTGTAAAAAGAAGGGACATATGAAGAAAGAATGCATCAAAGGATGAGTTCTTTGCAAAGTATTTCCCAGATACCTTTCAAGCACAACAAGAAAGAGATTTTATTTATCTAAGGCAGGGAAATTTATCTGTGGTTGAATCTTATAGTAAATTCATAGCCCTGTCAAGGTTTTTACCTGAGTTAGTGAATATGAATGAGAGAAAATGTAGGAGATTTTTAGACAGATTACACTATTATATTCAGACTAAACTCTCTTATATGGGCATAGGGAATTATGTTGTACTGGTGGATAAAGCATTACAGATTGAGAAGGATGCGATGGAGTTAAGAGGTATGAGGGATTAACTGAAAAGGTCTAGATTTGAGGGACCCAGAGGTGATAACAATATGGGTGTAAAGGGTGAGAGACCACCCCAGAGGGGGCATTCCTTATCACAAAGAACTGTAGTACAGAGTTAGAGGCAAGAAAGATCTGTTGCTTATGTAGCTTAGAGTAATACTGGTGGGACCACTAAATTTGGGAGGCAAGCTATAGGAAGTGGGAGTTATGGTAGAGGATTAAGTATGCTACCAAGGGAAAGTGGTAACCTGATGTATGATCGAGAGGCAAGGGTCTGCTTTAGATGTAATCAGACGGGGCAACTGGCTCAGAATTGCCCTATGCAGATATGCTTTGTATGTGGTGGGGGAGGACATTTAGTCCTAGATTTTCGATGGAGAGAGGTGGTGGATTAGGGGGTGTGCAGGGCAGAGGTCGAGGATCAGTAGTAAAGCGAGGACGTGGCAGTCAGATTCAGTCCAGAGATGGCAGAGTCTATGCATTGACCCAACAGGAAGCACAAGCCATTCCTGATGTTGTTATGGGTATGATATCTATCATTGGTAGGCTTGCTAGATTATTAATTGATCTTGGTACAACCCATTCTTTTGCATCTAGTAATTATATGAAATCTATTTATACTAGTGCTAGTCTTTTGATGCATGTAATTATTGTTGAGATTCCTGCTGGAGATAGGGTTATCATCAGGACTATCTATCGAGGTTGTGTGATTAGTATTGCTGATAAAGAATTTGAAGTTGATTTGTTACCTTTAGATATGATAGATTTTGATTTAATTCTGGGAATAAATTGGTTATCTACATATCATGCTTAGGTAGATTGTTTTAGAAAAAATGTGGTGTTCAAGATACCCGAACATGAGGATTTTAATTTTCAATGAGAACGTAAGATACTTGCTAATTGTCTTATTTCTGCCTTAACTGCTAGTAAATGGTTGAAGAAGGGTTGTGAAGGGTATTTGGCGCATGTAGTGGATTCTAGCAAGGAGGGTAGGAAGTTAGAAGATATCTTGGTAGTAAAATATTTTTATGATGTTTTCCCTGAAGAGTTGACTGGGTTGCCTCCCAATAGGGAGATTGAATTTTCTATTGAAGTGATTCCAGGATCAGCACCTATATCCATAGCACCCTATAGAATAGCACCAGCTTAATTGAGAGAGTTGAAAGTTCAGTTTCAGGAGTTGCTAGATAAACAATTTATCCGATCTAGTTTCTCACCCTGGGGAGCCCATGTGTTATTTGCCAAGAAGAAGGATGGGACATTGAGGTTGTGTATTGATTATAGACAGTTGAATAATATCACTATCAAGAATAGATATCCTTTGCCCAGGATAGATGATTTATTAGAGCAGTTACAGGGAGTTAGAGTGTTTTTTAATATAAACCTAAGATTGAGTTTTCATCAATTGAGGATAAAGGAGGGAGACGTGCCTAAAACTGCTTTTAGGACACGTTATGGCCATCATGAGTTCTTAATGATGCCTTTTGGGTTGACCAATGCTCTTGCAACATTTATGGACCTTATGAATCGGGTGTTTAAACTATTCTTGGACAGATTTGTGATTGTAATTATTGATAATATTTTGATATATTCCAAGAATGAAGATGAGCATATACAACATTTGAGGATAGTGTTAGAGATTTTGAGGAGAGAGAAATTATATACGAAGTTCTCAAAGTGTGAGTTCTAGTTGAGCGAAATATCTTTCTTGGGGCATGTTGTGTCAGGAGAGGGGATAACAGTTGATCCACAAAAAGTAGAAGCAGTGTTGAATTGGGAAAGACCCACGAGTGTAACTGAAATTAAAAGCTTTTTGGGGTTGACTGATTATTATAGGAGATTTATCCAAAAATTTTCTATGATTGTTGGACCTTTGACTAAGTTAACCAGGAAGGATGTGAAGTTTAGGTGGTCAGAAGAATGTGAGAGAAGTTTTCAACTGCTGAAAGAGAAACCGACTACTGCCTCAGTGTTAGTGCTTCTTTCTGGTGATGAAGGATTTGTGGTTTATAGTTATGCGTCACATTAAGGGTTGAGATATGTATTGATGCAATATGGGAGAGTTATAGCTTATGCATCTAGGCAATTGAACAACTATGAGAGGAATTACCCGACCCATTATTTAGAATTAGCTGCCATAGTTTTTGCTTTGAAGATTTAGAGACACCATCTATATGGAGCCAAGTGTGAAATTTTTACTGATCATAAAAGATTGACGCATTTATCAACCTAAAAGGAGTTGAATTTGAAGCAAATGAGGTGGGTGGAATTGATTTGTGATTATGACTGTATAATTCATTATCATCCAGACAAGACTAATGTAGTAGCTGACGCATTGAGTGGAAAGGCTACAAGGAGATTAGCTGCTATTGGGAGTTATAATACTAACATGATGATAGAATTAAAAAGAATAAGGATGCAGTTGAGAGTCAATGATAGAGAAGTATTAATGGTAAATATGGTGATAAAATCTCCTATAATTGATTGTTTATTACAGATGCAGGGTAGAGATGAGGGTATAGAGAAGATCATACAAGAAGTGTTGAGTGGGAAGCCAATCGAGTTTAGAATTTGAGAAGATGGTATGATAGTATTGAGGCATAAAGTTTGTGTTCCCAATTGTGTGGAGATGAGAAAGGAGATACTAAATGAGGCTCATGATTTTGTATATTTCATGCACCCAGGTAATAACAAGATGTACATGGGTTGAGACAGAATTATTGGTGGTCAGGGATGAAGAAGGATGTAGCAGAATATATTTCAAGATGTTTGATTTCTCAACAGGTGAAAGAGCAAATTTTTGAAGGAATTTATGGTGAAATTTTATAGAGAGTTATGAGAAGCTATCAGAAAAAAATAGAAGGTAATAATGTAATATTTATTTTTGAATTTTTAACATTCATGAAATTTCCCGGAATTTAAATTGGGAATTTTCAAATGGTGTAGTTTATGAAGAATTGGAGAAATAATTAGAAATTTGATACAAATTTTATGTCAGGTGTTGACAATTAGCAACCAGAAGAAATTGCTGAGAAGAACGGGAAAGACAATGAGGTAATCCAGGGGTAGCTTTAAGCGCTATGTGTGAGTTGAATTTACTTTAAGTAATCTAAATAAAAATCAAATATCCAGTGATAATATTAAAATAAATTATTATCTTATGCTTTGGTGGTAGATAAAAATTTGGTTGATAAGTATGATTTGAATATTGGACATGTGAAAATTATTATGTGAAAAGCGATATTATTAGAATAATGAGTTGATTTAATAATGATAGTGATAAATAGATTTTTGATGAGTTGTGATCAATAAATTGATGTAATATATGAGGAGAAGAAAATTATGAAATTTAACAAGCAAAAAATTGAGGAAAGATCGGACAGTTAACTTAAATATTTTGAATTCATGTAGTTTTATATTACTGTTGATATGTATATTTCATATCATTGTTCATATGCATATGCATTAAATAAGAGAACCGAAAGAACTGAGAAGGGGCTGGTTTAATTGAAAAACCGTGATAGCCGTCATATGTTGGAAATAAAAGGGACACTGTGATAGCTGGTTTATGCTGGAAATAAATTCTGTGACAGCCAGGATAAGCTGTAAAGAACCAGGAGAGGGTCGGTCTAAGATAATAACAACATATCGACATATGGGAAGATGTTCTCATAATAATAATTCACGCATTGCATCTGTTTTAATTTTTATTTGCATTATTGAAATGCTGATGTGTAGTGTATTATTGTGAATTTTATTTATGGATAGATGAGTCTCACAGAGAGACAGTTACAGTGAGAAAAAGACATAGAAATATGATAAGATAAGAATTATTTAAATGTTAGACATTATGCTATTATCCAGTTATAAGAGAAATAAATGATTAAATATTAACGGGCTATTTATGCAATTTGAATACTTTTAGTAAATTTAATTCACTGAGCTTGTGAAACTCATCCTTTATTGTACAATGATTTCAGGTAGCAGACATGATAAATAGTCTAGTGGGTTAAGAGTCAAATGGATTCTTTTTTTGTAAGCCGCATACGTGTCAATATCCTCAGACTAGTGAGAAAATGAAATAAATATCATATTTGTAAATATTCATGCATCTTATGTTGTATATTATGTGTAAGTTAATATCAGATTTATGTACCTCCCCTGTTGAGGGTTGAGGATTAAAGTAAAAGAAAATAAAAAATTTTGTTTGTATTATTTTATTGTTACATATATGTATCGTGCTGGGATTTTTAAAATGTGATGACATCGTCTTGGGGGTGGCCAACCCGGGATGAGTCGTTATACATATGCCTAACGGTTTTGTTCCTGGAGAGACCATGTCAGCCCAGGCCCAATCTCCCCAAAACATGTTATACCCATTTAGGATTAAGGTCACTTATAAGGAGCCCCAAAGATCTCTCTCTAGCCGATGTGGGATACCAAAACCTCACAGTTTGCATAAATAGCCCGTTAACATTTAATCATTTATTTCTCCTATAACTAAATAATAGTATAATGTCTAACATTTAAATAATTCCTATCTTATCATATTTCTATGTCTTTTTCTCACTGTAATGTCTCTCTATGAGGTCTTGGTATCCCACATCGGCTAGAAAAAAATATTTGGGGCTCCTTATAAGTGACCTTACTCCTAAATGGGTATGACACATTTTGGGGAGATTGGGTCTGGGCTGATAGGGTCTCTCCAGGAACAAAATCGTGAAGCATGGGGCTCGGGCTGACGGGGTGCCAAAGCGGACAATATCGTGCTTCTGCGGGATGGTGTCCTTCCATTGTGGTATCAGAGCCTACTCTCGAAAGCCCAGTGGGGTTGCCTGGTATGGGCCCATACAGCGAGGACGTTGTGCCCTGAGAAGGGGAGACTGTGAGGTCTTTATATCCCACATCGGCTATAGAGGGATCTTTGGGGCTCCTTATAAGTGACCTTACTCCTAAATGGGTATGACACATTTTGGGGAGATTGAGCCTGAGCTGACAGGGTCTCTTCAGGAACAAAACCGTGAGCATGAGGCTCGGGCTGACAGGGTGCCAAAGCGGACAATATTGTGTCTCTGCGGGATGTGGTCCTTGCAATATAGGCATGAATAATAAAACCCATTAGGAAACTGACATTTTTAACCCGTAACCGTTGACCTGTTACCCGTAAGACTCGACCTGTATCTAGTCGGGTCGTCATTTTCTCACATAAATAGGAGAACTTTTGTCAATACCCATTACTCGTCCACCTGCTAAAGCACGAGTATATACATGAAAAATAATACCCGTTAAGAAACATATATTTTTAACTTGTACTCGTTGACTCTTTACTTGTAAAGATTTAAATTATCAAAATTTAAGGTTTTTACTTTAAAATTTTAAGTTTTAAAAATTTAAATTGAATTCATCGAAACTTAAAAATAGAGAAGTTTTTGAAATGAAAAAATTACCCTCACGTTATTCATTTCTCAAGAAATGAGAAAAGAAAAAAGATAAAAACTAAACTCAGCGAGTAATACTCTTTTAGCTTATATTTAATGAACGATAGGATATATTAATTGACATTAATGTATATAAGGACAATTTATATTCTCTTTTTGACTAATTTCAATATACGATGTATTAGGCTAATAAACTGTACGTAAACAAGAGGATGAGACTGATGTATAGGGTAGAGTGCCGGAGTAAAAGTTTTGAAATGATAAAATTATCCTCATGTTATTTATCTCATTTCTTCTCCATTGTAAATCATTTTGCTTCGCCATTAAAACAGTCTCGCCTCTAACAGTAACATCAACGGATCAACGGACTCAAAAACTTGCCCATGGCGATGAAGCTGAACCCAGCGGGTAAAACGTTTTTGATTTGTTCAGAGATGAGGTATAGATAAAACATCCCGAGACATAATATTTTAGATGTTTCTTTTATTGAACGTAATATTTTTGTTCAATAAAACATCCCGAGCGTACTTTTAATGCTTCGTTGAAGTTTTTATAAAAACCTTACAAATCAGAAAAAATATCAAAATGAATAAGAATACAAATCTTAATCATTGAGTTAGTTGTTACAATTATAATATTATTGTGCTTTATAAATATTTATTACATATTATATGATTTATTAATAACTACAAACTATCTAATTAATCACTTACAAGTTACAACATAAAAATAAAAAATGTATAATGTATATATAAATTTATATTAATATTTATAAAATTATGATTATAATTTATATGCTGTAGAGTTAATAAAAATATTTAAATTTATTAAAAATTAATTAATTAAAAATATCATTATTATTTTTATATCATTTATATTATATTATATTATTTTAATTTATTATTATTTTATTAAAATTTCGAAAGGTCCAAACATTTTAAAAAATTTATATTCCAACATTTTGAAGCTTACAACTCATCTTATGGAAACAAAACATTGCGTTTGCATATATGCGTGTATATATAGGGGGGGTGCTATAATGCAAGAATAAAAATATTTTACCATAAAAAGTAAAAATTGAAATAATAAAATTATTCTCATGCTGTACATCTCATTTCTCTCTTATTTTAAATAATTTTTCTTTAACGCTAAAACAATCTCGATTCTAACATTATCGGCGGCCATATATATGTGTGTGTGGTATGTTATATAAACAACATGATTGAGTAATTTGTTGCAGATGAATGACAAGTTATTAATGAATCTAAGTTGGTTAAAGCAAAGACTTACCTATTTGAGTGGGGATTCACCTTCCATCCCTTTTTCTTCCTTGTTTGAGAAAATGATGCAATAAAATCCAATCATTTATTTTATGACTCATAAATTCTTGGGAAAAATAGTTATTGATACTGATTTTTTTATTGCATTTTTGTTCTCAAATTATGGAAAAAGAAAATGATGGAAATTGAACACAGTGAGTGCTACTCTTTAAGCCCATATATATTAATTGACAATAATGCATAAATACAATTTATTGTCTTCTTTTTTTTTTTTACTAATATCAGCATACAATATACCGTATTAGTAATATTCAAGAGAATGAGGTTTCTTGATGTCGAAAATTTGTTAGCCAATTGAATAGACATGATAGAGTATTTACGTACAGAAAGCTAAAGGATTTAATAGTGAATTGAGTGTGTACCTTTGATAATGAGAATTCATTTTTATATAATGTGGAGTGTTTTAGCAGGATTATAATTATGATATGAGATTACTGTTTTAACTTTTATTGCGTGTAGCCATTCGATTGTTACTTTGTTTTGTCTATAAAATTACTTTTTTACTTTTTAAAAGTGTCATGTATCATTATGTTACTTATTAGAATTTTTTTTTTCTTCCTCCATCAAAGCTAATGTATAGAGATAAAGTGACAGATAAAAAAGTGAAATGATACAAATCTACAATTATCTGCATTAGAAAATGAGGCTAATATTTGTTTATAGGGGGACGATAGTAAAATTTTTTTACTATAAAAAAAAAAGTGAAATGATAAAATTATCCTCATAATACTGAGAAATTTTTATAGTTAAAAAAACAAATGTAACTTTTGGTTTGGGTGACAATAATGCCAGAGCCATTTTTGTTAATGCCACAACAATTATTTACAAAGATATAGGTGTTGTTGCATTAACAAAAATAGTTTTGACATTAACGTCACTTTTTGCGTTAAAATTTTGTGACGGTTATAAACGAAAGTCGTTGTAACGGAAGAATTATTTATATTTTCCTCTTAAATTGCTTGTTAATTATGGAATATATACCCTAAGTCCTAACTTCTATATACATGAATATATATAATATCTAATACGCGATATTAATCGAGGGATACGTGCTTGTTGGAGAATGAGGAGAGCTCATCGGCGACAACAGCCATCTTATCTACTTTTTGTGGTAGATTATTGATTTTTTCCATATCCTGAACAATCTTTCTTATTTCTTCGTAATTTTGATCACTTATAAATTATTAGTATATATCTTGTTAATTTCTTAAAAATGGGTTCTGATTTTTGGAAATACCCAATGTTTTTATGGCTTCAATTAGTTTCTCTCCATTTGATTTGCAGATTAAGGTTGTTTAATGATCGATCAGTTAAATTTAAGATTCAGCGGGAGGCTCTCGATCACTGTGAAAAAAAAAATGAAAAGTTTGCATTTATAGAGTTGTATTGAATTAAATTTTAAAATTGAAATTGGAGTGAAATTATATATTTATTTTTAATTTTAACAATTAATATTAGATTTGGCTTGCGTTTATAACAATTTTCTCCACCTTTATAAAAATTCACGATGTCACTTTAATTTTATTTTCAAGCTTTAATTTCATGTTATTAAACATAGCGTATTTGAATTCAACAATGGGTATGTTTATTACTATGTACTCCTATTATTTTTTGTACTTTTTTTTTCTTTTGCTTGCTTGAATGATTTTATTTAGTAAGTATTAGATTAGATTAGTTTTTTTTACTAGTATTAATATACAAAGAATTAGGCTAATAAGTCGTATGTGCAAGAGGAATGAGGCTAATACAAGGTGACCATATTTAGGCTTTGTTTGAGAATTTGCTTAAATGTAGAGGTGAGATTTTTAGTTTGTACTTGTTTTTGATCCGTTATCAATCTTTTAAAATACGGGTATGGACATGAAAAATAAAATCTGTTAGGAAGTTGACATTTTTAACCCGTAATCATTGACCTGTTACCCGTAAGATGCGACATATATCCGATTCGGGTCGCTATTTTCTTACCTAAATAGGAGAACTTTTGTCAATACCCATTATCCACCTGCCTGCTAAAGCACATGTATGTGCATGAAAAATAATACCTGTTAAAAAACATATATTTTTAACTCGTACTCGTTGACTCGTTACTTATAAGATCCAACCCATACACTACTCGATCCGTCCATTTCCCATAACTTAAATATAACTTAAAATTTTGATAATTTAAATTAAATTCATCGCAATATAAGAGTAAAAGTTTTTAAATGAAAAAATTATCCTCATGTTATTCATTTCTCAAGAAATGAGAAAAGAAAAAAAGATAAAAACTAAACTCAACGAGTAATACTTTTTTAGTTTATATTTAATGAACGATAGGATATATTAATTGACATTAATGCATATAAGGACGATTTATATTCTCTTTTTGATTAATTTCAATATACAATGTATTAGGCTAATAAATTGTACGTATACTAGAGGATGAGACTAATTTATAGGGTAGAGTGGCGGAGTCAAAGTTTTGAAACGATAAAATTATCCTTATGTTATTTATCTGATTTCTTCTCCATTGTAAATCATTTTGCTTCGCCATTAAAACAGTCTCGCCTCTAACAGCCGGTAGAAGAAAACCAATGTTTTCAAAAGCATTTTATATTATTTTAATTAATTATTTATTATTATTTTATTAAAATTTTGAAATGTTCAAACATTTAAAAAAAAATTTTATGTCATAACATATCGAGGCTATTAACTCATCTTACAATTTAGGTCCCAATATCTCAAAGTTTACAACTCATCTTATTTTTGCTCAAACGTCTTTGAAGCTTACAATTCATTTTATGGAAACAAAACTTGGCTTTTGCTTTTGAAAACATTGAAAAAAGCAAAGCAGAACATAAACGGGGAAGGGGGAATCAATAGTATCTCTTTTATATATATATATATATATATATATATATATATATATATATATATATATATATATATATATATATATATTCGTTGTACACTGATATTAATCAAAAGATAATATAATTGATCATATGGTGTGTTTGAGTGATGACTCAAACAATTTTTTATTTTATTTTTAAAAAAAAATGTTGTTTTAATTTCTATTAAAGCATTATTTAAACCATGTTTATATACATTATTGTCAATTAATATATTCTATCAATCATTAAATATAAGCTAAACGAGTAACACACTCACTAAGTTCAGTTTCTATCGTTTTTTTTTTTTGGAGAAAAAAATGCAATAAAAAACTGTATTTATATATTACTTATGGAAGCTGAACCCAATAGTGATACTCTTTAAGCTTATATTTAATGACTGAAGGGATATATACTAATAGACAATAATGTATATAAGTACAATTTATACATTAGTATACAATATTGTATTAGGCTAATAAATCTTACTAGTACAAGTCCAATATATATATATATATATGGGGGGGTGTAAAAATATCTCATCAAGAAAAGTAAAAATTGAAATAATAAAACTATCCTCATGCTATACATCTCATTTCTCTCTTATTTTAAAGGGGGTAAAAATATCTCACCAAGAAAAGTAAAAATTGAAATAAAAAAACTATCCTCATGCTATACACCTCATTTCTCTCTTATTTTAAAGGGGGGTAAAAATATCTCACCAAGAAAAGTAAAAATTGAAATAAAAAAACTATCCTCATGCTATACATCTCATTTCTCTCTTATTTTAAATCATTTTTCTTTGACACTAAAACAATCTTGATTCTAACATTATCGCTGGCTATATATATATATATATATATATATATATATATATATATATATGGGGTATATTATATAAACAATATGATTGAGTACTTCGTTGTAAATGAAAGACATGCTATTAATGAATCTAAGTTGGTTAAATCTAAGGCTTATCTATTTGAGTGAGGATTCACCTTTCATCCCCATTTTTTTTCGTTGTTTGAGAAAATGATGTAAATAAAAATCAATCATAAATTCTTGGGAAAAATAGTTATTGATAGTGAATTTTTTTATTGCACTTTTGTTCTCAAATTATGGAAAAAGAAAATGATGGAAATTGAACACAGTGAGTGCTACTCTTAAGCCCATATTTAATGATGTATTGATAGGATATATAAATATTAATTGACAATAATGTATAAATACAATTTATTGTCTTTTTTTTATACTAATATAAGCATACAATATACTAGATTAATAAACTGTATTAGTAATATTCAAGAGAGTGAGGTTTCTTGATCTCAAAAATTTGTTAGCCAAGTGAATAGACACGATAGAGTACTCGCGTACATAGAGCTAGAGGATTTAATAGTGAATTGAGTGTGTACCTTTAATAATGAGAGTTCTTTTTATATAGTGTGAAGTGTTTTAGCTGGATTAAGATTATGGTGTAAGATTACTGTTTTGTCCTTTGTTGCGTGTAGCAATTTGACTGTTACTTTGTCTTACTTATAAAATTATTTTTTTACTTTTGAAAAGTGACATGTGTCATTATGTTACTTGTTAGAATTTTTTTTTTCCCTCCATCAAAGCTAATATATAGAGATAAAGTGACGATAAAAAAAGTGAAATGATACAAATCTACAATTATCTGCATTAGAAAATCTTGGCTAGGTGCAAGTGAAGAGAATGCACCAGGTGCATCCAAACTGTTCAAGAGGAGAGAGGGCACTTCTTTTCCCTTTCTCTCTTCTCTTCGACGGCTTGGACGCACGGAGTGCACTCTCTTTCCACTTGCACTGAGCGCACGGGCGTGCAACCAATAATTCCTCCATTCATTCAACTCATTTCTCTTTCATTTCAAATAATTTTGCTTCGACATTAATTAAAACAATTAGGCTCTAACAATATCACTGGTCATATATGGTAAAATAATGAAGTATATACAATGTATTAAGCTAATAAATCGTACTAGAAATATTTAAGAGAATGAGGCTAATATCTGTTTATAGGGTGGCGATATTTAATGCCGGAGTAAAAATTTTTGACTATAAAAAAGAAGTGAAATCATAAAATTATCCTCATAATAAGAAATTATTGGTTATGCAA
Source organism: Bretschneidera sinensis (assembly GCA_023935145.1). Taxonomy (NCBI): domain Eukaryota; kingdom Viridiplantae; phylum Streptophyta; class Magnoliopsida; order Brassicales; family Akaniaceae; genus Bretschneidera; species Bretschneidera sinensis. The sequence continues at coordinate 102,716,023 of CM043703.1, read as the reverse complement.
GAAAGAATGCATCGTATGCATCCAAACCATTCAAAAAGTGTATTTCTTTTTGCACCGGGTGCAATTTTTTGGACGGTTTGGATGCACTTAGTGCACTCCCTCCACTTGCACCGGGTGTAATTACTCATTTCAAATCATTTTGGATTCGATATTAATTAATACAATATGAGCTCTGACAATATTACTAACCATATGTAGTATAATATATAAAGTATATAAACAACATGATTGGGTACTAGATTATAGCCTAACAATAAAAAAAAAAAAAAAAAGAAGACTGAAGGCAGGGCTATACCTGATCACCAAACCCAGAAGATCATTCTTTCAAGTTTTGACAGGGATTTTAAGGTGGTACCTTAGCCGTACCTGGCCTCACAAACCGCCTGCTATAGAGACAAAACCGGACTGCAAACAGCCTTATCTACCTCTTTCCCTTCGTGCTCCGCTACCAGTATTAGCACCAACAGACCCAGAAACCTCCCATGTCGGTGACTCACAGCAACTTAGCAAACGCCAATCACCCCACCATTGCATTCTCAGTGTGAAAGTCGCTATTTCCATGGCTGAGCGTAACAGCTAGCACCATCACCTCCCATCGGTTTCATATCTCTCTTGTCTTTGTGCAAAATTAAAGTCTCACAATAAGTCTCACTTCCTTTCTTTTCCACTATAGAGATACATACAAAAGAGCCGTTGTTTCCATCTTTGGCTCCTTCTACCTTTTATTTATTATTTTCCCACTAGTGAATAGTATTAGAGTCTCAGGTGGCCCCACAATATTTCCAATGTGGGGCCCTTTGTGTGTGTTTCTGTGTGTTATGGTTGTGTCTATATCTGGGGGTCATGGATTTTTGAGCTGCAACACAACACTGCAACAAGGATAAGGAGAGAGGAAGAAGAAGAAGAAGAAGAAGAAGAAAAAATAGAGGAAGGAAATGTTTGATAGGGAAATGGAGATGAGCGTTGATGATCAAATGAAAATTTCACAAAGGAAAGATAAAGGGAAAGGAATTCTAGTTGAGGAAGAAAACCCTTGTGGTGATGATCAGCTTTTTATTCTTGGTGGTGGTGGTGATGATCAATATGCCACATTGCTTGCTGAGCAAGAAATGTTGATGATGGAACCCTCAACTCCCATCAAAACTCATAGTGGTCACCTTGTTATTCAAGATGTGAAGGGGAAGGAGAAGGGGAAAGGGAAGGAGAAGGGGAAGGGAAAGGGAAAAGAGAGCCCGCAGCTTGAAAAAGGAAAGGTAAAAGAAAAAGAGAGCCTTCAGCCTCCTATTGTTGTTGATCAAGATGTGGAAGAGAAAGGAAAAGACGAGGAGAGCCCTGAATCTCCAAGGCTTCGACCTCGCCTTGTTATCTCTAGTGGGTTCTACCCTCGGTTGAAGTGGACTGCAGAGCTACATGCTTCCTTTGTTGATGCTGTCAAGGAACTTGGTGGACCTAATAGTTAGTAATTAAGCCCCTTCCTTTTTTATGATTCTTTATGTTCTTGCTAGTTCTATGTTTGGTTAATTTTTTTTTATTAGTGTATTTTGATTTTGTGTCTTTCTAACAAAGGCAAGTCTGATCAATTTTTTAGAGCAGATTTTTTTCTATCATTTTTGGCATTGTCATCTGTTTTCTTGAAAGGAAATTCTGGTTGCATACACTGCACATATGGCAATTATTATAGCACGTGATATCATCTTTCAAGGAAATCTGGTTAACAACACCCCCTTTTTGAGTCAAGATCTCTTTGGATATAACTGATGTGATGGAGAATTCATTTTAGATCTGTCTAATTTTCAAATATTTAAGGCTCGTTTATATATTTTTAAGGGATTATGATAGAGCAATTTATCCTGAATTAATTCTCTCTCTCTATCTCTCTCTCTCGTTTTTACCATGTGAATGGTACAGATTAATCTCTTAATCTTTTTGGATGGATTAATTAAGCCCTATTAGTTTCCAGATCATGCTAATTGCATCAATTAATTACATTAACTATGACCAGAAACTGTCATCTTTTTCTCATATATATATTTTTGAAGAATATTTCATGTGCTATTCTTTGTTTGTGACATATACTTGTCAGTTCAGGTTTCACAGAACTTCTTTGCCTTTCAAAGTATGACATTTTAACACATGTTGATTTAAAAATGATCCAGGAAGAGCTTGTAGTTTATTACTTGCTGCTGATGAAAATTTTGTTGGTTGGTAGACTGTATTATGTTAATCATATGCACATTCTTCTTATTAGTTCTGTTATATAAACTGATTCTTGGAATATTGTCAATTCTCTGCTTGTTGCTTGAGGCAAGTTTGTCGGTTTGTATTAGTTCGTATTTTTTTTTTCTTTTTTTGGCTTCCCATTTGGATAAAGTTTGTCTGCTTCTCATAACTGATTTGAAATGGAATGATGTTAGGGGGAAAATATCACCTCTTACAAATTTCAAGCCTTTTCCTGCTTTTTAAAGTGTACATGTTAACAGTTGTTGATTTAATGGTAATACAGGAAGTTTATAGTTTTTCAGTTGCTGCTGATGAAAAAGAATTTGTCGGTTGGTGACCTTTTCTCTTCTCATTCTTTTATTTCTGTTATGCTATAACTTGGAATATTGTTGATTTTCTACCAGTTTCTTTAGGCAAGTCTGTCGGCTTGTATAGTTACGCGCTTCATTTTTTCTTCTCCCATTTTCTATATGTTTGTCGTCTTCTCTTAATTTGAGTTGGAATTAGATGATGAAAAGGGAAATTTAACGCTTCTTTGCTAACGTGTTTGATGGCTGCATTGCATGTTTGTCGGCTTGTATAGCATTGCACATTTTATTTAACGACATTAGAAGTGTTCTCATGGTTTTGACTGAGTATTTGCATTGAAAATTTGTTGTTTTTTCTTTTATCCTGCAGCTGGCTTGAATGCCATTTACGATTAGTTTCAGACACATGTTGAGCTTGTGTTTGTGAGTATATTTTGTAGGACTATTAGATACATTTCAGAATGTCTTTCAGCTTGATTTTTTATGGCCTTGATCACATTTACATTCAATTCTTCCTAGTATTCCTCTTTTGTTTATACAGCTTTCTAATTTTCTTCTATTTAAATTTTTATCAGGCTGCATTTTCAAGTTGCTGTTTATTGAAATGTTTCTTTAATATGTTCTCTATAGTCATCTACTTTTCCTTTCAAAGAAACACAGTTTAAGGAGATCATGGGGAACAACAAGCTGGAAAAACACTTAAAACTGCAGCCTTAAGAATACAGATTAAGAACTGAAACTTGCCTTTTTCTGATGACTTTTTTTGAATTACTGCCTCATTCGTCTCGTGTCATATATTTGCAGAAGCAACACCAAAGTGTGTTTTGCACTTAATGGATGTCACTGGACTGACTCTTTACCATGTCAAGAGCCACCTCCAGGTAGAAAGAGCATTCAACTTGAATTTCATCATTTTAGCTCCTGAATTAATTGTTAAAGAGTACCTGAAAAGCAAAATTGCCATTGATCATTACAAGTAACTATCAATTTTGACAATATATTACAGAAGTACAGAATAGGACAATATCCACTGGACTGGAAGATAGGTGAGCGCAAAAAACGTAAGTTTTGGCTTCTCTTAATGCTTGTTCTGATTCTGCAGTTTGAATTTGACTTAATATTAGTCACATATTTTTGAAACACTATGTTCAATTTATACATTTCACGAAATTTACTCAAATCAAGTTTTTCTATTATTCTTCTCTGAAAATTTAAGGTAATCAGATTGATCAGAATCAAATAGGAAGTCGAGCTATGTGGACTTTATTTACTGATAGACATGTTTTCAAATGATACAAATTTTAGACTAAGAAAAGAATGGAAAATAAGAACAAAAATGTGATTGAGGGGAAAGGAAAGAGGTCAATCTGATTGGAAATTAATTTATAAATAATGAGGATATATCTAATAGTTTTCTGATAAGAATCACTAAAAGCAATTTTTATCAGATGGAATAAATGTTTGACAGGAAGATGTTTCTAAACAGAATACAGACATTTCATTTTTTTAACCCTGTTTAATTCTTTGAACAAAAGTTAAGAAAAAATAGGAGGAAGCAAAATGTCAGGTGAAAGTCACTAAAATACTTTCTTTACTTATTTTCCTTTTCGGGTGTTCAGTGTTCAGTGATCTGTTTATGTTAACTGATATAACTTGTCAATCATGTGTATGTTTACAATGCCACTAATAAATGACAGGTACTCGAGTTACCAGAAGCAAGAGCACTGGTGCTTCTTCAAGCTTGCGACCTCAGACAAATGGGTAAGATAAATATATTATTCTCTCTTTGGAGATTCTGTTGTTCCACAGAAATAGTTAAAAAGTTTTCATTTCCTAGGTGGGAATATTGAGCTAACAACTGTGTTACGGGTTATTATTTTGGTGCCATATATAGAAAACCCAAAACTAAAGGAAGTTCAAAAGGCAAAAAGAAGAAGGAAATTCAAGGAAGACTTTATATGCAAATGGAGGTAAATTCTTTTCTGTTCAAAATAAACGACGATACATTTTCAGTCAGAAAGATCTGCTTTCCCATTAACTAGGTTGTAGGGTTCAGTTCTTGGTATCAGGAAGCAATTAATTTGGTGAGTTATAGCCTTCAAGTTTGGAAAATTATATGGGAAATTTAGTTTTTGTGTGATACTTTATATGGAAATACTTTTTAGGATTATGATTGCACATTTCCCATGAGAAAAGCCAAGTATACTAGTAATACTTACTGTTTGAAAATGTTGAACCTCTTGCTTATGTAGAACGTGTTCAGTTGGAGAAAATTCTTCAATTTCCAGAAATTTATTTCAAAAAGTTTCCTTCCAAATGCAAAATTTTACTGAAAAAAACTAGAGTTTTCTACAGCTGAACACGCCCAAGTCACTACAAATTTCACGGGGAACACTTTCTTTTTGACAAAAAAATTATTAAACTTTACAGGCAGAGAAGCATTTGCTAAGGTGTCAGGAAGCACAAAGGAGGTACCTGGACTTAGCGGTGGAGAGTGCATGCCGAAAACTGGCTGCGCAGTATATTGGAGACCCACCTGCAACCACTGCAGCTCAAATTATTGGAGATGCCCCTGCAACCAGTACATCTCGAATTATTGGAGATGCACCTGCAACCAGTGCAGGTCAGTTCATTGGAGATTCACCTCCAACAAATGCAGCTCAATATATTGGAGATTCACCTGGAACCAATGCAGCTCAATATATTGAGCAAGACCTGGCTGGTTTAGGAACCATGGCATCAATGAACCCAACCCTAATCTACGACAGCCTACAGAGTTCATACCCTCCTGTCATTGGACAATATCCTCAATATGATTCATACCCCTTTTATGGTTCATATTCTGCATATCATCCACTTAATGCAACGAAAGCAAATCTGGATATTGACCAACATCCTGTTAATTTTCAGCCTGAGAGCTCATCAGCCAATTCAGCAACTGATCAAGGCTTCCTGATTCCATATGAAAATTCAGTAGTAAGTCAATATCAGGAGAGTAATTTCCCTGCATCAGCAGCGGCAGAAGAAGGACCAGGTCAGCAAGAACTGCAACCTATGGATGAGGACCCTGTGGAAGCTTATCTGAATTGGAATGAAATGGAGATACTAGCCAGGGACGTTGGCCTTAACCCTTTTGGGTTTGGGAAATTTTAAATGGAAAGAAGAAATTCACTCACTAGTCACTGCTGCTTGTTATGTGGAGTTTTCATGTTTCTTACTTTTGCGTCCTTTGTATTTTAAGAAGTCTACTAAAACTGCTAGTCTATATGAGTCCAAGTTTGGACTTGTCACTTTATGTGTGGAGTTTTTCGTTTTGTAAATTTTGTTTATGTATGGAGTCTATTAGGTTTATTTATAGCTGAGAACACTGGCCTGTATGTTTGTAAGTAAGGGTGGCCATGAGTCAAATTTCTCGCAAGCTACTCGAAAGAAAGCTTTGTTAGGCTAAATATGACTCTCAAACTGAGCTCGAATAGATTGTCCTTAGACTTGTTCGAATATATATTTACATATTTTGAGAATATTTTATATTTTAAAATAAATATATATCCTCATTTGGGCTCAAAAGCTTGACATATATATTACTTAGGGTCTGTGGGGTTCAAACTAGAATTGGTCTGTTCGACAGACTCGAATTCAAGCCGAGTTGAGCTCCAACTTAAGAAAATGAGGATAGGTTGAGGTGAAATCTGAATTTTCATGCTCGACTGGACTCTTGTCCACCCTTGCTTGTGCATTCTTCTAGACCTGAACTGCCAAGTGTTGCTTGCATATGAAAAGGAAGCAGCGCAAAAGAAACTACAGAAAAGCCAGCGCTACGTAGTGGAGGGCAGTGTCAATATCTGACTCATTGATCCTGATGTGGATTTCAGACCAAGAAATAGCTATGATCCGTGTCACTACATTAGACAAAGCAAAGCATTAATTTATAAGCAATGAATCAATAATCTGTTCCTCCACTTGGAACACAAGATGCTCAGCAAACACCAAACCAAACCCAACCCAACCTTTAAAATGATCCGCAATCGTGGGACTCACGAAATTTCCACATAAATCAAATAGAATTGCCAGTGATAAGTGGTAATTTCAATTTCTCTGGAACTTTGATAAAATCACGGTGATCCATTCTATGCCGACCAGATTGAATCTCCTCATTGTGGAGAGGATTTCACAAAATCAAACTGCTAACCAAATTGGCGAAATCAACAAAAGAAGAATTCACCATTTAACCTTTCTATTCAATGGCAAAGATGAAAGAAGGTACAATGATACAGGTAAAACCAATTATTACAATTTTCCCGAACAGTTAAAATAGACTGAAACATGTAATAAAAATGAAGCTCATAACTAGTTAAATGGAAAAGGCAAGAAATGCACCATAAAATGGATGGAGATGCGGAACAAGGGAATGAGATAGAAACTTTCTATAACTAAAAAGTAGTTCTCTTAAACTCAAAAGGCACATAAAATATAACAGGTCTTAATGCAATCAACAAATATTCTGAAAGCCTCTTTAATACAGTGCGACACGATCAGATACCAAAGGGAACTTTGTAGCAAAATGTCAAGGCCATGTAAACTTCTTCCTCCTATTGCCAGATACTTCTCCAACTGGCTGGTAAAGATAATCAGAAGGCAGCTTTTAATCAATCTTCACAGACGAGAAAAGATAATGGACGAAGTAGAACGACATAAGGAAGCCAATGGTGCCAGTAGACAGCATGATCGCAACCGCCATGATCAGTGAATAGCCAAGATAAACCATAGCTGACACCGGCCCACTCAAACTCTGTAGGTCAAAGACCAAATAATTTATCGAGTACAGGAACACATAGAGTGCAACTGAGCCCGAAGCGAAAAAGGCCTTCCACCACCATCGCCAATCCTCCACACAAAGGTGCATGTACGTGAGAACCACTGACACTTCAGCGCAAACAATAACCAGTAATATGAGAACTATCAACAAGAATCCAAAGACATAATAGAACCTTCCAAGCCAGATGCTAGAAAGGATGAAGAAAAGTTCAATGAAGAGTGTTCCAAATGGAAGCGTCCCTGCGCCAAGAACAAGAAGCCATGATGGATATTTGCGTGCAGGAATCTCCCTAGGGATCTGGTTGGTTCTCACCGGATACTGAATTGCCTCAGCACGTGTCCCTAAGAATCCTCCAAATAGAGTCAGGGGCACCGAAATGCAGAACCAGAGGGACAATAGAACAAAGTACAATGAAATGGGAATAGCACCAGTACTCTTGTTGGCCCAAAGAAGAAAATTCAGCGATGTAAGGATAACAAAAACAATTCCAGGAAAGAAGCATGCAACCGACCAGGAAAGTGATCTCCACCCTTCTGAGGTTCCCTTGATGGTTCTCCACATACGTACACCAACATAACCAGAAACGATGCCTAAGAAAAGATAAAGAATTATCATCCCTGTCAGTAACATTCCTCGTGAAGCTGGTGACATGAAACCAAAGGCTGCAAAAACAATAGTTACGACAGCCATCCCTGTAATCTGAACCCCATCTCCCACCATTACACAAAGAAGCTTTGAGCATTCTGGTTCTCTGAAGATGTCACCCACAACAAGCTTCCAACCAGAAAGCTCCTCATTCATCTGCGCTTGAGCTTCTTTGTCCAATTCTTCATACCTTGTCAAATCCCTTCTTACAGTCCTCAGGAATATGACAAAAACAATACCAGCTAGGAAAAAGATCACCATAAGGGAGTTCAAGATAGAGAACCAATGAACACGAGCACCTTCCATCTTCAAATAAGCATCCCATCGAGATGGCCATCTGATGTCACTTTTCACAAATTCAACCTCATAAGTGAAGGATACTCTCTCCCGCTCCCTTATTATTTGAGACTTGTCAAGCTCCAAGGGGCAGTTCACAGAGTTAACACGGTCATACATGTGGAGCTTTGTCATCTTTTCAGGATCATACTTAACACTGCAGGGTACAACCTGAAAACCAACTATCTCAAACCCAGATGCTTTCTTCTTATCAGCTTCAGAAATCACACCCATACCTTCTTCCCCAGTACCAATAATCTCCACACCACTCCCTTCATACTCATGAACCAAGACCCTGAACTTGAGGTGATTGATAATGTAATCATCATTGCTATTGGGTGGTGTATACCCAACTGGGAACCCAGTCCACTGAATGTTAATCCCATTTTGCTTTGCATACCTCATTGCAGGCAAGTTATCCAGAATCATATTCACCTGATACAAATCACGGGTTCTCTGTTTCAAGAGCTTAACCTCATGCTCACTCAATGGATTCGTGGTGCAGAGGTAGACAGACTCATTCAAATTCATTCTAAACCTATAAGGAGAGTTATCGATCTGATCTCCCATAAGGAGCTCTCCAAGATTCTCTGCACTTTTTTTTATTCCGCCAAGGGGTTTGCAATAAGGAAGACTGTAGTAGCTAAAAGGAAGCTCAGTTTCTATAGAAGTTAAGGAATTAACTTTGGCATATATAGCTTCACTGGGTGAATAAGTGTGCATGTAGCTTCCGGGCAGATAAAATCCATTGCAAACATGAGCAAAGAAAATCAGGAAGACGAAAACCCAGTAGATGGCAACCATTTTCCTCTTAGAGATCAACGAAAAATCCATCATGCAAAGCAGATCTTAGGAACAGATCTCGATCTATGCTACCATAAGAGAAGGATTGAACATCAAATCTACAGAAAATAAACCTCTTACAGTCAGATTCAACGAATCTATTCCCCAACTTTACATTAAAGATCAAATGCGTCATTAAACCCAAACCGAAACAGAATACTTATTAGAGATGCAACACATCACAAACGTGTACTTAAATATAAGTTTATACGTATTAACGTATATATAATGTGTTTAAAACATGTTTTTGCAGCAAGATAAAAAGGTTAAATAGTTACCAAATATCAATCGTCAAGCAACAGATCCCATAGCTGATATGCACAAATGGCAATAAGATCACAAAACAGCCACGGTTAAACTGAGCTCACTCAAAATCAGATATATTGAGACATAAAGGAACAGAGATCAGAAAATTAAGCACAAAAAAATCAATATGAAAAACAGTAGAAATAATAATTACCAATAACAACCAATTCAACTAATAAACAAGCAACAAATGAATCAATCAGATACCAAAATCCACAAGCCAAAAAACTGAACATAGATCTAACTAAACCATACATAAAACACATATGCGTATAGAGATTCACGTAAAACGAGAGATTTAAGTAAGCACCTGATACATATCTAGAGAATTCGTGCAAAGTTTTCTCGATAGAAATGGATCCGATCGGATCCAGAGATATTGCTATATACGCGTGAAGAGGAAGCAGAATTTCTCTCTCACTTTGTTGCTAATAACTGGAAAATTCCTTTCTCGATTTTATTCTCTCACTCTCTCTGCGTGTGATGTAAAGTGTAAACATAGCGGAAAAAATAGATCGGGGGGATTGTATTGGACTAAAACGAGATAGGGTAAAGCACTAAAACGAGAGAAAGTCGGTTTAGGTCGGTTTACTTTAAAATTAAAATTTAATTTATTTATATTGAGTTAAAAAAATTTCAATTAAATTTATGAATTTATTCAATTTTAATTAAATAAATCATACATATTACATAATAAAAAAATATTTTACTAAAAATAAAATAAAATTCATACATGTTATAAGTAAAATATATGCTTATTGAAATCGATTTTACAAATAAAAAAAATAAAAATATTGAGATTAAATTTCATATTAATAAGTACTATAGAAATTGATATTACAAAGTCATATAGAGAACAATTAAATTGCTATCATATGTTAAAATATTCTTTGACATTTGTATTATTAATAAGCAACCACTTTTCTATCAGTTTTTCATTATTACATCTCAATCCTGGTTTTTGTAGGATTTGTTTATTTTTTATGAGTTCATTTAGAAGGAACAAAAATTTGTTCTATGTATCAGACTGATTTAAGTTTGTCACATTTCTTTTGATCATTCAAGGCAACAAAAGAAAATATAATTTTGTTTGGAGTATCTAGAACATATTTTACACACCAATGAGTATTTTATAATTATATATTTTATATTTTATAATAATACTATAATTATTTATATACTATTTTATATTCAATAAATATAAAAAATATAATTATATATTTGATCGGGTTGAAAATTTTGTACTCATAACCCAACTCATCAAATGTAAAAATTCTTCAATCTAACCCAACTCAACTTTTAAAATGACTTAATTCATTACGTCGGTTTGAATCAGATTTACGGATCAATCGGATTCCATACTTATCTCTATTTATCTATGTGTATTGGACTTATGTGATTTCTTACCTTTTTAACCACGTATTTACCCCTTGTCATTTTTTTGGCCTTATAAAGGACTAAGCCTATCACTTGTTAGGCCCATACCAGCCCAAAGCGAAATACTGGCAGAACTGATAATTGATGTCAATACATGTCAGAAATCGGAATCAATTTACGACTTTTGAGTGGTGAGGGAGGCAATTTAGTAATTTACGCTGCCTTACATGCTGTATCAGTTCTACATCTCTCTCTCTCTCTCCCATTTTGATTTGCCTAAACCCTCGCAAATAAATTGAATTCCACAGACCACAAGTCCGCTCATCCCTTAACGTAAAATTTCCATCATAAACTCCATTGTCAATTCGTCGGCACTTCACATATCGATTCCCAGGTATGTATCTCCATTTCTTTGGGCTTTTTTTCTGAGGAAGTAGTTGTCGGGGGATGAATATTGGAAAATTTTAAATGGAATTGCATCATTCATACAACCTTGAGAGTGAGAGAATGAAATAAGAGAGTAGTTGTAAGTTAGAAAAATAAATAAATTATCTACATGTATACAAGGAATTTGTTATCTTTATAGAATCTCAACAATGTGTACAGATATATTGTATATTGTTTACATTCAGTGAAGAGCTTCTTCGTAGGAGTTTCTTGTACAAAATAGAAGAGTTGTGCATTCCAATTGCATGTTTGATAAAATTCCTTTTACTTGGCAAACATACCAGTTCTACAAGCTATTTACTTGTTTAAGTATACCTTAATATGAACTATGGTAATTATATTAAGCACAATCTCATTTTGATTTTTTTTTTCTAATCAACGTAAGTGATCTAGTTAGAACATTGATTTATATCTGCAATGAACTTAGAACATTTTTATTATTTTTACAATTTTCTCCAAGCAGAAAACACGGTCACCAAACTCATTTTCATTGTTTTTATTGTTCAGAAAACAGTTTTTGTACTTATAGACAAAATGTGTTTTCTAGAAAACAGAAAATGGAAATTGAAAACTGTTTTTTTTTTTTTAAATTAGAAAAAAAAAACGTTCTCTAAATGAATCACACTCTCTGCTTGTCAGTTTGCAATTTCGATTCTCTTTTGGGTAATTTTCTGTTAGCTTCGTACTCCATGCAAAACCCCACCTTAAACCCTAATTTATGGTAGGGCTTTTTTTTTGCCGATGGATTTAATTTAAGGTTGTTTTGCTTTTGTTGGTTTTTAATGTATAGGTTGATCACTGCCACAGAAAGAGATCTGGTATGGCTTTTACCAGAGCTGCAAAGCGTCATGTTGGGATCTTCCTTTATACTAGTACTAGGCTGAGTAGCTCTGGTCATGGATATTCGACTTTTGCAAGCAAAGGAGCTCCCATATCTCAATATACAGATATTACCGATATGTCATTTTTATTCAAATATGCGAACCCAATATTCCGGCGATTCAATGCTCAAGCTCCTGTTGCAGCAGAGCAAATGAATATCATCAAGCAATTGAGAGAAAGAACCAGTGCTCCCATCAAAGATGTCAAAGCTGCTCTTATTGAATTCAATTGGAATATTGGTAAAGAAAAAAAATACCCATTTATCCTTTTTATTTGATATTTGAGGCTTTGTGAGTTTTTGTGAAATGTGGATTATTATGATTTGGCCTTAAACACAGAGGCTGCACAGAAGGATTTGAGAAAGAGAGGGAAGGTTCTGGCATCAAAAAAGTCATCGCGAACTGCTGCTGAGGGTTTGCTTGCACTGGCGCATGGTGAAGGAAAGGCTGCTGTAATTGAACTAAATTGCGAGACTGACTTTGTTGCAAGGAATGAAATTTTTCAATATTTGGTTAGTGGGTGTCACTGGTTCTTTCAAGTTTGCCAAATCTCATTTCCACTACATATAAATTTGTTCTTTCATTTCTTTTCATATCTATTCTTTCTGTGCTATATAACTTTTTTCTCTGTACATTCTTATAACAAAATTAATTACTTATCAATTTTTTTCTCTGTACATTGTCATTTGTAGGATGTCATTACTGTGTTAAGCATCCCTGGTCACACTTCATTGATTTTACTTTCTCTTGCAGGCTTTATCTTTGGCAAAGCAAGCTTTGCTGGTTGAAAATAATTTTCAGCAGGTTTCAGGGGTGTTCCCTTTTGGACCTGAGCATTTGGAGGTCAGATACTTGCAATACTTCATTGTATTATTTTTCTTTATTGAATCAACAAATGATGTGTTGTCTGATCTTTTTCTATATCCTAGTGCACATTTGTTTCCTTTGAGGATCCCATGTAATGAACATAATTGGCTGCCTTCCAAGGACTATTCTCTGCGTTTAATATATGAGAACAGTCTGCATATTGCATATTGTTTCTTCTTCTTAGAAATTGAACTATTCTTAAAATTTATTTCAATATTTATATTTTGCTGCCTGAGCCTAATTCTCTTGGATCATTTTATGTTGATTGTTATTTCTAGATTTATATTATCTATGAATGTTGCATACTAAATTTGACAGGGAAATTTTTGCTTAAATACTGAAAGAAATTGTTTTTTTGAATTTGTCTAAGGAATTTTAGTATGTATTATAGTTGTTAACGCGCTTGGACCTGTAATTAAAATTGATGTCCATGGGGAGTTGTAATAGAATCAATTGAATCCTTCCAGGGCTTGAAGTTCAATCTAGATCATCCCAAAATAAGTGGAGAAACAACTGTTCAAAATGCAGTCTCAGAAGTAGCTGCAATTATGGGGGAGAATGTAAAACTCCGAAGAGGTTATGTGATGTCTACATCTTCACCTGGTGTTGTTTCTACCTATCTCCATACAAGCCCTAAACCAGGTACGGTGGTTTTGAACTGCTTTCCTTGTCTTCGTAGACAAGCACATGCATGTATGCACACTCATGCACATACAAACCATAAAATGCGAATTTTCCTCTCTTCTGAGATGCTATATTGATTCTAAGTTGCTAACAGTCTTAACGCTTTGCCAGACTTAGAGGATATGTGCCAACATATAATCTAATTTGACCTACACCAACAACAATTTGTCCTGAATGTAGGTTTGGGTCGTATTGCTGGCATTTTATCTCTTGAAGTAGAGGGTGAAAATTCTCAATTGGATGCTCTCCAGCGTGTTGGGTCAGAACTGGCAATGCATGTAGTGGCATCAAAGCCGTTATTCTTGACCAAGGAACTTGTTTCCTCTGATGCAATAGAGAGTGAACGTGAAGTTCTGAAGTCTCAGGTATTTGTGATTTCATTCCTGATTTGACTTGATTTTAATTCTCAATATGCATCATTTTGGGGGATGTGACGGAATCAGCTTGATTTGGTATTTTTGATGTAATTTTTTAGCTATTGCTAGGCCGCCTTGCTCCCATAATAATTTTTTCTTCAACCTTTTATGTATGATCTAAAATTTTGTTTCTATGAGTTTCACAATTTAAAATTATTTATATCGTTGGGATTTAGCTCAATTGTTAAACAGGCATGGTGGGATTGGAGTGCATCTTGGATTCTTGGGTTCACAATAATGCGGAAAATAATTTCTTCCGTTGGATTTGTATGACAGGCAGAAAGTACAGGGAAGTCTCAGATGGCTGTAGAGAAAATGGTAGAAGGCCGTTTGCGTAAATACTTTGAGGAAATTGTTCTTATGGAGCAAAAGTTTATTGTGAATGATACTTTAAATGTAAAGGTATGTGAGTTGCCGTATTGTATTTTAACCTTTAACATTAATTTGATCACCCATCAGTAAAACTTATCGCCCAACTTTGGTTGTCTTTTCTTGCTAGAATTCCAAACTTCAAAGATTAAAGAATATATATGTATAAGGTTGAAATTGCTAAATTAGCATGAATTTAAGGTTAATATTTATGAGCTGGAGGTGGATTCTTAATCTGATTGTGCCCATTGAACCGTGGGCTATTTTATTATGTCTGCATCATTGATGTGGGCAACTTGTGGTTGGGTGTGTCGGTGTGACCTGTGCATGTGATTGTGTATCATTATGAAATATGTCTACATGTTTTTTTTTGTGTGCGATTAATATATATAGTGCAGTTGATAAATTTTCACCCTATGTTCTACAGACACTTTTGGATAATCTATCCAAGGAAGTAGGCTCCTCCGTGAAGATTGGGAGTTTTCTAAGAATGGAAGTTGGAGAAGGAATTTTAAGGTAGAACCACACTCTTTTAACATTTATGCTTATTTCTTCCTTTGTGATAAAAGTGTAGTTGTTAACTCATCTAAAAGGCAATGAAGTGCTAAAAGTTGTTGGGGGTGGGGTTAAACACTCCCTATACCCTTAATCCGTCCACCAACCAAATCCCAGAAAACCTTTATTAAGGTGGGACCCTGCTGGTATGTCTTGCTAATCTATGTTTTATAATGCTGGATTATGGTTGCTTATCTGCTGTACTGGTATCTGAAAAAGTTGTTCTTTCTAACTTTTTGTTAATATTGGATCTTTTAAATTATGATTTATTCTTCCTTATGTCAGGGATTTTCCTTGATTTCTCTTCTGTTTGGGTTAGCTTCTATGGTTCATAGGAACCTAAAATTGGAAGATTAGGGATAAGGTTCTTTTTCACTTTAAATGTCTGTCATATGCGTTCAAATTTGTAGTGAAAGGGATGGGAATAAGGTAAGATTTTTGTTTTTTTGAGATGCATAGAATGTGATAGCTGGCAGATGAATTCATTAACTCTCTGAGCCCCAACATGAGCATAGAGCTATGACTGAGAGCATAGTTCAATGTAACAAACATATTTTTGTTAACTTGCACGCACTTAATGCAAATTAATTATATCACGTGTCAATTGTTTTTTTGGAATGTATATCACGTGCCCTTTCGTGGAGTTGTGACTTTTGGACATGGTAAACAAGGCTTTAGGGCCAACTGTTTGCATGTTGTTCCTCTTATTGGTTCTATGACTATAATACTCTCTGCATGGTTCTAACCTTATGATTCTCTGTTCAATGCCTGAGTTGAGCTTGAGCAGCTCCCCGGCACAAGCCCATTCTACTTTCCTTACTGATTACCCATAATTTGCAGGCTAGAAGCATCAGGTGCTGATGAACCCGTGGCTCAAGCTGTTTAACTTGAAGTGATACTGGCCCTTCATTCAGATACTTATGAAAGTAGTGGTTTGTCTTAAAGATGTCACTAGGGTTGAAAGCTTTCCTTTTCTTTTTCCTTGGTTTGATCGTATCCGAATTCCTTTGATCTCATAGTTTCTAGCTACTTAAGTGCCCAAGATGAGGACTTTTTGAAACCCTGGTTGTTGAAAGATTTTTATGTTGTCTTGAGGTTACAAAATACTGATTTTTTTCCCTTTTGTCCCATCTTTACTCATATAATCATGAGTTTCATTTTTCTGCTAGTCAACTTGGTAATAAGTAATTCTGTCTGGCATGGAATTTTGTTCATTTGCGATTGCTAAATTGGAAGTGGCAATGGTATTTTTTTGCCCTTCATGTTCAGTTAGACACTCAGTTTCTTTGAATCTCTGTAGGTACCATTTTGATAACAATTTGAAAGCTGCATGATCATAAATACTTTGGGGATTCCGATACTAGGAAATTTCACTGAGAAAGATTCAAGTAGTGGTTTGTAGCCATTAATTAACATGTCATTTCTTACAAATTACAAAGATTTTTTCACACGATGCTACAATGGTAGGGATAGAAAATAAGGAAAGACAGAGAGAGAATGATGGGGGATTGGATAGTTCCAAGAAGAAGCAGAGATAAAATTATCTAATGGAACTTGAGACTTGTCAAGACGTTGTTGTTGACAGGATCAGCCAAATGATCAAGGAGGTTTTGGTATGGCCCAACTCCTGTCACTAGAGCTTGAATAAAGTAACCCAAAATAGCCAACATTGCCAATCTCCCATTCTTCACTTCCTTGAGCTTCAAGTCCTTCATTGACTTCTCATCTTTCCCTAACCCAAGGGGGTTAAAGAGAGGTCCTCCTGGGTATGAAGGGTCTCCTGATCCTCCCAAATACTTCTCGAAACCCAAGAAGTATTGCTTCCCCATGGAGCCTGGCTTGGCCCAGTCTTGGAATCTTCTGTGCTCTGCAAAACCCATGAGTGCCATTTCGAACACAAATAGTGTGTAAGAATCTGCCCAGTAGTTGTATGTTCCTGCTGGTGGGAACACACCGGTCTTGAACCAAGGGAGAGCTGTCTCTTCAGGTATGAGACCAGCTTTTCCAAGAATTTCAGGGGCAATAGCACCAACAGCACCCAACATGGCATAACGTCCATTGATGACCTCACCATAGGCTAACCATTTTGGCTCAATGA
This sequence comes from Bretschneidera sinensis, assembly GCA_023935145.1. NCBI lineage: Eukaryota > Viridiplantae > Streptophyta > Magnoliopsida > Brassicales > Akaniaceae > Bretschneidera > Bretschneidera sinensis. The sequence continues at coordinate 102,698,855 of CM043703.1, read as the reverse complement.
ACCCTCCTGTGCCTTCCGGGTCTGAGAGTCCCAATGGGTCGAATCCATAGTCACCAGGGAGGCTGTACAATCAATTCATGCCAATGTTAACCTACTTATAAAGAAAAATACTATAATCACTTGGGACTTTGACTGTATGTGATTCATATTGGGCTAAGGTTTACTACCAATTAGTAAAGCAATGCATGCATGGATTACCTGCCGTCCAAGTATGTAAGACTCTGTTTGGATGCAAACCAAAGTGGCCTGTTTGCTTCTTGCTGAAAATCACAATTAAAAGTTACTGATCAATAGCCATTTAAGAGTAAAAGCAATCATGAAATAGAGAATTTCTTTCCATTGAAGAGTAAGCATGGAGGGAGGGAGGGAGGGAGGGAGATAGACCTTAACAGGGGGAGTAGAAGCTGCCCTAACAACGAAGGATCCCTTCCTTGAGGACCCAATTGGGGATTGGAATGGTCTTGCTCCTAGTATCTGTCTAGCAGTCTCCACTGAAGAGCTAAGAGAAGATGATACCAGTGCTTGTGGTGCCATCTCCTCTGTTTTACTGAAGTCAGTAGCGAGTGCGTCTCTCAAAGAATACCCGCCAGGCAGAAAATAAGGGCCAATCTATGGAGTACCTGTGGGCCTGAAATCTTGGAGGATATATGAGAGGTAGCCAAGTAATTTCTTAAGATTAGGTTAGGATCTTGTTGTCCAACAAGGATTGTACACGTGGCTTGATTGATCGGATAAGGGATATTGCCTTGCTGATTTAGTTGACAACACAAGTTCCCTTGCCACATGGCACGCTCTGTACCATTGCTATGGATGTTGTTCCTCTGAGGTCCTAAAAAAATCTGTACAATTCACCATTGCGAGACTAGGGTTAAACATTAACAAGAATATGACAACGTACCAAGAAGGTAATTTTACGGTTTTACCCTATATTTCTTCTTTCCATTTTAAATGCATGTATTAGAATTCCCCCGCTCTACAATGTCCTTGGAGATATGTGACTTTTTACGGAGAATCAAATTCAAATCTCTTAGACAAAAGACTGAAGGTGATCATAATCCGAAAGGTTGTGGCATGGCTTGTTTTCTTAGGGTTAAGTATCTACCAAATTAATGATATTTGAATCTAGTAAAACCCCTTACAATGAAGAACTTGTTTTAAATAATATTCATTTCAGACAATAGATGGAGCTTTGTAATGACAGACACAGAAAACTAAAAAATAAAATAAAAGGCAATCTGCAAAACTTTCCTAGACTGAATGCCGAGATAGCGCACCTTTCTTATCACAGCAACATAATCGAAATCAGGAAGACTTCAGTTTCTTCGAGTTGATTCTTTTCTTGACGGGCCGGAGTTGGGAGACAACTCATTTTGCTGAAATTTGTGAATCATAGAGTATAACATGTGATACTTCTACTGCTTGACCATGGACCATTACATCCTCACCAAACATCTCAATCATTGGGATTATTCCGTTTCCCCTGCTTTTTTCTATCTGTTCTTAAGGGTACGTGGGTCATAAAAGCAAGATTGAAGTCAGAGAGAGAGAGAAAGTGCAGCTGATAACATACATGAACTTTTGTTAGCAGAAGCACAAAACACTCTTCAATTGATCATCCAATTTAAGTCATGTGAATTTGATTTGTGGGGTAAACACATTGCCTTTCAAGCTGCAGATTTCAATCTCATGCTTGGAAAGGTATTGTTATACTCCGGACATTTCAATGGCATTGTTCCCTTAGGCACCACCTCGGAAAGATTCCACTAATCATACAACTTTTCTTTTCTTCTTGTTTCTCAACTTTCACCAAAAATCTGGTTGGATAGCTATTTGTTCTAATAATTTGAAAAGTCAGAAATATGTATTAGGTGGTTTGAGTAATGCATTAAGTGAAAATTAAAGTAATTTTTATTTAATTAGATTGAAGATTTAAATGAATTTAAGAAGAATTAAATCAAAACTAAAACGACAAAAAGGCTGCATCCTCTTTCTTTTTTTTCTTGTTTTTTTTCCTCTCATCCCTAATGAGATTGTTCCAGAAAAATGTTAGAAGGTTAAGAAAGTAAAATGACATGTTTGGAATGAGTTTTTAAAAATTGTTTTCAGTTTTTAAAAACTAAAATGAGTTTTCAAACTCTTTTCCATGTTTGGCAAACAGCTTTCAAAAGTAATATTTTAAAATAATTTTAAAAAAACCAATTTTCAAAAACTGTTTTTTGAAAATCTCAAATCGGTGTTTTCTGATATAATTTTTGAAAAATAACCTTAAAATCAGTTTTCACTTTTTTGTTTCATTCTTCCTCTATGATATATAAAAATATTAAAATTTTAAAAATAAAATAATATTAATTATTTTTAAGTTTTTAGTAAATATGGGAAATAAAATTAATATAGATTTTAAATTTAAAACTAAAAGTAATTACAAAGTGTATCAAAACAGTTTTCAAAATAAGATCATCCAGACAACATTTCACTATTTTTTATTTTGGAAATAGTTTTTGAGTTACAGTTAAAAAACATCAGAAAACCGTTTTTAGTTTTTATTTTCGAAGACTGATAACAGAAAATTATTACTAAAATATACCCAAAATTATTTTGTAAATTAAAAAATTGAAAGTCCTACTTCATAGTAATTACCTTTAATCATTTTAATTTATATCTAAGGACCTTAAAAAATTACGATTACATGATAATGATGTGGAAACACAAGGTTAATTGACAGTAAAAAGCTTATACATCTAATGAATCAAATATTAACTCTTTTTTTTTTCTTATATATTTAAAAAAAGGGTTAATTTCATCCAAAGTTCCTAAATTTTAGTACATTGTACTTAAATTTTTGAAGTTTTAATTTTGATAATTGGACCACTAAACTCTCAATTTATCTTTTAACCTGCTGTAAAGTCCTTATACTTTTTACCGTAAATGTTGTACTCACTCAGGGATTATATTGCTACAAAATGAAAACTATAGATTTAATTGTCAAAATTAAAATTTATGTGCAATACACTAAAACTTCAAGGACCATTGATTTAATTTACCTAAAGAGAGGAGAGGCAAGAAATCTAGGAAAATGGCTTAAGACCTGAGGCCGCCGAGTAATAGATGGGTAAACCTATTTGGGCCCAAAACTCACAAGGCCCTTATGATTTATGTCAATGGTTAGATATCCAAAGTCCGACCTCAAAATTTAAAAGCAGTACAATTTCGCACGTTCACAACGTCTAATGTTAGAAAACGTGGGCAACGGGGATTGGTCCGCAAGACCGCAAGTTCGGTCACTCTTGGATTACACCACAGGCAAATGACGCTTTGAGGACTCCTAGAATAATGGAGGACACAAAACTAACAGTCCCAAGTCGACGTGGCATGCATCTTGTCCGTTCATCAACCAAAGAAACCAGAAGTCAGATAAAATAAAATAAAAACAACAAAATCAGGAATAAAGAAATAGATAAATCAGTGATAGTTTAATTTTTGCTAAGAAAGCTACCACACCAAATTGATGGGTTAACATTATTTTAGTCAAGAATCACCATTATCCCATTAATATATTGACAATTATGAGTTGGGTGACGATGATAATCTTGATTTTATCGTATATTTGCTGATATTTTATTCTATTTTGAAAATGATAATTCGTTTGTTTCTATAAATGGTGGAATCTAATGTTGTTGAATTGTTGAGGTTAAAAGAGAGAGCGAGAGAAAAGTAAAAAATTAAGAAGAAGATGGAGGTAGGATTCTTAGGGCTGGGGATAATGGGAAAGGCCATGTCTATGAATTTGCTAAAGCATGGCTTCAAGGTCACTGTATGGAACAGGACCCTCTCTAAGGTACCCACTTCTACTCGATCATACTTTTTACCAGTTACCACTACCAAGCAATAATTATTTTATTATTTCTGCTTTCTTTCTTACCCAACTGGAAATCTTATTTGCAAACTTGTTTACCAGTGAATTAAGTTTGGATGATCGTTGATATGCTTATGTTTCATGTTTGCTTATATCTTATATGTCTGTTAATGGTAGTATTTAGCGGTTTTTAACTAGAAAATGCTCAAGTGAAAAGCATAACGTGAATGAAAAGAAATGAAATATTATAGATGAATTGATTAAGGAATCAAAATTTGTATACCTAATTTTCGGTGCTTCTCAAATGATCCAATTAATGGACATGTTGCAATTGAGTTTTATTTCTGTGAAGGAAATTTTTTTGTTTCTATGTAAGTTCATAGCTTGAACTTTGGGAGTAACCTGTGTCACATGTTGGGGCTTTGAAACCTGTAAAATGCAGTGTGATGAACTAGTGGAGCATGGTGCCTCAATTGGGGAAACCCCGGCGGCAGTAGTCAAGAAGTGCAAGTATACAATTGGAATATTGTCTGATCCTGCTGCTGCTCTTTCGGTCTGTACTTCTTATTCAATACTTTGTTATTTCTGGACCCTTGTATATAATTCAAGTCCCGTTAACAAGCTGTTATATTTTGGTCATTAATTAGGTGGTTTTTGATAAAGATGGCGTTCTTGATCAAATTTGCAGTGGAAAAGGTTACATTGACATGTCAACTGTTGATTCCGAAACTTCTTCAAAAATTAGTGAGGTTTGAATTGCATTCGAATCCTCCTCACCGTCCTGGCCCATTTAGTTCTCCTGTGATTTCTTTTGGGTTTATGGACTGTTGTGCTTGATTGATAAATATTCACCATCTGAAACTTAGTGTATATCATGCTTGGAGTAGATGACTTTATATAACATGAGTTTGATGCACGAATTCTGAAGACAAGCATTTCTTTTTCTAATATATCGAAATTTCCTTCATTGCCTCTGTATTCCTTGAAACTTGAAAGAAATGCATCTTTCATAAGATGCAGACAAAAGATGCTGTTGATTTTTGGAAAGGTGATGCATTAATTGAAAGTTCTAAAAATGCTAAGCACAGTGGAGTTTTTTACTCATCTATATTATTAAAGTTAAGTTTCTGTTGTCCTATCTGCTTAAAATAAAAATACATTTAAAATATCTTTAATTTCTGAAGAGAAGACTCTGTAACACTAGATGGTAGTTTCTTCTCTTTTTTTGCAATTGTTTTGTCCCATTATGGCTTACATATCAATTGGCTGAATCTGGTGAGGGATGACATTTGGAGGGTGTGTTTAACTCGCATCTGGTGTTGACAGGCAATTACAGCAAAGGGTGGTCACTTCCTTGAAGCTCCTGTTTCAGGTAGCAAAAAGCCTGCGGAAGATGGCCAACTAGTAATCCTCGCTGCTGGAGAGAAGGTAAATTAGTTTTTTTCTGGCTGTACACTGACCCTGCTTGCTTACTGTTGTGCTTCTCTTTTGTGATTTCATTTCAAGACATTGGAGTAAATATTCAGTTATGCTCACACAGTTAAGAGTTAATAGCATCAGTATTTAAATATTCTTAGAATTAAGTAAAAATTTCTTAGAAAAGGTCAATGTGTATAGAAGTTCAATACAAGGAAGTATATGACAGGAACCTTGATTAAGATCTCAATGTAGAAAACTAGAAAGATTAAGGAGGAACATATGATGGTTGTCTCCTTAATTCAGTGTCTCAATGAAACGTCAAATGATTAGTAATTGAGGTTGACCTTGTGAGTCCATCTTCATAGTTTGACTCAAACTAGGGCTTTCATTGAATCAAAAGCATCATCTCTTTTTTCACTGAATCAACTATGTTTTCCTTACCCTTCATCTTCTTATTTGTGTCTGCTTCAAATTTAATTGAACTTTTTCCTTATGTCTGCATTCACGAGTCTCCATTTGCTTTTCACTTAACGATCGTAGATGATATCATTTTGTTCCCTTCTCACCTCATAGATGTATTTATATTATTATTATTATTCTCTACCTAATCTTGCATCGTCACTCATGTGAAATTGCTCTTGTGGAGTTTTAATTCATTCCATAAACTGTCCACATGATATCTGCAGCCTTAGTTCTTCAAAATATTGAAATATTTTGCGTACTGTGCATATGTACGATCTCTTAATAGTTATGAGCTGGGGTATCGAACATATAACCTTTGCTCACTTGCTAAACTCTCGTGCAAGTTATTCTCACAGTTAGTTTCAGTTGGATGAACTTTTGGGATCATGCAGCAGCACAACACACTAGTAATCACTAGCTTTCTCTTTCAAATAAGGAACTGGGTTAAAAGGAATAATAGAGTGGACAAGAAATATAAAAACAAATCCCCTGCATGATTATCCTGAAGCCCTTTCTGCTAGTTCTTAAGAGTGCTACACAATGTTTTGGTAAACCATATATGTGCCGGCATGAAAATTCTTGAATACATATGTTGAAGTCTCAAGTAGAGCATATGCTACTAATATGTAGGCTACAGTTGTATCTTCTTTAATGTTACCTGCATCATATTACTGTTTGCAATTGCAGGCATTGTATGAGGAAGCAATTCCAGCTTTCAATGTCATGGGAAAGAAGTCTTTCTTCTTGGGGAAAATTGGAAATGGAGCAAAAATGAAGCTTGTTGTCAACATGATAATGGGCAGGTAATTGTTGCTTTTTCCATATAAGATAACTATTTAATAATTGAAGGCAGTTTATGAGTAAAGATGAAGAAAAATGACAATACCTGTCTGTAGTTAGCAGTGCAGAGCTATTTATCAGACAGCATTATTCCTTGCGGCAATACTTGATAAGCTAACATATTAATAAAATTTCTCAATTTTTGGAAAGACACAGATAGCTGAAAGTACATTGTCATACATCCTGCTAATATATTCCCGCACGAAATAGTTTCTGGGTGCATGGAATAACTGTATGATCAATTATGTGAATTTTTATTGTGTATTTGGAATTGTGATTCCCACGTCAACCAACATGAATCATTACAATAGTTTAAACCCAGAGAATGGAGAAAAATTATTTTATGTGTTTCAATAATCAAGCAAGGTTCCTGCTTACTCTTGATTCTGGTAATTGCTTTATTTATGTGGTTGACAAAGATTGCTTCATTGTAATCTTTGGTACGGCTCAAGTAGTAATTTCGTATGTACCTGTTCCAAAGATGGGGAAGTTCATGGGGCAATAATCTTCTTGAAATTGACAGTTGGCTAATTACAATTGGTTGTTATGTTTGACTGAATCAAGCTAAAAAAGCATCTATTGGTGAATAGTGTCATATCCTCCTAAGAAGTAGTTCTGTGGTTTGGTGGTTCCCCACTTTCACCCTCTGGACAATGACCTTGGTTCGGATCCTGGTGAATCTATCACATTTACTTAATCCCAGAAAAAATCTAAACCTCGTACTTAGCTGCAGATTGTGGAAGGTTATAATATACATATAAATTGAGTGTGTACTCTGGATATCTGCTTTAACTTCTGACTTGACTAATATCCATATAACTTGACTGAGTGCCTTACCCACTGTGGCAGAAACATATTGTGCTATAATTATTCATATCGTTAAGATTGATTGATATAAGATTTCTAAAATGTGTAACATCTGAGACAGTGAGAGTATAACTGTCCAATCAATAAATTACAAAATGTTAAGTTTGTTGTGAGTGGACATGTACATGCACCTTCATCAAGACTTTGAAGTATCTTTTGTACTTGATCAGTATTAATGATTTGATATGACGTTTTCTCTTTTGCAGTATGATGAATGCGTTTTCAGAGGGACTTGTACTGGCAGGAAAGAGTGGGCTGGACCCTTATAATCTTCTGGATGTGTTGGTGAGAAAGCGACCTTGAATTTTTGTGTGGAATTACTGTTATTATTGAGCTTAATGTTGATGTGTGGAATTACTGTTATTGTTGAGCATACTGTTGATGTGTGGAATTACTGTTATTGTTGAGCATACTGTTGATGAGTTTTTCTCTTTCTTTTGGGGGAATGTTGACAGGATCTGGGTGGAATAGCTAATCCGATGTTCAGGGGAAAAGGACCCTCTATGATTCAAAGCAGCTACTCCCCTGCATTTCCTCTGAAACATCAGCAAAAAGACATGAGGCTGGCTCTTGCCCTCGGGGATGAAAATGCTGTATCAATGCCAGTAGCGGCTGCTGCCAATGAGGTTATTTCTTCTTTCATTTCTGTTGCTCCTCTCTGAACCAAAACATCTCTAATGATGTTAGTCTATATTTGGAATGAGGGGAATGGAGGGAAAGGAAAGGAAAGGGAGTGGTACCTCTTCATGAAAAAAAAAAATGAATGAAGAGGTACACATACCCCTTCGTTTCCTTTCTCTCCATTCTCTCAATCCAAACACACCCTATGGAACTGTGTCATCCAAACTTAAAGTTACAGGAGAAGTTAGATGATTCAATCACATTCTAGATTTTGTACATTTTAGTAAGGCTGAAAAAGATGCCATTTTGAGTAGAATACACTTAAAAGGTTTAATATCCTGTTGCTGGAGGTCGCCTGATGATTTTATCAACATTACTCAATGCAACAATTATAGCCACATTGATAAACCTTTTCTTAGCTATTCTAATAATTTTTTTTCTTGGACTCAATTGATATCTATTGATATTGATGGATTTGCTTGTGTTTGCATATCGAAAATGCAACATGTTTTATCACTTGATACCACAATTTAGAGGAAGCCCTTTGATGATTAGACTAAAAGCAATATCTGTTTCTGCTTGTAGGCTTTCAAAAAGGCCAGGAGCTTGGGGCTTGGGGACCTTGATTTTTCGGCTGTTTATGAGACGCTGAAGTTGTCGGAACATTCGTCTTGATACTCTATGCGCACTTCAGGACTGGAATCATTAAGTTGGCTCAAATTGTATCAATGACTCTGGAGGTTATAGCTTCATTGTCAAGGTGATTGATAATTTTGGAAGCAGTAGCTTCATTGCCAAGGTTATATGTTGATTTAAATATAACAAGAACCTGCAGACTTACAACAACTAGTTCCATAAACTTAATTTCGAAATGTTATTCATCGTTAAGGTCATTAATTGATACTGGATGTATTGGGTATGTTCTTGATGGTAGATTTTTTTCTTTAGTTATTTCCCAAAAAAAAAAAAACCTAATTTCAAAGATAAAATTAGAACTTAAAAACACTATTCAATAGAACTAAGAGTACCTTTGGAAGGTGGACCTGAGGCTAGTGGTAGGGGACTCGTTACGGTTGTGTCAAAATCTGCATGTTCGTGATAATGATATGTAAGCTTCGGATCCTCTACCAACATTACCGTTGCGCATGGGGTGAGTTTTCCGTCTGATTTCTTACTTTTAGGGGAGAGAAAATCTTTGAAATGTCCAAAAAAATCATTACTTTATGAGATATCAGGGACATTTATTTATTTATTTATTATTATTATTATTATTATTATTATATATAATCTTAAATCAAGAACTTAATACTAAGTTTTTTTAAAATAAATTTAATCTAATCTAAATAAACATGATAAAATCACATAAAGAAAGTGATAAAAAGCTTACAGGGCCCGATGCACAAACCAAATGTATGCCGAGTCAGGCCCATATGGCACCGCCATGAGCAAGAACCTATAAATGTACATTATTCACTTGATTTCCAGTCCCACCGATCGATAGAGTTAACGAGAGAGAGAACATCATAGAGAGAAGGTCGATCGAGTGAGTGAGTGAGTGACTGAGAGAAAGGGAGAGTGCAATGCCGAGCAGTTTAGCAGTGGGGCTTCAATATGTTCCAACGGATAGAGAAATCATCCTCCGTTATGTTTACAACAAGGTTATTGGGAATCCTATTCCCTACAAGAGTATCATAGTTTGTGATCTTTACGGTGATAGAGAAGCGTGGAAGAAAATATTTGAACAAACGAGAGAAAGTTCTTCACTTTTTTGTCAAGTTGAAGAAGAATACTAAAAAAATTCTAGAATTGAGATGGTTGTTGTCGGTTGCCGGACATGGAGGTCTCAAAACGACATGGTGATAAAAGCAATTTCAACAATTTCACTAGGACTTATCATGATGTTCTTGAAGTTGATGGTTTGCAGTAATTCCCATCATTTTTTTTTTCATTGAAGTGTTGATGTTGTTCAGATCAAAACAGAGAGCAATAGAAAAATCAAAGAATACCAAAAAACCGCACTTGATTGAGGAATTTCAACAAATTGTTTATGGGCATCATTCAATGGGTCAATTTTCTTGTAAAACCTCATCAAGGCATTTGAGAAGAACGCATTTCAGACAAACCCAAATTTTATAATATAGCTTTGAAGTTGTTGGAAACAGGAGTCATAACCCAAGTCTGTTGACAGGCGAACCAGGGCATGGCCATCGGGTTTGGTTCCAATTTTGAGCGAGAGACCTCGTATAGAAAGGAAGCTCAGGTTATGTTTGAAAACAGCTTTCGAAAATTGAAAACTGTATTCAAAAACTTTTTTTTATATTCGCCAAACAGTTTTCAAAAGTAATTTTTTAAAACAGTTTTCAAAAACTGTTTTCTGAAAGCTCTAAATTGGTAATTTTTAATATCATTTTCGACAAACCCAGATTTTATAATATAGCTTTGAAGTTGTTGGAAACAGGAGTCATAACCCAAGTCTGTTGACAGGCGAACCAGGGCATGGCCATCGGGTTTGGTTCCAATTTTGAGCATTCGAGAGACCTCGTATACAAGGGAAGCTCATGTTATATTTGGAAACAGCTTTCTAAAATTGAAAACTGTATTCAAATTTTTTTTTTTATATTCGGCAAACAGTTTTTAAAAGTAATTTTTTTAAAACAGTTTTCAAAAACTGCTTTCTGAAAGCTCTAAATTGGTGATTTCCAACATCATTTTCGAAAAATAACCCTAAAATCATTGTTCACTTCTCTATTTCATTTTTTTCTCATGGTATATAAAAATTTTAAAAATAAAATAATATTAATTATTTTCAAATATTTAGTAAATATGAAAAATAAAATTACTATAGATTTTAAATTTAAACTCAAAACTGAAAATAATTATGTATCAAAATAGTTTTCAAAATAAGATTATCCAAACAACATTTCATTGTTTTCTATTTTGGAAACAGTATCGAAAACTGTTTCCAATTTTAATTTTCAAAAATTAAAAACAAAAAACTGATTTAAACCGCCGACTCAAATATTTATACAGATACTTGCTTACCTGACTCCTTGCGGAAGTAATCACAAGTTTTAATCCTTGAATGCCATTCTGCCTCAACTTATCAAGCACCAAATATACATAAGAAGGATGTGAATGAGCAGTATAAATTTCATTTCTTTACTAATTGGGGTGAGGTGAGTAGAGAGAAGCGACCGTTTTAAATGGGGGACAATATAGATACGTGGCACGTTCTTATTGGACAATGGTGGGGGTGAGGAAGGAGGGAGCTGTGACTTTAATTTAAAAAATTTTCGAATTCCCACGAGTTGTCAATCAATTTTTTATCTTCATTTTGAGACAGTTGTGCCACGTGGCGATTGATCATTAGCTATTCCTTAATCCAAGTTAATCAAACTAGCCCTCATCTTTCGGCCCCACGAAAATTGATGTGTCCGACTGTTTACTGGTTTAGTCTAAAACTGCGGGTTTAGACTAGAGCTAACCCAAGACATTCTCGAGATTTATGGATCGTTATCCCTGAAATCTCTTGTTTGTCTGCCATACCAATTTGTAGTGTTTTTTTTTTCTAAATTAAATACTAACACACAATCCTTAAATATGTTAATCATTTCTTGAGTGGAAGGTTAGAGCTTAGATTTTGTTTCTTGTTTCTGGACCTAATGAGATTGAGAGAGAAAGAGGGCTTTGATTGAAAATTGCCTTTTTCCCTCTCAATCAAACCAAAATCTATACCAAAGTAATTATAATGAATTAATGATCATGGTGATGATGATATTGCTGCCATTAACCAGACACATGTTCTCTCCATTGGCAGTGATCATGTTCATGATCATTATAATGTGCTCATCCAACACCGTCAAATCAGAACAAGAAGCAACGTCAATGATAGAAATGTTACGCATGGAGAGCGATGTATGCGCGATGTCAACCCGGCCCATCTCTTGCCCTGTGAATTGCTTCACGACAGACCCAGTATGCGGAGAGAACGGTGTTACGTATTGGTGTGGTTGTGGGGATGCTGAATGTGCGGGTACGAGGGTGGCCAAGTTGGGGTTCTGCGAGACGGGGAACAATGGGGGAGGCCCATCTCTCTCATGCCAGGCTCTACTTTTGGTGCATATGGTGTGGCTCATCGTGCTTGGTGTTTTTGTCTTGCTCGACCTCTTCTAATTATCTGTCCATTTTGTCCTTCACATATGTATGGAGTAACATTTAGGCGATATCTGGAGAAAGAGCTTAAATCTAATTTGTTTAAATCTTTTTAAAGCAATTTAAGCTTGAATAGATTTAAGCAATTTAGATTTAAATTTGTTTGAATCTTTCGCCAAAGATCTCTTTGAGCTGTAACGCCATTCGTCTTTCTTTATCATTTTTTAAAAAGGTGGTTTGCTTTTATCATACAGTTTATTCATTGAGTTAATCTTAGTGAATTTGTGTTTTTGTTTTGTTTTTACAACAGAAATGTACACATAACACATTGTTTGTTTATACTGCGTACATCCTTCTATTAAGTTGTAAACTAAATGATCCAACTCTAAATCACTCAGTTTCTTGATTTAGATATTGTACACATTAGATAGATATTACATTGATCAGGAAAGTTTTTATCTAATCTGTACAATATCTAAATCACTCAGTTTGCCAGAGTACCGCAACATTTAAAAATGGATATGTAGTCAAAAGCTCTGCTCTGTACAATCTTGTATGTATTGCCTTCATCCCCTTCCACTTGGACCTAAAATGCGCCCAGAGTGATGATCCCCAAAGTGAGAACTTGACAAATCCTAAACACATAGCGTATGTAAACTTTGTTTCTCTCATGTATAGCGAAGTGGCAGTATAAAGAAAATAATCAACAGCATACCTCAATCGCATGGACTGCAGCTTCGGGACATTCACCGGCAGCGGCGACCAACACCAGCGCGGGTTAACAAAGGTAGATCAATGGTTGTCGGGTACCGGCGGGAGTATCTACAGGCTCAAGAAGAAGCTCAATGGTATTATCAATACAATTATGGGTCGACAGATTCATGAAAGTCATCCAACATGTGCCAAATGTTGCTGTTTATATGTATTATTTTATTCATCTTGTCTTTCAGTTATCTTTTTTCTTGCTACTTTGCTTTGAATGAGGCCCTTTCATTATATCCTCCAAATCCAATAATAACCATAATAGTAAGATCATATCATTGAGCTGTTGCTTGAGTTGTAGATAGTAAAGCGGATACCCATCGGTACTCTCACCAGCAGCGTCGACCAACAACCGCGTGGCTTTCCCTACCCCTACTCTCTCTCTCTCTCTATTGCTGTAGCGGCTCGGCCTAACGCTGTAACAGGGGCGCCGTGTAACAGCGAGGCTTTTAAGAGTTGTATGCATATATGTGTTTGGTGATTTATATGGACTTCGGAATAGGGTTCTGATGGTAAAGTATGAAAAAAAATAAATTTATAAACTGAAATTTTAATGAATAATATTAAATTTTAACAAATTTATATGTTGATATGAATTATTCTAATTATTCACAAAATGTCAAATTATTTAATCTATCACATTCTTTTTAATTTAAATAAATTTAATAGTACATGTATATTTTAGTTTTTTAAAGCATATGCCAACTCCGGCCCATGTGGCAGTGCTTGAGCAAGAACATATAAATATATATTATTCACTTGATTCAAGTCCCCCACCAATCGATAGAGTACCGCGAGAGAGAGAACATCGTAGATTTATCAGCGAGAAATTGAGAGAAGGTCGATCGAGTGATTGAGAGAAAGAGAGCTAGAGAGCAATGGCGAGCAGTTTAGCAGTGGAGCTTCGATTTGTTCCAACAGGTGGACAGAGTATCCTCTATTATGTTTACAACAAGGTTTTTGGGAAACCTATTTCTTACGATGGTGTCATAAATTGTGATATTTACAATGACGAAGAAGGTTCAAGAATTGAGAGGGCGGTTGCGGGACATAGAGGTCTGAAAACGGGGCGATATATTTGGATGATCAAAAGAAGACATTAATTGGTTACAAGAGAAGCTTCACTTGTAAGGTACTGCCAAACTAAGATGGGTGAGGAAGGAGTTTCATCCAATTTAATCCATCATCGAAAAACAAATGGTAAGTTTTAATTTTTTGTTAAAGAGATTGAAATAGAAATCTATGGTTTGTATATTCTGACTGCTTAATATTGCAGTATTAGAAACTCATATTTACATGGTGTTTACAAAAGAGTGTCCTAATAGGACTAGGGCATATCAAAGTGTTTTAATAGGACTAAGGTTTCCTATTTACAATAGACTACAAATTCCTAATATTATTTACATTAGGAGTATATACATTTGCACACCCCCTCAATTCGAATAAAGTGAAACCACAGAGAAATTGCTTTTATGTTGAAGAAACCGAGTTGATGACTATCTTTTTGTGAAGATATATGCAAGTTGGGTATCAGTAGGAATATACCAGATTTGGACATTTCTTTGGGCTACTTTTTCTCGAACAAAGTGAAAATCTATCTCAATATGCTTGGTACGAGCATAGAACACTGGATTAGCAGCAAGATAAGTGGCATCAATATTATCATAGTACACTTGAACTGGACGAGTTAAGAATACATGTAAGTCATATAGAAACTAGCGAATCCAGTAAGTCTCAGCTACAGCATAGTTAAGGGATCGGTATTCAGATTCAGTGCTGGAACGAGACACAATGGGTTGTTTCTTCGCTTTTCAAGAAATAATATTTGGTCCAAGGAAGACAGCATAACTTGTGGTGGACCGACAACTGTCAGTGCAGCTGGCCTAGTTAGGATCTGCATAGTATAAAAGAGAAAATCATTTGCAGAAGCAAGAAGTAACCCATGATTAGTAGTACCACATAAATAACGGAAAATGCGTTTAACAAGCTAAAAATGAGCCATTCGGGGATGTAACGACCCAACTCAGGTTGGCCACCCCTGAGATGGTGTCATCACATTTTGAAAATCCCAACACGACACATATATGCCACAATAAAAATAACTCCAATAGAAATTTCTACATCAATCCTCAACCCTCAACAAGGGAGATACATCATTCTGATCTTGACTTAAACATTATATACAACGTAAAATGCGTGAATATTTACAAATAAATTTTTATTTTATTTTCTCATTAGTTTGAGGATGTGGACACATACGTGGCTTACAGATAAAGATTTCGTCTGAGTCTCAACTCACAAAACTATTTGCCTTGTCTGCTACCTGAAATCACTATACAATAAGGGGTGAGCTTCATAAACTCGGTGAATTGAATTTACTAGAAGTATTCAATTTGTATAAATAGTCTTTTTATATTTAATCATTATATCTCACAAAACTTGATTATAGTATTCTACTATCACTGCACATATAATAAGTCTCATTCTCTATCAATCTTTTCTTTTTATATATTTGTTCACCTTAAGATCATCAATTATCTCATAATTATCTTGTTATGAGATTCACAGCATAAAGTCTACCATTTAGATGGTTCTTATCATATCATACTTCTATGTTTCTTTCTCACCATAATTGTCTCTCATTCATCTATAAATAAATTCACAATAACAAACAACACTTCAGCATTTCAGTAATGCAATTAATATTTAAAACATATGCAATGCATGAATTATTATTAGAGAACGTCTTCCCACATGTCGACATGTTTTTATCTTAGACCGACCCCCTCCCGATTCTTTTATTTCCAGCATATACCGGTTGTCACGGTTCTCATTTATTTTCAGCATATACCGGCTGTCACGGTTTTTCTTTATTTCTAGCATATACCAGCTGTCACAGTTTTTCAATTAGACCGGCCCTCTTCTGGTTCTTTTATTTCATGCATATGCATATGAACAATGATATGAAATATGCATATGAACAATAACATAAAAACAAACACGAATTCAAGTATTTAATTTGGCTATCCTGATTATTATCAAATTATTATTGAAAGAAATTCCACTAAATTCCTCTCCTCATAAATCACATCAAATCATCCATCATAGCTTGTCAAGATCCACTAAATTTCATCTCCTCATAAATCACATTAAATCATCCATCATAGCTTGTCAAGATCTACTAAATTTTATCTCCTCATAATTCGTATCAAAACATCAACCGTAGCTCATTAAGAATTTCACTTATCGCTTTTATTATTATATCAACTTATTATTCCAAAAATATTATTTCTCACATAATAATTTTCTATATGTCCAAAATTCCTATCATACCTATCAATCAATTTTTCATCTACCACCAAGATAATAATTTATTTTAATATTATCACTAGATATTTCATTTTTATCTAGGCTACTTAAAGTAAATTTAACTCACCACGTAGCACTTAGAGCTACCCGTGGATCACCTCCTTACATTTCCTGCTCTTCTCAGCAATTTCTTCCGGTTGCTAATCGTCAACACCTGACATAATATTTATTTTAAATCTCTCACTTATTCTTCATAATTTACACCATTTGAAAATTTCCACTTTGAATTCTGAAAAATTCCGTGTATGCTAAAAATTCAAAAATAAACTTCACGTAATTACCTTCTGTTTTTCTTAGAGCTTCCCATGACTCTCTATAAAATTCTCCCGTAATCCCTTTCAAAAATTTGCTCTTTCAACCTTTCTTTTGGTCCCCAAGTGTTTAGAAAAATAGAGTAGTTTGAATTGTAAAAGGAAGAAACCAAACAGGGTTTGGAAATGAATATATATAAAAAAAAAACTTAAATTATTTATAAGAAACCCCCCCCCCCCCCCCCCCAACACATACTGCCACATTTTTTCTTTAGGAAGGAAAAAAATAATTTTTTTCTCTTTTTCTTTCTCTTTTTCCTTTATACTTTTCACGATTTTTTTTGTTTTCCATTTTCTTTGTAACTACGCCTCCACACGTCCAGTTTGTTTGTTTATTTTTTTTAAAGAATTGTTTTATTCAAATAATAATAAACCTTTTACATATATTTTATTTTAATTTCATGTCATATTTATTAAATTAATTTTTTACTTTTATTTTACAATTACGGGTATTACAAATCTACCCACCTTATAAAAATTTTGTCCCTAAAATTTCCTTATCTAACTCCATAAACAAATGTGAATAATATTTCTTCATAATTGTCTCATGCTTTCATGTAATCTCTTCAATATCCTTATTCCGCCACAGAACTTAAACTAATGAAATTATTTTATTACACAAGACTTGTTTTTTTTTGTCTAAAATTCTCACTAGTACTTGTATATAAGCCCAATCTTTCTAAATTTCTATAGCTTAGCTCAAAATATTATAATATTCATCATGTAAAAACTTTCTTAAAAGTGAAACATGAAATACATTATATAAATGTTTTAATTCTGGATGCAAATCCAGGTTACTCACAACTAGCCCAACTTTCTCAACAACTTCATAGGGTCCCACATACCTCGGATTCAGCTTTCCTTTCCTGTTTAAATCTCAATACACATTTTCATTGAGATAATTTCCAATACACCCAATCACCTGCTTGAAACTCCAGAGGTCTTCTTTTTTTATCAGCATAGTTATTCGGTCTATTCTGTGCTGCTTTACGGTTCTCTCTAACCAATTTGATCCTCTCAGTTGTTAACTCAATAATTGATGGACCAGATATATTTCTCTCTCCTATTTCTTCCCAACATACTAGAGTTCTACACCTCCTACCATACAATGTCTCAATCGGTGCCATCCCAATACTAGTTTGATACTGATTATTATAAGCAATTTCAATCGATGGCATGTAAGCATGCCAACTTACTGAGAAACTCATCACATTTGCCCTTAATATATCTTCTAGTACTCTAATAATCCTTTCTGTCTGAGCATGAAAAATTATATTAAATTGTAACCGAGTACCCGTGGCTTTCTGAAAGCCTCTCCAAAACCAAGATGTAAATCTAGCACCTCTATTTGAAACTATGCTTAATGGTGCTCCATACAACCTCACAATCTCAGCTACATCCCTCTTCAATCCTGTACAATCATAGTTACTAATCAACTCCATCCACCATCTTTGCCTCAAATTCAACTCTCTCTGGGTAGGTAAGTATGTTAAAATCTTATGATTAATGAATATCTCACAAGTGTCTCCATACAGATGATATCTCCAATCTTTAAAGTAAACATTATAGCAGCCAACTCTAAGTCATGAGTAGGGTAATTTCTATCATGAATCTTCAATTGCCTAGAAGTATGGGCCATAGCTTTCCTATGTTACACATATCCCAATCATTGATGTGATGCATCACTATACACCATAAATCCTTCATCAACAGAAGGAAACACCAATACTGGAGCTGTAGTCAATTTCTCTTTTAGTAATTGGAAATTTTTCTCGTACTTCCTTCACCATACAAATCTCACCTCTTTTCTGGTCAGTCTATTCAATAGTATTACAATAATATAAAAATTCTTAAAGAATATTTTATAATAATCAACTAACCCCGAGAAGATTCTAATCTCAGTCACATTAGTTGGTCTCTCCCAACTTAACATTGTCTCTACCTTTTGTGGGTTAACTGTTATGCCATTTCTCGATATTATATGTTCCAAGAACGTCATTTCTTTTAGTCAAAATTCACATTTAGGAAATTATGATATACAATCTCTCTCTCCTCAAAATCTCCAGCACAATTTCTAAATATTTTGCATGCTCTTCCTTAGTCTTAGAATACACCAAGATGTTATCGATGAACACGACCACAAGATTATCAAGAAATGGTTCAAATATTTTATTCATCAAGTCAATGAATGTTTCTGGAACATTAGTCAATCCAAATGACATCACAAGAAACTTATGACCATAACATGTTCTAAAAGCAGTCTTAGGCACGTCTCTCTCCTTTATCCTTAACTGGTGATAATCTGATCTCAAGTTTATCTTAGAAAACACTCTCACTCCTTGCAACTGCTCAAACAATTCATTTATCCTAGGTAAAAGATATTTTTTCTTATTCAACTATTTTTATTCTATACACAATCTCATCGTTCCATCTTCCTCCTTCACAAACAACATAGGGGCTCCCCAAATACATTAGGTCTGATAAATTGTTTATCTAAATATTCTTGAACTTTTAACTCTCTTAACTCAGTGGGTGTCACTCTGTAAGGTGCTATTAAATATATGTGGTGAACCTGGTATCACATCAATAGAGAATTAAATCTCCCTACTGGGAGGCAATCTAGACAGCTCATCACGAAATACATCATGAAAATCTTTCACTACCAAGATTTCTTCTAACTTCCTATTTTCCTTTCTAGAATCCATTATGTATGCCAAATACTCCTCACACCCTTTCTTCAAGTATCTACTAGTAGTCAGAGTAAAATAAGATAGTTCGAGAGTATTTTACGTTCTCTCTGAAAGTTAAACTCTTCATGTTCATATCTTGAACACTACCTTTTTTCTGGAACAATCAACCCAAGCGTAATCGTCGACAACCAATTCATTCTCAAAATTAAATGAAATTACATTATATTCAAAGATAATAAATCATCTTCAGATTCTCTATCACTGATACAAATCACACAACCCTTGTAAGTATTTATGATTATCACTCTATCTCTAGTGGGAACTTCAACAAAAATATTTTGCATCAAAGAACTAATACATACTTCAATAGATTTCATATGAATACTGGTTGCAAAAGAATGGGTTGCACCAAGATCAACCATCTGCCTGTCAGTTACTGGTAAAATACCAAATAATCTCTCTATATGTTTCTCCCAAAACTCAGGCTTAAAATGATTCATAGATCCTTTAAACAACAAGGCGTTCGACTTAATACATCTAGCAAAACAATCTCTCTGCATCTCGTGCATAAACTTACTTTTCCCCCTTTTGAACATTTACCATTACTGGATTTACAACAACGTCATGCATTACTCTGGCTTGTTCATCAAGTCTATTCTATAGGCTATCAACTCTATCATCTGTTACATTCATTTTCTCAAGAGCATGTGTAAGAGCTTATCTTAGCTCATCTCTTTTAACTTCAGATTTTCTCACACTGTTTCTAGTATCAATTATACTATCAACATGTTCCCTTCTAGGAACCACAGATTCAGACTCAACCTCAACCTGTCAAAAAATATTGGGAGCCTACCATGCCCTCTCAAATCAACAACTCTAACTCTAGCTCTAGTACGTCCACGTTTCATCCTCAAACTATTAAAATATAATTTATTTTAATCTTCCACTTATTTACTTTTTATTCAGTCCACAGAATCATAAAACCTAATGCTATAATACCAAAATTGTAACGACCTATCCCGGGTTGGCCACCCCCGAGATGGTGTCATCACATTTTGAAAATCCCAGCACGACACATATATGCTACAATAAAAATAACACCAATAAAAATTTCTAAATCAATCCTCAACCCTCAACAAGGGAATACATCATTCTGATCTTTACTTAAACATTATATACAACGTAAAATGCATGAATATTTACAAATAAATTTTTATTTTATTTTCTTGTTAGTCTGAGGATGTGGACACGTATGTAGCTTACAGATAAGGATTTTGTCTGAATCTCAACTCACCAAACTATTTGCCCTACCCGCTACCTAAAATTATTGTACAATGAGGGGTGAGCTTCACAAGCTCAGTGAATTAAATTTACTAGAAGTATTCAATTTGTATAAATAGTCTTTTTATATTTAATATATTATATCTCACATAACTTGATAATAGTATTCTACTATCACTACACATATCATAAGTCTCATTCTCTATCAATATCTTCTTCTTATATATTTGTTCACCTTAAGATCATCAATTATCTCATAATTACCTCGTTATGAGGTTCACAGCATAAAGTCTACCATTTAGATGTTTCTTATTATATCATACTTCTATTTCTCTTTCTCACCATAACTGTCTCTCTGTAAGACTCATTCATCTATAAATAAATTCAAAATAACAAACAACATTTCAACATTTCAGTAATGCAATCAATATTTAAAACAGATGCAATGCATGAATTATTATTAGGAACGTCTTCCCATATGTCGACATAGTTTTATCTTAGACCAGCCCCTCCTGGTTCTTTTATTTCCAGCATATACCGGCTGTCACGGTTTTTCTTTATTTCCAGCGTATACTAGCTATCACGGTTTTTCAATTAGACCGGCCTCCTCACGATTATTTTATTTCATGCATATACATATGAAAAATGACATGAAATATGCATATAAATAATAACATAAAAACAAACATGAATTCAAATATTTAAATTGGCTATCCCGACTATTCTCAAATTATTATTGAAAGAAATTCCACTAAATTCATCTCCTCATAAATCACATCAAATTATCCATCATAACTTGTCAAGATCCACTAAATTTCATCTCCTCATAATTCATATTAAAACATTAACCATAACTTATCAAGAATTTCACTTATCACTTTTATTATTAAATAAACTTATTATTCCAAAAATATTATTTCTCACATAATAATTTTGTACATGTCCAAAATTCCTATCATACCTATCAATCAATTTTTCATCTACCACCAAAGTATAAGCTAATAATTTTTTTAATATTGTCACTAGATATTTCATTTTTATCTAGATTACTTAAAATAAATCTAACTCATCATGTAGCACTTAGAGCTACCCGTGGATCACCTCTTTGCCTTTCCTGCTCCTCTCAGTAATTTCCCCTGATTGCTGATTGTCAACACCTGAAATAATATTTATTTTAAATCTCTAACTTATTCTTCAATACTTCATAATTTACATCCTTTGAAAATTCCCACTTTGACTTCCGGGAAAATCCTTGTATGCTAAAAATTTAAAAATAAACTTCACGTAATTACCTTATGTTTTACTTAGAGCTTCTCGTGACTCTCTATAAAATACTCCCGTAAACCCTTTCAAAAATTTGTTCTTTCAACCTTTCTTTCGGTCCCTAAGTGTTTAGAGAAATAGAGTAGTTTGAATTGTAAAAGAAAGAAACCAAACAGGATTTGGAAATGAATATATAAAAGAAAAAAAGAAACTTAAACTATTTATGAGAAAAAAAAAAAGAAGCAAAAACTCAGCAGTTCCCTCCTCCCCCCAAAACACATGCAGCCACGGCTTTGCTACATGTAAAACATGCACAGCTTCACATTTGCCACTTGCTGCCACATTTTTTTTAGGAAGAAAAAAAATAAATTTTTTCTCTTTTTCTTTTTCCTTTTCCTTTATACTGTTTACGATTTTTTTTTTTCCATTTTCTTTGTAACCACGCCTCCACGCATCCAACTTATTTGTTTGTTTTGTTTTTTTTAAAGAATTGTTTTATTCAAATAATAATAAACCTTTCACATATATTTTTTTTTAATTTCATATCAAATTTATAAAATTACTTATTTACCCTTACTTTACAATTACGGGTATTACAAGGGAGCATACAAAAACTGACTAGCTAGGTTAACAACATATGCCATATCAGGTTAGGTTATAGTTAAGTACCGAAGACCTCTAATCATACTCCTAAATTCCAAAGGATCTGCTAGTAGGTCACCCTCGTATAGTGAAAGTGCGGTATGGGAAGGTAGCTGAGTTTAATTTAAGTAGAAGGTATGGGAAGGTAGATGGTTTGGCTGAAGACATAAAAAATTTAAGTAGAAGGTCATTGGTGCATTTAGTTTTAGAGAAAAACAAACCAGTGGGACGATGAACAACTTCAATGCCCAGCAAATAATGAAGATCACCAAGATCCTTCATAGCAAATTGGTTATATAAAATATGAACAAAATACAAAAAAAAGGACTAGAATTATTATCAGTGAGAATAATGTCATCAATATACAATAGTATGATAAGAAGACCTTGGGATGACGCAAGAACAAACATTGAAGTGTTTGCCCGACTACAAGAAAAACTAAGAGTAAGAAGGAAAGAAATGAAGCGGTGAAACCAAGCCCAAGTAGCTTGTTTCAAACCATAAATGGCTTTGTGTAATTTACAGACATGAGTGGGACGAAGAGTACCAACAAAACCAGGAGGTTGTTTCATGTACACCACTTCATTAAGATAACCATAAAGAAATGCATTCTTAACATCAATTTATCGAATCACCCTCGAATAAGAAATTGCCAAGGATAAAACAATGCATATAGTAGTAGATTTAACAATAGGACTAAAATTTTCATGATAGTCAATACATGGTTGTTGATGGAATCCCTGAGCGACCAACCTCGCTTTGTAGGGCTCCACAGACCCATCAGCCCGATATTTAATTCTGTAAATCCACTTACACCCAACTAAATTTTTCATTGGATCATATGAAACTAGATCCCAAGTGTGGTTAGTTAAAAGTGCATTAAATTCGTCAGACATAGCTGACCGCCACTCGGGATCTTTATTTGCCTGAGAAAAATAAGTTGGTTCAGTTTGTTGGGTAATAGTGGAAAGAGAGAGTAATTGTTTGGGTTTACAAATTCCAGTTTTAGAATGAGTGATCATGGGGTGACAAGGGGCAGGGTGGGATGGTGGTTGAAAAGTGAAGGTAGAATGAGCGGTTAGTTCAAGAGAGGGAATGACAATGGGAGTGGAAGAAGCTGAGGTTGGGGTTGATGAGACGGATAAAGGAAATGATAAGGGGAGAGACATTGGTGGGGTGGTTGAATGATGAGAGAGAAAATTAAGGGTCCAGCAGTAGAGACCGAAGGAGGAGGCAGCAAGGCAATGGGAGTCGGTGGTGGAGAATAAAGATTAAGAACAAAGAGACTAAGAATGGAGTTACTGGAGACACAGAAGGGAGAAGATTGATGTAGGGGTTCGACCGTAGTAAGAAGAAGTGAAGGAATGGATGAGTGGTTAGGTGTAAGGGAGGGGACAGGTGCAGTGAAAGTAGGATAGGGAAAACATAATTCATGGAAGACAACATGACGACTGGTATAGACACGACCAGTGGTGGGATCTAGACACCTATATCCTTTGTAATTTTGAGCATAACCTAAGAAGACGCATTGTTTGGATCGAGGTGCAGGATTGTTGGGTGCATTGGTAGTGTGGTTAGGATAGCAGGCACACTCGAAGACACAAAAAGATGAGTAATCAAGAATTTTAGACAACAATTTTGTCTAAGGAGCTTGATTTCGAAAAACAGGAGTAGAGAGACGATTGATGATGTAAAGTGCAGTGTATATAGCTTCAACCCAAAATGACTCAGGAAGATATGAGTGAATTAAGAGGGTGCGTCCTATTTCACTAATGTGTCTATGCTTATGTTCTGTGACACCATTTTGTTGAAAAGTGTTTGGGCAAGACATGCAAAAAGTAATATCATGTTGAGCGAAAAATTGTTTGAAAGACATTTGATCAAATTCTTTACCACCATCACTTTGAAAAGTTTTTATTTTTTTTTAGAAAATTGATTTTTAATAAGAACTTTAATGGTACAAAAGTGTTGAAAGACTTCAGATTTTTTATATATAGGAAAATTCCAAGAATAACGAGAAAAATTTTCCACAAAAATAACATAATATCGATAACCCAAATTTGATAAAATAGGAGATTATCAAATATCATGATATATTAAAGCCAAAGGTTGGTTAGTACAATGCTGAACATAATCAAAAGGTAAATGTTTAGACTTGCCTAACCGACACTCCAAACAAAAACCAGAATATTTATAAGACAATGAAATATTCTTACGAGTTTGTAAAAAAGAAAATACACGGGAACCTAAATGACCAAGTCGACGATACTAAACATCACCAGAGACTTGACGAAAGACTAGTGTAAGAGAAGAGAGAGTGACTGAGCCGGGTGGAAGAAGGTAAAGGTCACCATTACCGGAGGATTTGAGAAGAGTTCTCCCTGTACTCTTGTCCTTAATAACAATATGAGATGCATCAAAGTTAGCGGTGCAGTTGTGGGACATGCATGACATTTTTAAGTCGAAGTGGTTTGGTGGAGGTGCGTAAGTAAGTAGAACCAACATTATTAATATCAAGCAATTGTCCATTACCAACCAAAATTTTAGTTTTTCCAAAATAAGGTGTAAGGTTAGTAAGTATACCTGACTGAAAAGTCATGTGAGCGGAGTGTAATACCCGTATTAGTAAAGAAAGGGTAAAGAAGTAATTTAATAAATATGACATGGAGTTAAAATAATATATATATATATATATATATATATATATATGTGTGTGTGTGAAAGATTTAATTTTATAAAACAATTCTTAAAAAACAAAATGGATGCGTGGTGGTGTAAAGAAAAAGAAAAGAAATCGTCCAGAAAGGAAAAAAAAACAAAATAAAAGGAAAAATAAAAAAAATAAAAAAAAGTTTTTCAAAAAATAAAGATGGCAGCGTGCAACACCTGGAAGTCTAGGTGTTGCATCAAACCCATGCAAGGACGCTAATCAAAATTGTGGGCAGGCAGCAAAACAGTGATTACCGTTTATATACGATTTTAATTTTTGTTTTGTTTAAGTAAATTTTTACTAAATCCTGTTTGGTTTTCTTCAACTATGATTCAAATTACTCTCTTTATTTAAACACTTGGGGACCGAAAGAAAGGTTGAAAGAGTAAAATTTTGAAGGAGTATACGGGATAATTTTATAGATAATCACAAGAAACTCTAAGAAAAACAGAAGGTAATAACATGAAGTTTATTTTTGAAATTTAGCATACATGAAATTTCTCAGAATTCAAAGTGGGAATTTCCAAAGAGTGTGAATTATTGAAGAATTGAAGAATAAATTAGAAATTTAATATAAATATTATGTCAGGTGGTGATGATCAGCAACCGGGGGAAATTACCGAGAGGAGCAGGAAAGGCAAGGAGGTGATCCACGGGTAGCTTTAAGTGCTACATGGTGAGTTAGATTTACTTTAAGTAATCAAAATAAATACGAAATATATAGTGATAATATTTGAATAAATTATAACCTATGATTTGATGATAGATGAAAGTTGTTTGATGGGTATGATAGGTATAACTGATATGTTGAAAGTTATTATATGAGAAGCAATATTATTGGAATAATGAGTCGATTTAATAATAAAGGTGATAAGTGAAATTCTTGACGAACTATGGATGATAAATTGATATGATATATGAGGAGAAGAATTTAGTGAAATTGATCAAATAATTATTTGAGAAAAAGCAGGATAGCTAAATTGAATGTCTGAATACATGCTTGTTTTTGTATTATTGTTCATATGCATATGCAAGAAATAAAAGAACCAAGAAGAGGTCGGTCTAAATGAAAAACCGTGACAGCAGATATATGCTGAAAATAAAAGAATCGTGAGGGCAGCCGATCTAAATAAAATAAAACAACCGAGAAGGTAACCGTTCTAAGATAAAAACATGTCGACATGTGGGAATAAGTTCTCTAATAATAATTCATGCATTGAATCTATTTTAAATATTGATTGTATTACTGAAATGCTGAAGAGTTGTTTGTCATTGTAAATTTATTTATAGATGAATGAGTCTCACAGAGAGACAGTTATGATAAGAAAGAAACATAGAAGTATGATATGATAAGAACTATCTAAATGGTAGACTATATGCTGTAAACCTCATAACGAGGTAATTATGAGATAATTGATGGTCTTAAGGTGAACAAATATATAAAAAGAAGAGATTAATAGAGAATATGACTTATGGTATGTGTAGTGACAATAGAATGCTATTATCAAGTTATATGAGATATAAATGATTAAATATTAAAAGATTATTTATAAAAATTGAATACTTCTAATAAATTTAATTCACTGAGCTTGTGAAGCTCATCCCTCAATGTTAAATGATTTCAGGCAGCATGTAGGATAGATAGTTGGCGAGCTGAGATTCATATGGATTCATTATCTGTAAGCCACGTGGTCCACGTCCTCAGACTAACGAGAAAAAAAAACATTTGTAAATATTCATGCATATTATGTTGTATGCAATGTTTAAGTTGAGATCTGAATGATGTATCTCCTCTGTTAAGGGCTGAGGATTGATGTAAATACTTGCAGTGGTAAATTTTTATTGTTGCATATATGTGTCGTGTTGAGATTTTCAAAATGAAATAACACCATCTCGGGGGTGATCAACCCAGGATAGGTCGTTACACGGAGGCAGCCGTATCAGGATACCACTGAGCAATATTAGACTCACCAAGTGACATGGCAGTAAAAGATTTTGGCAAATCATGAAAGACAACAGCATGATTGAACCGATAAGGACAAGTTAAGGCAAGGTGATCGGTGGTGTGACATATTTGACATGGCGTGGAGGATGCACTAGGATGCAATCCCAATAAACCTTCACGACTGTAAAGGGAAATACTAGCAGATCGATTAAATATAGGAGAAAAGTGAGATGACTGATTAATACCTGAACCATGTTGGGATGAAGCACCACGACCAGTATTGTGGCCACATCCTCGGCCACGATCCCGATAACCAGAATGACCCCTGCCATGACCACGAGAATCACGAGAGGTGGTGGTGGTGGCAAAGACTGTAGGAGGGTAAGAAAGCTGAGAAGAGACCTGAAGATGCTTTAGGCATTGTTCCTGGATGAGCGGTTTAGTGCGCAGACTCTCAAAAGTAAGAGAGATATTGGTGTTGGTGACCGTGGCGATGAAGCTTTCATACTCGGTAGGTATACCTGCTAAGGCATAGGAGATGAGGTCTTCGTTGGAGAGAGGTGAATTAATAGCAGCAAGGGCATCAGCTATGGCTTTAAGGTCCCGAATATATTGTTCCATAGATTTTCCAGCTTTAGTATGTTGATGAAGCTTCAAGCGAAGGTTAAACTCATTTTCATTAGACTGATCAAGGTAACGTTGTTCCAAGGCTAGCTAGACATCCCAAGAAGTACGAAAATCATGGATGTCTTGGAGTATGTCTGAAGTAAGGGTTGCATTAATCCAAGAGCAAAGGTATTGGTCCGTACGAAGGTAGGGTGAGAAAGCAGGGTTAAGGGTTATGGTGCCATCACTGGAATAATAACACTGGGTGGGTGTAATACCTGTATTTGTAAAGTAAAGGTAAAGAAGTAATTTAATAAATATGACGTGGAATTAAAAACAAAAATCTATGTGAAGGGTTTAGTAGTATTTGAATAAAGCAATTCTGGAAAAAAAAAATCTGGGACGTAATGTCCCAGAAGACAGAAGTAGAGTAAGGCAAAAGAAGACAAAAGTAAATTAAAAAAAAAAAACAATGAACAGTAAAACGTGGCAGCAGGTGGCAGCACCTGCTGTCAAGTTTATTGTAGTTGTGCCAAGTATAAAGGAAGGCAATTGTATACCTTGCAAGTGTCCAATACGTGGAGGAAATTTAGAGATTTTATGGTGACTAAGCAAGCAACTTTTAAAGTTGCAGAAGATATTTTTCACATCAAACTTTTATATATAGGAAGTAGACGTAAACTTAAAATTTTACTTATCAAACTAGTTGAGTTTTCTTTCCATTACGCGTCTTCTCTAAACACGTGGGGACCGAAAGAAGTATTGAAATAGCAAAATTTTGAAGGAGTTTACGGGAAAATTTTATAGATAGTCATGGGAAGCTATCAGAAAAATAGAAGGTACTACCGTAATGTTTATATTTTTGAATTTTTTAGCGTTCATGAAATTTCCCGAAAGTCAAAGTGAGAATTTTCAGCGGGTGTGGTTTATGAAGAATTTAAGAAATAATTAGAAATTTAATACAAATATTATGTCAGGTGTTGATGAACAACTACCAGAGGAAAGTTCGGAGAGGAATAGGAAGGGCAAGGAAGTGGTCCACGGGTAGCTTTAAGTGCTACGTGATGAGTTGGATTTACTTTAAGTAATCTAAATAAAAAACAAATATCTAATAATAATATTAAAATAAATTATTAGCTTATACTTGGTGGTAGATAAAAATTAAATTGATATGTATGATATGAATATTGAACACATAGAAAATTATTATGTGAAAAGAAATATTTTTAGAATAATGAGTTGATTCAATAATGATGGTGATAAAGAGATTTTGACTAGTTGGTGAATAAATTGATGTGATATATGAGAAGAAGAAAATTTTGAAATTTATTTAGCGGAAAGTTAAGGAAAGATCGAATAGTTAATTTAAATATTTTGCATTTATGTTGTGTTTATATTACTGTTCATATGCATATTTCATATCATTATTCATATGCATATGCATTAAATAAGATAACCGAAAGAACCGGGAAGGGACCGGTCTAATGGAACAACCGTGACAGCCGGTATATGCTGGAAATAAATTTTGTGACAGTCGAGATAAGCTGTAAAGAACTGGAAAGGGGTCGGTATAAGATAATAATAACCTGTCGACATGTGGGAAGACGTTCCCATTATAATCATTCATGCACTGCATCTATTTTAATTATTGCTTGCATTATTGAAATGTTGATGTATGGTATATTATTGTGAATTTATTTATAGATGGATGAGTCTTCCAGAGAGAGACAATACAATGAGAAAAAGAGAAAAATACATAGAAATATGATGACATGGGGATTATTTAAATGTTAGACATTAGGTTATTATCCAGTTATAGGAGAAACAAATGATTAATTATTAACAGACTATTTATGAAATTTGAATACTTTTAGTAAATTTAATTCACTGAGCTTGTGAAGCTCATTCCTCATTGTATAATGATTTCAGGTAGCAGACAGGACCAATAGTCTGGTGGGTTGAGAGTCAGTCAGATTCATTTTCTGTAAGCCACGTACGTATCAATATCCTCAAACTAATGAGAAAATGAAGTAAATAATTATTTGTAAATACTCATGCATTTTACGTTGTATATTATGTGTAAGCTAATATCAAATTTATGTACCTCCCCTGTTAAGGGCTGAGGATTTAAAATAAAAAAAATTTGTTAGTATTATTTTATTGTTGCATATATGTGTCGTGCTGGGATTCTCAAAATGTAATGACATCGTCTCGGGGGTGGCCAACCCGGGATGGGTCGTTACAGTGGGAATAGGGAAAGTACCTTCAACGTACCCGATCAGGTCGTAACTTATAATGACTGGGAGAATTTGAGAGCGCCAAAGAATATAATTAGAATTATCGAGTTTAATATTAACCAAGTGGGTGATACTAGGAGCGGAGAACAGAGGGAGATTAGGGAAAGGTGGATGAGATGGGGAATTAATTAGGGAGGGTACAGACCCTGATGGAGGAATTAATTGTGTATTGGGCATTGTGTTGGTTGGTGGGGTGGGAAAAATAGGAAATTTTGGTATTTTTGGTAGTGTGGCGTCATAGGGAAGGAGGTGTGTGGGATCGGGTGCGGTAGGAAATTGATGGGTTTGTGGAGAATAAGTGGCAGGTGAGAGGGAGAGTGAGGAACCAAGTGCTAGAGGGAGAGTGACCGGATGAGAGAGAGAGTGTTGATGGGAGGTGATGGGTGTGGTACCAGGTGCTGTAGGGAGCGTAGGACAGTTGGCAGGTAAGAGAGAGAGTGAGGAACCAAGTGAAGGACCAGTTGTATTAACAAGTGAAGGACCGGTTGTAGATGTAGGCATAATTATGACAGGACCAGCTGATGGAACAGAGAGGACTAGGGAGTCATGTGCGGCACTAGACACATGGGTGATGTTAGCCGTGATGCTACTGGGGACCACAACAAGGTGGGGGATTTCAGTAAAGGGAGAGGTAATTGGAGCAGTATTTTCCATGATTTTGGATTTAGAAGGAGAGAAACAAGTGTTTAGGGTTTTTGGATCTTATTGCTCTGATACTATGAAGAGATTGAAATAGAAATTTAGGGTTTGTATATCTTGAACGCTTAATATTGCAGTATTATAAACTCATATTTATAGGGTGTTTACAGAAAAGTGTCATAATACGACTAAGGTATATCAGAGTGTTCTAATAGGACTAAGGTTTCCTATTTACAATATACTAGAAATTCCTAATATTATTTACATTAGGAGTATATACATTTACACTTGCTATGCATATTTGATTGGATTATTTATTTTTCAAGATAAAAAATAAAAATACCTTTAAGTTTATATCGAAATTATACTTACATCCTTCTAATTTGAAAATAGAATTGAGACCAAGAGACAGAATTGGGAGTTGAGAGAAGTAGATCTTAACGGGAGGACCTACTTAGTGAAAAGGAACAAGAGTTGAAAATTCAGTAAGGGTATTGGCTAATAAAGAGAAGGATGTAGTAGAGTGATCAAATCTTCTATATGAGAGGGAAAAGAAAAAAAAACTTTGAGTGCTTCAGAGGGGGAGATTGACTTGAAAGAAGTTTTTCCACAAAAAGAGAAGGAATGGATTAACAAAGTGAAGGTAGATCTTCAGAAGTCCTTCATTTCACTTGAAGACAAGAAGAAGCAAGTTGATTGTGCAAACAAGAAACTAGAGACCTTGAAGAGTGAGTCAACTGAATTATCACTTCCAGAGATGAAACCCAAGGAAGAACTAGATGTAGTGGGAGCTCATTGATGAAAAAAGGAAGAGTTAATGAAGGTAGATGGCATTGCTGAGGAGAGGGAGGCTCTCACCAGGTTTCTCAAGGATGAACGTGACAGGTTGAGTGAGACCAACATAAATGTGATGTGGAGTCACTGGATCGTTTCAAAGCACAAATAGTAGCAAATTGATACAAACAAAAGTCGGGCTATCTGAAAAAGAATAAGAAGTCCAAATTTGAACCACAAGCTCCCCTGGGAGATATTGGTACAACATTAAGAAAATCTACTAAAGTCAAGAGATCAGCAATTCCTAGTGATTACATTGTGTATCTACAAGAATCTGACTATAATTTTGGAGCCGAAAATGATCTTGAAACCTTTTCACAGGCCATGAGTTCCAGAGAGTCAACCTTGTGGCATGATGCCATGAAGGAAGAGATGAATTCCATGAAAAGTAACGGAGTCTGGGATCTTGTAGAGTTACCTAATGGGGCGAAGGCCATTGGTTGTAAATGGGTTTTTAAGACCAAGAAAGATTCATTAGGCAACATTGAGAGAAACAAAGCGAGACTCGTTGCTAAGGGATTTACTCAAAAAGAAGGAATTGATTATACGGAGACTTTCTCTCCTGTATCTAAGAAAGATTCTCTTCGTATTATTTTGGCATTAGTTGCTCATTTTGACCTTGAGCTGCAACAAATAGATGTGAAAACCGCATTTCTTAATGGAGATCTAGAGGAGGAGGTTTATATGAAACAACCTGAAGGTTTCTCCTCTAATGATGGTGAGCATTTGGTTTGCAAGCTTAAGAAATCCATATATGGTTTAAAACAAGCCTCCCGTCAATGGTATCATAAATTCCATGAAGTAATTTTTTCATTCGGTTTTGTTGAAAACCCCATGGATCAATGTATATACCAGAAGGTCAGTGGGAGTAAAATTTGTTTTCTAGTTTTATATGTGGATGATATTTTACTTGCAATCAATGATAAGGGCTCGCTGCATGAGGTGAAACAATTTCTCTCTAAAAATTTTGATATGAAAGATATGGGTGAGACATCTTATGTCATTAGCATTAAGATCCATAGAGATAGACCTCGAGGTGTTTTAGGTCTGTCACAAGAAACCTATATCAACAAAGTTTTAGAGAGATTTCGGATGATAGATTGTTCACCAAGTGTAGCTCCCATTGTGAAGGGTGATAGGTTCAATGTGAACCAATGCTCGAAAAACGATTTTGAGAGGGAATCCATGAAGAACATTCCATATGTTTCTGCAGTCGGAAGCCTTATGTATGCTCAGGTCTGCACTAGACCTGACATTGCATTTGTTGTGGGGATGCTAAGGCGATATCAGAGTAACCCAGGTGTAGACCACTGGAGAGCTGCAAAGAAAGTAATGAGGTATCTTCAAGGAACTAAAGACTACAAGCTTATATATAGACAGACGGGCAATCTGGATATGATTGGCTACTCTGATTCAGACTTTGTTGGCTGTGTTGATTCACGTAAATCAACATCAGGGTACATTTTTCTGATGGTCGGTGGAGTTGTTTCTTAGAGAAGTGCTAAGCAGACATTGACTGCTACTTCTACTATGGAAGCCGAGCTCATCTCCTGTTTTGAGGCCACTTCACATGGTGTATGGCTTAGGATTTTTATTTCTGGGCTTAGAGTCATGGATTCTATATCTAGGCCATTAAGAATTTTCTGCGACAATTTAGCTGCTGTCTTTATGGCTAAGAACAATAAAAGTGGAAGTCGAAGTAAACACATCGACATTAAGTATTTAGCCATAAGAGGTCGTGTAAAAGAAAAGAAAGTGGTCATTGAACACATTAGCACTGAATTAATGATCGCTGATCCTTTTACTAAAGGCATGCCACCTCTGAAATTCAAGGATCATGTAGAGAAAATGGGACTTGGTTCCACTTTGTAAGTGTATACATACAGTTTATTAATGAAACTCTTACATATTTTGATGTTTTCCCATATTCATGTGCACCTTAATTTCTTTGAGAAAATTCATCTGTATAGGACCAAGAATAAACATAGGGTTTATTCATTAAGAAATGTTACCACATGAAAAATAATACTTAAGGAACTAAATGCATTGTAATACATGGAAGGTAATACTCACTCTTAGAGGACTTATCGCCATGATTGATGTATTTACTTCTTAAAATACATCAATGGGATTAAGTTAGGTTAAACATATGGACCAAGTGGGAGAACGTAATAAATTCAAGAGGCCATTATGCTCCACTAATTAGTGGAATTATGGGAGGCCATTATGCTCCACTAGTTAGTGGAATTATGGGAGGCCATCATGCTCCACTAACTAGTGGAATTATTAGAACATTTCTCCTATAAATAGGATGACCATAGAGCATATTGAGAGTTAGAGAGAGCAACACAAGGTGTATGCTTAAGGAATTTTGGTTCATATTCTCAATGGTTGTATTGAGAGCATAAGGTATATGTAACCAATCTATATGTGGTCCATGTTTAACTCTTTAGCCTCTCATTGATTGTGGTAACAAGCGTATAGAATACGGACGAACGTTCTTGATGGAAGAACAAGTATAAACTTCGTTGCAAGGTTTGGTCCCTAGACTCGGGATTACTCATTTTTCTTTCATACACCATCAATTAAAGAGAGTTCTGAGAGTCTAGAAGAACCAAAATCGAGAGAATAGCGGATTGTATAAGTGGAAAGCTTCAATGGCCGGAGGTATGTTTACGGTCTTTATAATTCCGCATTTAATATATATGCTATTTAAGTTGTTTAGCATGTTTAGATTTTATTTAAGTTCTTACAGTATATACATTTACACTTGCTATGCATATTTGATTGGATTATTTATTTTTCAAGATAAAAAATAAAAATACCTTTAAGTTTATATCGAAATTATACGTACATCCTTCTAATTTGAAAATAGAATTGAGACCAAGAGACAGAATTGGGAGTTGAGAGAAGTAGATCTTAACGGGAGGACCTACTTAGTGAAAAGGGACAAGAGTTGAAAATTCAGTAAGGGTATTGACTAATAAAGAGAAGGATGTAGTAGAGTGATCAAATCTTCTATATGAGAGGGAAAAAAAAAAACTTTGAGTGCTTCAGAGGGGGAGATTGACTTGAAAGAAGTTTTTCTACAAAAAGAGAAGGAATGGATTAACAAAGTGAAGGTAGATCTTCAGAAGTCCTTGATTTCACTTGAAGACAAGAAGAAGCAAGCTGATTGTGCAAACAAGAAACTAGAGACCTTGAAGAGTGAGTCAACTGAATTATCACTTCTAGAGATGAAACACAAGGAAGAACCAGATGTAGTGGGAGCTCATTGATGAAAAAAGGAAGAGTTAATGAAGGTAGATGGCATTGCTGAGGAGAGGGAGGCTCTCACCAGGTTTCTCAAGGATGAACGTGACAGGTTGAGTGAGATCAACATAAATGTGATGTGGAGTCACTGGATCGTTTCAAAGCACGAATAGTAGCAAACTGATACAAACAAAAGTCGGGTTATCTGAAAAAGAATAAGAAGTTCAAATTTGAAGATTTGGTTCAAAGGAGGCAAGATTAGAATCAATTATTTTAGTTCTAGTAGATTTAGTTGGTTTATTTCTAGTGAGAGTAGTTAATTTATTTTATTAGTAATTCAAACTGACACATTAAGAAATCAATCAAGAAGAAAAATAGAGGAGTTTTTCTTCTCTCAAATTTCATCGATTTGTGTGTTTTGGGATAGCTTTTTTTTTTTTTTTTTTTTTTTTTTTTTTGCAACTAATAGATCATCATCAGTTGTAAATTTTTTTCACATTAAAATATACAGTGTCATCTATTCTTTTATTTTATAAGGATCAGGTTAACAGGTGCTTTAAAGGCAATTAACAATTAAATAGGATATTTATGTTACAATCAGTTCTAAGATTGACTTGATTTTACAAATATAACTTTATATGTAATTAACATATATCTTAATAAATTAAAGAAATATTTGGAATACCGCTTAAAACTGAAAGACAAATTTAAAACCTCAATGCTTTTGTCTCCACCGGACACCCGTCAACCAAACTTATTATGTGTTCTACTAATTGTTATCATTAATGAATGTTCTGTTTTGCATACTCTTAGTATCAATTATACAAGAGCTTGCTTACTTGACTGGCTGCATGTAGAAAGTAATAAAAAAATTAATCCTTGAATGCCCCATATATATATACAGAAGAGGGATGTGAAACAATGCTTGTTACTCATCATTACGTACAAACATAGAAAAATGCTAATAAAGCAGACCTTCACAAATACAATCTGAGAAAGAGAAGCTCACGTTCTAGTTCTTTTTGACAGTACATTGACAAAATATTTATTCCTGCATTATTGATTGAAGAGTGATCTGTATACATCAACAAAATTTGATCTAGTGGAGCAGCAAACATTCTCTTCTACAAGAAAATATGGAATTAAGGTCAAGGGGACTACCATAAACAGTTACATAACAAAACTTTCCTGAATGTAATATCTATCTAATCTGTACAATATCTAAATCACTCAGTTTGCCAGAGTAAGGCAACATTTAAAAATGGAAATATAGTCAAGCTCTGCTCTGTACAATCTTGGATGTATTGCCTTCATCCCCTTCCACTTGGACATAAAATGCGCCCAGAGTGATGCTCCCACAATGTGAGAACTTGACAAATCCTACTACTGATTCGCTGTTTCGAAAAGAATAGAGGATCTACAGCTTACGAGCACGCCTACCTGAAACAGAAATCGGAACAATTTCAGTTATCAACAAAACTATATATATATATATAAAATTCAGTTATCAACAAAACTATATATATAAATGCACTCAAACTGCGCAAAATATTAGTCTGCTCAAGTTTTCAGCCACAACAAATTCACAAACTTCTGCAGGCAACAGTTAAATATTCCACACTCATTTATGGTTAAGAAGAGATGAGTAAGACTCTTACATAATTGCATTCCTTTTCTTTTTCAGATTAAAATGGTGCATGGGCAATAAGAGTCACAATATGGAATTGCACATCTCCTTTTTTTGTTATCGCCATTATTATTAGTTGATTTTGTGGCCACAGACTACAATGAAAAGGGGGCCCAAATTTTATTTAACAAGTAATGAAAAGAAAACTAGAAGTTCCACTGGCGAAATTTGTGATGTCAGGAACATCATTCGTGAGGAACATAGAATTGGAAAATGTAATATACTTGTATTTTTCGTCCTGATTTCCTGATTCCTTTCAGAATGAGCCTTCTCCAAATAAGGAGCAACTAAGGCATCCAATTTTATCACCCAGAGTGCCACTGCAGATGATGTTTGGGGCATAGTTGGAAAGCATGTGATGATTTCTTCCATTACAGCATTAGAATTGCATTGCCACAACCAATCTTCATTAATTGCACCAACAAAATCAGCAATTACCTGTACAGAGTGATTTAAGATAATATCAAATGTTAGGATTCGCGTAAGAAAGACAAGTTACACTCAGAAACTGTCACGCTACTTTCTGCCAACTACGAAGACAAACTAATATATAGATAACATGAAAACATCATCAGAAGAATAAAAACAAATAAATAAACCTGCAAAAGCTCAGACAAAGATGAGGTGCGTCTAAGCCGCTTGACCCATAACCTATGGGCAGACTTTGTCCAAGCACCCACCAAGGCTTCTTCAGGCATAACTGACTACAGAAGAAAGAGAAAGGAAAGGAAGACAATTGTTAAATTAAAACTGGCTACATGATGAGGGGAATATATAGCTTCATAAAAATGGTGAATAAAGAAACACCAGACAACAGTACTATACAATAGAAACATGTATTAATATAGCCATATGAAGTACCATTTCTTTGGGACTGATGTACCATATAGAATCAAGGGTCATGGACTTCAATAGGCCTTACATGAATTTTTTGAGGCTGGCCGAAATAAACACATTGCATCATTTCAACCTAGTTAGTTATAAACCATATTTTCCCTTACATCACAAAATGTCATGTCCTTTCTCAATAGCACCTATGCATTCGAAAGAATGAATAATTTCATCTATTCACTTATCTATACTATGACCACCGATTCCTTAATGGTTAAGCAAGACTTATCCTATGAAAATATTCTTACTACTCGGCAATCAGCAGGATAAATTAATTGCATACTTCGTATTCCAGATAAAGTTCAAAGAACTACAGCAATATGCCATTTCCATAAGCATTCCTGAACTTTGTAAATGCCGCTCTGATTCTAAAAGCAAACGTTAGATATCCAATCAGGGAAGTACTTTTCAGCACTTCAATTAAATCATAGATCTACCCTCGTTTGTAATTCTGATTTCCATAATTTCACTTGGTCATATGTAAAACATAATATTGCCTGTGTGCACTTTATGTATGAGCTTATGTATATAAAGACATAGCATATGGTTTCTCTCATATATAGCGAAGTAACAGTACAAAGCAAATAAACAACAGTATACCTCAATTGCATGGACTGCAGCTTTTAGTGATTGCAACTGTGAAGATAGGACTTTATGCTTCGGAAACATATCATTGTCTCCTTTCTCACGGCATGTGGCTGAATGGATAGCATATCTTTCTTCTAGATCAAAATCAAGCTCAAATGTGGCATGGCAAATCTTACAGTGCTTCTCATCTCTCCAGTACAAATCATGACAACTTTCACATCTAGTAAGTGAATCAAGATAAGACCTTTTACTATGTCTTACCGCATTGAGATTCAAGTAAAAACAATTCCATATCCAGCCATCAAACTCTTGAAGACGTCTCCATTTTCGGTTTTGCTCTTCTCCTTTCTTCCCAACCCCAAGAACTATAGCGCCACGTGGAGGCAAAGAATTATTTGTGATCTCAGTCAGGTTAAGGTTGTTGTCTATATCAGACACTGGAGAAGAACTGTCTTCTCTAACTATATCTAACAGCTCATCAGATGAATCAGACTGTGTCAAGTGCTTCACTCCTGCATTATTTTCCAGCCTACTAGACATTGCTTGGCAGAGAAAAGCTTCCCGCTTCTCTAACGACTCAATAAGAAGAGCTTCCCGTACGCCCCTATCATCCAAAACTGACAACAAGGCCCGCAAAGCCTGTACATGGATTGATCAAAGATAAGCAGATAAAAATATCTACAATTGATCAGGTAATACAAAAGTAATTAGACTGGATGATATTACAAAAGGCTGAGAATTTTATCATTTTCCATCTAATGTTTCATACTTCAACGTGTGTCACTGTAGGGAAAAAGAATTGAAAAAAAATAAAACAAGGACTTAGTTATAATAAAGGCTGAGAAGGTTACCTCTTCAGTGTCGATCACTTCCCAGTGACCATCTTCAGAAGACTCAAAGTAAACCCTCTTATGGCCTGGGTCATATGCATTACACGGGCCCAAGAAAAGCCAGTATCTATTGTACCTACGATCAGACCCCAAAAATACTGATTGCATTGAGTGCACATGAACATCAACTTCTGCTTCTTTTACATTCTTTTTACTGCCAACAGATTTCCACCTTTCACAGAATTTGGAAATTGATGAAGAATCAACTGGATGAGACTCTGATGATGCATGTACTTCTTTTACACCATTCAATTGTCCAACATGGATCCAGGATGGCCTAGGAAAAGCATGTTGTTGATTTGGCGATGCTCTCTTTATTTTTGCTCCAGAACCATGATGATGGATGTTAGAAATGCATTCAACAGCCGCTTTTGTTCGAACCTGATAAGAAATTAGCAAACTGAAGCATTAAGCATCAATCATAAATCAAATCAAAGTAACAATCAAATGGTTATTAATATGACAAAGCTTCCCTGCGTGATGAAATGCATTTGAAGATCATAATTATAGTAGAATATCATGTCAACACAACAGTTCAACAGGAATGACTTGAATGTGCTAAATATAAGGATGACCATATGCAATAGTAGGACATCTTGAAGATAAAGGCTCCATTATGAATCCTTAAATACCCCATGTGTTAGTATCATAGTATGACAATCCTTGTAATCTGCTGATGACATCATATTCATCTAGCCCAAAATTATAAGTTTTTTAAATTAAAAAAAAAAAAAGATCTGATTGCAATCAAGATTGATGTATTAAAACTCATACTCATTATTGTTATAAAAAGATTCATTAACACAAAACTTTTAAGTAAAGCTATCGAAGTGCTGCAAAAACATTTATTAACAGAAAATGCAATGCAATATTTAAAGGAAAAAAAAGCTTCTGAAGTACATAATATGCCAAGATGATATATAGATTACCTCCATTCTGATAGTGGCACCAGCACTAAGAAGATCAATCAATGCCACCAATGCGTTCAACTTCTCTTCAATGCTTAAATCTGAATATTCACCTTCCATTAGTCCTAACAACCATGCTTCTCCAGGATGGCTCTCATCAATTTCCGTGTAGACTGTCAGCATATTATTTTTAGGTTTACGACAGTTTTTATGCCTAAGTTTGCTTAGACTGAAATGTTCTGAATCAAAGTCAGAATCATCGCCACTGCAACATGTACCACCATCATTAGATTCATCATCAACACTTCCAGAGTCCTCAGTATCTGACTGGAAGTCATTGGCTTCCTTTGCAAGAGAATTAATACGTAGACGATATGCTGACGATGAGATCTTTTCAAATAAAGTAATATCACTCGAAAGAGTTGAACATATTAAATGTTCTAGTTCCTCAGTCGTGCTAGCAAGATTCAGTTCAGCAATCTTCAAAACAAAAACAAACATTCATCACCAAAAAGAACTTGAAAGTACATTCAGTGCCAGCGTAATAACACCAATAATGATCAAAACGACTTAGTAAAATCATCTCTTCTCCAAATAAATTATCTCTCTATTTCAATAACTTACTTGAGAACAATTCGTCAACTCAGAAACTTTCAACCCATTATTGCCTTGTCCAGAAAATAGCCTGAACAGTTCACCCTTCAAAGTACCAGGACGTAGGCCGTACTTCACCATGAGGTTCATCTCCTAGATAACAGGAATATGGAAGATTAAAATTCGAGAGCCGAAATTTCAAATTAAAATTTAAGATCAGCATTACAGCAAAAGAAACCTAATAAAAGTTAAAACATGACCTCCAGAAAAAAAACAGCAGCCAGCAACAACACTACTTTAATGATAAATATTTTCCCCAACCACAAAAAAAAAAAAAAAAAAAAAACCTTACCCCGCTAAATTTTCCATGTATTGAAAGGGTCCATGTTAGTTTGCTAATAAAGCCAAGATGATTTGACTATAGAAGCATTCTTCCACAACAATGATGAGCAACTAATTTCCGTGTTTGCAAGTACAATATTAAAAGAGAATATACCAAACTGCTTCAATCTTCCACTAGGCACCTATGGAATGAACAAAATTCTGCTTTCTGGCAAAGAAGAATAGCGTTGTCATACAGAGCTACTCTCCTGGTCTTTCATATGCCAGTTGGGTCAATATAAATACCCCCATACATTCAAACAAATCATTTTGCACATCAGACACAATTTTTGAGTGTCAGAGGGTGTCATCGATGGCATTGCAACCGATAAAATAGTTCTCCTAACAGCAGTCCAAAAAAAACAGAAAAATGATACTAACTGTAGTATTATATGATCTATCCCTTTAGAACCTTGTAGAAAAGATTGCGAGAAAACATATCAAATCTAAGGATCCTTAATTAAACATAGCCCAAAGTTTAGATTGGACAGATGCAAAACAGAAACTACTTTGTCAATACCTTACTAAGGGCTTCCCTTCGCAATGCACCTCTCTTTGAACCAAAACCAGCAGCAAACAATACTTGACGTAGTATCTCTGTCCATGTGAGAGGATTCAGAGATTTCTTCCAGAACTCCAGAACAAGTTCTTGATTTTCAACCTGACAAATAAAAGAAAAAAATAAAACAAATCTATAAAATGGTACTTTATCATATTATCAA
Source organism: Bretschneidera sinensis (assembly GCA_023935145.1). Taxonomy (NCBI): domain Eukaryota; kingdom Viridiplantae; phylum Streptophyta; class Magnoliopsida; order Brassicales; family Akaniaceae; genus Bretschneidera; species Bretschneidera sinensis. Next base: position 102,657,379 of record CM043703.1, on the reverse strand, counting down.
AGTTAAAGAAATTACACTACATACAAAAAGTCAAAACTAGTATGAGGCATTTAGTATAACAACATATAACTAAACGCCAAAAAAAGAGGTAGCACTACACACAGCGCTATAAACCACATGCCTTCAAGACCACCCAAATTACACTAACTCAACTTCTTTGGGTCCATGACAAAAAAGATATCTAATATTCAGACAGACCTTTTGGCAAAAGTAATCAATGTCCTTAATGTTTCTACTGTACAAGTAAAACTCTAGCATTTCCGAGAGAGTGTATGACTAATAGTTTTCATATAATTATCACTATTATTGTTATTTGGGGGAGGGCCATCCCGTTGATCCTCTTCCCAAACTGAAGCTCAAGGATAACACTACAAGAGATGTGAGACTTCCATACTTCCCAAACATCCAAAGAAAAAATGGTGCACATCACTATATCCCAAAAACTTCAAATACGATATATAAATTCTTCCAATACCTATCAATATAAGTAAGTCTGATCCTCCAGAAAATTGCTGAAGTTTCATGACTTTCGGAGGCTCAGCCTGCAATTTCACAATTTCTTCTAAACACAAACTCCTAACAAAGAAATACATGTACAAAAGCCACATGGCCTCGAAAAATGTCCTAAGATACAATTGTAGCATAAATTTAGTTTTTTTGTAAGTAGTATAAATTTAGTTGACAAAGTTCAACCATAGGCTCCCATGTAAATTAAAATCATTATCATGTCTGTAAAGTAGATGACTATAGTAAAACATATTTGCTCAAGTAGTCAATAGTTGTGTGTTCAGCATTCACCATTTACCATGTGTTCTCAAAGAACTTGAGATATTAGTGAGTTGTTAGTTACTAGGTTCCTTTGTTACACTAAGAGGCTCCCAGTTCAACTTCAATTGTCGGACAGTGGTAGAAAAGCAAAGTCCTTTGCAAGTTAACTGAAATCTAGAGCTTATATAGGAAACTTTTTTTAGATAAGTAGAGCATTTAAGCAAATGTTATAAGAATAATATGGGACAGACTAAATATTCTGCCTTGGAATCTCTGATACTCCAACTCCGAGCAAGATTTAGTGTGCGATTGTTCAGAATCTATTGGAAATATTCAGAACCTATGAGCTCTTTAAGGGCTAACCACAATAAACTACTATAAGTCCAATACTTCCTTTGCCATTAGTTCAATCAGGCTTGCTCAAATTCTTTCATATGAGCATGCCACCTCTCCGATATAAACATTGCAACAAAATGAACTTTCGACACTAGCACACTGTGATTTTATGATTCAATAAAAACTTTTTTTGATAAGTGATTCAATAAAAACTTAAGCAACTTGAATGAACAATACGATCAGAAATCGTTATCATTGACCAATTCATTTGTTAAATGCTATCCAGTAGAGTTATAAGCTCACCGAGTGAAGTAACACAAGGAATTTGCAAGATACACTCAAATGAGGCAGAACCCCCCCACTCAGCTCTGTTTCAACATCTAGCAAAAGCTGCTTGAGAAGGGCCACATGAATGTTTCCAAGTAATAAGGAATCCTGAGGCATATATAAGAATGGGACAAAAAGACAATATCAACAAATGGCAAACCAAATATCACTTGTGAAAGAGGAGAGGGAGAAGGGCAACAAAAAACTAAGTTTAATTAAAAAAAGTTATAGATCTGATAAATTATAAATTAATAAAGATCAGAAATAACCATATCATGAAATGCTTGAGCAAACTCATCAAGCGTGAAGGGGCATACATCAAGTGTTCCTGAGTAAGTATAAAGAAAGTGGAACACCTGCCAAGACATGTCAACCTTTCAGCAAGATAATTAAAAATCACATAAAAATACTCAGATACAGCAAGTGCAGTGTTCAATGCAGTACCACCATTAAAATCCTACAAATATACCCATACAGTGGCAACAGAAAATGATTTAACTATATAATATTTTCATGAGTCAGCATTCATTACAATAAATCCTCAAAACTAGATATGATGGTCAAAACTGGCAATTGAAGTTTCAGTTTTAGCATTATCTCTATCAGTTCATGTGTACACACCTCTGCAATTCAATACAGTAGCCTCATTTGATGCAAAATCAATTACGAGTTTCATTAATAATAATGAAGAATAAAATTTTAGATAACTATAAAAATCATCACTAAACAAATCATTCCTCGGCTCCATATGGAACATTTTCATCATCAATTTCTTTAGATTCTATACTTCAGACAAATACACACTAATAAGAATTATTTACATAATGCAGCCAAAGGACTTCTGCCCAAAAGATTTATGAAAGCAAAAGAAGCAAAAAGTTCAGAATGGTTCACTTGCAAAAGCAATTCAAAGGTTAATCACTGTATCTGCACATAAATAGATGCCATAGAGAAATCAGACAAGTATGAAATATGAATGGACAAATATACAGTCTGAAATGATTTTTGCTAAATTAGAGCAGATTTGAGTGAGAGTTTCAAGCATGTAACATTTCAAAGCCAAATGGAAGAGAAAAGATTATCCTCAGCATCTTTCATGCATGACTATTTTGCATTTGCAAAAACACTAAACAAACTAGAAGACCATTAACCAACTTTACGTGCTTTACACACCTTAAACAGTTTCTTTACAGACTCTGGAGAAGAATCCCATGGCAGCATATCAAACGGCTGCTTCATCTTAACGGAATTGGGAGGAAACTTTGCAAGAATATCTGGAAAATCACAACAAATTCCTGATAGTAAAAACTCCAAAAAATCTTAAGGTACACAAAAGAACTAAAACTTAGTTTATGTGTTCTTAAATAAATAAAATCAAAACCAACCTTTGCAAAGGGAACAACCATGCAGTCTACTGGCAGCAAGATGATCCGAACATGTTGGTGGATTTTGTCCTGCTTGTAACTCCCTCATCTCCAACTCTTCATCATCCACTAGCATTGCAAATTGATTTAGGCGTTCTTTAGATATCACTTCATCCAAAGCAAGTTCACATTTTGCTCTTTGGGCCTGCTTATGACTCTCATCTTTGTTAAGTTCTACCTGCTACATGAGAGGCAAGCTTATGTTACCATGCAGCTAAACCGAACTGCAAAAGAGCAATCAAAAAATTATATGTACCTGTCTCCTTTTAAGGGAAGGCTTTTTCTTCTCTCTTAGTTTATTTTCTAGCCTTTTCTGTTTCTGACAAAAAAAAACAACTAATGTCAGCAAAGTTTCTAATATGTAACCATTAAAGAACAATTTAGTTAAGAAATATACTGATGCATGCTCGAATATTTCCAAAGCCAGCAACCAAAATAAAAGTCAAACACAAAAATTCTCATGAAAGATATACTAAACAACTAACCAATATGGATACAAGTTGTCTTGGTCTTTTTTTCCTTGGTAGAGGCCTTCGTGATATAGAAGTTGACATTTCTGGCAAACCAGTGATTTGTTTGTTGGAAAAATCAATACCAGTAGGAAAATCTCCACCATTAGGATTTACAGCCTGCCAAACTGTCATCAGACCTTTCCCAATACCATGTTTCTTCACTGGAGAACTCTTCTCATTGCAATCCTGATGATCTAGGATGGCATGCTCAGAAACCTAAAAATCAAAACGTGATACAAGGAAAACAAGGACAATAAAGTGAAAACCAAGAAAGGGGGAAAATGAGGCCATGAGTAGAAAAGAATGTCATGAAAAACATTTAAAGATATTTTCATTACCTTTCTCCTTTTGTTTGTCCTTTGTTTCTCTTTGTAAGCAGGTTTAGAATTTCTAGAATCTAATAAACATGCAAAAAATAGTATAAGTAATTTATTTTCAATATATCACATGGTGCAATTTTAAAGTATGCACACAAACACATAACTAGAAATGCTGAATACAGACTTTATACAGTCAGTACACAAACATCAAGTCTTCTTTGAAACAAAGATGAAAGGAAGGCAAGGAATAATGCCAAACAGTCACCTTCCAATTACCGAAAAAAAATAGTGGGTAGAAAAAACTACTGCTCTTTTTCTACTTTCCATCTTAGGAAACAGTAACCTTGACATGCAAACACTGGAAACCCATATGAAGTCACTCTACTAATATGCTCCTAAACAAGATTTTAACTTATCCGGAGAAAAAAACAAAAGTTTGGCTTTTAGTGTTCGGCAGAACCATAAAATAAAGCACCTATAGATAATCACCACTGTGAATATACTAAAAGTTAGTACTTGTTTGCACCCATCAGCCAATGACTGGTAATGCAAAAAGAACACAAGTATTCTGCAGTATACCTTTGCGTTGGCAAAATGCCCTTGAAGGAAGAGAATCAAATTCCACACCAAGAGGAGGACCATCCTTACGGAATACCCTCTTCAAGATGTAGTCTGGAGTCAACAAATCTTGAAGAAGAATCAATTCTTTCTTTCTATTATCAGTTCTGCTCTCAATCACAGAAGATCTATATTTGTATCTTGAAGATAATGAAGTATTGGTCTTCAATCTATTACGCAATGGGGGATCTCGTCTTTTAAGAATCTTTTTAGCAGCTGCAGCTCTCACCCCGCTGCATCCCTGGGCAATTGGAAGTTTTTTACTCGAATTCAATGGTAAAATAGTTCCATCATCCCTTTTATCCCTCCGCCTCTTCTCAATAAACCATCCCCGCACCTGCTTGAGTGTCAATCCCAAAACTGCGGCACAGTCTTCCATTGTCTTTTGTGTGGGATACTTCTGCCCTGCTTCACACAACACCACCACTTCAGAAATTGAACAACACACTGTATATAGCTACAGCACATATTGATCATGAAAAAACTGTAAAGAAGAAATTAGTCCATGTATACTAACATTCCTGAAGTTATCATTCTTTTCCTTCTTTCTTTCTTTTTTATTAATGCTTAACTTGGAGAATGCAATAAAAGCACTTCCAAAATGAGAAAAGCTATTATATCTCAACAAGTAATTCCAGAACACTTAACCAAAAGACTCCCTGGTGAACCACAAAAACAGAAATCTTTTTTACCAATTAATTTGGAGTTCTGATTTTTTGGGGGAAAAATTACTATCAAAAGGAGAGGACACAATTGCACGTAACGGCAAAAGCTATGCACCTGAATAGAGGTCCTCAAGGGCTTGAAGCTGAAGCGGCGTCTTCCTCTTCATTTTCATTCTTCCCTCTCCTTTACCAGATTAACTGCAACACCTCCCTCCTAACCACCGTATTCAACTTAATTAAGTTTCGTTTCCCATAAGCAGGGGATAGTCAAGCGGTATTAAACATACTGCAAATTCCAACCAAGCAAACAACAGATTTTTAGAGAGAATCACAAATCAGGACAAAAGAAAAGGATAAAAATGACTAGGAATTTCACTGATAGTGCATAGTGCTACCATCATTAATCAAATAACACACCGCTTCTTGTTAATTCAATACAAACAAACACAGATACACTCACAAATACTAAAAATTTAAAGACTAAATTCACAGGGCTATCATTTTCAGACAAAATAAACCACGGACATTTCACTGGAAGAAATGCTTTCCATTTTCACTCGCAATAAAATCCCCCCCCCCCCCTATCTGGGTCAGCTTCACAGAATCATGGAGACGTAAATGGGATAGATTGAAGAAAAACAAAACACGGTATAAGTAGAATTCGAAAGAAGAAGAAGAGAGTGGCCACATACCCATAAACATAAATATGAAATTATATGTACATGGTGAGGTGAGGTGAGATAAGAATAAACTTACTAGGATATTAGCTGGTGTGGTGAAATGAGAGGACATATCAGTGAAGGAAGCAGAGTGAGAGGTTAACGGAGAGATTTTACAGGAAGGAGTAGGGTTTTGGGGTTTATCATCATTTAATATAAATATATAGGGCCTGGGGGTTTGCCTGTGTTTTCTTTCCACTCTTTTTTTTCCCTCTTTTTCTCGTATTTTTCACTCTTCATAAAAATACCTTTTGCTCTCATTCTCCTAGTCGTCTTGATCAACAAACACCAATGAAAACCTGTGTCGTCGTCATTTCTAAAATCCAAATAGAGCTTTGGGTCAACCAACGTTAGTGTTGTTTGGAGCATATTTTATGCCAGCTTACATCATAGGGTTATTAAACCCATACTTCAGGTTGGGCCTGTATTTCACTGGACTTGATTGGGTTGGATCTTCTAGAAACCCATAACGATAATCATTTTATTTTAAAAAATTATTAAGAAAAAATCGATTTTAAATATTTTATATAAAAAATCTGAAAGTAATTATTATATTAAAAAACAAATCGACAAAAGTTTTTTTTTAATATCAAATCAATAAAATATCTAAAAATTTTGTAAATATACTTATCGTGTAATTCGTAATTATCAAAAATTATTTTTTCATGGCATCAAATGAATCAAATATAATAATCGAAATTTCTTTGGAAGAATAATTGCGACACATAAAATGGAATAAAGAGGACAAATTTGTATAATTAAGTTTGTTATAAAAGTGAAGAGGGAGTTTACTTTATCGAGCATATTAAGATTTAAAAAGGGTTTGATTTAATTTAATTAACTATTTTTAAATTTTTAAAAAATAAACATCGATTTAAAGTTGATTTTAAACTCATCCAAATGAATTTATTATCAATCTAACCTTAAAAGAAATTAAAAAAATATGTAACAACGACGACTTTCACAATAATTTTAGTAATAAATCAATTTTTTATAATTAAAAATAAGATTTTAACTTGAGACTTTTTAAAAATATATATAACTATTAATTGAATTATGTCCAAAATATATTTATTAGTTTTTAATAAAGAAAAAGAAAAGGTTATGTACTTGAGCCATTATCAAAAAAAAAAAAAAAAAGTTTGCTGACTTGAGCCCAAATCCCAAGAACGCAGTAAGAAAATGGATCGGTTAACCAAAGCCCATATATCTTTCCTAGTCGTCGATGATCCTCTCTTCTCTCTCACTGTCTCGTATAATTTTCCCCGTCAAATTTTCCCTCTGCTCACTATCTGTTGGTGTTCGGTTTCGTGGAGGGAACACAGGAAACAGAAAAATGGAGAATTGTAGTACAGGCGCAAAACAGACCCCAAAACGGCTGTGTCTTAAAAGCCATTCTCATTTCAATAATTATCCAATCTGGAAAGACAAGGTCCCTTTATTCTCTTCTTAATTAATCTCTGTTACTTCTAATTTAAGCTACCGTTCTTTACTCTTATTATCAATTTAGTCTACATGTTGTCTTTTATGATTATTAGTATGTTGCATTGATGATGTTCCTTTGCTTCTTTTTTTTTTAATTTTATCTTTTGGAAATTGATTCAAATGTTGTTGCAATAATGATGAAGTGTAGCTAAGGGAAAACTGTTACAAAAGAGTACGAGAGGATCGGTCCCGTTTGATTTGGAAGATGAGGTCCACTTCTCAATCTCTCAATAACGAGGTTCCTTTCTCTGACTTACTATCCTCCTAATACATCTGTATGAATTGTTTTCTGGTTCTATTCTGCTTTATAATTGATTCAACGACAGTTTTCATGAAGGGCTTTTTATTTTTCAACTTAATATGTAATATATGATGATTCTAGCAATAATTGAATGAAATATTTGGTCTTTTGAACTAGCCTGATAGAACGTGTACGCATTTGGAATAGGCAATTACAGTTTATGTGAAAACTCAATGGAATTATGATAATATATGGTTGGCATGCTTTTAGTGGTTGTAGCTGACATTTCTGTCAGGGGTGATATGCTCTTAAGCTAGTGTTATAAAACAGTTCTTGCTTCTTTGTTGTTCTTTTTGTCTTTAGTTCAAAATATATAATTGAAATCTGATATTCTTTTCCTGCTCTTATGTAGAGGCCAATTTTGTTTTTATTCATTTGCTTGAGAATTAATTTCAGGTCTATTCCTTCTAGATGGAGTTCCTTAGTAGAATCATGAATGACCTATTCATTCACTTTTTCTTGTTTCAGGATTATATCAAGTCTGCTTTCCAGGACATTGTTTCTGGTGAACTGAAAAAGATTAAGGACTCATCATTAAAAGACTGTTTGGAAATCAATACAACGACCCCCAATTCTAACGATATATTATGGGAATATGATGGTCTTCATAGTGCTTATGAAGTTGAATATGAAGAGATATTATTAGAAATGCAAAGGATCTTTTATGAGGATCTGAGAGCAGAACCAGGTAGAAAAGGTGAAATATGATTGCTCTTTTACAAAAGTGAAGTTTCTAGTGGAACGCCTTCAGATTTTCGTAGAAATAAATTATTTCGGTTTCATTCAAAATATCATCCAAGACTTTTGTGATATGCAACTGTATTTTAATAGTGTTATTAGTGACTATGTAGTTACTAATAATGCATTCCTTGTGCTTAATCTTTAGTCATCCCCCCAAACCCAGGGGACCCATTTTCTCTTCTTTTTTTTTTTTTTTTGCAACGTATATTTACCAAGCGGTTTTGGTAATCTGGGGGGTTTTCAATGTTGCATCATTTTCATCTCTTAACTTGTCAAAGCCACCTAAAGGAATATTCGACAATAGGTTTGATAACTAAATGGATTTTAAGCTTTACCTTCTCTCTCTCTATGTATAAGCATTTCTTAGGAGATTATGCCGGTGAATAATATTTTTTTAGCTTAAATATTTACTCTGGCTCCTTGCAGAATCAGACAACCAGATTGAATATTGGGAAGATGAAGAAGATGAGTACTTGGCTCGTGTGGTTTATGACAATATGCAATTGAATGATAAGCAGGTAGGATTGCCCGCATTTACAAAGGTTTATGCACGAGGATCCTAGACAAGAAAGAATCACATATCTATTATCACGCATTTTAAAGAATCATTCTTTTAGTTGGAAGATGATATATTAGGCAAGGAGAAAGAGAGAGAGGGTTGAAATTGAGATCTTATTTAGAGGCAATAGATGCATATATGAAATATATTCTCGATTAAAAAATAGTTTTTTCTCTTCTATTTTTTTTTTCTCTTTTTGAGTAACTCACCATTTGCTCTTCCCACCCAAAGGGTTCGCCCCTTGCCAACCTGCCTGGATCAAGCCCATGACCCGTTCATTCCCTTGCTTAAAGAAGGTAGGATATACTGTTGGCCAAGAGGCAATCGGCAACATATAATGACAGTGCAATATTTGTCAGCAAGAACTCATTGACCTTTGCACTTTTATCTTCCGCTGTTCCACCTGTGTAGTTATAACAATATTTCTTAGAGAGAATATTTCTTGATCATATTGAAAGTAGATATATCCCATGCTCCTGAGCATGCCATGTATTATTATTATTTTTTCTTTTGGGCGGCCGGGGTTTGGCCTTAGGAATGAGTGACATGTCCATTTGTCTGTTTATGTTTCTTTAAAAATATTTACTGTTGGTCTATCTATATTGTTTTACACATGCCCTATATGTGTCCTTACCACATATCTGAAGATTTTTGATGTTGGTGCTAGGTGCCTAAGCAGACTTGGTGTCCCATTTGTAAACAAGGAGAGTTGCAAGAGAACCACCGGCTTATCTATTGCACTCTTTGCGAACTTCAGCTCAACAAAGACAATGAGGTGCTTCTATATCTATTTAATGTTTTATTATCTTTTTTTTTTTTTGCATGTCAACCATTTACCATTTTCTTTTAGGGTGCCCTTGTTTATTTCCCTTGTACTGGTCGCCTATTTAAATGTAGAGTGATTGTATCATAGTATAAGCATGACTCAAGCTCCTCTCAAGCATGTGTATATCTTTGAACCAGATCTGCAGTGGTGCTGCTCTTTTCTTACCTGAACAGACATAAAAATTTGTATTCCCAAACTTTAGAATTCCTGGTTGTGGATAACCCCAGTATGGTGATAGGGGTGCTGCCTATGAAGCTGTTTTTGGTGTCTCATAGTATAAGCATGACTCAAGCTCCTCTCAAGCGTGTGTATTTTTTAGCCACGTCTGCAGTTATGCTGCTCTTTTTTTTTTGTACCAAAAACGACAAAAATATGCATTCTCAAACTTTAGAATTCCTTGTTATGGATAACCCCAGTATGGTGATAGGGATGCTGCCTGTGTTGGTGGCTGAGATGGCCCTGGTGGACAGCTTTAGTGGTCACTGCCATTTTCTGTACCCTATTCTTCAATTGAAAAAGAAAATAAAAATTAGCAATCAAGTTACTTTAACAACACTACAATATTTTTGGTTTTGGCATCAGAAATTAAGCTCAGTATTTGCAACTTGATCTTGTTTGTATTTAGTGATCCACTCTTAGTCACCAGTGTCACGAGTTTGTCTTAAGGTTCCTGTACTATCTGCTCATCAAAAAGGTTCCTGTACTATCTGAACTTCTAAGAAATTTAAATAAACAATTTAGTTCTTGTATTAGTGTTTCAGCTTCACACATGTTTGGCTTGAATCTAATATTTGATGCTTCAGAATATATATATTATCTTGTTCTGGCTTGGGAGCTTTTTTTCTTTCTTTTTGGTGGGGGTTAGAAGTGACAATAATTTGGAAGGTAATATTATATGTTGATGGACATGGATGTAAAAATGACAGGCTGACAGTAAATGTCCTGGTGATGTTGGGTCTGTTACTCTACATGGCTAAACTGCATTCCTTGGATTGCCATTTCAGGTTAATTTGGATATTCTGCGGGATCAATTGGCAGAAGCTCATGCAGAACATTTTGATAGGGGCTGCAGACTGAAACCCAAGTTCTGCATCGAGACTCGATTCGATTTAACTGCATTGTACATCTTTTGTGAGGGTTGCAATACATTTGAGATCATTATATAGCTTTTTGCATTGTTTACATTTATAAATAAAATATTATTCAAGTTTGCTGCCCATGTCATCAAATTTCTTGCCAACCCTGAACACCTTTTGGTTAATTTTGATACATTTTTTTTCCTTACTTCATATTCCCAGAATGATAACTTGTTATATATAATATTTTTGTCCAATCTTGTAATCAATGACATTCGATGTATGTCTTTGTTGTGGCATACCTTGTGAAGCATATTGGAAAAGTAACGGTTGTTGAGGTTGCCTTTGGGTACTGGAAATTATGAAGGAAAACCGAAAGAAAAATGAAAAAGAAAATAACTCTAAAGAAAAGTATATTTGAGATCCATTGCTTTACTCATGGTTTTGGCTTTTGAAAAGAAAATGAATTTGTTCTCTTTCTTTTTTTTCATTTTCTTTCAAATTGCTGCATCTGTTATGTTTCAGTAGCATTGTACTCGTTTACTTTACATTTCTCTTTTTGGCTCAAGTGTTTTTCTTTCTTTTGTTTTTTGGGTACATAAAGATTCAAATTCTACTTGAAGATGAAATTGGAAAAAGTGGATCCCCTCATGTTTCTCTTTTTCCAATCAGCAAAGAAAAAAAATGTTTTTCCTTCCCTTAAACGACAAGCATTTTTTCCAGCTTTTCCCAAAAAACGCATACAGAATGTCAATAAACTTTTAAAAGCTCGACACAACGAGACAGAGATCAAATTATGCAGAGAGAAAAAGGCATAGAATTATTGTAAGAAGGGGGAAAGTTAATTAGAATGTTGTGATCTTATTATATGAGCAAGCATATAGACTTTTGAGCTCGACTTCCATCTTTTTAACGATTAAAAACTACCATGTAAGTATTTTGTAAAACTCACAAATTATGGAAGCTGAACCCTAAACCATAGAGAAAGCTTATACAATTGTTCCAATAAGCTATTCTAGCTGTTGAACTTTTTTCTGATACTTTTTTAGCTTTATACTTAAGTTTATGCATATTAAATAAGTATGCCCATCGAATTTCTCTTCGAGTTTGTTTATGGCATAAAACAACTTGGCTAATTAAATATAATAATTTCAAACGAACCCCTTTTTCTTTTTCTTCTTCTTCGGATTGAATCTGCAGGGAGAAAAAACCTTCATAATAAACACACTTCAACCCATTAAATCACAATGGGGCAAGCAGGGCTGGATTTGTATTTGAAACATCGAACAGAGTTACTGGTGCAACAATCATACACAGTTCATTTGTCTTGACATTACTATATCAACAAATATATTGGTATCCGTTCAACATATCATGCTCTTATCACCATGAAAGGAAAGCATAAAAATAATTGTAAAAGAATTAACACAAAAAAATCCCCCATCATCTCGTGCTAGTCGGTAATGGGGTAAATGACTGAAGAAACCGGTGATTTTCGCCAAACACTACTCTACACCAACAAGAGCTTCCAACTTCTCGGTGCATAAGCTGGACAACATTAATATACATTTTACAGCAACTTGGATGAAATGACTCCTCAAAACTCGTGCATCTCAGCAGCTAAGAAAGAAACCTCCTACGCTTCTTTATCAGCTGATACAAAGCAAGATCAATCGAAGCGGATTATCACAGCAGATAGGAGAATAAATCTGCTGTAACCAGCACACATTTCCACTCCCAAGGAATAGTGTAATTTCCCAAACCAAGTAGCAAAATAATCATCAAAAGAATTCAAAAGAGCTCCTCTGAATTGAATTTGTTCCAGGCCTCCTATTTTAACAAAAACCACAAACTAGAACTCAGAACAAGCCAATAAGAGAATTACTACTGATTACCATTAAACACGGTAACCAGTCGAGTATAAATGTAAAAATACAGAAGTTACATTAAATCCAGCAGTTCTCTTATTTCAACACACAAATAACTTCCGTTACAACGTGGCATGGGCATATAACCCAATTGAAAAACCACACCTCTCCAGTAAACACAATACTGCTAGTTCAGATCCCCATCCCAATTATTTTTTTAAAAAAACTTACCATACAACTAGACCACAAGTTAAGAAATTGAAGCTAACATGACCCTGCCTTTATTATGGGAAACTTAAAAATACATATCTTCACAGGTGGACAAATAGATCAATACTGAACATTCATTTGCATATAGGCAATGCATAATATAGTTGCCCTAATGGGGAAAAAAAATCAGTATGGTACTTACAACTAATAAAGTACTTTTTATATATGGGTTTGCACCCCCTTGGTGCTTTGGAATATGTATTATACTATATACTCATTAAAAAAATAGTTCAAGCAAAATATTAAAATACCTTAAGCAAGTCGAAGACCTTCTCGGCAATATATTTCTGTTGAAGATTGGCACCTTTTTGTTGCACTTTATCAGGATGAATACATAAAGTTGCCTTTCTATAAACTTTTTTAACTGATGCAGCAGTAATCAAATCAGTCAAAGAAACAGGCTGCCAGCCGCACTCAGGCCAGAGAACCTGCTCATTGCACAGCAGATTCAGAAATACAAGCAATTATTACAGAAGTTCGATAATCACCTAAGGAAATAAAAAATAGAAGACATAACTTCGACACAAAGAACCCATTAACATGGAAATATAATGAAAAGAACCATAAGAGAAAAATCAGAAATATCACATTTTATTTTGTAATTTGAGCAGCACTCTCAATCAAGAAGTTTTCTGGTTTTGGAGCATGTAGGATATCTTCAAATAATTGTCCACTTATCCATAATTGTCTATGCACGTTGAAGCATACGTGAATCACATTTGTGCGTGTGTGCGACAGAAAGAGAATTGCCATAAATAGATAGACTAAGATATTAAAAGAGGAGAATTCAGTAATCGCATCGAAGGGTCTGATGTTCATCAGTATCACAAGAATCCTAGCTAGAAGCTCGACTATTAAGAACTCAGATGGGGTGCATCAGATAATACATGAGATCCTTGCAGTTAAACTCTACCTAATTATAATATGATAATTTTAGTACAAAAATAGCAAAAAAAAATCTACTACTAGAAATTCTCAAAAATCAGCTGGTCTACAGATATCAAAGTTGCAAGTCCAACCCTATTATTCTTGGCCCAAAACTGTAATTTTTCAGGTCATCTACAAATAATTACTTTCCAGCTGGAAGTAACCATCGCCAAGTTCCGCTTAAGATCAATAGGACATGTTGGGTACATGTCTAAGCATGTCAACGATCATGTCCCAGCAGAAGGTTGAAAGTCATTTTGAAAGGGGCCCCACATCATCGTATGAGGTTTTAGAAGGCTTTGAATTTGTTAGCTCCTTCAATCCCCTACTAAGTTTAATATATTACCACTACAACCAAGCTTAAAATCTTAAAAGTTACTAAATAAGAAATCCATGTGGAAATATGCAATTATTGAACAAATTATGCATTTTGTTAAAAAAAAATTTACAGAAATACAAATTTCAACTTCAGACATGTTCAAATCCATGTCTAGCCAAGCCAAGCTCTTGGGCATGGATATGCCTCCTAGCTTAGCTCTGTAATAATGATATTTCATAGTTCTTATTGCACACCACCTCCCATTTTTTCAAGCAGACTCTTAGGTTGCATTTGGGAACACGAATTTTTATTTAATGTACGTATTCTAAATGCATGCATTTCAAAATTATAAATTTAAAATGCATGCATTTCTAAATACATTGTTTGGTAAAATACAAGATTAAGAATTTGAAATACACGTATTAAAAAATTCATTGTTTGAATGTGTAAAAAAATAGTCATGAATTTGAATTTAATTTCTCGTGCTTATGAAATAAATAATTTATGTTTTATTTTTTATTTATTAAACAAATCTGACCCAAAGTATCACAGACTTTGCCCAAACCAAAGCACTATAAAGCATCAACAATTGCAAATCAAACTGAATATCATCAATAGCAAATCAGACTGAATTATACTTATTGGAGACTTTTCACAAACACTTAAGACAATTTATAACAATAGTGGATCTAAAATCTAAAACCAATGAGTGTCGAAACCTCCAAAAGTACACCATGTACGAATATCTTCAATAATTCTGAATAGTGACTTTATTTTGTTTTATTGTATTAAAAAGGAAATGGGAAACTAAAACCTAAAGTATTTGAGACTTGAGAGAGAGAGAGAGTTGGTTGAGGGATCAGATATTTACGTTACACAAAAGTTACAGAGAAGCTACAGATGGAAAGAGAAGGCCGGGTTCGATCGAGATTTCAATTTAGCAATACATTGTTTTAAGTTAAAAATATATGGGTCCAAAAATAATTTGAATTACATGTGTTTGGACTTTTAAATTTCAAAGTGGATTTGACTAAAATACAAATACACAACTTTTTAACTGAAAACAAGCAATGTGCTTGAATTAGGGCCCTCCAAATTCAAATTCATGGGCCAAAATTCAAGTTTCCAAATGGAAATTAGGTGATATCGACCATGTCTTAAGTCTCAAGCATAAGAATAAAGCACTGTCACGACATTAGAGTCGTTTCTGTACAACTCCTTCCCTCCCTCCTTCCCTCTCCAATGCCATATCATAATTCATAAGTTTCTTCCATTTTCCCTCAAAAGTCAAAACAATGAAACAAATAAAGACAGTATACTTGAAAAAGTAGAATACTGATGTGGCACATACGAGGCAATAACAAACACCTTGTTGATGCAAAAGACATCATGCAAGATTAATATACCAATCATAAAAACGTAAGATAGCAAAAACTATAAGCAACTATGCAAGAGAGGATACACGATACAAAATACCACATACATATTGCATCGTTGATAGCAGAGCACGTAAATTTCCTTCCTTCCCCGCAGCCCAACGCTTGATCTCAACATCCAAAGTTTCAGCAATCCTCTGAAATCAGGGTAGACCAAAAATAGACACAAGGCAATTAAAAGATGACAAAAAATAGTAACAAACAACTAAATAAGAAAACTTCAAACAAGACCCATTTCAGCCAGAGGAAAACCAAGCCACCCACACGCACAGAGGAGCCGACCTACATTGAAGCCAAAGGGGGCCATGGCTTCCCTTGCCTCGACAATTTTTCTTAATTTTATATGTCAAATTTAAAATACTTTCAAATAAAATTTCAATTCGACTCCTTTAAATATTTTTTTTCCTATTGAAGTAGAATTCAGGTTCACAGCAATTCCGCCCCTGCACAACAGGGAATGCTAACCTACGTACGTTAGCCACATCCTCTATTATAAAGAAGAGCACAAAAGTCACTTCACATACAGTTAAAAGGCACCCAAAAACGATTTTTTTATCAGCATATTACCATGGGCCCCCTATACCACCCATGTAACCATGATTGAGATCCTACATTCTGATTCGTGGTACATGCGTGCACCTCAAAATTAACAATCCCAAATTTCTCTTAATAATTGGATACAAGAAAATCTTTTAGTTTTAAAGAAAAACATAACTTCTAGACATAAAAAAGGAAGAAGAGTGTAAGCTCATAATTCACAAGTTCTTTTTAAAATTATATTTCCCAAAATTATGATTATCGCATTTATTTTTTTATAATTTGTCAAAACTTATATCACCTCTTAAATATTATTGTCCCTATTACCTCTTTACTCAAATTATATTCATAGACACAAGTCAATTCTGAATTTTATGTATGCCTTTATACATAATAACAAACTAAACATACTCCCATCATATCATATTGGGGTGTGCACGAGTTAGGTTGGGTCGGGTTAGAGGCCAATCCTAGCTCAAACCACAACATAATTTTCTCAATCTAGACCCAACCCATCCGTGGAATCCATAAATAACAATCCTAACACAGCCCGTGCAAAATCAGATAGAATTGGGGTGGGACTTGTGAAATCAAAATCATTAATCATGTCATGCATGATACACAAGTTCCATTTTTTTCATTTCTTGAGATATATTTCTCCTTTTAGGAGTTATCCAATGCCTCACTACTGACTTGGACTGACTTCAGTAAAGTTGCAACCATCAAATATGATAAATTGTTATATACACTACAAAATTGAAAACCATAAAATACACACACACATATATATATTATAATTAAATTCGGGCCCACAGACCATGGAATGGGTTAGGGTTGAAAAACTCTAAACCCAGCCCAGTCCAAATTTATAATAGATTGCAATTTTCCAACCCTAGTTTGCCTAAAGTCTGGGTTGTATAGAGCTAGGCCAGACCAGCTTTCCCAAGTTGCAACCCTAGTACAATGTACCCAGCTGCGTATACGCTCCCATTCCTGCACAACAAACCAAAATGCACCAAGTTTCCAGTGACTACTCTCTCTCTCTCTCTCATATATATATATATATATATATATATCAACAAAATGAACAATATGTATCTCTAATTATGAAGTGAATGCAGGGTTAAATTTTTTTATGTAAACAATATAACTTAATAGGTATTGCTTAAGGATTTGGACAAAGCTTTTCAAGATCTGGGCGGCCATTTGCAACCTTTGATTTGCATAATTCACACTGATTTACTGGCACTTCATCAGAAGTATATTCTCCTAAATTACAAGAGCGTGTTAGAATAATTTTTTATTATTAGAAGTAACGAAGAAAAATAAAACTAAAACTAAAAAGATAGGAAGAAAAGAAGATTAATCTTTTCAGTAGTTTTTCTTCAGTGGAGAAGGGGGGCTAAGACAATCTTAAGCTTTTAACAGTTTTGGATCGTGCTCAAGCTCTTGACAGTTTGGGGTAAAGGGAATGACGAGAACCTTTGTCTACTTAGAAATGGGGAGAATGTTTTATCCTACACCTTTAGTGCAGTAAGTTAGCATTCCCCATTTACCCAATCATATCTATACGTATATCATTTGCAATTAGGAACAAAAGAAGATAAATGATTCACTATTATCAACGATAATTTGTTCCACTAGTTTCCAAGCAATGATCACAACTTATTATCATTGAGACAACTAGCATTGTTGAGTTGCCGAGATAATGGAGATGAAACTTTCAAAGATAAAAATTGAGAGCAAATGCTTAGGACCCTGACATGATTCATTTTACTTGAGAACCCACACAAGACGAAGTCACAGTAATATATTAAACATGATAAACATACATACAGATCTTTTAATGATACAAATATAATAGTCCTATATGATTATAAACTAAAAAACCATCCAGAACTTAGTGTCCCAATAATTATAACCTTTCTGTTTTGTATCGGTTACGTGGGTCACCACACAATCAATTAAATATACCATAAAACTGGCAAGGCAACACAATCTCAACCAAGGTTGGTTCAGTTGGTTGCTATCCTGGTCACTGTTGACTCAAACTAAACAGTTCAACAAAAAAAGAAGGAAAAAAAAAAAGAAAAGCTGATGCCCTAGCACATATCATATGCAGTGTGGGAGAAGGTTGTAGTGAAAGGAGTCCTGGACAGCTGGGAACCCATCAATCATAAAACTCCATTACCCAACCCCACTTTGAAAAAGAAGGGAAGAAACGAAAAGGTAGTTGGTGTAAAAGAGCACCAAGAACACAAGAGAAAACCACACTGCACCAACTTACATGTCTCTCAGCTTGTTCTCTTTGAGCATGAAGATCACGTTGATTTTTTTCAGCCAGTGCTTTTGCCTGAATTTGCAAACTCAATAATTATGAATTGGGAGCAAAAACTGACAGTTAACAAAAAAAAAATAGCAAATGATACAGTTATGATCAATTGTTACGCTTAATTGCCAGCATGTACTTTAGTGATTCCTCATACAAGAGAACAAAGATTAGTGGAATCATGTGATATAGAATACATACAGCCCGCTCCTGTGTCCTTTGGTGGCGTTCCAACCTGGCTCTTCGTCTGTCTTCAGTTTCCCCTTCAACTTCTTGGAACTCTCCAGATGATGAAGCAGGAGCACCTTTTGCAAGAAAATAATTCAGTTAATTACAACATATAGAAAAAGAGAAATGTCACACTACTAATGATGATTACGCCTAAAAAATCTAACTACCCCCAAAAATTGAAGTAAGATCATCAACAATATTTGTGCTTGAAGACGCTTTTCTCATGCTAGATGAGACTCCAACAGATGTTGTTCTAGCTGCTTCATGCCCTCCCTTGCTCTGGGTATCAAATACAGGATCCTGCAACACAAAATAAAGTAAGAAAATGAAAATGCTTACACAATGGCAATAAATTGGAGGACGAACATAGATATTGCAACCTAAGGTTCTCACCGAAGAGTTGGTCCTTGGCCTTGGAGCACTGCTTGGTCGAGAACCCATGCTAAAGAAAGACTCAAGATCATTGTCATTCTTTTGCTGGTTTGCCCTCGCTGCAGCAGTGGCTCTTTCACGAGCCTCTGCAGCAGCCCTCTCTACAGCAGCTCTTTCTGCCCTAACCCGCGCTTCATTTCTCTCCCGTGCTTCTGAATTTGATCTTTCCCTGGCTTCTGCAGCAGCCCTTTCAGCTCTTTCTTTTGCCTCTGCTGCTGCTCTTTCGCGTGCTTCAGCATGTGCTCTCTGAACTGCAGCCTTTTCTGCACGTTCTCGAGCTCCGGCAGCTGCCTTTTCGACAGCAGCCCTTTCAGCTTTTGCACGAGCTTCAATTGCTGCTCTTTCACGTGCTTCTCTAGTAGCCCTCTCTACAGCTTGTCTGGCCAAATCCCTTTCCCTTTCTAACTCCTTTATACGCTCCCTCTCTTTCCTTTGTTCTCTTTCTTTCTCCTCCCTTTCCCTCTCAAATTCACGAGCTCTCTCCCTCTCTTTCTCTAGTCTTCTCAGCTCTCTATCTTCCTCCTCCCTTTCCCTTTGTTGTCTTTCACGATCTAATCTCTCTTGTTTTTCTCTAAGTTCTCTTTCCTGATAATCATCCTTCCCCAGTTGAACACCTTCTCTGCTTCTAGCAGTCTTCAAATACTCTCTCTCCCTCATTTCCCTAGCATGCCTGAATTTGGCCTCCGCTTTATCCATTGCTTCCTTCATGGCAGCAGCAGCAACAGAGTTTGTTTCTATATCTTCACCAGTTTTGGCATGTTCATTACCATTATTTGGAGTCCTACCCATAGCAAAATCCTCGAGTTCATCTATTTGAAATGCCGCTGGATTTCTTGCAGAAGCATGGGCTGACTTATGGCTATAGGAGGGCTGAGTGGAATTTGGGAAAGAAGAGAACTGATTGACCTTCTTTCTTAGATTTGTGGAAGAAAAAGAACCTGCCTCAGACTTTGAAGGTCGTGTTGGTCTCGGAGGTGGAGGTCTTGAAGGTGGTGGAGCACTAGTGGGCTGTGTAAAAAGCGGGATCTCTGATACAGTGAGCCACACATCATCAGACAACTCAAAGTCCTCATCTGATTTTGGAGTTGTACTGACCTGGGAATTTGTCTCATTAGGACTGCTGGCATTCATGTATGGAGCAGAAGCAGTTTGACCAACAGATACAGAGGGAATGTCAAACGAGGTTTGATATGAGTCCTGAAAATCGTCAACAGGCACTTTCTTCTGAGAGTGGTGGCTCTCAGAATTTTCCACAGGAGATTGTGTACCACTCATGCTTCCAGTTCTTAGATCACTCCTATCCTGCCCCCTCCTATTAATCTGAGGCACAGATTTTCCAAGATTATCAAGGGGATCTAGATCATCAAATACTCCACTTACAGATGACCGATCTGGTTTTGTACTCCCAGAGCTACTTAGTTTACTAATTTGTTCCAATGGGTCTGTGAAGAAAACCGAGGAAGAAACTGCAGGGCTCGAACTTGACTCTGAGACTACAAATGGATCTCCCATCATGTTGGAAGCGCTCTTTGTTGAATCAGAAGATGGTTTTTGGGTCCGACCTGACTCTGAAGTTGACCTAAGCATAATGAGAACAGAGATGGTTAATTGATTAGTAAGCAACTGCATAACACAAACTTAAAGTATGCAATGGCAACAAAATAAATATAGAACTAAAAGCAAAATATACAGTTTTCTGATTTTTTTGGTGCCAATCTTCAATTCTCAGAAGTAAACTGAATGTTGTTGAATGTGCAGAGTCCAAATGTCCCATAAATACATGCAAACGTTTTTTCTTTTCGTACTTGAGCAAGCAATAAAGCCTGCTAAAATTTTCCTAATTAAAATTGATCACATAGGTAACATCATCAGTTCTTCTAATAAGCAATATAAGCTACATTACATTTTTTAGCATTAAGAACAATGGCATGTCAAAGGTATTTAATAATAATAATAATAATAGAAATAATAATTATAATTATAATGATAATTATAACAATAACATTGTTATAAGTAAAAAAGAACAAGGGGCCATTTGGTAATTTTTTGTTTTTTAGTTTTAAAACTTTCTTTTTTTGGATAAAATTTGGTTTTAAAACATTGACAGAAAAGAAGCATGTTTGTTAGGCATTTTTATTTCCGAAAATTTGAAAATGGAAACAAAATTTCAAGAACTGTTGGAACAGGAAGCTTATGTTTAGTTATAAACATGAAAATAGAAACAAAACAAAGAAGTATGGAGGCACACGACAGGCACAACTCCACCATGACCAACAGATGTGCTCAAGTAAGAATCGGGAATGGACCTCAAAAAGAAAAAGAAAAAACTAAGAATAAAATAAAATAACTAAAAAGTATACCAAATACAATGAACCTTCCATCTATCAGAAAAAAGGATATAACTATTTGAGTGGACTGATTTTTATCTCCCAATTTTTTTTATATAATATCTACAAGTATATTTATCAGAGAACATCTTACACTTCTATCTGCCTGCTTGAGCATACTAACAGATACTGTCACCAAACATGCTCAATGTTTTCAAAATATAGAAAACACAACAAAGAAAAAATGGCGTATTTCTTGTTGTTAATCACAAGAAATCTGTCACAAAGCAACACCTAAGCTATTCACAGGACAGGTAAGAGTACTCAAAGAATGAAAAAAAGAAAAGGAAACTGAAGTCAGCATGAAGAAGAAAGTTCTATAAGGAGTTTATTGCATTCATGTGGAATTTCTCATGAAGACAAATTTTTCCACCTTGGTGTATGCCTTATAGCATTAGTACAGGTACAAGTACAACTCAAAATTTGACACAGACCCTGATAATCAGATACAGAACTTAAAGCATCCAGTCTGACCATTGACCCCAAGGGCCCACAGAGATACAGATAAGGAAGAACAAAATTTAAAGCTACATATGTGGCTAAGTAAACGTTATAAACATCATGCAAACCACACTCAGAGGTCGTAAACGGGATGTAAATGCCATTTAAATGTTAAGGTTAGATAATTAAGTAAGAGATAAAGAACAATTCACATTACCTGTGTAATCTAATCAACAAAGTATTACTTCATGATGCATTGAACCCTCTAAATTTAACATATGACACGATTATGTCTATATTTACAAGTCTCAAGTTCAATTAGTGACTATATTTAAAATCATGCAATTAAGGCACCAAATCACAATCAACCTCATCATATATTGCTCTGGTCAAACTTCTTGGTTTGGCCTATCTTTTTTTCAACAAAATTATAATCAGTGCTTTAATTTACGATGCTTCAAGCTGTTTTACTGTTTTGGGTGAATAAGTGCTGATTAAAGTGCTGCTTTTTGTGGAAAAAGCTAAGCCAAGAATTCCTGTTACAGAAGAAATAGTTCTTGTTTCATTGTATTCTATCAAATGAGAGAAGAAATAGTTATCATTTCACATGAATTGAACATGAACAACTAACTCATTATTAACTCATTACACAAATTCAATTAAGCATCCACACAAAAATGCCAACGCAGCATTCCACAGAAAACCAGCTGAATTTTATGTTTTCAACATTAACGCGAATTCAAAAAGACACGCATGAATTCGAATATACCTGTTACTAGTAGGGGAGCTACGGCCACCAAAGCCAGGGATCAAGTCGTCAAAAGCCGCCGTATCCTTCTCTGCTCTTGCTCTCTCCGTCTTCTTTGATTCCGTCTCTTTCCTCCCGAAATTCCCGAGCAGATCATCGAACGGCGAGTTGACCTGCTTCATATGCTTCGGTGACGACGATGAGATCGACGAGAAAACGTCCTCGTATTTAGCTGAGGAAGAGGCGGAGGCGGAAGCGGACGCCCTGACCGAAGATCTCTTCACGCCAGGTAAACCCTCGAAAATGTCGTCATCGTAGACCGGCTTGTCAAAGACCGGGATCGAGGCGGATTTCGAGGTGGAGGCGGTCTGGTCCTTGAATATTGAATCGTAGTCGAACGCAGACGATGAAGACGGAGGCGCACGAGAATCTGAGGAGCCGTACTCTGAGGAGCTGTACTTGGGGGGACCACCGAACACATCGTTGAAGAGGAGCCCGTCGCCTCCACGATCGTGATCGTCAAAAATGGGATTCGAATTGGATTTATTCCTAGTGGACGATGATGATCTGGTGAAATCGGGAGAAGAGGATCCGAGCCCAAAATGTGGGGTTGAAGGGAAGTTGCTAAAGTTACCGGAGGGAGAATTGCGAGGGGGTGCCATCGGGGCCGATTTGCCTTGGGGTTTGAACCCGAAGTCTCTCGATAATAAACCTGGAAAATCATCCATCGATCTTTATCGGTGTATAATTTTGATGGATCTGTGTTGGTGTGGAGGTGCCTTTGAAGTTCGAAATAGATGTCTTTTTTAAATAAATAAAAAAAATCAGATCTGGCGAGGGAGGGGGGTGATAAGCGGAACCATGAATGCACAAAAAGGGGGAAATGAAATGGAAGGTGAAGAGTCAATTATCGAAACATTAGAGCAAAAAAAAAAGCAGAGAAAGACAATAATACTGAATAATATAACACTATTATAGTAAATTAGAAAATATATTTTTGATTTGAAAAATGAGAGAGAGAAGACAAAACGTGTAGTCGGCTCTGGCAAGCTTTTTCCTCTTTCCTTTTCTTCTTGTTCTTGTTTTTGTTCTTCTTCTTCCTCCCTCTTTGTTTCTTTCTCTGTCCGAGGCCGGGATCCCTTTTTGTTTGTGTATTTTGCCCCTCCTAAAAGAAAATAGCTGACTGAACTATTTTGATTTTCTATCCTTTCCACGAAAGGCCCAAATGATTTTCAGATTACAAAATCGCTTCAAATTTTGTGGACATTTAGGATTATGTCCATTAATTCAAACTTGTTCACTATCACTAGTTCTATAAATACCATTATTAGTTATTACTGCGTTTACTTAGAGGAATACAGGATTATTTCTGCGTTTTTTGTATCTTGGAAAATTTGAAGAAACAAAAAAATGTACAAACAAAAATACTATAATAATGTAGTAACAATATAATAATAACAAATAAAATAAATAAATATTTAATTCGATAATATTTTATATTATATAATATAAAATAATAACAATATATTAAATTAAATTAAATTAAATTCAAATACATAATATGTAATAAAAAAATTAATAAGAGAATGAGATTACACTATAATGTATATTATGTTGTATTATATTATTTATTTAATAATTCTAAGATTAGATACTTTGGTCATTTAATTCATATATTACTCTTGATTCCAATATGTTTACACATATAACTAAACATTGAAGATGGTATAGAAATGGTCATTCACATTTGGCTTATTTTTTTTTATTTTGCTATAGGAACTCGAAATTGATTCTAAAATAGTTTTAGGTGATTGATAAAAATTATATTAAAAGTGTTGTTAAACTAATTGATGTGTTTGATAAATAATTTGTAAAATAATTTTTAGATGTTGAAATTACTAAAAATGATATATGAGTACTATTTAAAAGTCTTTTTTTATTAAATTGACTTTATTATTTGTGCTGTGTAAATATATTAATTTTATTCATAATAAAATACAAACAATTAAAATAATAATATTTATTAATAATTAAGTTAAATTAAATTAATAATAATAATATTTTTATTAAATAAATAAAACAATTTATTTATAAAATAATAATCTCAATGTTTTAATAATAATTAATACATCATTATTACATTTAAAATTTGATTAGCAAGAATGGTTGGTGATTTATATTCTATAAATGGTGTAAATACCTTTATCACACAAGGTTAATTTATGAACGTAAATAATATCAAAACTGATTTTGGGATTAAAAGTTACAAAACTCATCTTCTAATTTTAGATTTAAATCAAATTTTTAAAGTTGTTTTCAGCTTTCGATTCATAAAAAAAAAGTAAAAAATAAGATGTTTGGTAAAACTTCTGTTTCTTTTTTTTTTTGTACAGTAGAAATTGTTTGACAAACACTCTTAAGCAAACATTTCTATTCAACTTTAACCCAATTCTCATTCCATTTCATTCCCTCACAATTCGTGAAATTGAACCAACTGAGTGTTGAAATTTTGTTTGCTTTAATTTCGTATTAGGATTCATAAATGCAAACTAAGTTTATCATAGTCTCATGATTTTGCTTGTTGTAAAACTTAATTACCCTATGTGTAGATTGAAAAAAGTGAGAAGGGATAAGTAGATAAGCTAACAAGTGTAATTAATCATGGTAAAATAAAGGATCACATAGTAATCGTTTTGAAACGGGAGCACTAATAACGTGATATACCTTAACTTAAATTAGGGAGTGGTACTCTTTTGAAGCTAAAGCTTGTAATAGTTTTTTATATAATTATTATTTTTTTAATATATATATGTGTTTCTTGAATAATTTCTAAAAAAAAAAACTTAAATGATGAGGATTCGATTGGATATCCAAATTTTGATTTACATTTTAAAAATTTATCAAATAGTATTGGTTATATTGTAAACATCAAGTTAAGGATTCCCATCCTTAGGTGTATCGACTTTGTTTAAAAGGTTTTTATTATTAAAAAAAAAAAAAGAAGAGAACTTGAATGGGTATTTATATCCTTGGCAATCATACTTGATTAAACCGTTATTTGGATCAAGGAAACGAGAAAAAATTGTGAGGCGGAGTAAATAGGTATATGAGCCTCCTGTTTCAAAGTGTTTTTTTATAAAGAAAATGAGGGAATTTAAAGAAGTATTTTTATCTTTTTAAGGGGCACCCAACACATTGCTTCTATGCGTAAATTTTGTGGGCCCTACAGACAAAGTTGTGGGACTTACACAATTATGTGAGTAGTAGACTCGTATAAGATATGTGCAATTAACACGATAATTGTTTTTAAACATACTAACAAATTGTTTTCTTTTTTTTTAATTAGAAATTTGGAGGGGAAATAGATGATACGAAAAGTGAGAATTTAAATGTGGTGCTTTTGTATTGCCTTTCCTACCCCATTTTCTTCGATCCAAAAACATCATAAAACTTTAGATATATTTTTTTATTAAGTGGAGGGAGACCATTGGGTTGATGGGCTATAGCCCTCTTTCATTATTTATCTCTACGTTTTTTTATTATGTGATTGAGATCCAATATCAGATCTCTTATGTCATCCAAAGTGATTTTTATCAACTAAATTAATTAATTCCACAACTTCATTTATTTATTTGTTATAAATTGAAGAAATTTTATTCTGGATGTTTGAAAAGAGAAGAAGAAATAGACATTTAATTCCCACTCTATTTCCATGAATTGCCAAATATATATTAAAGCCAAATGTTGATGTAAATTAATGTTTTCCAAAACAATGTAAAATTAAAGGTTAAATTTTATTTTTGGTCTTTCAAACATATTTTATTTTTAAAATTAGTCAAACTAGAAAATTTTTAATTTTGCTCTTGAACTATTGTTTCCATCTCAATGTTATCACTCCGTCGATATTCCGATATTAAGTGGTCATAAATTTTCAAATCGGCTCGATCGGTTATTGGTTAGAATAAAAGGTGGCTAAAAATCTCTAGATTGACACATTATGAGGAGGGATGTAAAAATATCTCTATTTGGTTCTCGTAGCAATTTCAAAATTCTAGGAAGGTTATATAAAAAATTGAGATATTGAGGAGAAATTTCTTCAATTAGTACGATAATTAGCATTTATCATCCATTTAAAACTTTAATTAATCAAAATTTGTGTTTTTCATTACACATTTGTTATGTTTTTCGATTAAATCAAAACTAAGAGTTAGAAAAATACTTTCACTTATATAAAAAAAAAAATCAAAGAATTTTTTGTTTGGTAAAAAAAATGTATGGTACAATGATCCATCTCATTATTAAATGGTATGAAAAAAAATATATTTTATTTTTATTTAAGAGTGAGATGAATTCTTGTGTCATGTATCTTTCATAAACCTGTGCTAAACAATAGTTTTTTCAAAAATGAAAAAAAGTGATTGGATTTGGCCATTCCTTAAGTGTTATGTGAAAGAGAATGAGATTGAGACAAAGATTAGGTAAGTTTTCTCCGGCCAATTTAATCAGGTAAAATATTTTTAACCATTTTTTTTTAATCAGATAAATGTGTTAATTTTATAACTCACGGTTATTTATCACTTGAATGTCGAAGCAGAGACAATATTAAAACAAAATCAATAGTTGCTGACCACATTAATTAATTAATATAAATATTTTAATTTACTTATTGTTGTTCGGTTCCTATTAATTATTACATACAAATCTGAATTGTACAATAGCAAAAGGGCGTTGCTTGGTTAACTAAATCCGGGTGCTTGACATCAACTTTTAACATTAAAAAATAATAAATGAAAATTTATTTTTTATTTTTTAATTTGTTACAATGATTTTTCAGATAAAATATCTGTTATTGGTCAAACTTTCATAACATGATGTAAAATTATTAATATGTTGTTTAAAATGCAATAGATATATTATTGATTTTTTTTTCAAATAATGAATGTTAAATTCAACATTAAAAAGTTAAACAATAAAAAAAATCTTACGATAATATCTTGTTTATCATGTCAAAAAAGTGAAAATATTTTTGAAAAATCATAATTTTCAAAATTTAAAATAAAAATAATAAAATCAAATAGTTATTGTTCACTGAACTTGTCTCCTCACGTGTGAGGGCAGTTGGTTCGACAGAAGGTGGCATTTATGAGTCTCGTTTAGTAGTTCTTGACGAGAGCTTTTCAATGATATCTGTGATTCATTTTTTCGAACCGCGATTGTTTCGATATCGTCAAAAACTTTAAGAGTGAAAAAATTAAATTAATGATTTTGTTCATTTACCAAATTATCCTCCTATTTGTGTAAATCTCAACCATTAATTTTTTTAAATGCTGGTGTGTCATCTCTTCATTAAAGAAAATGATGTACCCCTTTAAAAGAGAGAAAATAATAAAGTATATTAAAGACCCTTATCTTTCGGTCTTCCATATAAGATACCATCATCTTTTCCACCAATATACCAATATAAAAAAGTCACATTTATGATTAAAATGATAAGGTATATTAAGGACATTCACGGTTGTCACGATTGTCCAATCTCAACTGTAGATACAATGAACGCTCAGTTTGTTTAGTTGAGACGTAATGATCTCGACCATGAAATCAGATATCTTAAAATGATTACATTAACTAGATGCTACCCAATATTTACCCAACAAATCATTTTATAATAGTTATCCCTAAGATACCATCCTCATTACAGTTAATAATATCTAAAATAATACGATCATTATTGTCAACTGCTTCTTTTAGGTTATATATCTAATTAGGTGATCACCCACTGCTTTGTTCCTCTTCTAAGACCAGATCAACCAATCACACCATACAGAGAAAGAAAGAAGAAATGAAGGGTTCTTCAATTTCCATAATCTTCTCGATCATCATCACCTTTCATGTTGCTCTATCAGCCAGTTCTGTTAATGCACAACAAACAGATTCTTGCAGCTCTAATCTAAACCTCAACGGCCTGCCGTTTAACGCAACTTCTCTACGCTGCCTTCCCGTTTGGAGCAATCAAGGTTTCATCCTTAGAGTAAGTATTTCTTAAATCCCGTTTGGCTTTAACAGTAGTTTTGATTTACGGTTTATAAACCGTTTTTGATAAAACAATGTTACAGTACGTAAAAACCTCATTTAATCTATGGAGCTTCGTTCTCTCGGCGCCTGATTCAAATTCATTTATAGCAATGGGATTCTCGAGTAACGGTATGATGGTAGGATCAAGCGCGATGGTAGGGTGGATCTCCTCGGATGGAATAGGAACTATAAAACAGTATTATCTAGGAGGGACAAACCCAAGGCAGGTGCTGGCTGACCAAGGGAGCCTAGAGGTAGTTACCAATTCTTCCATGATAATATCCCAATCGTCGCGTCTATATTTGGTTTTCCAGTTGAACGTCACCGCCGATCAACCACAGTCAAGTATCTTATATGCTGTCGGACAGGACGGTGTGTTCCCGTCTTCGCCGGATTATGCGTTGTTGGAGCACCGTTACAAGGTCTCCACCTCCGTGAATTATGTTACAGGTGAGAAAAGCTGATTGATTTTAATTCCTTTTTTTGTATTTTAAATTATTTATATTAAAACGCGCAGTTAGTTTATATTATAACTATGTAATAAGTGGATTTGTTGCGCCAACCGGAACTATACTTTGTTTAATGATTAATTTATTAATTAAGTATAGGTAATACCAGCAAAAGTGGTTAATAATAAATTATATAACTAGCACAACATAATTTATTATTGTACCTAAAGAATATTATTCAACAAAAAGAGAGCGAATTCTTTTTTCCTGTTTTCCTTTTTTGCTATGTTATATGGTACTGTTTGGCTTAGCTTGCAAAACAATTTTAGTTTTTCGATCTAGAAACAAATATTGAGAGTGTTTGAAATAAATAAATTTTATAAATTTTGTAGAATTCATTTGTAATTATATATATTTGTTATATTTGAAACGAGAAAAAAATTAATATAATCCATTTTAAAATGAATTTATTATAATTTGTTGTAAATTCTATCAAAATTGATAGATTTACAAATAAATTTCACAAAATTAAGAATAAAAGGTTACTTGAACCAAAATATTCTTTTTTTTTCTCTGTTCTTCTCCTCCTTGCTCCTTCTCTTTCCATACTCTTTTGAATTCTTTATTTATTTCAAACATTTTAAGTATAAGAATTCAATTGAATTTTTCAAATTAACATAAAAAAATTAAAATAAAAATTTATTTTTAAATGAATTCTATTTTAATTCATTTTGAATAAATTCCAAACATTTTACTAAACGTTAAACAGTTTTTAACCCCATAATCATTTTTCTAAATATTTTTAAAAAAACCCCATAAAGCTCTTGATAACCGAAACTGTAGCTAGGTCAAACAGTCCCTTTATTGTTCTTGACCATATAACCAATCTTAATTACAATATAAAATCCAATTTCTTTGATCTGAAACTTATAGTAAAGCAATCAAAATAGTAAATTTGTTAGGAGAGTAACAGAATTATTTCGAGGAATTTATCTGGATTTTCTGCTATGTTATATATATAGGTCAAAGTACGTCACAGAGTCCACATGCAAGCCTAAGAAAGAGCCATGGGGTGATAAATATGCTTAGTTGGGGTATTTTGATGATAATTGGAGCAATAGTTGCTCGATATTTCAAGCAGTGGGATCCAATATGGTTTTATTCCCATAGTATCATTCAAACAGTGGGATTTACACTGGGATTAGTTGGTTCAATTTGTGGATTTGTCTTAGAAGATCGTCTCAATGCCGATGTTTCTACCCACAAAGGTCTTGGGATCTTCATTCTTGTGCTTGGGTGCCTCCAGGTTTGCTTCTGAATCATATGTTTTAAATTGATGCATTGCATAACACTTACTATCAATTATTATACTTTGATATCTGATTACTTTTTTTTTTCATTGAAAAAAAACTATTTAAGTACTGCCTTGTACAAGCATATATTAAAAACACAAATATATATGCACGATAGTAATGTAACGAAAAAGATCCTACCATGCATCTAAGGTTCAATGATACCAAAAATTGAATTGGCTCACACTTTTGGATGATAGATTTAATATTACAAATGACATTAAAGCCAACTTAAGCTCAATACCATGTATATGTGTGGGCTGTTTTGGGCTAATTATAAGCATATAATTGCATCTAGGCTTTTGGGCTTGTAATTGCTGGAAGCTATTGGTATGATTTGTGACATGTGATTTATATAATATTTTTTTTATAAAGTTGAGAGGAAAGATACACCGGATTATTTAATATACTTGCTTTGCAAAGGTTTAAATGTGAATATGTAATGACCCACTTTTTATTAGTGTAGTAGAAAACTATATATATATATATATATGTTTTTTTGGTGGATAGAATGATGGAAGGATAAGATAATTTTTATCTTATATGTGTGTTTAGTGGACAAGATGATGATGATGAAATGAGAGGAGGATTCATATATATCCGATGATGACGGGATAAAATCATTTGATTATGGGGGTAGAATAGTTTCTCATCTTAATTATCTATCTCATTGTATATTCTCTCATTTTGTCCACTAAATACACTCTATAATACATAATGATCCATGTTAGATTATGTATAGCCTAGTTATTGCTTAGTTAGTTTAGTCCCACATTGGTTGTGTATAACTTTGGCTCTCTTATTGGCTCCTATAAATAGGATAGCTCACTTGTAAGTAAATTACACCATTCAATACAATTCTCTTCTTTGCATTGTCTCACTTCCTCTCTTAAACCTTAACATGATATCAGAGCCTTCATGGTTCTCGGTATATTAAGAGTTGAGTATGCTCTGTGATTGCCACTATTAGTGGATCTTTCACACCAGAAAAACTTCTTGAAGGTTCTCGGTATATTAAGAGTTGAGTATGCTCTGTGATTGCCACTATTAGTGGATCCTTCATATCAGAAAAACGTCTTGAATATCATTTTCATATCTGTCGGGTCATCACTATAGTCAGAGTCTCATTCTCCATCGACATCATCTCAACCGCTGCTCCATCGATGTCACTATTCAACCGTTGACCAGATTTGACCAAATGGCAGAAAAAGATATTTTTCGTCATGTTCAGTTTGTATTAGATGATACAAACTATATTGTTTGGTCTCAATCCATGCGAAGTTTCCTCAAAAGTCATAAGCTTTGGTCTTATGTGGTTGGTACTGTCGAGAAGCCGGTTAAAGGGGCTACTGAAACTAATGATGCTCTTTTCACTCGTCTCATTGATTGGGAAAGTAATCATCATCAAATTCTCACATGGTTCCGTAATACTACTATTCCATCTATTTTTGCCCTATTTGGTAGCTTTGATGAAGCTAAGGGTGCTTGGGATATGCTTGCTTCTCGCTATTCTGCTGTTGATGGTGCTTGAGAATATCAGCTTCTGTTTGAGTTCTTCTCCCTGAAGCAAGAACAGGGGCAAAGTATTAATGATTTTCTTGCTCTTATGCAATTCTTATGGAATCAAATTGATCTCTCTGATCCTATTTGCAAGGATCCTACAGATGTCAAATTGTATGCTGAACGAAGGGATCAACATCGTTTTCACCATTTTCTTATGGCATTACGTGATGATTTTGAGCCTATTCGTGTGCAACTTTTACATCGCTCTCCTCTCCCTACTTTGGATAACGTCATCTTTGAACTTATTCGTGCATAAAGTAGATCATAGACCATGCACTCTCAACATAGTCCTTCAGTGTTGGCTACTCCATTATCTAGTTCTTCATCATTTCAGCTAAAGCATTCTGACAGGTTTGGTTCTCCTCGACCTCCTCCTAAGCCTCGCGACAACAATTTCTGTCGTTTTTGTAAACGTCGAGAGCACACTATTGATAAATGTTGGCAAAAGGGAAGATCCAATACTCCCACTGCAGCAGTTGTTCATCCTGAGAGCATTCTCTCTACAGTTGTTCCATATCCATCTGCGACTATAGTTTCATCTTCAGTTGCACCATCTAATGAGTCATCAGGATATACTGTCACCTTATCTGCAGCTGATTTTGAGGCAATAGTTAATTAGGTAATCCAGTCTCACTCTGGTAATGCATCTTCCTCTGCCCTCTCAGTCCTGCCAAGTAATTCTGCCTCTTGGCTTTTTGATTCCGCTTGTTGCAACCATATAACACCTTTCCTAGCTTCATTTACCACATCTGCACCTTCACCTCATTCCTCATTCATTCGCACAGCTGATGGCTCCACTATGACTATTAAAACTATAGGCACCATCAATAGGCGTTCTCTTTCTATTCCTGAAGTTTTTCATGTGCTAGAATTATCCTATAATCTTCTTTTTGTTGGGAAAATATGTGAACTTGGATATAGAATTGTCTTTGACTTTTCTGGTGTGAATGTGCAGGATCCTCGTACTGGTCAGACCCTTGGGCGCATGTTCGAACTCTCATCTTACACATTCCCGCCTCTAACGTCTCTGCTGCTACCTCTTTGTCACCACCATCCCTTGTACTTTGGCATTCACGTCTTAGTCATGCATTTGCATATCGGGTACAACTTTTAGCTTCAAAGGGTTTGTTAGGGTCAGTGTCTAAAAGTTATTTTGATTGTATTTCGTGTCAACTTGGAAAACAGCCGGCTTTGCCTTTTAATAATAGTGAGTCTCATACTACTGCTTCATTTGATTTAATTCATTCTGATGTTTGAGGACCTTCTCCTGTTGCTAGAATGAGTGGTTCACGCTATTTTGTAATTTTTGTTGATGATTTCTCTCGTTACACTTGGGTATTTTTAATGAAATCTCATTCTGAATTATTAGATATTTATCGTACTTTTGCCAAAATGGTTGAAACCCAATTTTCAAAACCTATCAAAGCTTTTCGTTATGATAATGCTTTAGAATATACTCAACATGCATTTCAAGCCATCCTAAAAAATTATGGCACTGTTCCTCACTTGTCATGTCCTGACACTTTACAACAAAATGGTCGAGCTGAACGTAAACTTAGGCACATTTTAGACACTGTTCTAGCCCTCCTCATTTTCATATCTGTTCCTACCCCATCTTGGAGTGAAGCCACTCTAACGGCTATCTATATGATCAATAGGCTGCTTACCCCTATCCTTGATAATTGCACTCCTTATGAGCGGTTGTTTGGCTATGTTCCTTCATACCACCATCTTTGTGTGTTTGGTTCTGCTTGTTTTGTTTTACTCCAACCTCATGAGCGCACCAAACTTGAGCCTTGTTCTCGAATATGTTGCTTTCTTGGATATGGAATTGAACAAAAAGGCTATCGGTGTTATGATCCTGTGTCTCGTCGTCTTCGCATCTCCCGTCATGTAGTTTTCTGGGAGCATAGACTATTTCACGAAATTGGCAAATTCAGCCATCTTTTCTTCATTTTACCACACTTATGGAGCCTCATATTTCTCCTACTCACACTAGTGATGTCTTGCCAGAGTCTCCCTCACCTCACACTAGTAATGTCTTGCCCGAGTCTCCCTCACCTAATGCTCTCGATTCCACTCCACCTGATACTCTCGACGTCGCTCCGCCTGAGCCCCCAGGGTCTGTTACGTATGAGGATCATGTTCACACTTCCTCTCCAAACCTTCACCGATCCACCAGAGTAAGATCTCTTCCATCCCATCTCCAGGATTTTCATTCCTTTCATGCTTTAGCTATTTTACATAAGCCCCACTCCTATCGTGAGGCTTCCACTAACCCTTTTTGGCAGACTGCAATGAAAGAGGAACTTGATGCTTTACACAAGAATAATACATGGGATTTGGTTGACTTGCCTCTTGGAAAGTCTGTGGTTGGCAGTAAGTGGGTTTACAAAATTAAGACTTGTTCAGATGGTACTGTTGACAGGTACAAGGCTCGACTTGTTGTCAGGGGTTTTACTCAGGAGGATGGTGTGGACTATGAGGAGACCTTTGCTCCGGTTACTCGTCTATCTTTTATGCGTGCTTTGCTGGCTGTTGCAGCCTCTCGCCATTGGTCACTTTTTCAAATGGATGTTAAAAATGCATTCCTTAATGGTGATCTTAGTGAAAAAGTCTATATGCAGCCACCTCCTGGACTATCTAATCCAACAAACAACATATGTCATCTTCGCCGAGCTCTATATAGACTTAAGCAGGCTCCTCGAGCATGGTTTGCTAAGTTTAGCAACACTTTGTCTAGCCTTGGATATTCCATCAGCTCCTATGATTCAGCCTTGTTTGTTCGCCGCACAGACCCGAGCATCATACTTCTTCTGTTATATGTTGATGACATGATTATCACCGGTTATGATCCCATTGGTATTCAGGAACTTAAACAGTTTCTCAATCAACATTTTGAGATGAAAGATCTTGGTCCTCTCAGCTATTTTCTTGGTCTTGAGATTTCATCTTCTTCTGATGGTTATTATTTGACACAAGCCAAATGTATCTCTGATATGATTTCTCGCGCAAATCTCACAGACAGTAAGTTTGTTGACACACCAACTGAGCTTAATGCTCGTCTTACACCCCATGATAGCGAACTTCTTCGTGATTTTACTTTATATCGACATTTGGTTGGCAGTCTTGTCTACCTTACTGTTACTCGACCTGATATCTCGTATGCTGTCCATCAGGTGAGTCAGTTTATGGCTGCTCCTCGCTCTACTCATTTTGCTGCTGTTCTTCGCATCCTTCGTTACCTAAAGGGGACATTGTTTCATGGGCTCTTTTTCTCCTCTCGGTCTCCTCTTCAGTTGTGTGCTTATACCGATGCAAATTGGGCAGGTGATCCTACAGATCGTCGTTCTACCACCGATTATTGTTCCCTACTTGGCACCTCTCTTATCTCTTGGCGTAGTAAGAAACAAACTGTTGTTGCTCGATCTAGTACTGAGGCAGAATATCGTGCTTTAGCTGACACTACCTCTGAGCTTCTTTGGTTGCGATGGTTGTTACAAGATATGAGTGTATCACTTTCTGCTGCCACTCCTGTATACTGTGACAATAAAAGTGCTATTCAAATTGCTCATAATGATGTGTTTCATGAATGGACCAAACATTTTGAGATTGATTGTCATTTTGTCCGTTATCATCTCCTTCAGGGCTCCCTACAGCTTCATTTTGTCACATCCAAAGATCAGCTCGCAGACATCTTTACCAAGTCACATCCTCCAAGGCGTTTTTGTGATCTTGTTTCCAAACTCAAGTTGATTTCTCATATTCCACCTTGAGTTTGAGGGGGGCTGTTAGATTATGTATAGCCTAGTTATTGCTTAGTTAGTTTAGTCCCACATTGGTTGTGTACAGCTTTGGCACTCTTATTGGCTCCTATAAATAGGATAGTTCACTTGTAAGTAAATCACACCATTCAATATAATTCTTTTCTTTGTATTGTCTCACTTCCTCTCTTAAACTTTAACACCAAATGCAACTTAAGTTTACACTTTTGGATGATCGACCCAGTAATGTTATAATATGTGTGTGCACATGCTGAACTAATGACTAAATGAGTACGCAGTTGATGAAAATAATAAGTAATTTGCCTTCCACATTTGAATACTATTTGAAAACTATTTAAATTATAGGTCAATAAAATTTACTAGATTTTGGTTTTCATGTTCTACACAAGGATCTTTTGACATGTGCATGTTTTTTTTTGGTAGGTAATGGCATTTTTGGTTCGACCAGACAAGACATCAAAAGTGCGAAAGTACTGGAATTGGTACCATCACACTGTGGGAAGGATTCTGATTATATTTGCAATAGCAAATGTCTTTTATGGAATACACTTAGGCGAAAAAGGACATGGGTGGAATGCTGGATTTGGAGTTGTTATTGCCATACTGGCTTTTCTTTCCATTTTCTTAGAGATAAGAATGTGGAAGAGAAAATGACACTTTTTCCTGTTTTGTACCCATTAATTAATGTGTCATTAACTCAGAACTTTTCCTATGTATCAAACTTGGAAATTGAAAGTTGTGATTTAGTTATTTATGTGATATAAGTTATATATGTCAAAGAACACTACTCTTACTTAGCATTTCCATATAATCTCTAAAAGAATTATTTTGGAACATGTACACATAAAAATTAAGAAAAAGTCTTTTAATGTTCATGTTTAAATGACATTAATTGCACTACGAATTGTATCAAAAAGGAAAAAAAAAATTGCCTATATTGACTAGTTGGAACTCTTAACTTCTACCTTACTAGAAAGAAACAGTTTTTGCATATTCAATATTTTATTGTGGCTGAAAATGAAAAATCAAACTCAACATTCATTATAATAATTTGATAGGATTTTGACTCAAATCTTATAAAGAAGATTTCTAATTGCTTTTGGAAAAGTGATTTATTATTTTATAGTTGTTTGTTCTAGTAGGATTAATAGTAGTTTTCTATTAGATTATTGCTTGTAGTAGTAGTAGTTTAATATGATATTGTTTTCTTCCTATTAGTATTAGGAAAATATCCTCTATATAAAGGAGGTCCTAAAGAATGTTAGCGGCACATTTATAATTTCAATATATATTGTAAATCAAGGGGGTTTACTACTAAAGCTAGGATGAGAGCTTCGAATATATTGAGGTTTTGGGTGTCAAGTAGAGAGAGTACATATAACTAGAGTTAGGTTGAGAGCTTTGGGTGTATTGAGACTTTTAAATTGTAAAGTAGTGAGAAATTAACAACTTTGTTCTTCCTAAGGTTATAATAAAAGATTAATAAAGTTGTGAGTTTGTTGGTGGACATAGGTAAAGAGGTTGTCAAACAAAATTAATTATTGTTGTACTTATTCTTTATTTTATGGTTAAATTACATAGAAAACCATGTGGTTTGACTTAGTTTCATAATAAACCATGAGGTTTATTTTGGTTCATACTAAACTATGTGGTTGACACCGTTTGCACCAAGGTTAACGGTGTTAACTCTGTATTCAACATCAAGGTTTGTTATGAAATTAAGGCGAACCACATGGTTTTCTATATAATTTAGCGTTTTTTTAAATTTTAATAGAAGAATTTAGAGAGAAAAAATTGTTTGGTTGCCTAGAAAACGAGGGAAAATATTATGGGAGAGAAAAAAAATTAGCCATATGATCCAAAACAATTTAAGCAACCTATAGACATAACAATCAATTAAAACAGAGTAAGATTGCATTGTAAATCAACTTTAATTTCACCAAGCAAGCAGAGTAACATATGCAAGTATCCAGCTACTGGTAACAAGAAATCAAACTATTTAATATGGATATCATATTATTCGGAACACCACCTTGAATTTCTACATTGCAGATCACCCAATTATTAGCCAGTTCTCCATTCTCCATGCTATCTTATGAATTCTAGTGATACTTGACCGAAACAAGCTTAAGAGGAATCTTTTTTGTGAACAGTCAGACTAGGTGCTTCCTCCATGTTAATGTCTTCCTCCTTCATCCCATTGGCAATTCCCAATCAAAATGATATAAAAGATTCGCTAGTGCAAGCTGCACAATGACTGTTCCCATGTAAACACCAGGACAACCTCTTCGACCTCCACCAAATGGCAACAACTCAAAACTGCCCCTTAAAATCAAGGGAGTTGTCTTTGAACCTTTTGGGATAGAACTTTTCTGGGTCTTTCCAAAAGTTGGGATCTCGTCCAATTGCTGCCCATACATGAACGTGGATGCCCATTTTCGGGTATATACTTTAACTATTGATCTTAAAGTGGGACATTGTATCTCTGAGAATTAGAAGCAGGCCTAGGGGATGTAATCTAAAATCTTCTTTCACTACCAGATTAAGGTATTCAAGCTAATAAGGTCCTCCTTATTGATTTTCCCCCCTTTCCTACTTGATCTTGAAGTTCAGCTTGCGCTTTCTTCTTAATCATGTTTTCAACCGCACTCACAACAAGTGCCCATTATATTTTCTCTCATTTTTTCACCATCCAAACACTTTTTTCTCTATAAGTTTTTCTATTGAAATTAAAAAAAATAAATTACATAAAAAAAACCTGTGGTTTACCTCAATTTCATAACAAACCTCGATATTGAACACAGAGTTAACACCGTTAACCTTGGTGCAAATGGTGCTAACCACATGGTTTAGTATGAACCAAAATAAACCTCAGGGTTTGTTGTGAAATTGAGCCAAACCACATGGTTTTTTTATATAATTGAGCTTTATTTTATTTGCTTATTTAATTATTGTGGTTGCGTTTTTTGTCTAAAATTTGAGTAGGTAGATTTTAAAGGTAAAATCTTAACATAAATAAATAAATACCACATATCATCCCGTTTGATGAAAAACATCAAGGAGAAGAGACTAGTATAGTGAGAGAGATATGCTTTTATGTATGACCAACCCTACCTTCAAATATTGTACCTTCTAGGACTATCTAAAATATACATTTTGATAAATTAACTCTTCTATAGTAAGAATTGTGAAATAAATCCTATAACATATTATTTTTGTATATAGATTTGGACTCTTTAAATTTTGAGATTGGGTGGAGACCATTTTACAATCAAAATTTATGTGTACTGTACACAAGTTTTTACTGCATAAGCGTTTATCTCCATTTTAACAACAAATCGAACGGTGAAGATTAAATCATAATGATCAAAGATTTTTTCTGCTAGGCAAAATTAATCATTGTCAATTTATTACTCAATAAAGTTTTTAAAGGAAAAACCACTCCCAATTGTTATTCTCTTCTGTCAATTTTTGTCATTTTTTTACTCAAATATGGAAGCTAATATCTCCTCTCTCTCCTATTTAAGGGAGAGAGAGTTGTGCTTGTTTTTGCATTACTACAAGAGTAAAAAGGTCTCTCTATATTAGAATTCTTTGTTCTCTATCTCATATCTTACTATATGTTCTTGCTCTTTCAAATGCTTTTGTTTGGTAATTTTTTTATTTGAACAAGTTGGTTCCATGCTTTTCTTATTAGATCTTTCCTTTTTTTTGGTTGGAATAGAAGCTTAATATTAGATTGATTTGGGTTTAGCTATTTTAATTTGTCACTTCCTTGTGATTTTCTGATTCAAAAATTATGATTACTTTCTTCTAATTTGTAATTAAATAATTTATACTTTAGTACTCACATTTCTTCAACATTATGAGATCTTCTCAATCTAAGTCTATTAAGGTATTCTGATTGTTTCAATGTTTTTTTTTCATCTTAGGTGTGTAGAAATTTTTATTGATGGACAAGGGTAAGAAGCCGATCCAAGAGGATGAAGTTGACAAAAATCAGACAGCATCCTCCCCATTTCTTCCACTAGGAGGACTCGATGTTACTGATATAGAACATATGTTATCACATTCATTTGATGAATCAGGTACTAAAATCAAAACAGGTTAACTAGTTCTCGTAATATGAATAGGTATAAACGATATATAATATTA
Organism: Bretschneidera sinensis; assembly: GCA_023935145.1. Taxonomy (NCBI): domain Eukaryota; kingdom Viridiplantae; phylum Streptophyta; class Magnoliopsida; order Brassicales; family Akaniaceae; genus Bretschneidera; species Bretschneidera sinensis. Next base: position 102,617,401 of record CM043703.1, on the reverse strand, counting down.
ACCATCTTTTACATATATAATGCTCGAAGGGCCAGGTTGGGAGCTGGAGGGAGCTTTTGATTATGGTAACATGTTTGGGATCGAGGAGGATTTGATTCCAATGGTGGATCAATCACCCAAGCCACAAAATCCAACCTTAGAAGCGGTTCAAGTTGATCGGGCACAAATTAATCCTGTAGCACCGGTTGCTGAACCTCAACCATTGAACCCCAAGAAACGCATATCTAGTGAAGAGCTTGCAAGCCTAGCACTTCAAAACCCAAAGCGGGCAAAGAAGTATAAATTTATAAGAAAATTGATTCATTTATTTTTCTACAATAGTTTTGTTTAATGGAAACCATATAGTTTTATGTGCACAATTAACGTATATCTATCCATTGTTTTTTCTGAAGGATTCTTGCTTTCATTTGTGTGTGCGCGCGTAAATTTTTTAGCCGTTTGGAGTTAAAAATGCGTTTGCATGTGCATGTTATATATCTATGATATGTCTTTAATTTGCTAAAAATGGTATGTCTCTAATTGATCTAATCGTTTTTTTCCAATTATTTAGATATTAGAGTATATTAATTATGCAATTGATATGTACACTACACTATTGATCTGATTATCGTGCATATTTTCCTATATGTAATATTCTCTCAAAGCTCTAAATTTCTTTATTTAATTAGCACGAGGTTAGATTTTTAGTAATTAGTTATAAAGATCGATGAATTGTTTATTGTTTGTATTGTGGAACATATAAAAAAAAAATATTACTATAAGATAACACTTGCAATTAGAAATAATTACACTTTAAGTATCAATTTTGTACATCGGATTGAAAGGAGGATAAATGAGATGATTATTTCATTTAATCTTACATTTAATACGAAAAAAACATAAAAATGATTTCATTCACTAATTTATAAAATTTGATTCATCATATTCTCCCCTTCATCTTAATAGACCTTAGAAACATAATTATATGTCTATTTGAACTTGTAACAGAATCATGGAAAACCGGCTATCAGCTGCGAGGTCAAAGGAGAAGAAGGCGACACGCATACTTGCGCTGGAACAAGAAGTACAGAAACTGCGCCCTATTGCAGCTGCATTATCATCTGAATTGGAGTCGAAGGAGGTAATCAAAGTGAAACCACAAACAATATCAAATAACATGTTTAGTTTCAGCCTTAAATAAAAATGCTGGACTCTTTTCTTCTTATCCAAACAAATTTTTTTTTACCATATATAATCAGCTTAATTAACTTCTTAATTACTTCTCGAACAAAGTTTAAAATCTTTCTAAAGTATTTTGTTTTCTGTTAATGGGGCAGACAGAAAAGGATTACTTAAATGTTGAAAGCAACAAACTGAGACTAGAATTTGATAGCTATGTGCAGCAGATTAAGTTGCAAGACGGTAAGGGTTTCCTTTCATTTCTAATTTCCAATCTTGGTATTCAAGTTTATTTATAAACATAAAGAAATCAATTTGCAAATGATATTTTTGACTTCCTGCCAACTGATTTCCTAACACATGGAAATTGAATTGCTTCACTACACACTGCTACATATTTATTTATTAATGACACAATCTAATCTAGGACCAGCCAAGAAAATGGCTGCCATTAGAATAGGCATGAAAATCAAGCATGTTAGTATCACCCGATCAGTCAATTAGTAACTGAGTTACACTGGTAAGAGCTTGATTATTAATTCACCGTTTTTAACTTTAATAAAAGCACTGTATAACGCTATAGCAAGTGGTAGGGGAGAATAGATGACAAGTCTGGGAGTTTCTTTATCTTTGCGGTATGTAAAATTATTTCTAAGGGAATTAGTCTTGACAAATAGTGTTATCATGTTTGCTTGACACAGCATTGAATGATCAGATAAAAGAGGAGATGCGATACACGAAATTAGTGACCGAACGATACAGAGCAGTAACTGGTGGAGCCTTGTCTGGAGACAGCAATATTCGTGCAACTGCTGCACCACCAGCTGCCACACAACGTTTCCCACAGCAGCATCAAGTCCCATATCA